>CM072513.1:80652462-80714962 GCA_036898135.1 Oncomelania hupensis
GAATGCACATTCTATGTTATAGAATGGATTCTATGTTATAGAATGAACATTCTAAGTTATAGAATGGATTCTATGTTATAGAATGAACATTCTATGTTATAGAATGAATTCTACGTTATAGAATGACCATTCTATGTTATAGAATGGATCCTATGTTATAGAATGAACATTCTATGTGCACCAAATGTTAAAAAATAATTCTATGAGTGTATTCAGAGTTGCGAATAAAATCCATTTTATGTTAAAAAAAAGGTATTTTATGTCATACAATTCTTGCTGTGTTATACAATTAATTCTATATACATATAATTCATTTCACTCACATAAAATTAAAAAACACAACTAATAAATTGTAACGAAATTTAGAATTTTAAAAAAGATATTGTATGACACATCACCACATCGCATCATCACCACATCGATCACATCATCACATCACATCACTGCATCACATTGCTTCATCACCATCATCGTGAAAACGCACCACCACATAAAATCACATCACATCAACAAATCATCACATCAGCCGAAATCACAGCAGCAGCACATCTTCACATTGCAGCAGACAGCACATATCATGGCATCAGTGAATCACATCACATAATCTAATCACCCCACCCCTCCCACCCATCACATTTGTGGTGCAGTGTGGTGTGATTTAGAGTGATGTAGTGTGGTGATGTGATGTGGTAATGTGTATGTATGTATCTGCAATACAGTTCTATTATGCCTTAAAAGCGAGTGAATCAGACCACATCATCACATAACCTAATCACTCCACCACACCTACCCATCACATTTGTGGTGCAGTGTGATGTAGAGTGATGTGGTGTGGTGATGGGATGTGGCAATGTGTATATCTCTCTGCAATACAGTCCCATGCCATAAAAAATGTTCTCTATACCTCGACAGTGCCCCAGTTTTTACTATTTTAAAAAAAAAGTGTATATATTGATTTCATTCTATAACATAGAATGAAGTCTATACATAGAATGAATTCTATGACATAGAATGAATTCTATGACATAGAATTTATTCTATGCTATAGAATGAAATTCTATGTCATAGAATGAATTCTATGCTATAGAATTCATTCTATGTTACATAGAATTCATTCTATGCTATAGAATGAATTCTATGTCATAGAATTCATTCTATGCTATAGAATTCATTCTATGTTATAGAATTCATTCTATGTCATAGAATTCATTCTATGTATAGAATTCATTCTATGCTATAGAATTCATTCTATGTTATAGAATTCATTCTATGTCATAGAATGAATTCTATGTCATAGAATTCATTCTATGCTATAAAATTCATTCTATGCATATAGAATTCATTCTTTATTATAGAATTCATTCTATGTTATACAATTTATTCTATGCACATAGAATTCATTTTATGTCATATAATTTATTTTATGTTAAAGAATTCATTCTATGTTATAGAATGAATTGTATGCACATAGAATAAATTCTATGTTATAGAATTCATTCTTTGTAATAGAATTCATTCTATGTTATAGAATATAATTCTATGCATACAAGTGCATTCTATAATATAGAATTGTATTACATACATAGAATCTTATTCTCTATTATAAAATGTTATTCTATACATAGAATTTTATTATGGATATAGAATTTTACACTATATTATAGAATGTTATTCTATACAAAGAATTTTATTCTATGACTTACAATATTGGTTTCTTTTTTATAAATGGAATTTCAACTAATGAATGCTTTTTGTGTGCATAGAATGCTTTCTATGTGCATAGAATTTATTCTATGTATAGAATAGTCACATAGAATAAATGGACACATGGCGCCCCATAGTTACCACATGGAAGTTTATCGTCGATACTGGAAGGCATTGATAACTATCCTAGGGATCTAAATCAACACTTAGCCATCACAGTAACCATACTGCTGTTATAGAAAGTGAGAAAAATAGCTTCGCTGATGCTTTCCTTTCCTTTCCTTTTCTTTCACTGGAAGGGAGGGTGCAGGCAAGCTAAAAATAGCCCGCAGCAAGCAAAATGTGGAGGCACTAAGCAGTGCTGCTCACATAGGCATTGAGCTGGTGTGGGAATGGGGTGAGGGGGGCAATTGACGCGACACCGGCAAATTGGGAACTCCACCCTCCATAAGACTTTAATACATTCCATGTACAATAAGACAGAAAGTGCATGCATATTCTCTGTTTTAGATAGTAAATTATTTCATCTTTTGTTCTCGTATTTTTTTCCCAATACTTTTATGGTTTGACATTCTTGAGTAGAAGGACGCATATTAGCCGAAAACGGCTGCAAAAAGAGACGGTGGTGGGTCATTGTGATGATGCTAGCATCACTAACAGTTTGTGACAGTCAGCGGGTCAATGCCGGCTATACACAAATTCTCCATAAGGTCCCTTCCTCCATCATCCCCGATCGTCCTGGATGGTGTTCAGTGGTTGTCTTGAGCAACGAAGTGGGCGGCTTGGATCGGCTTTGAGTTGGATTCTGTTACTGGCCAGCGGCCTTGAGCTATTCTTGAGCTAGAAAAGTGCTATATAAGGACGATTAAATAATAATAATAATAATAATAATAATAATAATAATAATAATAATAATAATAATAATAATAATAATAATAATAATCCTATCCTATCCCGTAATTCGGAGGTCGTAGGGGCACAACAGATGATCGTTTAACCAGCGTACTCCAGCTTTCCATGTCCTCAGCAACCCTGATTGTTTCGCTCAGTGTCAAACCAGTCCATTCTCGAATATTGTCCTCCCACCTCTTTTTCGGTCTCCCTCTTCTTCTACCTCCTTGCACTGTGCCCTGTGGGATCGGGCACTAATTAGAATAGACCCAACGTTTCCCGACGTGTCGTAAGAGGCGACTAACAGGGGTGATGTCAGCACGGCATCACTGGGCGAAAGTCTTCTATAAAGAAGTCACCGGCCAGGACGGAGGAACCTCATGTTACTACAGGATCAACGACCACGTGCTCGGAGCCAAGGCAAGTCACACTGTATTCGTGGATATCGGCTGTGGCCAACAGCCTGGAGAGGATTGGGCCCTGCCAGGTCTTTCCTGCCCAAGACACACTGCATGAATAATAATAATAATAATAATAATAATAATAATAATAATAATAATAATAATAATAATAATAAATTAATTAATTAATAATAATAATAATAATAATAATAATAATAATAATAATAATAATAATAATAATAATAATAATAATAATAAATTAATTAATTAATAATAATAATAATAATATAATAATAATAATAATAATAATAATAATAATAATAATAATAATAATAATAATAATAATAATACTGACCCTGGTGTTTCTGAGAGTCTTGGTGCGGTATTTGAAAGTCCTGCCTGGCACTAGAAACGCCTTAACGTAAGGATTGACTTCGATGTCCTTGGGGATGCCCGGTATCACCAGTTCTGCCGCCTGTAAAACGCCGTGCAACACGCAATCGTCATTTACCATTTACACAGTTAGCCAGACATTTTATTTCCTATTTATCAGTCGGTGTCAAAAGTAAGACCGTGGATCCCGCCTAAATTTTTTAAGCAAGTTTAACCGTAGTCACGTTTGTTGTAACTGTCAATGAAAGTATTTGTGCGGTCATGACGTCCGGCGGAGCAACCGCCTCTAGAATACTGTTAGCGAGACCCGAATGTGAGGACCGGTGGTGAAAAAACGAATTGTGGAAGTCAAATGGCAAAAACGGGCTTTCCCGTTTGTGACGTAGAGAAGAAGTGGGTCAAAAAGGCGGATCGAATGTGTGCTGTTTCTGGGTATGGAATGTCATCCAGTCCCAAATGCTGGTTATTAGCATGCGCTGACAGCACAGGCGCTTGTATCTGGTCACGCGAGCGCCTAGGCCTGTGACGCGTCTCCCTTTGGTTATCTAAGATACAAGCGCCTGTACACAAGGCCGTGGATCAATTTCTATCTAGACCACCCGTGACTTTTAGGGTTTGTGAGATAGGAATGGATTCTCGGGGTTTTTCCTTTGCGTTTTCAATAGCCGACTCCAGTTTGGGTATGTACCTGAACACACGGAAAGGTGTTCTGACGGGTCTCATCCCCTTTAACTGTTGAAGAAGAAATGTACAGAGAGCCTAACACTGGATGATCACTGAAAAAACTGAGTTTTAGTTCCTTGTTCTCCAAGTCATCTACTGTTTTGTTTTGTTGTTTAATCTAAAACGTTTGAGCTCAAGTTAAACAAGTTTGAGAATTTAGCCTTCTGTCAAACGGAGAGCCTACAATCCATTTCATGAAATATTTATGTCATAGTTTGAAGTACTGATGAAAACGGAGTCACAGTTTCTTTTATTACACGTTAACCATTGGCTGTTTGTTTCTTTATTTAATCTAAAATGTTTGGAGTTAAGCCTAAAAAGTTTGGCTTTAAGTTTAAAATGTTTGGGCTTAAGGCTAAAATGTTTGAGAATTGTAGCCTTTTATGAAACGGAAGAGCCTGCATTCCATTGCATGACTTATTTTGAAGTATTATTTATGGTTTCCAACACACACAAAACTGTCTTTGACACTAAGCCCAAAACCCATGGAGAAATTATTATGTACATATGTCAAATCAAACAAAAATTACATTAACGTTAAAATGTATATTAAAATATTGAAAACAACAGTTTTAATTATCAGCAAAATTAACTAGACCACATTCAGCCCCAACCAAGGGAATTACTTCTATTTCTTTTTGTGACACTGTTCGCGACCTTGGTTGTTTTCTCTCGATCAGGATCTCTCCATGCACAACACTTTGCAAAAACTTGTCAGATTGCATACATTGAACTTTAGACGCAAAAGCTCCATTCGCCAATGTCTCACACAAGAAGCAACAAAAACACTAGTTCGCGCATGCTTCCTGTTTAGATTATATTATTGTAATTCACTCCTCGTGGGTTGCATATAGAAAGTCCTTAGACCTCTTCAACAAGTCCAAAACTCTGCAGCTAAACTCATTTTCCTAAGCACGGAAATCACAGCATTGCACGCCACTCTTTCAAGAACTACACTGGCTCCCAGTTGAACAACGAATTAAATATAAAATCTCATGTCATTGCTACCACATCATCTCTGGAACTGCTCCTAGCTATCTTTCCGAACTTCTGATGTCTATGCTCCTTCTTGCTCTCTCCGCTCCTCTGCAGATGATTTTTGTTGTTGTAAGCCTATCAATTTTTAGGAACGGTGGTCGAGCTTTCAGTTTCTTCTCCGTTCAGACCTGGAACTCGTTACCTCAGTCCGTCCGTCACAGTCCTTCACTGGCCCCTTTTAAAACCAACTTAAGACGCATCTTTTTAGAAAAGCCTTTTCTTAGGCGCCCTAAGTAGTGTGTGTGTGGTTGTGTGTTATTGACCAGTGTATGCATGTTGTGTTTACATTTGTTTGTGTAAAGTGCTTTGTGATTTTGGAAAGCGCTGTATATATTGCCTGTTATTATTATTATTATTATTATTATTATTATTATTATTATTATTATTATTATTATTATTATTATTATTATTTATTATTATTTTTATCATTATCATTATTATTATTAAATTACTATACTTTGTACAGTACGTTTCTGCTCTAAAGTCAAGTCAAATTATCATTAACACTGATATTAAATTATTAAAAGCAATACGCTTTTCAATATCAGTAATTATTATAATACCATTTAATTTAAGCCTAATGGTTTATTGGAAAGTTGGTGAAGGTTTAAATCTTTTTTTTTCTCAGATCCCGAACATAGGTTCCTGAACGCTTTGGACAGGTTCAGGAACCTAGGTTCGAGATCTGGGAACCCTCGAAAAACAAGTTCGTGAACCTCCACAAACCGTAAGAGAGAGATGTAGGGACTGTTTTACTTCTATGTCTGAGTGGGGGAAGAGAATTATCTCTCACCAACAGGATTCGTAAAAGTGAAATAGAATGTTGAATAATAGTTACATAGTCAAGTCAAGTTATATCAACACGTCCTTATTTTCCAAAACTATAATACAAAAGAAATTGGGGAGCCGCTTGCCAGAAAACACAAAATAGAAATATAATTATGAATTCCAATTTTACCAAAGTGCACGATAATGGCCACTCCGTTAGCATTCCTAATAATGCCAATAAATTATTAATCATATTCCTTTCTATGCCTAAATAACCATATATAATTGATGGAGGGATTGATCGTTCATGCATTCATTAATTCATCATCAACGATCGGCGACGAAGACGATTTTATTCAGTTATTGAAAAAATGCGTTCTTCTTTCTGACTCAATGTTGTTGTTGTTGTGGTTTATGTTGTTGTTGCTGTTGCTGCTGCTGCTGCTGTTGTTGTTGTTGTTGTTATTGTTGGTTGAAGTCTTGTCTTCTTTGCTTACTTCGACCTCAATTACTCCAATGTTATCCGCATTTCTTCTTCTTCTTCTTCTTCTTCTTCTTCTTCTTCTTCTTCTTCTTCTTCTTCTTCTTCTTCTTCTTCTTCCTTTTCTTCTTCTTCTTCTACTTCTTTACTTCTTAATCATCATCATCATCATCATCATCATCATCATCATCATCATCATCATCATCATCATCATCATCATCATCATCATCTTCTTCTTCTTCTTCTTCTTCTTCTTCTTCTTCTTCTTCTTCTTCTTCTTCTTCTCCTTCTTTTTCTTCTTCTAATTCTTCTTCCCAATTATTCCGCAGCTACCCTCTCTGCGACGTTGAGGCAATAAGTATCCGGCGCGCGCCAGAAGAAGGAAGACGAGTTCTCTCCCGAGAGGGCGCATGCGTGTTTTCAAGCGGAAGTGACGACAATTGTAAGCGGCAAGCAGACGGAGCTTGCATGAATTCAAATGGCCGCAATCTGCATCAACAATGCACGCAATAACCACACAGGACCATCACGCATGAAATGCAGGACTATAGAACAATTAGAATTTGAGAAAATAACCACCCAGCTGCGAAATATTGGACTATTGTTCAGAACCAAAGTATAAAGGTTTGTTTGTTCTGTAGTAGGTTCGAGAGGTAGAAATTCGAAAGAGGCCTCCTTTTCTCAGGACCGGTTTTATGATGGGGTAAAGCCCACCTCCGCTTTCTTGCAATCGTCTACGCAGCTTTCCATTTTTTGGTTATTTATTTATTTATTTATTTATTTATTTATTTATTTATTTATTTTGCATCGAAATGATAAAATACATTTTAAGGTTTCTACTGATCAGCGAAGTACCCGTTCCTAGCTTGAAAGGGTTGGAGGTGAATGGAGAATGAAGTTTCGTTTCCCTGTTCCGTGTTAAATGATCACCAGTCCATGTTAGAAACCAGGCTGCTTGATACGAACGTCTAGAAACATGTGTGCGTCCTATTCCCACAATGCTGTCACCCCCCCTCCCCCCCTCCCCTCCAATTCCTCCAAAAACGGAGTCCTCACAAGTATCAATCAACGACTGGTTACTGAAATGTGTATAAAATATGATCGACAGCGTTGAACGGTGGTAGCTTCAACGCTGTGGTTGTGGAAGATTGTTGAAGGGCAGTAGGCTATAATAGAACATTTCTCTGTTTGCGGACAGTTTACAAGCTTCAAGGTTGAAGTAGGAGTTCATCGCTGATCCTTGCGGGGTCGTTGAAAGGTGTGATTGAGTAATCAGATAAAAATAATGTTGGCTATAATCCTGGCGGGTAGGCCTAAATAAACAATGAACGCACAATGAGATCTCCCAATACTATAAACTGAGTACGTGGATATAAATAAGGACCAAAATAATTAACATCAACGATAACCCCAACAGGGTTCCGAGCGACGATTCATTCATAGCACGCAGAATACAAAAGTAATGATGTAAAAAGCAATAATGGATGACGTTACTCTTCAATTACGATGACATCCAGTTTGTTCTCTGCTTTAAAAGTGATAAATTTGTCTGTTTGTTTGTCTCTGTCTATCTCGCCCTCTGTCTGTCCGTCTTTTTGTGTTTCTCTGTCTCTCTCTCGCTCTGTCTCTCTTTCTGTCTTTGTATGTTTGTCTCTCGTTCTCTCTCAGTCTGTTTTACCATGCCTTCCACTCCTCTCACTCTTTCCAGTTCCTCCAAACAAAACAAAACAAAAAGGCTGACAGACGTCAACGGTACACAAGTCTAATGACGACAACAAATGACGTCATACCTCAATAATGATGACGTTGAGCACGGTTTTCTCCTCTGCCCACTGTAGCTGCAGTTTCAAGCGGCCGGTGGGTTTGATAGGGGGCGCGTAGCGAGGGATCAGCTCTTCCAAGTTGATTTCATGCAACGCCACCGGTGTGTCAGGCAGCCCTATCATCCCTTGTTTCTGAAAAAAAACACAGAAAGAGAACTCCAACTTTGATTTTTTTTTTTTTGGGGGGGGGGGGGGGGGGGGGGTAATGATTCAGTTTTTATATTGTGGCGCAGAAGCGTGGTGTTTTTGGACTCCAACGCTAGAAACGTTTCAGTATAAGCAACGTCCAGCAAGGTGATTTTGGATGGGTAGACCACCGAATGCGAAGTGGTATATATGTATATACACTATACAGGGTGGGCCAATAAAATGTTACCACTTTTTAATCGTAAATAAGTTGTTGTTATTTTAAAAAAAAATGATAACGTTTTCGAAAATTTTATTCACAAAAATGTACAAATTATCATTTGATACCAAACACAATCATTTTTTTCACTGGATTTCCTCAAACAATTCTTTCCTGGAGATAATAATAATAATAATAATAATAATAATAATAATAATAATAATAATAATAATAATAATAATAATACAGGATGCTATATACGCGCCTTTCCCCAAATCAATCAGGCTCTAAGCGCGGCGATCTATACCAACATACACGCTCACCTGTCTCATCCACCCTCACACACACCAAATACACATCCATCACTCAAACAGGTGGTGTAAAGGCAGGGAGATCGCTATTAGAAGACGGAAAGAAAATCGATTTTTTATTTTTGAAATTTGTATATTGACTGCGTCCTGTACCATTATTGAAGGGAGGGAGGAAACCGGAGTGCCCGGAGAAAACCCTCGGTGACCTCAATAGTCTCGTACCTAAGTCACATACGTTCGCCCCTTGTGGGAATCGAACCCGCGACCATCGGCATAGGAAACCGGCGACTTATCCACTGCGCCACGAGGCCACCCCATGGCTTATCTCATGGCCCACAGACAACTCATGGCCTGCTTACTTTCCTGATCTTTCTCCCGCAGACTACTTCCTATGGGGGAACATGAAGGAGAGAGTGTACTACAACAACCCACAGACCATTGAGGCCCTGAAGACCAACATCCGTCAGGAAATTCGGAGAATCTCACTTGAGATGTGTGGCAATGTCATCACAAACTTCAATGTGCGTGTTGCAACTGTAATCCAGAGAAGAGGAGCGTGGATTGAGCAGATTATCAATAATGGAACTGTGTACAGAACGAGTGAAAAAGTGGGAAATCTTTGGTATCAAATGATAACTTGGTGCTTCCGTGACGTTTCTGTGAAGAAACGTTTTGAAAACGTTCTCAATGTAAAAAACTTATGTACAATTAAAAAGTGGTAACATTTTATTGGCCCACCCTGTATATAAAAACAAAACAAAACGTGCAGGAAATGGTTGGGTGGAAGGTAGATGATGGTCAGTAAATTCACAGCCAACCGCTCCCTACTCCTACGGATGAGAGTATAAACAAAATCCTAATCTGTGCACGTATGCGCAATCCACCGCACTGACTTTAAAGATCCTGACGCTCATGTCCTAAACAGGCCAGTACCAGCTTACACCCACCCAGCACAAATCTCCGGCCGCCCAGGATGGTGCTCAGTAATTGTCTGGGGAGTCAAACGATGCCCCTAAGGCTGCAAGTGAGCGTCTCAGGCGGCTTGAGCAAGGCAAGGCAAGGCAAGACAGTATCAGCCAGCGCCTTGAGCGCGCTCCAAAAGCGCTATGCAAGGACGATAACATAAACTATATCATTAAAAAATAAATACCTTCGGATGAGAGTATAAACCAAGGTCTAGTCTGTGTACGCGCGCGTTTCATCGCACGGACTTGAACGATCCTGACGCTCATGTTCTATACGGGTGAGTGCCGGCTACCCAAATACACCCGTAGATCCATTCTCTCTAGCCCCGGTCGCCCAGGATTGTGCTCAGTCGTCTGAAAGTTAGTCTATGCGCCCAAAGGCTGCAAGTGGCGCCTCGGGCCGCTGGAGTTACATCCTGTATCAGCGTGCGCCTTCAGTGGCTCTTGAGCTGAAAAGCGCTATTTAAAAGGGGTTGAATAAATAAATAAATGCGTCTTTGCTATACTAACATTATATTCTGTTGCTCAATTTCTCTCTAGTATACAAACCATTCTTCTGTGGCTGAATATCTTCTTAGTGTGCAAACGTTACTCCGTTGTTATAGAACACATTATTTCTTTGTTATACCACACAGTATTCTGTTAATATACGAAACAATATTCTGTTGGTACACAAACATTAGTCTGTTGCTGAATTTCTTCTTATTGTTCAAACATTACTTTGTTGTTATAGAACTCATCATTTCGTTGTTATACCACACCGTATTCTGTTGTTATACGAAACAATATTCTGTTGGTACACACACATTATTCTGTTGCTGAATTTCTTCTTATTGTGCAAACATTACTTTGTTGTTATAGAACATATTATTCCGTTGTTATACCACACAGTCTTCTGTTGTTATACGAAACAATATTCTGTTGGTACACAAAACAATATTCTGTTGCCGAATTTCTCTTTATTATACGAAACATTCTTCCTGTGATGAATGTCTCTATATTATACAAAATATTGTTCTGTTCTTATGAAATATAATTGTTGTGCCTGAATTTCTCTTCATTATACACACATTCTTCTGTTGCTGAATTTCTCTTTATCAAACAAGCATTTTTCTTTTGCTGAATTTCTCTTTATTATACAAGCATTGTTCTGTTGCTGAATTTCTCTTTATTATACATTCTTCTGTTGCTGAATTTCTCTGTATTGTACAAAATATGTTTCTGTTGCTGAAATTCTTGTCATTATACAAACTTTCTTCTATTTCTGAATTTCTCTTTATTGTACAAAACAATTTTCTGCTGCTGAATTTCTTGTTATTATACAAACATTCTGTTGCTGAATTTCTTCTTATTATACTTATATTCTTGTGTTGCTGAATTATTGTATTTTTTTCTAAATAGTTTTCTGTTGCTGAATTTCTCTTTATTGTGCAAAATAGTTTTCTGTTGCTGAATTTCTCCTCATTATACAAACATTTTTCTGTGGCTGAATTTCTCTTTATTGTACAAAATATTTTTGTGTTGCTGAGTTTCTTGTTATTATACAAACATTCTTTTGTTGCTGAATTTCTCTTTATTGTACACAATTGTTTTCTGTCGTTGAAATTCTTGTTATTTATACATTGTTCTGTTGCTGAATTTCTCTTTAATGTACAAAATAGTTTTGTATTGCTGAATTTCTTGTTACTACACAAACATCTTGTGTTGCTGAATTTCTCTTTATGTACAAAATAGTTTTCTGTTGCTGAATTTCTCTTTATGTACAAAATAGTTTTCTGTTGCTGAATTTCTCTTTATTATACACACATTGTTATGTTGCTGAATTCTCTTTATTGTACACAACAGTTTTTTGTTGCTGAATTTCTTGTTATTATCCAAACATTCTGTTGCTGAATTTCTTGTTATTATACATACATTCTTCTGTTGCTGAATTTCTCTTTATTGTATGATATAGTTTTCTGTTGCTGAATTTCTCTTTATTATACAAATATGCTTCTGTTGTTGAATTTCTTTTTATTGTTGCAAAATAGTTTTCGGTTGCTTTATTTCTCTTGATTATACAAAATAGTTTTCTGTTGCTGAATTTCTCGTTATTATACACACATTCTTCTGTTACTGAATATCTTTTTATTATCCAGACATTGTTCTGTTGCTGAATTTCTTGTTATTATCCAAACATTCTTCTATTGCTGAATTTCTCTTTATTGTACAACATTCTGTTGCTGGATTTCTTGTTATTAAACAAAACATGATTCTGTTGCTGACAGTGATGCGAGTTGCAGCACGTTTATTTACTGTCCGAATGCACTCAAACAAAATGGAAGATTCTCGTTGCCTTGTTTTATGCTCAGCACTTAAATATGGACGTCTCGTTCGCGTAAACATTTACAGAGTATTCTGACCTTTTCCCAGTAGGTTTCTTCAAAGAATAATGATAATATCATCATCATCATCATCATCATCATCATCATCATCATCATCATCATCATCATCATCATCATCATCATAGTGGATGCTATATACTCGGCTTTTTTCTCTCCCAGTTGCCCAGTCAATATACCAATACACGTTGCCAGGTAACACACACTCTCTCTCTCTCCCCTCTCTCTCTCTCCCCTCTCCCTCTCTCTCTCTCTCTCTCTCTCTCTCTCTCTCTCTCCCTCTCTCTCTGAGCAAACTCCCATTCTTCACTTCAAACATGTAGAGATGTAAAAAACAGTGAGGTCACTATTATTAGAAGACGGAAAGGAAATTAGTTTCGTAGTTTTGACATGTAGATTGCCTGATACAATAAATACTCCAGTTTGCTGCCTCACTGACATAAAAAAAAAAAACAACAACAAAAAACAAACAAAAAAAAAACAACAAACCAGCAGCAAACAATGGTACTGGATTGCGCGATCAGTCAATTCAAATTCAAAATTATTATCCCATCGGGGGCGACACAAAATGTGTAGAACGCAAGTATAAAGTTGCATCGCCTAACGAGAAGGACTGGAGTTTATTAATTACTTCTTGGATAAAATCCTTTATTAGTTGCTGTCCTCCGTGAAATGAGGGAACGATATTAAACGATCCGTCTGCCATTCTGTGCTGCCAATAGTTTCAGTTTGTGGATTTGTACGATAGAGCCTATGGAATGGAAATAAGTGCAGAGAAGACCAAACAGATGACCAACAACACTTATGGCATCAACACGGACATCAAAGTCCAAGGCCAATCCCTCATCACAGTGCATAGCTTCAAATTTTTAAGAGCCACTGTATCAGACAATGCGTCCCGACAGGAAGTCCTCTCCAGGATTGCACAAACAACTGCTGCCTGGGCGAGGTTGAAGCCAATTTGGAAAGACATGACCATCAGCCTACATGCCAAGGTAAGACTCCTGCGCTCTCTTGGGACCCTCACAGCAGACCTACAACGAAGAATACAACGCATGGAGATGAGGTGCTACAGAAGACTTCCGGGCATTTCCTATACCCAGCACATCACCAACGACGAAATCCGACAGACCATCACACAAGCCATTGGACAACACGATGACCTGCTCACAGTGGTAAAAAAACGAACACTCCGATGGTATGGCCACGTCACCAGATCATCAGGTCTTGCAAAGATTATCCTGCAAGGCACAGTGCAATGAGTTAGAAGAAGAGGGAGACCGAAAAAGAGGTGGAAGGACAACATTCGAGAATGGACTGATTTGGCACTGAGCGAAACCATCAGGGTTGCTGAGGTCAGGGAAAGATGTAGTACGCTGGTTAAACGATCATCTGTGGTGCCCCAACGACCTCCGAACTACGGGATAGGATAGGATAGGTGCGGTAGATACAGCCATTTCGCTGTGGTTCTCAGCATGTCGGTGTATCCCCAAAGAGCTTAATGATAGAAAGAGGGGGAACTTGGTACAGAACCGCGAGACGAAAGGTACGAGTTATGCTACCTTGTCGACATGCTGAAAATGGCTCGTGGCAGAAAGTCAAAAGGTGACCGAGTGAAACAGAGCGGTGACTTTTGCACAGCCATCAATTGCCATAATGCCAGATACAAGAAAAGTTGTGTTGGCAAGTCCTTTTTCAAATTTCCAAGAGACAAAGAAAGGTAAATTGCAATTGAAAAACTTCATTTTTTGTGTGTTTATGTAGGCCTAAACTAAGACCGCTGCAGTGTTGTTAGTGTTAAAACAATCGGAGAGCGGCTTGAATGATTCATGTTATACCTATGTGCTAAATCCAAAACAGTTTGCTTGCTGACAGTTTACGTTCAACAGGTCGCTCACTGTTTACGTTATTGCTAGGTTGTTTGACTATATTTGTGCTTATATTTCAAAAGTAGATGTCAGATTGGCAGTTTGGCTTCGTCAAACTGCTTATGTTAACAAGTTAAATTAGACTAAGTCTGTTTTCTCCTCGTGATCAAATACTGTGCAAGATAACCCCTTACCTAGGCACAAAAATGGTCCTTGATCTGTTGTAATCCCTTTTCGTTTGAGTGTAAACGGGAAAAATAAATGTAATGTAGAAACTCAGACCTTGTTCTGATCTGTGAATTTCTGCGCATTAGATCTATATTGCGTGGAATGTTGTAGTCTAGGTTCTGATTGTTCTGTCTGATTAATTAATTATTTTCCATGAAGTGACTGATGTTATTAAGCCAGTGATGTGGGAGGTGAGAGGGTTGAGGGGTAGGGGGACACCTGATAAAAATTAAATTCACACTATTAGTGAAACATTTTGTTATTGTGCTTTATTGTGATTAATTGATTGAATGACAGAGCTCTCTCTTCCCCCAACCCCCCTCTCTCTCTCACTCTCTCTCTCTCTCTCTCTCTCTCTCTCGCTCTCTCTCACGATTACGGATTTACACAGTTTCGGATAAATGAAACAGTCTGTCATGCATATTTTAATTTTAAAATATCTGTCGTTGATTAAAAAATAATAAATTCCAGGGCAGAAAACGAACCTATGACATACACACATAAGCAGCATAAAAGCACCTAATAAATATCAATAAGTAAACATTTAAAAAAAAAAAAAGGACAGCAGTAGCGGAATGTTAATAATACTGATGGTTAAAAGTTTGGTTTTTGCAAACGTTGCCATAAAAATGTTCTTTTGCAATGGCATAGGCTCAATAAGTTACCACGCACAGATCATTCACATAGCAGATGATGAAATATAGCCAGCCCGAGCAAAGGGAAATAATCCGTGAGAGCGTCTCGCATTTTTGTATATGACATAATAAGCTCTTTGGTATCCCCTAGCATTGCTGAAAATCAGGAATAACAAAGCCTAACGTTAAGGACGAATCACCACGTCGCCCCCCTGTCAACAAGGATCATCATCATCATAACAAAAACAAATCAAAGGATTGGTTTTTCCAAAGCATGAGAAGACGATTGAATGAAGTTTCTTAGAAGAACATCTTCATGCGAAAAAAAGTATCCACAATTCGGCGGGCTGGCAACAGAGAAGGGAAAGAACTTAACTTTCTGAAAGAGAATTCGTTGCCAAACATATACATGTAGTTCTAAATTCTAGGGTTGCAGTCTTGGTAGTGTTGAACAGGGGTATGTTTAGTAATTGACTGCTGGCCAGTGTACCAAGTAAGACAAAACGTTTGTGTAAAATACAAGTAATAAAGGTGCCTCGTCTAAAGCGATCTATCGCCGCGCTTTGAGCTTTAACAAAACACACACTGTCGCGAAACAAAAGCTCGCGAGTATTTTTATTTCTCCAAGTGCAAACTTTTGTGATGCTGACAGGATATGACGTCAGTTTCACTACGTCAGTCGCCATTTTTGTTGTTCTAGATTTTGATAGATGCAGATTAATTGTAGTAATTAATTTTTAAGGAAAATAAGAAATGAGAAAATAATAAATGTCGTATTTGAGATAATAGTTTGTTTTTTCTTAGCGATGTTCACATTGGCTCCTCAGTTGTGGACATTTTGCTGGTAACCTAGGAGAATTAGACTCCAGGCAGAACCGGTTGAAAAGAGGTTAAAAAAGATCAGTTGGGAAGGAGCCCTAGAAGGAATAGGAAGGACACGACCCAAGCTCCGGGACAACTTAACGGGCTGATGTCAACGCTGGCTTAGTTTGCCGCTGGACGACTTCGAGCGTAGCTGGAATGGAACAAAGTCTACTTTCTGTGCGTGGGATCGCTTGAAGCGAGGTGACGGTGGCCATCAACCCAGCGGGCCAGGAATTAGTCAAGTTCAGCAGTGTTGCACGGAGACGAGATAACGAGTCTTTTAGTTTGTCTTAAGGGTGGGGAAGGTAAAGCAGTGAGGGAGAGAGATGGGCATCACCCTCATTACGCTGGCCCAAGATTAGTGTGATCTCCAACATCACGCTCCCCTACGGCCACAGGCTATGGGACTACCTTTACCTTTTTACCTAAATTCTTGCACCGCAGGGTGTTTATTATTTCCGTCTTCGATCTACATGGGCTTCCTCTGTGACGTTTGTGTCCATGGTGGTTATGGCTGGATCTACAATTAGACCTGTGTGTCAACGGTAGATAGATAGATACTCAGTGCTTATAGGGTCCAGCGGACTGCCAAGAGCCGAATCAGGACGGTGACTAGGGATATCTCTGGTGGGTCTAGACAGTCACAAGTTCTAACAGCAACATCAACGTCAAGTTCTACCTTCGATAGGCTTCTTCTCTGATTCCCTCTCCACCCGGTTCTTCATTGTCAACGACAACAACGATGACTAACACTAAAGTTAAGTCTGAAATTTAAGTGAAACGAACATTTCGGTAATCTCGACTGAAAGTAATATTGATACATCATTTCGGTTTCCTCATTCCGAGGGGAAAAAACGAACAACAGATAATAAAAGAATTGAACTTGGAAAAACGTGTTAAGTGTTTGTGAAGTAGTGGAAAGAAATGGTGTGCCTTAGGTTCTTTTATTGAAATAAAACCACGTTTCGGGGTAAGTCACGAAAGTCAAGAAAGTTTTTCACGAGTAGTGATTACTCGGCAACATTATATTTGTCTCACACACACACACACACATCCACCCACAAACAAACACACACACCCATACATACACACACACACACGCACACACACATTACCACCACCACCACCACCACCACCAACAACAACAACAACAACAACACGCATAGCAACCCTGATTGCCAGAATGAACCCAGTGTGTACTGGTCTAAGCAATGTGCAAGGGGGCAGAAGAAGAGGGAGACAGAAAAAGAGGTGGGAGGACAACATTCGAGAATGGCCTGGCCTGACACTGAGCGAAGCCATGAGGTTTGCTGGAGACCTGTCGTCTGAGCATAAACTTCGGCCAAGTCTCAGCTGCGCACTATGAGTTATGTGAGGGAACAAGAATGCTGACCTACATGACTTAATGCACCGAACAAAGAACCAGATTTAAACCATTCAAGCTACGGTAAATATTTCATGAAGGCAAACGTCATTAGAAATATAGAGCTCATATTTATGGGACTGCAGGCAGGGCATGGTTATCACAGGAGTAATTGCCTAGTGGTGGAAAGGATTGCACACAAGCCTGGCGTTCCGGAGAACCATCTGGGTTCGAATCTCGAATAGCATAAAGCGCGGAAGATGTTTTTTTATATTCTTCTTTTAATGACTCCTTAATCGGTGTAGTTCACGTCATGGCAAAATAATAGTAACCAAACCATTAGTCATGTGAGTGCCTGCCAGACGAGCATGAAATTCGGAACGAAATACTACGATCTTTCCAGATCAACAGATGCTTATTAGTCCAACACCACAGCGCCACCCAGGACAAAGGGTGCAGAACCCACCAAACCCTCTTTTTTCGATTTATTAGACCGTTGCCCTTTTAATTAAAACATAAATCTTCCTCTTGATCTTTTCTGTGACCGTGCAACACTCTACAGTGCAGTAAACCTCCAGCTGCTAACCTCGTCCTTTTTGAAAATAGGAAATATTATATTAAATTAACGACGAAACGACACATAAATAAAGGCCACGAACAAACACAGAACAGCACACTAACATTAACAACAGCACTCTAAGCAGCTCAAAGGCGTTTGCACGCAATGAACAAGCTTTTAGGACATACATTTTGGCCATTTGTAAAAAAAAAAAAAACAACAAACAAACATAAAACCACAACAAATATTATTTAACTTTCAAACAGACTTTTAAGTAAATCGAGAAACAGACTTTTAAGTAAATCGAGACTCATTATCATTTTTAAAAAATACATATATCATCATCATCATCATCATCATCATCATCATCATCATCATCATTATCATCATCATCGCCATCATAACCACCACCAAATAAATGCATTTATTTATTTATTTGGTGACGAGTACGAAACTCGTTTTTGCAATGAATCTGTAAGACTGTTGTTGTTGTTGTTGTTGTTGTTGTTATTGTTTTAATATAAATGACATGTGGAGGGGTGAGAGGAAGGAGGATAGTGGCTTCAGGCAAAATGTGTGTCGTCCAAGGTGGTTTATGGGCCTTTTGCCTCGAATCTCTATAACACACTGTGAAAGGCGACCTCTGCGTTCTAATGGACTGGGCTGGGATAAGCTACCCCACCGTCTACGCTTATCTGAACCCACAACTAATCCCACGATGATTATGATTTTGATGATGATGATGATGATGATGATGATGATGATGATGATGATGATGATGATGATGATGATGATGATGTTATCTTTATTCTTAAAAGTAATCTACTGGAAAAGGGCAGACTACTCTGTAAATTCTATATCGATGACTAACAGCCTGTCACCGGAGAAGAAGAAGAAGAAGAAGAAGAAGAAGAAGAAGAAGAAGAAGAAGAAGAAGAAGAACAACAACAACAACAACAACAACAGCAACAACAACAACAACAACAACAACAACATCATCATATTATACAACAATACAGAGTTTGTGGAGAACAAACGGAGGAAGAAGAAGAAAAAGAAGAAGAAGAAGAGGAGGAAGAAGAAGAAAAAGAAGAAGAAGAAGAAGAAGAAGAAGAAGAAGAAGAAGAAGAAGAAGATGACGACGACGACGACGACGAAGAAGAAGAAGAAGAAGATGATGATGATGATGATGATGATGATGATGATGATGATGATGATGATGATGATGATGATGATGATGATGATGATGATGATGATGATGATGATGAAGACGCAAAGAATGGACAGCACGGCAGAATATATGAATGAGGTGCGTGGTTGACAGACCTTCTTGGCTCTAATTTCATGAATGGAAAGATCAAGTTTCCCAGACCAGACGTCAATGAATTATTCCACACTTCCTGCCCGCTGCCCCCTTACTCCCTTCTTTCTCTCCTCCCTCCCTCCACCCTCACACACACGCACTCCCGCCCACCCCCACCACCTTTTGCCTCCTCTCCCTTCCTCCATCCCCTCTGTGTTATCGGGGCCGGCGGAGTGCATTCACAGATTAATCAAGTACGATCTCACCTCAATATAGACCAAAAGGAAGTAGATTTGCATAGACCAGCATATTAATGTGGTTGATTTGCCTAGACCAAATGACGTTTAGATTTGCCTACATCTAATGACGTAGATCTGCCGAGACCAATATAATAATTACGTACATTTGCATAGACCAAATTACGTTTATTTGGATACACCACATGACATAGATTTGTGCAAACCAAATGACGCCAATTTGGATTACGCCAAATGATGTTGATTTGCATAGACCAAATGACGTAGATTAGCATAGGCTACTTAATTTCCACCCAGCCTATTGACCACTGATCTAATGAGGTACATAACTGCCTACGAGATAAAGATGTGTGCCTCTAACTTGTTCCTGGTTTGAGTCCCGCAAGTCCAAGGAGACTTTTATTAAGGGATTCGATTAAAAAAACAAACATTTTCAGACGATGTTCCCCGTCCTTTCTGTGTTGCCTCAACAGTACGTTACAGAACACGGTGCGAAAGTATTTTTAGCAGTAACATTTATTTCGCGCATCTCTTGATGTCTATAACAACAGGAGTTTGAATCACTGACCTATATTTATGTAGTGTAGTATCCCTGGTTTGAACAGTCTAAAAGAGGTGCGATGTCAGAACTCGACTATTCATTTGCAATGTCTCTTTAGACAGCCTTCAGCTAACTTCCTCTCGAGTGTTGCCTCATCAGAATGTTAAAAAATGCGGCCATTCTTGTCAAAGTATTGTGTGATTGGCTCCAAACGAACGCGCACACAATATGTTGTTTATTTTGTTTTTTTTCCAGTGGTCCATAAAAAATACGTTTAACAGAGCGCGGGCTTGCAGAACGTGTGCATCTAGGACGGTTTGTGTTTCAGTCCTAAGGCTAACTCTGTTATCTTCATTGGCAAAGGCGCTACATCAGAACTATTAGCCCCGCACATCAACGTGTACCAACGTGTGCTTACTCAAGCCTAGGTCAATAAGACAGTTATGGTTATGAATCAGCGCACTGAGAAGCTATTTGCGTTTATTTTCCAAGCGAACAACAATGGCTGCCCGGATACTCAGACCTAGGTCAATGAAGAGTGAGAGTGAGGGTCAGGTTCAGGGGTAGGGGTAGGTAGGGGGTCGGGAAGGATCTATTTACTTTCTGACCGAACTCGACCCCATTCCCATCCCCTCGCAGAACGGAAGTAGAGTGATTGCAAGACAGAGGGTGCCGCGTTAGTGTCGTCTGCTGTTCCGGAAGTCGGGAAGATCTCATTGCGCATGTCACGCTCTCCATGCCAACCCAGCTGTCTATGGACTTATGTTCCTTTATTGTGACGTAATGAAAGTATGTGCTCTTTGTTCTTGAGTGGAGTCATGAAACAATAGGTTTGCAAAATAGCCCTTTTATCATCCTCATCATCATCATCATCATCATCATCATCATCATCATCATCATCATCATCATCATCATCATCATCATCATCTTCTTCTTCTTCTTCTTCAACTCGAGATTGTTTTCTCCATCTTCTTCGACAGCTATCATCATCATCATCATCATCATCATTATCATCACCAAAATGCTCGAATTGAGATAAATAAAGTGTATTATTTTATATTGTGTTGTATTGTCATTGTCATCATCATCATCATCATCATCATGATCATCATCATCATCATCATCATCATCATCATCATCATCGTCATCTTCAACTCGGGACTTTTTTCACCCTTTTTAATGTCTTCTTAGACAGTTATCATCATCATCATCATCATCATCATCATCATCATCATCATCATCATCATCATCATCATTATCATCATCAATAACAACAACAACAAACAGCAAACAACAACGCCAATATATCAAACAGCAACAAATACAACGACTCCGGATATTTCTTCTCCCTCTTCAATATCTTCTTCTACAGCTGAAACAATATTTCACTAGACCATAATTATCGACAACATAAATCGCAACATATCTTATTATAATTACAACATTACTTCAGCGGAGCGATTAAGAGTTTACCTCAGTACAGGGTTGATTTACTTAAAAGGCCACAAATTCAATGGTATTGTTTACTTTGGTCCAAATGGGATTTACCCTAAAATTTGAATATATATATATATATATATATATATATATATATATATATATATATATATATATATATATATATATATATATATATATATATATATATATATATATATATATATATATATATATATATATATATGTATATATATATATATATATATATATATATATATATATATATATATATATATATATATATACTCTGTCAATGCGGTTGTATTGTATTGTATTGTATTGTATTGTACAATACAATACAAGGTTATTGCTTTAGGTCCAGCGGACTCTTCCGAGCCAAATCAGGACCAATTTTTTGCATTGTATTGTATTGTGTTGTGTTGTATTGTATTGTACTGCATTACGTTGTGTTGTATTGTATTGTATTGTGTTGTATTGTATTGTATTGTATTGTATCGCATTGTATTTAATAGCACAACTTTTGTTTTGTAATCTAGGTTTTCACCAGCCTGTCTGCTTCCACTCATAATTTGAGTGCGGGCGATTTTGGGTGAAATTGCGTAAGTGTTTCTGGTACTTTGTATGGTATTATATTGTAGTGTTATGTATAATATTGAACTCTACTGTATGTAAGAGTACCACTTTAAAAAAAATCTAGGTTTCAACAACCCTTTATGCTTCCACTCTCGCCTGCGAACGATCAATTTGGCTGAAGTGGTGTCAAAGATTTTTGTTTGTTTGTTTATTGTATTGCATGGTAAATAATAACAATGCTGAATACTATATACGCGCTTGTTCCCAAATCAACAATCAGTAACAAAGCGCGGCGATCTGTACCAACATACACGCTCACATGTTTCACCCACACACACAACAAAACACACATCTACCACTGAAACAAGTGGTGCAAAGGCAGGGAGATCGCTATTATCAGACGGAAAGGAAAACCAATTTGTATTTTATGTTTTTAATGTTTTGATTAACTGCATCCAATACCATTATTGAAAGGAGGGAGGAGACCGGAGTAACCGGAGAAAACCCTCGGTGACCTGAGTAATCTTAAGGGAATCGTATAACATTACATTACATGATTTTTGCTTTAGGTCCAGCGGACTCTTCCGAGCCAAATCAGGACCGATAACCCCTGATCCGCATAAAAGATCTGCTGAAACAACCCTAGTGGTAAAACTGAAGGCTCTCCACCAGCCAGTCACTTTACAATAAAGACATCCCACGCTTGGGACGCTGAGGCTATACTCTAATTTATCGAACCCCCGTTTACAAAAACAAAATAGAATACAAACATCATTATAAATTATCAGCAAAACACATACATATAAAATGCCTACATTGCTAAATAATAACATCATAGGAAGCCCTAGTGACCACCTGGCAGAAAGCGTCCAATATTCCCAAGCTGATCCATCAGACCTCATACACAAATAAGGAGTCTTGTCCCGGAAGAGTTTTCAAGAAAAAATGTAGGAGACTGGTCTAGCAAAGAAGTAGATAGTATAGCAGATTGATAGAACACAGCAGGAATGAGAACGAATAAATGAGAAAGACAGCGACAGTGGGAATTTAAAGCACTAAATTTCCAGAAAGTGTGGATACTATTTATACTGAAATCCCTGGCACCCCAACGGGGTGAGGGAATCGTATGGTATCGTTTTGTATTGTGTTATACTGTATTGTACTGTATTGTACTGTATCGTGTTGTATGGTATTGCATTGTATATAAGAGAACAACTTTTTTGTTGTAAATCTAGGTTTCCACAAGCCTGTGTGTTTTTAGTCTTGAATGTGAGTGCGGATAATTTGGGCTGAAGTTGTGTCAGGATTTGTGTGTATTGTATTGTATTGTATTGTATTGTATATAAGACTACAACTTTACTGGGTTTTTAAAATCTAGGTTTCTCACAAGTTTGTCTGTTTCTAGTGTTAAGTGTGAATGCCGGCGATTTGGGCTGAAATTGTGTCAGGATTTGGGGAAGGACATGTTTAATTCGGAAATTATTCTTGTTCTAAGTAGCTAGACTACATCAGGTCAGGTTATCCAGCTGTATGTTACCAACACGTAGTAAATTGTCTGGCATTATTCTAGCCTAAGGGAAAGGGAAGAGGAGGAAGAAGAAGGAAGAGGAAGATTGCAAGGAGAGGGAGAGAACAACGAAGAAGAACAAGAGGATTTAGTGGAGAAGACTGGAGGAAGGCGGAGGAAGGCGAAGGAAGAATGAAGCGAAGAAAGATGGGAAAGAAAAGCAAACGAAGAAGAATGAGGAGGAGGAGGAGGAGGAGGAAGAAGAAGAAGAAGAAGAAGAAGAAGAAGATGATGATGATGATGATGATGATGCTGATGACGATGATGATGATGATGATGATGATGATGATGATGATGATAAGGATGAGGGTGATGATGATGAGAATGATGATGGTGATGATGATGATAATGATGATGATGATGATGATAAAAAAGAAAGGGGAAGAGGATCTGAAGAAGAGGCTGAGGAGGAGCAGAAGACGAAGAAGAAGAAGAAGAACAAGAACAAGAACAAGAACAAGAAGAAGAACAAGAAGAAGAAGAAGGACTATGTAATAGTAAATTAGCGTCAGGCAGGTCCTGTAGTGACACACTGACCTTACCCAATGAGACACACAGATTATCTGCGACAGCTAAAGACTCTTGATCGTGGCACAGATACAAAAATGTACCAGAACCTCAACTTACATTCTGCGCACTGCCGGTGGCACAGACACAGAGATTTACCGGATTCTGAGCACTTACATTCTGCGCAAGCCGTGATTTACTTACTAAGATCGTCTTTAACCGTAATCCTTTGATCTTACGTCTAAAGTTTGACCACATATTTATAGGTAGCTATATGCTAGGCCTGTACATGTACATACAATGAATTGCCCTCTCAAGTATAACTAAGTAACTTCATCATCATCAACTTCCTCAACTTCCTCATCATCATCATCATCATCATCATCATCATCATCATCATCATCATCATCATCGTCATCAGCACCATCTTCCTCTTCGTTATCCTCCTCCTCCTCCTCATCATCATCATCATCATCATGAAAACATAGGTTTGGCTGTTTCTGCATCATCATCATCATCATCATGTTTGTTTGTTTGTTTCATTTAACGTCTATTCACCGAAGTGATTTTAGACAAGAAAATAAAAGGAAGGTGGGGGAAAAGGATATGCGCTACATGGATGGGGGAAAGGAAATAACATTTAAACAAAATGGTACAGTAACATAACATGAAATAAAATTAAATAAAAATTAAGTATTCAAACAATATTTTAAAACACTTAAAAAAAATTAATTAATTCAATTACTATGGAACATGTCAAACTTGCGAAATGTTCATGTACAGAAAAGTCAATTTTCTGAAATTGTCATATACGAAGTAATCATAATAAACTTGCAATTTTTATAACAAATGTCCTACAGGACTATAAATTATAGATTTAGCGATGGTTATCCAATATTTACTATTTTTATTTTGAACATTATGAATGTTCTGTGGAATATATTGTGTTATTACACTGCAGTCATGAATGATATGATTTATAGTTAAATTTTCATTGCAAATGCAAACAATATCCTTGCAATATTTTGTCCTCCAAGAATTTAAAGCAAGGCGATGTGCTAAAGAGGTTATTGTTCGAGGATACTGTGAATTATCACTATATATTATTTTTAAAGGAAATTTATTTCTTATTTTCTTTTCTATTATACTATAAATTTCTTTTGTTGATAAGGGGATGTCAATATGGCTAACGTTGTGTTGATTTTTCGCCCCTTCTTTTGCTTTCCTGTCTGCCCAATCATTATTATCTAAACCACAATGAGATGGTATCCAACAAAACTGAACATTTGTGCCATTGATAATTAAGCAATGTATAAGATATTTTATTTCATATATAATATCACCTCTGCTTTTATAAATATTAGAGTCCAGACTCTGAAGAACAGATTTGGAGTCTACACATAATAAGATATTAAAAAAGGTCTTTTGTTGACTCAAGATTTTATGTAATGCCATAAGAATTGCGGTAAGTTCTGCAGTATAAATTGAACGATCTTTACCTAAATACAAGGATTCGCTAATTTTTAAAGCAGATATAACATAACCAGCCCCGGTTTGGCCTGTATCTAAAACAGAACCATCAGTATAAATTTGCAAATAAGAATAATATTTTTATCTATATGTTCATAAGCTTCTGTTGCTAACAATAATCCATTTTCTTTTTTCCGTATAGCAGTATATTCAAAATCAAAGTTTGCTCGCTTAAATTCCCAGATTGGTATAGGCATTTGTGGTATTTTTTTAGAGATTGATTTAGGACATAAATTTGACCCCTGTAAAAGTTCATTTGTATAAGTTGCTATTGTTTGTAAATAAATGATACCCTGTGCTCTTTTTGGATAATCTAAATCAGATCTTACTTCTAGTTCTGTGTCAGTGAAATTTTCTACAGCAGAGGCTCTAACTATATATTTAGCGCATGATAATTTTCTCCACTCATTTAATGGTAATACTCCAGCTGCTTTATAAGCATCGTCAGTTTTTGTATGTACTGGAATACCCATAACAATTTTAATTGCTTTACTGTCCATACTCTGGAGTTGTTTCAGTAAATATTTTGGTGCCGAAAAATATACCTCTTGTCCATAAGTTAATTTA
Organism: Oncomelania hupensis; assembly: GCA_036898135.1. Lineage (NCBI taxonomy): Eukaryota > Metazoa > Mollusca > Gastropoda > Littorinimorpha > Pomatiopsidae > Oncomelania > Oncomelania hupensis. The sequence goes on from CM072513.1 coordinate 80,678,511, forward strand.
GATCTGACAAGCATGCACACAAGATGAATAAGAGTTTTAGTATCACGTCCCCATTTTTGAAAGCTTATAATCTTTATTAAATTTAAACTTTTAACGGCCTTTTCCAACAAATAATGTATATGTTTTTTCCAACTTAATTTAGATGTAAAATATACCCCGAGAAATTTTATTTCCTGTACATATTTCAATTCTTTGATACCAATATAAAATTTTGGCAAACATTTGGGGTTAATCCCATTATTAAACAAGATCATGTTTGTTTTTTCTTCTGATAATTCCAATCCATTATCCTTCATGTAAATATCAATATTGTTCAGTTCATTTTGATATATCTTTTGAATATGTTTTATTTCATATATAGAAGTTTTCTTTTTTAAAGATACATTTACCCATATTGCAATATCGTCAGCATATTGAACTAGATGAATTTTATTACTTACAAATTGAGGTAATTCATTTAACAAAATAGTGAATAAAAGAGGTGAAATTATAGAACCTTGTGGTATACCCATGTTAATATTATATGTAGAAGAATAAGAGTGACCTACTTTGGCCATTATTTTTCTTCCATGCAAAAACCCTTTAATATATTGAAAAATATTTCCAGAAAGCCCTATATTTTTTAATTTGTATAAAAGTCGAGCATGCCAAACTCGATCATAAGCCTTTTTAACGTCAAAAAATGTAGCTAATATATTTTTCCTTCTAGCGAATTGTTTCTTAATGTGTGTTGTTAATTTCACTAAATGGTCTACTGTTGATCTGCCTTTTTTAAAACCAGCCTGATTTTCTGGAATTACTTTATTTTTTTCACAATAATATGATAATCTATTCATTATAATTTTTTCCATAATTTTACCAGCATGCGATGTTAATGCAATGGGGCGATAACTTGAGGATTCGTGTCGATTTTTCCCTGTTTTTAAAAGTGGAATAATTATTGATGTTTTCCAAATATCAGGCAACACATTATTTTCCCAACATTTATTGATAATAGTGAGAAAATGTTGTATCCATTTTAAAGGCATGTGTTTTAGCAAAATGTATGATAACCCATCTGGACCAACTGCAGATTTTTTAGTGCCAAAATAATTTAAAGCATCTGTAACCTCTGTTATTGATATCATAGAATTCATAAATAAAGAATTATCTGAATTAGGTTCTTTATAATGTTCAGAGTTTTCATCATCATCATCATCATCATCATCATCATCATCATCATCATCATCATCATCATCATCATCATCGTCGTCGTCGTCGTCATCGTCGTCTTCATCATCATCATCGTCGTCTTCGTCATCATCATCATCATCAATCAGTCAATCAAACAATTAATCAATCAATCATCATCATGACTGTCATCATCACTGTCACTATCATCACTTACATCATCATCATCGTCAATCAATCAATCATGAAAACAAAACTTACTTTGGACTGTTTCTTGGAGGGTTTCCCTCCTGGCATGACGGAGCCAGTTTGTTCCATGGCGGCCAGCGAGCTGAACACCAGTGACGACAATGTCGACCTCCTCTCCCCGATCCTAGAGGGTCTCCCTGCCGTACGACAAAATAAAATAAATATTACTTTAATTATTTATAGGGATCTTTCGCAGGGCAGTGATTTTTGTTGAGAAAGTGATTCCGGACTACTTTCTGTCCGTGACGTCAGCAGTTTATGCTGTCAGTAGTATGCAAAGATGAATGTTCACGAATTCTGTCCAAGTGATTTTGTGGAAACGGACTACGGTATATTTTGTTTATTACATCGCTTGTATTACACCCTAAATGATTTGCTTTTCTGAAAGGGATCTTACTCAATCCTTTTAGATGTGCAAAATGGGGATCTGCCCTCGCTTTGAGACTTAGCATGTAATTCTGAAGCGATGCACTGGAAGTAGGTAAAGGGTCAAGCTCCGTCTGCTACGGTCATTGCGTGGCATGGCGTAAGAAGCCGCCTTGCGGCCATAGTGAACAGAGCAACACCTCAAAGTGGAGGGGGGGGGGAGGGGGAAGTTTCGAAAGAAGCCAAAAATACAAATTTAATAGTAGACAATGTAAGCATCCGTGGGACAAATGATGGCGGAGGTAAAACACTGCATAGTAAAAAATTCCTTATTATATTTCGTTAAAACGCTTCGTCGGGTGTTACAAGCCATTAATTCACACTTTCAAATAAACAAAATCAAAAACAAGGTGGAAAGCCATTCAAATGTATTTCCAGCTGGGCTAAAGCTATTTCTGCGGGTCGTCATCGGGATGACCGCTATTGTAGCGCCTGTGGCTAATTAGCAGGCGTGGTTGGAAGAAATATTGGAGGGTGTCCAGGATGAAAGACTACACCAAGCTAACCATGCACTGTCTGCAGGTAGAAAAAAGTATGGAAACCCCTATCATACAAATGTGTACAGGGATTTTTAACGAACACAGTCAGAATCTGCATAAGAAAACTGTATTACCTCATCAAAAGAAATTCATACATGAATTCGCTGTAAGTGCAAAGGTTACACATAAAATGATAAATGACGTCCATACTCAATACCATTATTACATTTTAGTCCATAATTTTAAAAATAAAAAATAAAAAGTTTCAATTTTAAAACGTTTCAAGTTTCACTGACTCACTTCATCTCTCCTCCCTCTCACCCTCGTGGGGGGTGCCGTGGGTTTCTGTATAAATAGTATCCCCACTTTCTGGAAATTTAGTGCTTTAAATCCTCACTGTTGCTGTCTTTCTCCTTGGTTCTTTTTCATTCCTACTCTGTTCTATTAATTTACTACACTATCTTCTTCGCTAGACCAATCACCTACTTTTTATTTTCTTAAAAACTCTTCCAAAAAGTCCTCATTTGTGTATGGGGTCTGTAGGGTCAGCTTGGGAAATTGGACGCTTTCTGCCAAATGGTCACTAAGCTTTCCCAAGATATTATTATTTAACAATGCAGGTATTGCATATGTATGCGTTTTGTTGATATTTTATAATAATGTTTACATTAATGTAGGTATTGTATATGTATGTGTTTTGTTTATATTTTTTAATGATGTTTATATTCTATTTTGTTTTTTGTAAACGGGGGTTCGATATATTAGAGTATAGCCTCAGCGTCCTCTGCGTGGGGTGCAGTCCGCCGGACTCTGTAAGCAATGGATAGCTAACTAACTAATTCACTCATACACAATGGTATAAGTCAATATAGATTCCTTAAATACAGTCAGCTCATACGTTTTGCAACATCCACCATACAGGTATTAGCAAAAACATCACTGCGTGGCTGGCACACCAATCAGTTGATATCACAGTGTGATTGGTCACGCACATAACATACGAGTAATATAATTCTTATAATGAATAAGAATCATTTAATCACTAAATTATTATGTATATCACAGATAAAATGTTAAAAGATGTCCTTTAAAGTTGGAACGTCAGTAGCGGTATTGTTGTTGTTGTTTTATTTTTTTAATAACTTTATTATCACCGAGGTGAAATTCGGGCACTTTCATTTTCGAAAGTACAGCAGCCCCAAGTGAAGCGCTTTACTTAAGGTACATGCTGGGATTGTTCTTGTCACCGGCACTCACCCGTCTAGGACATGAGCGTCAGGATCTTTAAAGTCCGTTATGATGGAATGCATGCGACACCAACTAGACCTCGGTTTATACTCTCATCCGAAGGAGTAGGAAACGGGAGTAAAGTGTCTTTCCCAAGGACACAACACAATGCCCACAATCCCAATTTCAAGATTTAGTCACCTTGCCTACCCCATTCTGGGTGTGGTGGATACAAGAACAGAAGCATAAAAATCACTGTTCAGTTTTAAAAAACCAACAAAAGCACAACAATCACTGTTGTTGTTGTTGTTGTTGTTTAAACCGAACAGTGATTGTTGTGCTTCTGTTTTTGTATTCACCACACCCAGGGGTAAGGAAGGTGACTAAATCTTGAATCTTGAAATTGGGATTGTAGTGCGAGAGTGCGCGCACGCACGCGTACACACACACACACAGGAACGCGCGCGTACGTACACACACACACATACACACACACCCACACACGCACCCACACACTGTCATGGAAAGCTAAGTTTACAAACATGACGTAGGTAAGAAATTATTCGAAGAAAATGGAAACAAACTTTTTTTAAAAAAGTCTTAAAAGACGCGTGCTAAGATTTTTGTTGTTAGTCATTTTGTTATTATTTATTTTATATTTGAGCGCACCGAGCATTCTAGGGCAACATGGAGGTCGGCGCTTTACAAGTTGAAACCATCATCATCATCATCATCATCATCATCATCATCATCATCATCATCATCATCATCATCATCATAATCATAATCATCATCAACAAGATGCACACTGCTCTTAACTGAGACTCCTCGAGCACCTCTCAGAAGTGGCGAGTCGAACGAAAGCCTCGATCGGTTATATATATCAGCTACGATGTGTGGTCCAGGTTAAGGCCGATGTCAGGTAGAACAACATAGACAGCTAAAACCAACAATTGTGCCAAACAATACATAGAGAGAACGATTTCACATATGGAAGGCTAAAACATACACGAGGGTTTAAGGAACAGCAGTGTAGTGTGCATCAGAGGTCAGAAGGTTTGATCCACGTTGAAGGTATTAAGATGAATACTGACATATAAATGGTTGAAGACCAGTTGGAAAGACAGAACCATCAGTCTACACTCCAAGGTAAGGCTGCTGCGCTCCTTTGTCATCTTCATCTTCCTATACGCTTGCGAAACATGGACCCTCACAGCAGACCTACCATAAAGGATACAAAGCATGGAGATGAGGTGATACAGAAGACTTCTGGGCATTTCCTATACCCAGCACATCACCATAGACGAAGTCCGACAGACCATCACACAATCCATTGGACAACACTATGACATGCTCTTCAGTGATTAAGAAACGGAAACTCCGATGGTATGGCCACGTCAGCAACAGGCCTTGCAAAGAACATCCTGCAAGGCATGGTGTAAAGAGGCAGAAGAAGAGGGAGACAGAAAAAGAGGTGGAAGGACAACATTCGAGAATGGACTGGCTTGACATTGAGCGAAGCGATGAGGGTTGCTGAGGACAGAGAAAGATGGAGTGTGCTGGTTAAACGATCATCTGTGATGCCCCAACGACTTTTGAGTTGGATAGGATAGGATAGGATCATACTGTTTCAATCTATCAGTTTTTTCCGCCTCTCCACCTCTCTCTTCCTCTCTCTCTCTCTCTCTCTCTCTCTCTCTCTCTCTCTCTCTCTCTCTTCCTATCTCTCTCTCTCTCTCTCCCTCTCTCTCTCCCTCTCTCTCTCTCTTCCTATCTCTCTCTCTCCCTCTCTCTCTCTCTCTCTCTCTCTCTCTCTTCATCTCTCATTCTCTCTCACTCTGTCTCCCTCTCTTCATCTCTCCTTCTCTCTCACTCTATCTCCCTATCTCTTTCTCTCTCTTCATCTCTCCTTCTCTCTCCCTGTTTCCCTTAATCGCTCTCCCCCTCCTTCCCTCTCTCTCCATCACTCTCCTTCCATAATATATATCTTTCTCTCTTTCCCTCTCTGTCTGTCCGTCTGTCTGTCCCTTTCTCATTTTCTCTCTTTCATTCTCTCTCTCTCTTACATGTTAAATAATTTAATACGCTGATCAATTGTCGTTTAGAAGTGGTTTAAGACTATGAGCTTTTAAGCCTAAAACCTTTCTCCAATTTAATGCTCCAATATTCAGTGATTTCTCTCTCTCCCTCTCTCTTCCCCTCTCTCTCCCCCTCATCCCCACGCACTCTTCCTTTTTTTCTGCCCTAAATCCTGAAATCTCACACACTCTTTATTGTCCTCGACATTTTGACTTCCGCCCTTTGTCTGCTTTAGCTTTCCAGGGCCATTTAGAGGGATACCGGCAAGGAGCAGTCAGTCAGATTGCGCTCCTCTCTCTCTCTCTCTCTCTCTCTCTCTCTCTCTCTCTCTCTCTCTCTCTCTCTCTCTCTCTTTCTCTCTGGACATCGCTGGCCAAGAGTGAGATTACTCCTCAGGGGGTTGCCATGGCGACCAATGACGAAAAGAAGGATTTGAAAGTAGTGCGGTTGCTAATTTGGATAACGAACTTCCCCGAGGAATTAGCTGTAAGGCGATCTGCCTGTGTTTAGCCTTATGACAGGATTTCCAGATATAAAAAAAAAACAGGGCGGCCTCTTTTCGTTTGACAATGATGCTGGATCCAGAATACAGAGGCATAGAGGAAAATAGAGTTACATCAGCGGCGACCTGTCCTCGATCCCAATTAGGTGATACAATGGTTAAGACACATATTTCTTGCATTGCTCAGTAAATATGTTACCGGCAATGTGTGAAATCCGGCATTCTATAGAATGCCTAGATAGAATGCCTAGATATAGTATAGAATGCACCATCAGGCATTCTATAGAATGCATAGGCATTCTCTACAATACCAAAATGTCACACATTGCCAGTAACATGGTTGCATGACAAAACGCACTATATCCAAATTTGTCAAGTTGAGATATTTGGCAGTTTTTAAAGGCAGGCCTTGTAGCAGATATTCCTTATTTGTACTTATACTAAAAAAATGAGAACATTAAAGCTTTCTTAAAAACACAAATCACCAAATCAATGTTTGATATCATATTTACTGGACCATTTTTTATATTGACTGTTTTGACAAAACGCATTATATCCAGCGAAAGGCTATTTCACAAAACGCACTATATCCGTTACCTAGCAAAAAAACGATTTAAAGTTGTCTCAATACTATTTAAAATTCACTGGATTCACAGCAGACCTCCAACGAAGAATACAAAGCATGGAGATGAGGTGCTACAGAAGACTTCTGGGCATTTCCTATACCCAACACATCACCAACGACGAAGTCCGACAGACCATCACACAAGCCATTGGACAACACGATGACCTGCTCACAGTGGTGAAGAAACGGAAACTTCGATGGTATGGCCACGTCACCAGATCATCAGGCCTTGCAAAGACTATTCTGCAAGGCACAGTGCAAGGAGGTAGAAGAAGAGTGAGACCGAAAAAGAGGTGGGACGACAACATTCGAGAATGGACTGGTTTGACACTGAGCGAAGCGATCAGGGCTGCTGAGGACAGAGAAAGATGGAGTATACTGGTTAAACGATCATCTGTGGTGCCCCTACGACCTTCGGGTTACGGGACAGGATATGATAGGATAGGATAGGATTGGAATAATTATGTAAAGTAAAGTGCAAAGATTATAAGTTTATAGACAATAATAACACAATGCTAACCATAATAACTAACCTACTACACCTGACTATTAATCAATTATTTTCACCACTGATATTAATTTACTAAATATAATAATAGGCTATTGATATTAATGATAGGGATGATAATTTTATTATTAACAAGACTTGAGCAATCAATATGAATAAGAATGCGAGTGGTCCTGATATGACTTTAATAGTTAACCGCACTTTTGTGTTAACAGAAACATTATCTGCAGTTAAAATAAACTCGGTCACACTTTATGTAGCGCATGTCCTACTCCCCTCCCCATCTTTGTCACATCGTATTGGTCGCCTTCCCGCCCTCTTTCCTAGCCTAGGTGTTACGCAATTTGTGAACAACCCGTAATAATGATGTTCAACAATCAAAAAGCTGATCTCGCCTTGTTTAAGGAATCATAAAACTTCTCTTGATTTAGAGCAAGGTCTGTGGGTGTCAGGTTTGCTGCCAAGCAGCCTTTGCACTCTGCATTGTCATTGTGTGAGTAGGCAATGGCTGGGATTTTGCCACCACTGGAATGACGTGCTCGCTTCACTATTTCTTTTTTGTGTGTAGTCTTATCCTTCCGTTTTCTCCTCCCTCCAATTGTCAAATTAACTTCTTCCAAACTGTCATCAAAGTTATCCATCATAAATTTTGACGGATGGCTCCGTTTTATTAAGATTATAAATCAAATGTGCTAAATAAATCGCTTTGTTTACACTTATCAACAAGACTGGAGGTGTGGCCGGATATAACACTTTCGGGCGATCTGATTGGCTGAACGGATATAGAGCGTTTTGTCAAAAAGAGGCCGTGGCTCATAGCGCGTTTTGTAAAGAACTGTCATGTTTCGCTGGCCGTTAGTAACGGTTATAGCGCGTTTTGTGAAGAAATATTTTTACAGGCAGTTGCAGCTATAGGAGCTGAGTGTGTCAAGGGATATAACTCGATTTTGTTACTTTTGGCGTATAGCGCGTTTTGTCATGCAACCCTTCCGAAGAAATAGGGGCGCAGTGTCGCATGGTCATGTTAGTTTTGGTTTCAGCTTCGAAACCACTGGACCTCTTAACATTTTGTACTTCAGTTGTTCTTGTTGTTGTTGTTGTTGTTGTTGTTGTTATTCTGTCGTTGAGTAAGCCTACACACCACTGAGCCAAATGTCTGGGCCTTATCGTGCTAATGTTAAAGTAACACGAGACCGAATGGATGGAGAGTGAAAACTGGATGGCTAGGAGTCAGCAAAGTGCGCTTGTGTTGGTGTGTGTATGTGTGTGTGTGTGCGCGTGTGTGTTTGCGTGTGGGTGTGTGGGTATGTTGACTAGCAAATATATATTTGCCCTTGTACAGTTCATTCGTTTCATGACTTTATCTTCTTATCCTTTTATTGTGATTTGCTGTTAGCTTGTTCACATGTTCTCTATGTTTTATATGTGCTTTTGTGTGGTGCTGCAGCTTTTACTGAATGCATTCCTTGTGTATTATTCACTTGGCAATAAATTATCTTGAACTTGAACTTGACTTGAACTTATTACTTTTGTTTTAGTTTTGCATCGGCACTTCAGGCTTTCAATCGGCTTTGAACTTACTGTCTTACGGTCTGCAATGTAAAATCGCTTAGAATTGAATGCTTCGATGAGGTTTGCCGTTGAGTACACTTCCGTACCGACTGCGCGCGCACCCCAGCCTCTATCCATTACCAGCGAAAGACGCAGACAAAGAGAAGACCAAGCTGGGAGCTAAGGGTTTAATTGTAAGAGGCAAGCGGTAAACTGGCAGCCAAGTAGGGCATTGCGTAACTAGAGCTATAGAATGTATACAAAAGACGATCCATTAGACGAAAGGTTTTCTTAACAGAAATAGGCAGAAAAATGTACGTCACGTCGACGGAGATAAAAAGAAAATCAATAGCGCTGATCAAGTTGTCGTTCTTGATACTGACACCATCATACACACCGAAACGACCATCCCGTCCCACGTGCCGTATGTAACAGCAGAAATATTGACGACAAAATGTAGTAAATTAGCTTAGCGCAAAATAGATAGCATCGAATAAAACTTGACGTAAATTCACGAGTTATCTAAAACGAAGCCCACACATGTTAAATTAACTTCCTTCAGACAGTCACACCTCCAGCCTTTCCAGATAAAATCGAACAGACTTAGCGATCCATGACTGTAATGAGCGTACTAGCCAAACTGACCAGAACGTTGTCCCCGTTAATTAGCTTACTTTAGCCAAAGTGACCAAGACGTCATCCCCGGTAACTAGCCAGGCACCACTTATCGCTAGTGAATCTATCCTACACTCGGTCACTGATGTTCCAAGTAAGACATAATCGCACGTGTCCCATTATTAGGACAGGTGGGGGAAATATTCAAATAAAAACGAATAATCCCGTATATGCGGGATTAACTAAACGAGAGTTAAACGATTGGTCAGAACCCCTGCATGTCCTTGGTGGCCCAACCTTAGCTAGTCAGTCAAATACGAACTACGAAGCGCGAGGGTCAAACCAAGGAACAAACTGCAGTGTCCGCCTATCTCCACCTCATCGAGAGAGTGCTAGAGACTAGACGACGGTTTCACAGATCCCAGAGTCTAGAAGTAAGAACACCAGTAGTTTTGATATGTTTATATTATATTGGTTGCCTTGTATTAATAAAATGTTCATGATATATATAGTTACAGAAACCAATTATTGTTTCTGAGACAGTATGCAGATGGATTGATGTATCTTAGCCTTAAGATTCGGATCGAAGTGTGCATATGGGAACCTTGCAGGTGTCTGATGCTATGGACACTTTGCAGAGGAGACCACACACTCATTGTGACGACACGAGTTTCAGTGTAGCAGGGAAAGCTATATTTTGAACGAAGTTGCACTTCTCTGTTATGTAGTGTACATAGAATAGCTTGACCGGTTTCCTTATTGCGTACGAAAGAGTGCAGTAATCGTAAAGTCCGTGCGTAACGTAGAAGACAGGGGTAGGCCAAATACAGAACAGGGCTATGCATAATAAGAAATATGTATACTGAGGAGAACTCGACTGTTTGCTTGTGGCCGGGTGCATTTGGTAAGGCAGAGTGATTTGAAGTGCTCTTGCGAGAGGTCAACTCTATCCAGGCAGTAACTCTATGACTGTGTGTCATGTTAGAACTAGGTTTCTGTGTTGGAAGGGTGTGATATTGTTGATACAAGCCACCCAAGGTCTTACGCCCTCGTCGGGGTAGGAATGTTTAGAGTTGGAGAGAGGAGGGGTGTAATGCCATTTATAGAGAATAAGTGTAGAGTTCATCTCCTAAGGTGTGTGTGGTTCTCTATTGAACACCCACCGAGACTCAGTTTCTGTGACAGAATTGAGGTGTCCTCGTCCTCATTTATCGGTGTTATTTTGAGTGAGAATAACCAGCAATAGCCAGACACGAAGTAACTCTCAAAGACTAACCATTTGTGTTGTGACAGTGTTGTGTCCTATTGTGTTGGGGAGAAGGTTATCACAAGTCGAGGCCGAGACGGTGAGTAAACCCTGTAATCCAATTTCTTAGTGGCCGCACTCCGAGACTGCGTACGCGAATGAATGGTGATGAATGTGGGGGAAAGGGATGTATTTTTGATGCATAATGATTTTATTGATTTTATATGATTTTCATATGATTTTCATATTATGTATATGATAGAGAAATGTCGTTGCTGCTGTTGTTGTAAAAGTGGGTCAACGGCGACGATGGGGAATGCGTGTTAGAGGGGGAGAGTGAGAGAGAGAGGGTGAGGGTGTATGTATGGAGAGAGAGATAATTGTAATATACTAGAGAGGCATGAAGGAAATGATGATTATGAAGAAAGCATGTTTACAGTATAGTACGTCAAGATAGTATGGATGAAGGGATATAATCGTGATGTGTTATAACAGTTGGGAAAGATGATGAGGATGGAGGGAGATGGAATGAATCAGGACTGTGTGATGGAAGTGTGGTTGCAATAATTATGTATATTTATATAAATGGCTGTGTTTATAAAGATATGAATTATTAAGCATCAAGGGTTGCATTATATTATTGAAATGTATTCATTGCATCTTGTATTGTTGTCATTGTGGCATAAACAGGTCAAGATGGCGGACGGAGGACGGCGTGTTATATTATATAGTGTTTATGTTTTGTAGGCAGGTTGTTAAGACTGTGTATCTGCTTACAGGTTTGGGCTGTTGATGTTGTCACCTGATGTCGTTGATGTTGTACCTGTTATCATCTGTATTACGCTGACTAATTCCTTGCCAGTATAGCTGTGTCCCGCTACACCGACAACTTGCGCAGTTGTGATTCTGTGTTGTGACCTTGCCTCTACAGTGGGGAAGCGTGAAAGTAAACTCCGCCACTGCTGCCTGTTTTGCCCCAGTATCAGGGCATTACCTTTAGTACAGGAACTCCACACACCACACTCACACACACACAGACTTGCACAGCGCCACACATAAAAACATATTTCATTTAGTTGTAAAAAATCATCCTTTATATTGTGAAGTGACTGTTTCGCTCCCTCTGAGCTACTTGACAAGACATTTGAACAGTGCTTCAGTCTGCAGTTTCACTTGGACAATAGTTCGAAGATTAAAGATTCATAGCACCATCATTTCTTAGTTGAAATTTTATAGTTTGAATTGATTTACTGATTGTGATTTTGTTGTGCACATTTTGTAAAAAAAACTGTTGATGTTTAGTTCTTTTTGGGGTTGAACAAGGGAGGTAATTGTTAGTTAATATTGGGACGGGGGTCTTGATAGGGGTGGAGGGTGGTTAGCTCCCATTTGTCCTGTGCGTGTATGTTAATTGTTGAATAAAAGAGTGTGATTGTATTCTGGCATTCGTGTTAGTTTATTTTGTTTATGTGCTGACGTCACGGAACCCGCTCGGGTGACGTGACACTCATATCTGCCGAGAATATTGTAGCCAGATTTCTGACTTCTACAGGTCAGCTCTGGGACGGTTTGTGGAGACAAACAAATGACGCTTGCTCCCGTGGTATAAAAGGAGAACAACCAAGATTCTACCTCTCCACGTCCGAACCTCGCAGCTACACTACTCACCCGCTCAACCTGAGAGGCAAGACCCCTCAGACGGACTCCAGCATACGCTGACGCGATACAGCTAAGTCGCCCACAAATGCAAACTGAGTTCTAAACCTCGAGAAAATAGTCAACCACTTGAACAATCTTAGATTTGCGTAGCATATGATGAAGAAGACCTGCTGACAAACTTTCCCAGCACATCGAACTCTTAGAATTATTAATTTACCTGTTTAATGAAGTACATGTAAAAGTTGTGTTGAATATATAAAACGAGAACTTACCTACATATGACTGGTGTCATTCTATTTGTATTGTTGTGTAGCTATTAGTTTTCTTCTCTTGAGACATAATAATCTAGTCTTTTGATTAGTAATCAGCGTTCCTCAAATTGAGCCAAATGATACTAAAAAGCCCGAGAACAAATATAAATTTTATGTGACCAAGCACCGTGATCTGTCTCTCACACCGCTCTGGAATTCTGGTAAAAGAACGGTCGATAGTGGTAGCCTAACGCCCCTCTATCAATAAGTCTTACCCTCTAGTAAGATAAACTTATCTTCCCCAGAATATCATCACACCGTAGCTCAGTGCTACTACCAGAGCATTTGGCTGACGCACCGATGGCCCAGGTTCGAATCCTGTGGTGGACAAACTTTAAAAAATCCTATATTCGAAGGCTTTAAGCGGAAGGCTTAGGCGAACACGGGTTTACCCTAAAATTGGCACTGGTATTACAGTAAACAATGATAAAGCGGACTTTCGTTACTCAGACCAACCGGCTAAAGCTTGAATTTTCCAGTTCGGTTTTGACAGGGAGCGATTTTCTCTGTTTTAGCGGTACATGGATCCCATAGCCGCGTGAACTTTGACCCTATTTCTGAGTGAACCGCCCGGCTTGAAGTGTGCGTCTTTGGTGTCTGGGTAGGTAGGGTAGGCCTATCCTATCCTATCCTATCCTATCCCACAACTCGGAGGTCGTAGGGGCACCACAGATGGTCGTTTAACCAGCGTACTCCATCTTTCCCTGTCCTCAGCAACCCTGATAGTTTCGCTCAGTGTCAAACCAGTCCATTCTCGAATGTTGTCCTCCCACCTCTTTTTCGTTCTCCCTCTTCTTCTACCTCTTTGCACTGTGCCTTGCAGGATGGTCTTTGCAAGACCTGATGATCTGGTGACGTGGCCATACTATCGGAGTTTACGTTTTTTCACAATTGTGAGCAGGTCATCGTGTTGTCCAATGGCTTGTGTGATGGTCTGTCGGACTTCGTCGTTGTTGATGTGCTGGGTATAGGAAATGCCCAGAAGTCTTCTGTAGCACCTCATCTCCATGCTTTGTATTCTTCGTTGGAGATCTGCTGTGAGGGTCCATGTTTCGCAAGCATATAGGAAGATGGAAATGACAAGGGAGCGCAGCAGCCTTACCTTGGAATGTGGACTGATGGTACTGTCCAGGGTAGGCGTCATGGTCTTTAGTTACGTGATAGTCGTCATTTTATTCGAGATTTTATTCAAGATTATAAGCTGTAGGAATTTGTTTTAGGGAGAATTACCAAGCTGCGAGGGATTTATTTTGATTAATAGGATATATTATTTAGAGGGTAGTGCTTTTGCTTAAGCGGGGTACCTATTGGCTCATTAAGTTGTGAAAATTGCTGGAAGCCAAAGAGAATCGGGTTCGAGGGGAAAACAGTTGAGAAATCAGTCGGTGACAGTTGGTGAAGAGAGAGAGAGAGAGAGAGAGAGGGGGGGGGGGGCAGGACTCAAGTTCTGGTGTCAACTAAACAATGCGGATACCTAGAGTGGTTTGTTTTCCTTTGGACGACTGGGATGGGGCTACAGTTTACCGTCAGTGTGTGGGATCGCCTGAGCGAGGTAACTTGGTCTTCAGTCGAGCGAGCCGTCATGGATCAGTGGGAGTTTGATACTTCAGCGCTGCACGGCGACACGCTAACGGATCGTTCGGTTTGACCTTGCCAATTTCTTGCACAGCAGGGTAAAAATATCTTGATTTCAGTTCACTCGGGATAATTTCCCTAGGAGCCTGCTAAGCAAGGTGGTTTGTTCTATGTATTATTCATTGAATGCACGTATTCCTCAGAAAACTGAAGTTTTGTTTAATCATAAGGTATTTTTCCAAGTAGGGTTGGACCAGAAGAAGCCTAGGTTTGTATGAAATGGTTTTTCATGCAAATCTCTTGAGACAAGCTTTCTTGAGACAAGCTTTATTCGGCAGGTGTATTTTGACTTTCGTGTTCGAGATCGGGACGTGGGTACAGGAAAACCGTGTACAAGGTATCAAGGGGACTTTGAATGCTCTGGGTCAGTATTGACTACTACACGTCTACCAATCTACATCATCTTCGATGGTCATTTCATCCGGGTCTACAACATTGCCTACACGATTGTCTACTACACCATCGTCTACTTCGTTGTCCAATTTAAGTTAGAAAAAAAACAAAAAAAAAAACATTTCGGCAATCACAACTAAAAGAAGAAAAGAAAGACATTTTGGACAAATCGGAAGAAGAAAACATAATCAAAAGAACAAGCATTAATAAAAGAATTGAACTTGGGAAAATGCGTTATGTGTTTTTGTGAAGAGCTGAAATGAACTGGTGCGCCTAAGGATTTTTTTAAAATATTGAAATACAACCACGTTTCGGGGGCAAGTCAGGAAAGTCAAGGGGGCCCTTCAGAAGTAATGACCACTCCGGAATAAAATTTCATTGCGACACAAAATCTCAAACGAAAAACTTTACGTGCCATTTTTTTAAAAACTTGTTTTGTCTATTGCCGGTCACGGACCGGTAGCTGCTATTGTTTTAGTTCAGAATGTTGGCTGGTTAGCCAACGGCTGTTGCTATTAATAGGCACAAAACAGTGGGGCAACACTCACTATGAATGTTAAAATGATCTGTTGAAAGGGCTGTGGCCAAAGTGGGTCCCTTTAAAAGCTGCCATTTTGCCCTGTCCGGGAAGAGAAGTAAAAAAGAAATAAAATAAAATTGAAGGAGATAAAAACAGATCCTCTATACCTGGATTTCACTAAAACGCTTAGTCAGGAGTTACAAGCCAACTCAAGCGGTATGATTGCTCTGGTGGTTCATTGTTGATTTACGTCCCTAACCCTCCTCTCCTCTCTGGAATTACAGTTAGTCCCGTCTGCTGTCTTCCGTGTTGCCAATGAGTGGTGTGAGGATGGGCTACAAAGTTCCTTCATTCGTTCTATCGTGCTCGCATTTTCTACTGCTGGGAGCTTTCGACCTACTGGGCGACATTTTGGAAGGGGAGATAATTCTGCCACCGTCGGGCCCTTTTGTAGCCAGCGCCACTATGTGGAATAACTGCTGCTAAGTGGACCATCGACTGTGTAGGTAAGAACCCTAAACGGAACCCTGCACCTAAGAATCCTAACTAGAACCCTCTTCCTAAGAATCCCAAACAAAACCCTGTACCTAAGGACTCTAAATGGAACTGGACCCTGTTCCTAAGAATCGTAAATAGAACCATGAAACTAAGAACCGTAAATAGAACCCAGCAACTAAGAACCCTAAATAGAATCGTGTACCTAAGAATCCTAAATAGAACCCTGCACCTAAGAACCGAAAAAGACAACCCTATTCTTCTCTCCATTTTCATCTCCCATCATGTTCCTGTAATCTTCTACGCCATGATGATGATGATGATGATGATGATGATGATGATGATGATGATGGTAAATGCCACAGGCTTCTGAGGTTACCTATAATTGAACCATTGGCTCACGGAGTTTTTTCCTGCCTCAGATTGCATGCAGTCCACGCAGGTTTCTTGCGCTAAAACTTGCCGCTCTTATTTTACAAAGGTAAAAACAAAAAAGCCAACTGGCAGAGAGACAGAAGCACACACAAGCAAGCAAGCAGAGTACGTATGACACTCTTGCACACGCATACACTAACGAACATGCAACATGCTGCACATTCACACGCACACACTCACGAACATGCAACATGCTGCACATTCACACGCATACACTAACGAACATGCAACATGCTGTACATTCACACGCACACACACACGAACATGCAACATGCTGTACATTCACACGCACACATTCACGAACATGCAACATGCTGTACATTCACACGCACACACTCACGAACAAGCAAAATGCTGTACATTCACACGCACACACTCACGAACATGCAACATGCTGTACATTCACACGCACACCCTCACGAACAAGCAAAATGCTGCACATTCACACCCTCACGGAAAAGCACAATGCTGCACATTCACAAGCACACACTCACGAACATGCTGTACATTCACACGCACACACTCACGAACATGCAACATGCTGTACATTCACACGCACACACTCACGAATATGCAACATGCTGTACATTCACACGCACACACTCACGAACATGCAACATGCTGCACATTCACACGCACACACTCACGAACATGCAACATGCTGTACATTTACACGCACACACTCACGAACAAGCAACATGCTGTACATTCACACGCACACACTCACGAACAAGCAACATGCTGTACATTCACACGCACACACTCACGAACAAGCAAAATGCTGCACATTCACACGCACAAACTCACGAACAAGCAACATGCTGTACATTTACACGCACACACTCTCGAACACACCAAATGCTGCACATTCACACGCACACACTCACGAACAAGCAAAATGATGTACATTCACACGCATACACTCACGAACAATCAAAATGCTGTACATTCACACACACACACTCACGAACAAGCACAATGCTGTACATTCACACGCACACACTCACGATCAATCAAAGCGCTACCCATACGCACGCTCGCATTCACGAACAAGCATGCAAAACGTGCGCACGTACACACATGCATGCACGATTAGCGAGCCTCAACTCCATGCTTCCGAAAGAAACCTCAGCTTCCCCGCATCAGGTAGGAATGGCTCAACATAGAAGTTCAACATCTGCACCTACCATCCGCGATCAATATGCGGGCATTAGGCTTGGATAGCCATACCTGAGAAGATAGGGATATGGATATAAATCAATGTTAAAGATTTGCGGATTAACATTTCCAACCAAGATCAATCCACTGGACCAGCCAATACTGAGTTAAACGTAATTCTCAAGTACACCAAAATTTCCCAACATTTGCGTTAAAAAAAATAATTTCATTCGTGAACGAACAGCCAGAAAACAATGGCGCCGACGGGTGTGGGTTCGATCCGGCATCTGGGCGTTATGTTTCTCCGAATATTAATTTACTTTCGACTCGGGCAACGTTTTGGGGGTTTTCTCCGGGTACTCCGGTTTGCTCCGCCAGCAAAATTTTAAAATCACAAATAATATTAGGCAGGTTGGGTTTGGGCGCGTCACAGGCTGCGTCTACGCCTTCACCAGGGGAGGCGGCCCAGAGTTTCCCGGTAGAAAGGGATAATAAACTGTAATTTAAAAAAAACAAAACAAAAAAAACAGTGGTTACTTTTTGTTTTATGAAGTAAACTTTGTTTTTGCCTTTCCACAATTCCTTTGTCGAAATAAAACTGATTGATTTGACTTGAATTGAAAATAAATTCCAATGAGAATGAATCTACTAGACCAGTCGGTACCAGGTTGAGCCCTTATTTTGAGTGTATGCGGGGGCGTTGTCAACCTCCTTGCTTCCCCAAGAACCGTGTCCATTTGATACTAGGTACATCACACCGCGAGACAGACTGCAGACAATTTTCGTAAGGCCTTTCGTAAGGGCTATTATTTCTCTTCATAGTTTAGAGAGAGAGAGAGAGAGAGAGAGAGAGAGAGAGAGAGAGAGAGAGAGAGAGAGAGAGAGAGAGACAGACAGACAGACAGACAGACAGACAGACAGACGCAGAGGCAGACAGACATAGACAGACAGGCAGACAGATTGGAAGGGAAAGAACTCTAGGTGAGAGCGAAGGGCGCATATCTGCTTGCATCTGAAACCAAAATAGACCTGCGATTGGTGAGGGTTCCGGAGGAACACTATTTTCGGCAGGACGAAATCAGCCATGGTTCTCATTTATTGTTAGATTCACGCTTGAAAAGGACAATGTCTGAGAGAGAGAGAGAGAGAGAGAGAGAGAGAGAGAGAGAGAGAGAGAGAGAGAGAGAGAGAGAGAGAGATAGAAGGAAAGACAGACAGACAGACAGACAGACAGAAACAGACAGAGACAGACAGACAGACAGACAGACAGAGACAGAGAGAGAGACAGACAGACAGAGACAGACAGACAGAATACAGCTAGCCAGACAGAACACCGCTAGCCAGACAGCAAGACAGACGGTGACAGAGGGTCGGAACTTTAACTTTAACCCACGGCTCAGTGGTAGAGCGTTGGCCGATGTTCCGGGTTCGATTCCGGTGGTGGCATAAGATAAATGTGGCCACTTTCCGCTGTTTATTTTAGCAGTATGGTTACTGTGGTGGTTCAGTATACATGACTGTAGTAATGCTTTTAGGCCCCTTCCATCGTTTTCCTGGCATGGTTATCTGGACGTTAAACTTCAACTCTCGACTATAACGTATGGAATTTGTATCATGATACTAGGGGAAGGAAAGGTTGAAGCCTATTTGGAAAGACACCACCATCAGTCTACATTCCAAAGTAAGACTGCTGCGCTCCCTTGTCATCTCCATCTTCCTATATGCTTGCGAAGCATGGACCCTCACAGCAGATCTCCAACGAAAAATACAAAGGCATGGAGATGAGGTGCTACAGAAGACTTCTGGGCATTTCCTATACCCAACACATCACCAACGACGAAGTCCGACAGACCATCACACAAGCCATTGGACAACACGATGACCTGCTCACAGTGGTCAAGAAACGGAAACTCCGATGGTATGGCCACGTCACCAGATCATCAGGCCTTGCAAAGACTATTCTGCAAGGCACAGTGCAAGGAGGTAGAAGAAGAGGGAAACCGAAAAAGAGGTGGGAGGACAACATTTGAGAATGGCCTGGTTTGACACTGAACGAAGCCATCAGGGCTGCTGAGGACAGAGTGTTGCGTTTATTGTTTGATTTATTTTGTTATCAGCAGAAAAGTTTAAAGATGTTATGTTGCAAGATGTTAATGCGTGTAGTGGCTCAATACATAAACTTCCGCTCGCTATCAAACTCTTCTTTTACACATAAAAAGAAGATAAAATACTGTCTCAGAAAATGAACGATATTTACTAGTGATAATAAAATCACCTTCCTCGAAAGGTAGGCAATTTCAAGATAGTAACTTATCCGATCGAGGAGGTCGAGACCGAGTACGCGTTTAAGTCCAATGTTCTTGTAGAATATTCGACACTCGAATCTGGCACAGTCGTGGTTCTTCTTAGATGACTAGACTGTAGCCCTTCCCAATGGATGGTAAACAACACCCCATGGAAGTAAGGTGAAGATTCAGGAACAAGTTCCAGAATAAAGGTGAAAGGAGAAAAAGGTGCCACCAGTTACAAGACCTCTTCAGTTCGTAGCAATTCGACCCTCAGATCGTCAGTGGACAATGTGATCAGCGCTCTTCTCTCAAAGACGAGTTACAGGACATCGAAGTAGACAGTGGCTATGGCTGCAACAGGTCTACGTTCGACATCGTCTGCTCCCGGCTGTCTTCCATCTCTGGCATCAATCTTGTCAATATTCTTCCAGCAAAAAATGTGTCCAAACGGTTCTCTGTGATATTATCCTCAACAACACATCGCCGAAGAAAAAAAAGATGACGAAGCCTAGCTTGAACGTTCCGATTTCCCAATATTTGGATGACGGTTTTCGACCGTTAAAAAGCAGAGCTCGGAGGGTGTGGTCCTCTCGCTTTGAAGTCTGAGTCACAAGTGTTGGTAAACAAATGTGCCTACGATGAAATACCTGTGTACCTCGTTGTCAATACCAACTTTACGTCTCACGAATATGAGAAGAGTACTACGTCAAAAGTCTTCACAACAAAAATGGCTGCTCTAAGAATACGTCACTTTCATTGTGAGGTCATAGATTCTTGACTAGATTGTCTTTTTACTATCATACATATTGAATATACAGTAACTTCACATAATATAAACAGCTACAATTATTCTTTACTTCTCAGTTTAGAAGAAAATAATAATTCTAGATTATCTCGAGTGATATGTCCAAAAATGAAATAACTTAATTTCATTACACAGAGAAAGATGGAGTATGCTGGTTAAAAGATCATCTGTGGTGCCCCTACGACCTCCGGGTTACGGGACAGGATAGAATAGGATAAGATAGGATAGGCTTCAATAAAACGATCTTAAAGGAAAGAATTGGGTGAGGGAAAATAAGAAAGAACGAAAACATACAGTAGAAGAAGGCCACACTAACGCACCCTATCACACCCTCCACCCCCCCTCACACACACCTACACGACGAATGAGACAACCCTCAAGACAATGAACAGAACAAAAACGACGTGTGCTATTTATATAGACTAATCAAACTGCACGTACTTTCTCCGGGTCCTGGGATTGGTTCTCCGCCCTGGAGTTCAGCCAATGAGTGGCTTCGTCTGTACGGGACGGGGGCTTCCTTCGGCACTTTGCTAGACACTTCGTAACTGGTTCGTCTCCAAGGACGCGGGCCCAGGACTCGCTGGTCATCTATATCCACGGTCTCCGAGTCGGAGAAATCTGCAAGGGGGAAAAATACAGTGCAGTCCATTTTAATAACAAATTAAAGCTGGAGATGGAGGAGGAGAAGGAGTAGAAGAGGAAGCAAAAGAAGAAGAAGAAGAGAGGAAAGAAAAAGAAGAAGAAGAAGAAGAAGAAGAAGAAGAAGAAGAAGAAGAAGAAGAAGAAGAAGGATAACAAGGAGAGAGGAAAGAAAATGCGGTGAGGAAGAAGAGGACGCGGAAGATCGCTAACCTCACAATCCAATTCCCCCGCCCCAACCACAAACCCAACCCTTAACACTATCCACACCCATTCCCCGTAACCCAATACACATACCACCACCACCACCACCACCCCAACAACAACAACAACAACAAAGAAACATACACAATTTTGTCCTTTATTGCCATCACCACCACCACCACCAAAGGTAATAACAACAACAACAACAGCAACAACGGCAACAAACAAACAAACAAAACTCACCAGCGAAGGAGACATCCGTGTCGTCGACTCGGCTCCCGTCCGAGTTCTTCCTGCTGGAGCGACTGCTGGCCGAGCCGCGTCGGTCGGAGGGGTCGGAAAAGATGGACGTCCGCCGACTTCCCATGCTAGACGCCGACCCTCGCCGATCCGTGTCAGAGGCAAAGGACGTCCGACGAGAGCCCAGACTGCTCGCCGACCCTCGTCGATCCGAGTCGGACGCCAGGGAGGTCCGGCGACTGCCGCATGAGCTGCTGGACGCTCGTCGCAAGTCCAGGGCCAGAGCTCCGAGCATGACGTGGTCCGAGGCCGAGGCGTACGACGTTCGACGCGAGCCGTAGTCGACAAAGATCTGCGGGACAACGAAGGGGGCTTCATCGCGACTCCGCTTCCGGAGCGCAGGCCCTACGATCAGCTGCTTCTTCTCCTCTTTCTCCTTCCGTCTTCGGCACTTGCCTGTTTTACAAAATCAAATAAACAAACAATTATGTCACGGCCAAAATATTATAATACCACCACAGACGAGTTAACCAAGAAGAATGGACTCTCGATAGTAAAGGGGTAGCGAAAAGAATCAGTGGATCCTCCATAGCATAAGGGTAACAGCAGTATTTATCATATTATCTAGAGCTACCCTTGTGCTATCAAGGATCCATTTTTGTGGGTACATGCCCCTGTGACTACAACACAGACATCGTCACCCTGGCGTGGTCCACAGTTCTCTTTAGACAAACAACAAAAACTACCCACAGTCACGGTCGACACATTCTAAATAGTAGGAAATAAAATCTAGAAGTAAAAAAAAAAATTAATAAATTAATAATAATAATAATAATAATAATAATAATAATAATAATAATAATAATAATAATAATAATAATAATAATAATAATAACAACAACAACAACAATAATGTTCGACTTCATAGCTAGCAGTTCTGCCGTGATTTGACAAAACCGAGTAAGTCCACCTAAGGTCGAAAATGAGTTTTTTGCGCCATCAAACTTGCAAGAGAATGACGCATCTTACCTGTAAAAATCAAATCCGAACTATGTTTAGATTTGGAGATATCATAGAGTAAGTCCTTGTTCAAAAAAATTTAAGTGGATGAATAAACTGATAAAACCAAGCAAGTCCCCTGCGATTTTGTTTCGGCGATCCTCTGGCTGATGCTCGAGTTGGCATGATGACGTCATTTTCTACAATAACCTGACAAAGAAAAGTAAGTCCTCCCGACCAATGAGAAAGCGCCTTAAGATGAAGTGGACCAGTGCGAATCCATGTTATTGCTGCTGTGCAATATTATTTTCCTGTGAAAATAATGACGAAATTTCGGTCAGCAAAGGATGTGTTCAGCTTTTTGAAAAAGAGTTTTCTTCATGTACTTTCCTGCCCACCATGAAGGATCCTGTAGATCTTCCGCCTACGCGGCACTTCCACGAGGTGTGGAAACAAACAAACAAACAATCCTATCCTATCCTATCCTATCCTATCCTATCCTATCCTATCCCGTCCCGTAACCCTGAGGTCGTAGGGGCACCACAGATGATCGTTTAACCATCATACTCCATCTCTCTCTGTCCTCAGCAGCCCTGATGGCTTCGCTCAGTGTCAAACCAGTCCATTCTCGAATGTTGTCCTCCCACCTCTTTTTTGGGTCTCCCTCTTCTTCTACCTCCTTGCACTGTGCCTTGCAGAATAGTCTTTGCAAGGCCTGATGATCTGGTGACGTGGCCATACCATCGGAGTTTCCGTTTCTTCACCACTGTGAGCAGGTCATCGTGTTGTCCAATGGCTTGTGTGATGGTCTGTCGGACTTCGTCGTTGGTGATGTGTTGGGTATAGGAAATGCCCAGAAGTCTTCTGTAGCACCTTATCTCCATGCTTTGTATTCTTCGTTGTAGATCTGCTGTGAGGGTCCATGCTTCGCAAGCATATAGGAAGATGGAGATGACAAGGGAGCGCAGCAGTCTTACTTTGGAATGTAGAATGATGGTCCTGTCTTTCCAAATGGCTTCAACCTTGTCAGGGCAGCAGTTGTTTGTGCGATCCTGGAGAGGACTTCCTGTCGGGACCCATTGTCTGATACAATGCTCCTAAATATTTGAAGCTATGCACTGTGTTGAGGGATTGGCCTTGGACTTTGATGTCCGTGTTGATGCCATTGGTGTTGTTGGTCATCATTTCGGTCTTCTCTGCACTTATTTCAATTCCACAAGCTTTGGAGGTGGTGTCAAGCCTCTGTACCAGCTGTTCAAGTTCTTGTTCCTCTCCAGCCAATCCATCAATGTCATCCGCAAAACGAAGATTGGAGATTGCTCTACCCCCTATGCTGACTGTGCCTTCGTGATCTGCAAGATCATCTGACATGATGCGCTCTAGGAAGATGTTGAAGGGTGTTGGAGAGAGTAGGCATCCTTGACGCACACCGATTGTTGTTCTGAACCAATTCCCGATGGCGCTGTTGTGGAGGACTGCAATGGTAGCCTTGTCATACAGGTTTTTGATGACTTCAATAATTTTAGGTCTTATGTTGTACGCTTTCATTGTTGCCCATAGAGCTGAATGCCAGACTCGGTCAAACGTTTTCTTGAAGTCTATGAACACATGATATAGATGTTGTTGGTGCTGTAGGTATTTCTCACAGATTATTCTGAGGTTGAAAATCTGTTCAGTGGTACTTCGCCCTGCCCTGAATCCTGCTTGTTCTTCAGCTATGATTTGTTCAGCTTGGGGTTTCAACCTGTTGAGTAATATTTTCAGGATTACCTTGCTGGGATGGATGAAGAGGCTGACGGTGCGGTAATTTTCACACTCCTGAAGGTTACCTTTTTTGGGAAGAGTGATGACAAGCGACTGGGCCCATGGTATAGGCCACTCTCCACTCTGCCAGATCTTGTTACAGATAATGGTGAGGGCATCAATCATCGCTTCTCCTCCTGCTTGTAGCAGTTCCGCGGGTATGTTGTCCACTCCCGCTGACTTCCCTTTCTTTAGCGATTGCACTGCTGCCTCAACTTCTTCCCGGAGAATTGGGAGGATTTCTTCTTCTCTAATCTCGGGACATGCTAGAACTGATGGGTCTCCATTTGGTGTATGGTTGTAAAGGTCAGAGCAGTACTCTGTCCATCTGTCCAAGACTTCTTGTTCTTCTGTAAGGCATATGCCAGACTTGCTTTGGATCGTGGAGACTTTGGGCTGTTTGAAACTTGTCAGCCGCTTTACAGTCTGGTAGGCCTTCTTGCTGTTGTTCTTGTTCAGACTGTTCTCTATTTCCTGGCATTGATCTTCTATCCAGTTCTCCTTTGCTGTGCGCATGCCTTTTCGGATGTCATTGTTGATTTTTCGGTAGACATCAGCTCCCTGTGAGGTGTTCTTTTTCTTTCTTTTTTTAATCTCTCTTCGTTTATCACACAGATCCAAAAGTTCAGGTGTGATCCACGGCTTCTTCTTTGGTCGGTACTTGCCAAGGATCTCAGTGGCGGCATCTGTCACAGCTGAGTTGAAGGTGGTGGTCATGGTGTTGACATCTACTTCACCAGCCCCCAAAATGAGCAGTGGTGCAAATTTCCCTTCAATTGTGGCCTGAAATAGTTCTGCCACCTCCGGGTCTTTGCTGTTTGTCCAGGTCGAACTTCAGTCTAGTGCAGTATTTACTCTCTTCAAGTGGAGCCGGAAAGACATCATCAAGAGATCGTGGTCACTTTCGATGTCTGCTCCTGGAAAAGTGCGTGTCCTGCCAATGTTGATGCTTGATCTGAAGCGTTTCTTGACCATGATGTAGTCTATTTGGTTGTGATGCTCCCCCCGGGACTGTGCCATGTCCATCGTCTGTAGTTTTTGTGGAGACCAAGCGTGTTTGCCAGTACCAGATTGTTGTATCTGGCAAACTCCAAGAATCTCAGACCCCTGTCATTTGTCTCGTTTTTGCAGTGGGGTCCACATTTGTCTCCCCAGTTATGGTGCGCATCTTGGCCAACCTTGGCATTCCAGTCGCCTTGCACTATGACTATGTCCTTAATCGGCACTTGGTCAAGGACCGCCTGTAGATTTTCATAAAAATCCTCCACTTCGCTGTCGTCATAGTCTGATGTGATGATGGTGATGTTGAAAGGGGCTGCTCTCAGGCGGATGGTAATGAGTCTACTGGAGACTGGGCGGCAACCCATGACAGTGGCTAGAATGTTCTTGTGGACCAAGAATCCAACGCCGTGTTCGTGCCTGTCATCTCTACCGCTGAAATAGAGCTTGTGGCCTTTGTCTGTCGTTGTTTCACCTAGGCCTTTCCAGCGCAGTTCGCTAATGCCTAGAACGTTCCATCGATAGCGGTCCAACTCGTGGGCCAGTTCTTCTAATTTTCCTTCCGCAGTTAGGGTCCTGACATTCCAGGTTCCTATGACGATGTTGTTTCTCGTGCGGATCTTGCTAAATTGTCCATCAGTAGCATACTTAACACCTCCGTCCTGGTGGCCAACGGAAGGCGCGGTCCTTGACCCGGGTGACGACCTATCCGGTATGGAATTAGTGGATAGTGTCATCATGCATGTAGTGTGTCTTGGGCAAAAAAGGACCTGGCGGTGCCCAATCCTCTCCAGGCTGTTGGGCACAGCCGAAATCCACGAATACAGTGTGGCTCGCCTTGGCCCCGAGCACGTGGTCGTTGAACCTGTAGCAACGTGAGGTTCCTCGCCCTGGCCGGTGACTTCTGTGTAGAAGACTTTAGCCCAGTGATGCCGTGCTAACATTACCCCTGTTAGTCGCCTCTTACGACACGCCGGGAAACGTTGGGCCTATTCTATTCAGTGCCCGAACCCACAAACAAACAGCAACAAATATATTACAGACACACAACAAGGGCAACAAAATACAAGACATACACGTGGTGTAAAGGCAGGAAGATCGCTACAATAGGAAACTGAAAGGAAAATAGTTTTGTATTTTTAAAATTAAATTGGCTGCATCTAATATTATTTTGAAGGGAGAGCAAAAAAACCCATGACTCCTGCATACCAACCCAGGAATATTAAGTGAAGAATGGCTAAAAACAATAAACAGGTACACATATACACTCACTGTAACTGCCGCACCCACATATTACAAAACCCAACTTATGTGACTCATCTCGTCAGACTTTTTAACAAAGAAACGAAACGGCCTATGGGACTTACTTGGTTTGGTGAATTTTGAAAACAAGGATTTACTTAATAATAAACTGACAAAACCAAGCGGATTTGACTTACTTGGTTTTGTGAATTTTTTTTTAACAAGGATTTAATTCAATAATAAACTGACAAAACGAAGTGGGTGACTTGCTTGGTTTTGTCATGTTCTCAACAAAGATCTATCTCAAGAATAATCTGACAAAACAAAGTAAGTCCACAAATAGTCTTAAAACATCAAATCTATCAAACATTTCTTTAACATTCAAGGTATGCACTCTTAAATCGAGGAATTGCATTATAATATGCCCTTAAACTTCCAGAAACGATCGCGTAATATAGCGCAACACAAAACGTCGATTTTCTCGAAAGTAGGTTTTGTGGACTTGCTCGGTTTTGTTAGTTCACGGCAGAGTTAGTTATCCCCTAACCGTGGCGCTCGCAGCATTAAGATCTCAATTTCAAAGACGTTGTAGTCTCCCGGCTCGGCCCAAAGTCGCTCAATAATAAGTGTTGGACTTTGCAGGCAGGGATAGCCCTTCCGCCCATTGCCTAATGGCCTGTCTTAACGGTAAAGGTTCCTGAGAGATCCAAAACCCTTTTTACGAGGTTCTGAGATCCAGAACCTAGGTTGCTGAACTATGTGAGAACTTCGGGAAAAAGGTTTTGAACCTCCACCAACCTTCCAGTTACGACAGGTCATAACTGAGGCTAGCCTTAGTACAGAAAGGAAGACGAGCCTCAGTTAAATGATGTGGTCTCTCTCTCTCTCTCTCTCTCTCTCTCTCTCTCTCTCTCTCTCTCTCTCTCTCTCTCTCTCTCTCTCTCTCTCTCTCTCTCTCTTTCTCTCTCTCCCTCTCTCCCTCTCTCTCTTTCTCTTTCCCAAACACTCACAGTGGCGCTCGCTACGTTAGTGTGAAACTGCCCTCCCGAGCACAATGTCTCTCATTTTCAGCGTAACAATTATAGCCTACATGTATATCACAGCTTCAAGAGTACCTTAAAAAGAGATATTTTTTTTTGGTCCGAACACTGGATGTATCGATGACCATGTAGAAAAGGAACTAATATTTCAGTGAGTTGTTGTTGTTGTTATTGTTGATTTTGTGGTGGTTCTTTTTTTAAAGCGATTTGTGGGCCTGGTGCATCTTTAGGATGCCCTGGGGCTTTAGGACAACTAGCAGTGGCTGCCTATTTCATTTCAGTTAGGAGCTAGTTAGGTACCCCTCAGTGGGGTGGCCTCGTGGCGCAGTGGATAAGTCGCCGGTTTCCTATGCCGAAGGTCGCGGGTTCGATTCCCGCAAGGGGCGAACGTTTGTGACTTAGGTACGAGACTATTGAGGTCACCGAGGGTTTTCTCCGGGCACTCCGGTTTCCTCCCTCCCTTCAATAATGGTACAGGACGCAGTCAATATAAAAATTTCAAAAAATAAAAATTCAATTTTCTTTCCGTCTTCTAATAGCGATCTCCCTGCCTTTACACCACCTGTTTGAGTGATGGATGTGTATTTGGTGTGTGTGTGAGGGTGAATGAGACAGGTGAGCGTGTATGTTGGTATAGATCGCCGCGCTTTGAGCCTGATTGATTTGGGAAAAGGCGCGTATATATATAGCATCCTGTATTATTATTATTATTATTACAGTTTATTTCAGTTAGGTTTCATTTCTCTACTTGTTATTAATATCATTTGTTCCCCTGTTATTTTCTTTTGCCCCCAGTAAACAACTCAAGGCGCAGTACCATTTATTTATTTCATCACTGTTATATAGCGCTTTCCCAGCTCAAGGGCCGCTCGAGGCGCTGGTCGATACAGGATCCAACTCAAGCCGCATGAGACGCCCACTTGCAGACTTTGGGCGCATAGTATGACGCCCAGACGACTTAGCACAATAATGGGCGACCGGGGATGGGGAGAAGGGACCTAGTGCGTGCTGGATGTATTTGTGTAGCCGGCGTTCACCAGTCTAGGACTTGAGCGTCAGGATCTTTAAAGTTCAGGCGATGGAATGCGTGCGTGCACAGACTAGACCTCGGTTTATACTCTCATCCGAAAAAGTAGGAGCGCAGTGCCCCAGGTGGTTTTTTTTCCCTTTACCAGGCTGTTAACGGCGTTCGAACGAATACCTGTACAGGCTGCAGTGTTATCGCCTAACTTTAGAGCACACACCACTAGGCGAAGTGCGCGATAACAACAAATACCCCATAAGGTGTCAATTTTGACGGATGGACATTAAAGGAAGAAGAAGAAGAAGAAGAAGATGATGATGAAGATGATGAAGATAAAAAAGAACATAAAGAAGAAGAAGAAGAAGAAGAAGAAGAAGAAGAAGAAGAAGAAGAAGAAGAAGAAGAAGAACAACAACAACAACAACAACAACAACAACAACAACAACAACAACAACAACAACAAATAGAAGAAGAAGAAGAAGAAGAAGAAGAAGAAGAAGAAGAAGAAGAAGAAGAAGAAGAAGAAGAAGAAGAACAACAACAACAACAACAACAACAACAACAACAACAACAACAAAAAGAAGAAGAAGAAGAACAAGAAGAAGAACAAGAAGAAGAACAAGAAGAAGAACAAGAAGAACAAGAAGATAAAAAAGAAGAAGAAGATAAAGAAAAAGAAGAAGAAAAAGAAGAAGAATATAAAGAAGAAGAAGAAGATAAAGAAAAAGAAGAAGAAGAAGAAGAAGAAGAAGAAGAAGAAGAAGAAGAAGAAGGCTTGACGTCAAAGTTCACAGCATCACACTACCTTAAACTTTCAAGGTAAGGTAAAATAAGGTAAAAGTATTTGTGGGATACTTTCATCCGCTCTGTAGACTGCCACCTTATCTTCAAAGCATACACGGTGGAGCCACGCTAAGCCTAATATACGTACCCAGACGGTTGTTACGCCAGATTTTGTACCCAGAAGGCAGAAGCGGTGTGAAAATATGCTGGCTATAATGTTATTACACAAAAGAATCAGAAGCGTATTAGAAACAGATTAATTCAGTTTTGATTGCGAATGTTTTCTGCACTTATCAGTGTTTTTTTAATTTTATTTGTCATATAGGCCTGTTGTAAAAGCCCAATCACTCAAGAAAACTTAATTTCAGCGAACATGTGACTACGTTGGAGAGAAAAATGCTAAACACACAACAGAAACTCAATCTTTTGGATCAATACAGTAGCCACAAAAACGGATTGTGTACACTCTCTTTAACTTTATGGGAAAAGGTCCTAATGGGTACATACATGTATGTATCGTGAACAAGTACGAAAACAAAACAAAAACGGTACGCACGTGCACAGTGTTACGCGTCCCAGATTTTCTGTGGGGCCCGTAACAAGCTGATGTTGGGGACCGTAACGCAACACGCAAACCTTCCTCATTTAATTCCCCTTTCCTTTTGATTAGAAACATAGCATTTTCCCTGATAGATTGTGGTGATTTCTTCTTTGCTTCCGTACATAATGTTGGTCGTGAAAGTAGCCTACATTTCGTTTTCTAATGAACAGGTCAATGAACTCGATACACCAGTGAAAGATGCGGTAATTTCGATTTTCTCACCTACAAAACTAGATCTATCTCGTTTAAAAATTATACTACCAAGTGGCAGACCCATTTAGTATCTTATCCCGTAACTCGAAAGTCGTTGGGGCACCATAGATGATCGTTTAACCAGCATACTCCATCTTTCTCTGTCCTCAGCAACCCTCATGGCTTCAGTCAGTGTCAAGCCAGTCCTTTCTCGAATGTTGTCCTTCCACCTCTTTTTCTGTCTCCCTTTTCTTCTGCCTCTACGAACCGTGCCTTGCAGGATGATCTTTGCAAGGGATGATGCTCCGATGACGTGGCTGTACCGTCGGAGTTTCCGTTTCTTCACCACTGTGAGCATGTCATCGAGTTGCCCAATGGCCTGTGCGACGCTCTGTCGGACTTGGTCGTTAGTGATCAGCTGGGTATAGGGAAAGATCGAGATGTGGCAATTGTCTATATTCTAATAATAATAATAATAATAATAATAATAATAATAATAATAATAATAATAATAATAATAATAATAATAATAATAATAATAATAATACTAATAATAATACTACAGGATGCTATATACGCACCTTTCCCCAAATCAATCAGGCTCAAAACGCGGCGATCTATACCAACATACACGCTCACCTGTCTCATCCACCCTCACACACACCAAATACACATCCATCACTCAAACAGGTGGTGTAAAGGCAGGGAGATCGCTATTAGAAGACGGAAAGAAATAAGAATTTTTTTTTTTTTTAAATTTTTATATTGACTGCGTCCTGTACCATTATTGAAGGAAGGGAGGAAACCGGAGTACCCTCGGTGACCTCAATAGTCTCGTACCCAAGTCACATACGTTCGCCCCTGGCGGGAATCGAACCCGCGACCTTCGGCATAGGAAACCGGCGACTTATCCACTGCGCCACGAGGCCACCCCATATTCTGGGTCTGTTGTTGTTTGTAGATTATAGTCACACGACACGTTCGCATATAGGTGACTACTGGACCGATTTATACTGACACCAGCGGGCCAGTTGTTGGTAAAGGGGAAAATAATATGATCACACGTTGACCAATCCGGGATTCGAACCAGCGACCTTTCGGTTACTAGCAAGACGCTCTTACCAACTGAGCTACCCGGCCCCTCTATTCTGGGTCTAAGATGCGAATAACATTTATGTATCGATTTATTCAACTGGAAAAAAAAGAGGAATCGAAATTAAACTTGAGGAGAAAGATGTGTGTGAACGTCGACCACTTTGCACATTACTTTCCAATAATATCATCAGAATGCCCAACCAAAAATAGTCCCCAAGTCAGATTTCCTTCACATTTATTCAGCACGCACACAAACATAAACGCACCCGCGCACCCCTACTCACCCAAGCACCCACCCGCCCACTCAACCCATACACAGAGTAAAGAACAAGTAACACCCGAATGTGACACATGACAGGTTCCTTCAACCAAACTTCACCAGTGAAAAACAAGGCCAGTTTCATGTCATTGATTCAGTCGGTCCATTTACACTTTTGACTCTTCATTTCCTTGACACCGTTATTGCTGTAGCTTTTGTGAATTATTGACGGTTTGGGAATTAAACCTTGCCGTTTTAGCGCGACTTAAAAAAACCAAGAAGACCGTTTGGTTTTTCAGCCTTTGCAGAAAAGGAATTTACCTGAGTGGCCACTGAGCACTGATAGAATAGGAGACTGCTACTCGTAAATGGTTTACAGTAGTTCTTGCATTCTTACGACTTGAATATTTCATTGCTTGCTAGAAACATCGTCATCTGTGATTGGTCAATTACCATGCGTTATTAGTTTTAGTCGCACTCTACTTGGCCAATGAAACTATAAGACACTTGTGGAAATCGGTACATAGCTTGATGTCAACTTTTGAGGAAATGCCTGAGATAATCTAAGGAATGGGCAATCGTCCTCATGACTCCGGCCCTGAGAAAAGGGATGTTCCGAACGCTTTTTTTCCTCAACGACCGAAAGCTAGGTTACTGGAAAAAGGTTCCTTTTTTATTTTCCAATTACAATGATGGTGATGGCGACGATGATGATGACGATGATGATGATGATGATGATGATGATAATGATGATGATGGTGACGGTGGTGGTGGTGGTGGTGGAGGTGATACTACTACCTACTACGACGACTCGACTACTACTACTGCTACTACTAATGGATTTTGTATACCTGCTTTATTTCAAAATCAAGGCTCAAAGCGCTACAATTTGTAGCCAACATATTCGCTCACATATTATAAACACACACACGCACACGCCGCCAAGGTTACACAATATTATCATGACTTTCCCGAAATGCCACCTACGTTATGCTGACAATGGGTCATATTTCGTCCCCATTTTTAAGTACTTTGAAGTGTTCGAACCCTAACCCTAACCCAGCCCTAACCCTAACGGATCATTGTTCTGACGTCAAAACAAGTAGGCATGTCAGTACAAGTTATGTAGATGTTCACTGATTTGTTCAGATAACACTGTGTAAACAAGGACACCCACACACACACCACACACACACCACACACACACCACACACACACACACACACACACACACACACACACACATACACACACACACATTCGTTCGTTCAGTTAGATTAAAGTCCCTGGACACATAGAGCATATAAGGGACTGCAGTACACACATACACACACACGCATACGCATTTTATATAATGCAACCCCCGCTAACGGCAAAACCGTCTTCAGTCTCATAGAACGTCGCTTGAATATTGATTTTTGTTTGTCTAAACCTTTGTATGAGCAGGGGGCCATCTTATATATGGTGACGTCGTGTGGTGATGTACGAGATTTTAATCTCGGGAAGCTACCAATTGTCACTTGATATATATATATTTTTTTTACTTTCCCGGAGCAATGAACTCAAAAGAAAAAACATCGACTTTTTCACCACTATTTTTTTTTGTAAATTCGCACGCACACATTTTACCCCCCCCCCCTCCCCCTTCTACATACCCCCAACCCAATTCCAAAAAGAGTATAAATAAATAAATAAATAAAATAAAAACGTTACGACAGAGTATAATTGTCGATTAAATTTTCTAGCATTTAAATGAATTTTTTTTTTCAAAACCCGCACAACCCGCACATTTCTGGACAGTTTATTTTAGAAATCGCGACAAAAGCATTCTAATACAGCACTTCACCATCTTGATTTAATTTTTTTAAAAAGTTTTGTATGCTGTAGTGTTTTATCGTAACGAAAAGCCCCCTTCTTCTATAAAGGAGTAAAGAAATGTGTACCATCTGTTTGGCTCTCATTTTTGTTTGCTTCTGTTACCACGCATCGTCTTCTGATGAGAATTAATGGTACACTGGGTGAAACCAATAGGCCCGTTTTAAAATGTAACACAATTTAAACTCAACAATCAAGCATGGAAATAGGCATAAAACGTTCCATTGAATCTAATGAATCTAAGGTGCCTGTTTTTTGCTTGGTAACCCATGGGAACACGGGATAGCTCAGTTGGTAAAGCGCCGAACTCGTGTTACAAACGTTGCGGGTTCGATTCCCGGTGGCCGGGGACATAAACATTGGCTGTGATCACTGGCCATCTTACTGTTGCTATTAGTGTGATGGATGTTTCAATGTATAGTTTTCCCTTCTCCCCCATCACCAGTCGCCTAGGATTGTGCTCAGTTGTCCGAGCGCCAGACTGTGCGCCCAAAGCTGCAAGTGGGCACCTCGGGCGGTTTGAGTTAGATCCTGTATCGGCCAGTGCCATGAGCAGCTCTTGAGCTGAAAAAGCGCTGTATAAGAATGATACCATAAATAAAATAAAACTAATAACTAAATGTACGGCGCATTTTTCGCTTGTTAACTGATGATTTTTTTCTCTTGTTAATTAATTATTTGAAAGCACATTTTCGCTTGTTAACTAATGATCTGAAAGCACATTTTCGCTCGTTAGCTAATGATTTGAAAGCACATTTTCGCTTGTTAACTAACGACACTAAGGCGCACTTTCCCTTTGTTAACCAATACAGTTTAAAGTGCGCGCGTCATTATGCACGATCGCCCGACTCGATCCGACCGTCGCTTCCCTGAATCCGGAACTTTCTTGACCCCAACGCAGTAGGCTTTGGGGCGGTTAATCTCCTGTCCCGCGTGCGTGCAGCAGAAAAGGCAAGTCTTGTTTGTTTTTTAGCTTCGTTGCTCTTCCGCTATATTAAATACTTGACTTGTTGGGAAACTGTCCCAAACTTGACTTTTATAATAATAATAATAATAATAATAATAATAATAATAATAATAATAATAATAATAATAATAATAATAATAATAAATCCAATTACACAGCGCACCTATCTCCCACCAAAAAGAGTGATTCAAGGCGCATACTGACTTGATGAGGTAAAGGTGTTCTTGTAACCTTTCGGTCGTTTGGGAAAGGAGAAGGGAGGAGTTTGGGATCTCTTTTCTCTGGGTCAGCTTAATGACGGAGGTAGGAGTGAGGGTAGGGTGGGTGGAATGCCAATCTCTTCTCTTTCTGCCTTTCCTTCCCTTTACTGGTTCTATAGCCTGAGCCAGGCACCCACTCCACCGTTCACAGTTGCGGGTAGATTGGGGATGGGTTGTTTTTCCCGCTCGTTGCATTCTGTGGATTGTCTTTGGTTTTGACGGTTGCAAAAGTCCAAAGTATGGCCACCCCATCCAAGTATTAACCGAGCTGGACGATTATGCTTAACATGAAACGTTTCTTAGCCTGTGTGCCCCCAAATCCTCTTACGCTACAGACTGCGCCTTCGAAGAAAAACTGCACTAACAACTGACTTAGCGAGAACGAACGAACGTGGAACTTTAACGTCAACATCCACCATTGAGCAATGCAATGTGACTGACTTCCCATCTCAGGACGGATGGGTAAGGGACCTATATCGATACTGAACCACCAGAGCAAGCAATAATACTGTAAACGTTGGACAGTGAAGTGTGTGACAAGATAGCCAAAGAGGGAGCACTAAGATCATTAGATTTCATTTCTGTCAACAATTTGAGTACGTGTTGTCCTGAAATGTATTCCTTATTAGAAAAAAGTAGTATGTCAAGATACTAGCATTAAAAAGGTTACTATACCGAACTGTTCACGACAGTTGTCAAAATTAATATACAAGTTAAGAATGAACTCATGGAATACTAAATATTCCGCAGATATTCAGTGTATGTGTGGCAAAAATATATCAGTTTACCATATTTTATTTGAATGTCCAGTTTTAAATGCATTGTATGAAAACCAAGGACATCATTTGACTGACTATGGACATTCTTTAGATGATGTATTACATCATTCACAGATAACAGCATTTGTGAAAATTACTGCAATGACTCCTATTGGTAGACTTTTATAGTTTGGTGTTAAATCCCTCTTCCCCTTTCATTCCATTTTGTTTATAAGGTTCTTAATTGTGACTTGATTTATATTGTTGTTGTTATTAATTAATGTCTAATATCACCTGAATCTGTGAATAGACAATAAATGAAATATTGATTGATTAATTGGACAGTGAAAATGGTCACTTTTATTTTGCTCCTCGCGGGATTCGAACCTGGGTCATCAATGTGCCCGGCGAACGCTCTACCACTGGGCTACGACGGAAGGTCCTGACGAGAAGCTGTACCAATCTTGCTCTACGGGGCGATCTCTAGCTTCTTTGGAAATATACGCCTGCTTCCACTGACCAGGCGACCTTGATGCTGGTAGCTGAGTGTCGTCAGATATTTATCTAGCATGCATTATAAACTATGTGTAGACGTATACTCTCCACAGCCTCTAACACCCAGCTTAGGTCCGGGTCAGCGTCGATTTCCGTCCGACTGCTTCGTAAACTGTCAGATAGCGGCAACAGATCTATTGCTATTCACAACTTTCCGGCACCTCTCATAAAAACTCGTGGGTATCGCCATTATAAATTAAAACGAGGTTAGAATGAAACCAAGTTCCGGTCTGGCTAGTTTTGCTTTTATCAAAGCTTGATGCGTGACTTTTAAATATGGCAAATTGCCGAAAACGACGATTGTTAGAGCCAGAAAACGAGTGGGATAAATATAAAAACGGTGGAGGAAGTACATGCTCAGTGAAAGGATGCAAAAAAAAAAAAAAAACAATCTTAGAGGCCTGTATTTGTGGCGACTTCGGAGGTGCGTCGATCATCGACAGAAAGTGAAACAGGACCTGAAAACTCTTGTAGTTTTCCATAGCTTCGCCGTCGCAACCTTCACAAAACACGAAGTAGTTGACTATGTTAGGCGAGC
>CM072513.1:80719962-80732462 GCA_036898135.1 Oncomelania hupensis
TCCATCTTCCTATCCTCTTGCGAAACATGGACCATAACAGCGGACCTACAACGAAGCATACAAAGCAATGAGATGAGGTGCTACAGAAGACTTCTGGGGTGGCCTCGTGGCGCTGTGGATAAGTCGCCGGTTTCCTATGCCGAAGGTCGCGGGTTCGATTCCCGCAAGGGGCGAACGTATGTGACTTAGGTACGAGACTATTGAGGTCACCGAGGGTTTTCTCCGGGCACTCCGGTTTCCTCCCTCCCTTCAATAATGGTACAGGATGCAGTCAATATAAAAATTTCAAAAATAAAAATTCGATTTTCTTCCGTCTTCTAATAGCGATCTCCCTGCCTTTACACCACCTGTTTGAGTGATGTATGTGTATTTGGTGTGTGTGAGGGTAAATGAGACAGGTGAGCGTGTATGTTGGTATAGATCGCCGCGCTTTGAGCCTTGGGGAAAGGCGCGTACATAGCATCCTGTATTATTATTATTATTATTATTATTATTATTATTATTATTATTATTATTATTATTATTATTATTATTATTATTATTATTATTTCCTATACCCAGCACATCACCAACGACGAAGCCATGAGTGTTGCTGAAGACAAAAAAAGATGGAGTACGCTGATTAAATGATCATCTGTAGTGCCCCAACGACTTTCGAGTTACGGGATAGGATAGGATAGATACAGGATAGGATGCATCTCACGAGACAGTAATCCTCATCATCTCCTCGTCCTCCTCCTTCTTCTTCCCCTCCTCTTTCTTTTTGTACTCCTCCTTCTCTCTCTCCTGCATTGTCTTCTTGTTCGTATTGTTCTTGTTCTTCTTCGTTTTCTTCTCCTCGTCCTCGTCCTCCTTCTTCTTTTCCTCTTCTTGCTCCTCCTCCTCCTCCTCCTCCTTCTTCTTTGTTCGACCCGACTCAATTTGCAGATAGCAACAGTTTGATCACCCCACTGACAGGTTCAAAAGTTTACCTCGATAAAAGAAACAATAATTGTATCCTTTTAACCGAATCACGCCATATAATGTGTGTGTGTGTGCATGTGGGTGTGTGTGGGTGTGTCTGTGTGTGCTTGAGAGGGTATGTGTACGTGCTCATGTGTTTGTGTATGTGCGAGTCTATTTGTGTTGTGTGAGAATCAGCGTGTGCCTGTCTGTGAGTCCTTTAAAGCGCAACGTGGTTTGAATACTATTATTGAAGAACAATAACGGAATACTTCACAAAAATAATTATTATTTACTGCTAGTGCTTCCAGTTCAAACCCCGGCTACGACAATCACCCACACACACACACACACACGCACCCCCACTCATACACACACACAAATACGCGTGCGCAACCCTCCCAACCCACTAACACATACACACACCCAAGAATAGTCTAAAGACTGTGAAAACACACACACACACACACACACACACAGAGGGGAGCAAGAGAGAACGTTGAACATTAACATAGCGTGATTAATAGGATAAGGGTTTTAGGCTCGGAGGCCTCGAGAAAGAGAAAGGTGAAACCATTTTAAATTAGGAATACAGATTTTAAACTAATGACGAAGCCTAATTTTTCAATCTAATTAACATAATGCAGGACTTTAACATTGTAATCTTGATATAGGTAGAAGAAGAGTGAGGGTGAGAGAGAGAGAGAGAGTGAGAGAGAGAGAGTGAGAGAGGAAGAGTGAGAGAGGAAGAGCGAGAGAGAGAGAGTCGGAGAGAGAGCAAGAGAGTGAGCGAGAGAGTGAGAGCGAGAGTGCGTGAGAGAGATAAAGAGAGAGTGAGAGAGGAAGAGCGAGAGAAATAGAGAGAGAGAGAGTGAGAGAGAGAGAAAGAGAGGCAGTGAGAGAGAGAAAGATAGAGAGCGAGAGAGAGTAAGAGAGAGTAAGAGAGAGAGCGAAGAGATATAGAGAGATAAAAGAGAGAGTGAGAGACAGAGTGAAAGGGAGAGAGAGAGAGAGAGAGAGAGAGAGAGAGAGAGAGAGAGAGAGAGAGAGAGAGAGAGAGAGAGAGAGAGAGAGAGAGAGAGAGAGAGAGAGAGCAAAATCTTCCGTCAACAAACCACGATGAGGAACCCTGGGTTTCCCCGCACAGCAGGTTAACATTGCACCACCGAGTATAAACCTCCTTCACCCTCCATCCTTCACCCTACGCCTCATCCCGTTTCCTCCACCCCCCACTACACCCCTCTACCCTCCACGCCCTGCCTCTAGCGCAACAACGATTTGGTCACTTGAATCAAGGCCTTTTTGCCTGATGACTGGGGAAAAAGCCATACAGCGTTCATTATTAGAACTAGTAGTAATAGTGGTGGTAGTAGTAGTAGTAGTGGTAGTAGTAGTTAGTGGTAGTAGTAGTAGTAGTAGTAGTGGTTGGTAGTAGTGGTGGTAGTAGTAGCAGTAGTTGTGGTAGTAGTAGTGGTGGTGGTAGTAGTAGTAGTAGTAGCAGTAGTAGTAGTAGTAGTAATTGTGGTAGTAGTAGCAGTAGTTGTGGTAGTAGTAGTGGTGGTGGTAGTAGTAGTAGTAGTAGCAGTAGTAGTAGTAATTGTGGTAGTAGTAGCAGTGGTGGTAGTAGTAGTGGTGGTAGTAGTGGTAGTGGTAGTGGTAGTAGTAATAGTGGTAGTAGTAGTTGTTGTTGTAGTAGTAGTAGTGATAGTAGTAGTAGTGGTAGTAGTAGTAGTGGCGGTAGTAATAGTAGTGGTAGTAGTAGTGGTAGTAGTGGTAGTTGTTGTGCTAGTAGTAGAAGTAGTAGTAGCAGTAGTAGTGGTAGTAGTAGTAGTAGTAATAGTAGTAGTAGTAGTAGTAGTAGTGATAGTAATAGTAGTAGAAGAAGTAGTGGTAGTAGTAGAAGTAGTAGAAATAGTGGTAGTAATAGAAGTATTGATGAAGTTAGCCGACTGCAGCGTGTACAAAACTGTGCTGCTCGGCTTGTGCTTAAAAAACGGAAACGTGATCATGTCACGCCTCTCTTAATGCAGCTGCACTGGCTCCCTGTCAAGTTCCGCATTGAATACAAAATTGCTGTCCTAGCTTTCCGTCACTTCGACCAGTCACTTCCACCATATCTGTCTGAGGTACTCACTACCTACACTACCTACACTACTGCGCTGCCTGCCGGTTTAAGACATTGTACAGACCTTGTTTCCTTTAAGAGCTGCATAAAAACGCACTTGTTTCGCAATGGGTTTTCTGTGTAAATAGTGTGAACAGTAATAATACTTTCTCAATGATGCTGTACATGATGTAGTGCGAATGTTGTGATGCGTACGAATGATGTGTGTAAGCGCATTGAGTTGTTATTCTAATGAAAAATGCGTTGTATAAATGCAATTTATTATTATTATTATTATTATTATTATTATTATTATTATTATTATTATTATTATTATTATTATTATTATTATTATTGAGTGGTAGTAGTAGTAGTAGTAGTAGTAGTAGTAGTAATACTAGAAGTAGTGGTAGCAGTTGTAGAAGTGGTGGTAATAGTCGTAGTAGTAGTAGAAATAGTAGTAGTAGAAATAGTAGTAGTAGAAGTAGTAGTAGTAGTAAAAGTAGTGGCAGTAGTAGCGTTGCCCCGCTAACAAAAATAAGCTGATTAAAAAAAAACTCTTCCGAAAGTATAGTTGTTTTTTTAATAATACATTTCGTAGTTTGTGTGCCTATTAATAGCAACAGCCATTGACAAGCCAGCCAACATTCTGGAGCTAAAAATAGCAGCTACCAAAACCGGTAAGAGACAGAACCAATACAAATAATTGCTCGTAAGGTTTTTCATTTAGAATTAATAACATAGACTCGACCCTACCCTAGACGCAAAAGACGTACTCTTCAAGCCGCGTGGTTCAGAATTAGGGTCAAAAGTCACACCGCTATGGGATTCGATGTACCGTTAATCAAGGGGATATCACTCCCTGTCAGACCCGAAATAGACAATTCAAACCTTAGCCTTTTTTATCATTGTGTAATGTGATAACAATGCGAATTTTAAGGGAAACCCGTTTTCGCCAAACGTAAACACTGTCCTCAAATTTGGGGCTTTTTAATGCTGTTTTGCGTCTCTGCACTTAATGTATCGTATGTACACTGTAACTGCAGCTCGTCGTGCAAGGCGTTCACATTTTCTTTTCGCTTTTGATTGTCTTAACGTCGCTTATATTGTTGTCGTGTTCTGGTCTAAAATTTTCGCGTTTGTCTCGTGTCGTCCAATGCCCAAGCCAGACCTGGCTAGACGGCTGACCTTTTCCACAGTCATTACCGGGTAGCTCATTCCTCTCCCTAAGGGTACATCCCTGTCCTTCCCTGTCTCGATGTGCTTGTATAGAGATATGTCACCCTTCTCCAAAGCCATTGATGGGCACTTCTGTTTCGTTCCATTGGGAAACAGCCCTGTCCGTCTCTCTGTAGATGTGTCTTTATATAGATATATATATGGTATCTTTCTCCACAGCCATTGTCTTCTTTAGTCTCCCTACGGTCCATCCCTCTCCATCCTTGTCCCGATGTGTCTTTATATAGATGTGTCACCTTTCTCCAAAGCCATTGATGGACACTCTTGATCGCTCCTTTGGGAACAACTCTAAACGTCTCTGTATAGATGTGTCTTTACATAGATATGTTACCTTTCTCTACAGTAATGGGTTATCCCATGAGACGGGGTCATTCGTTTAGTAGTAATACTAATAATGATGATAATAATATTGATAATAATGATACTACTACTACTACTACTACTACTACTACTACTACTACTACTACTACGACTACTACCACTACTACTACTACTACTACTACTACTACTACTACTATAACACAACATCGAATGAATGAATTCTGGTGGTAGTAATAGTGGTAGTAGTAGCAGTAGTTGTGATAGTAGTAGTATTAGTAGTGATAGTAGTAGTACTGGTAGTAGTAGTAGTGGCGGTAGTAATAGTTGTGGTAGTAGTAGTTGTAGTGGTTGTAGTAGTAGTAGTAGTAGTTGTAGTGCTAGTAGTAGAAGTAGTAGTAGTAGTAGCAGTAATAGTAGTAATGCTGCTGCTGATGATGATGATGCTGATCGAATCGATGACAATGATGAAACAAATCGATGACGATAATGATAAAATCAAGGACGATGATGATAAAATCATTGAAGTGCCCAAAAAAAAACAGATGATTCATTCACCAATACCCTGATCAGGCACGGACATCCCACCTAAAAAATAACGTGTTTGTTTCATCGATTACGCGAACAGGTCCGTGAGCGAATGCTTATGACGGCCGGCCTACTAGCGCCAAAACCTGGTAATAACAAATATCATGAGATAATTACACATGTCATGGAGTAATTACAATTATCAATGGATTATTACAATAATCATTGCAAAATTACAAATATGTTTGCGTGATCATGTTTAATGTTCAGTTTTGGCTCAAGCAATCCGCCTGGAAATGCGCCAAATCCGAAAAATGTAATTATCCGATAATAATTACAATCTTTACTTGATAAGTACAATGTTTACGTGATTATGCTTAATTCTGGCTAAGGCAGCTTACTAGCGCCAAAACATGCATTTACTGGTATCAGTGATAATGGTAATTAACACGTGTTCTGTGTAATTTACATATATGACGGTCTACTAGCGCCAAAACCGGTTAATTACAAATATCATGGGATAATTACAAATATCAACGACAAATTTACAATTACTACGTAAAAATTGTAATTATCAAGTGAAAGTTACAATTTTCGATTTTGGCGCATTTCCAAACGGATTGCTAGAGCCAAAACATGATAACGCGAAGATATTTGTAATTTTTCAATGATAATTATAATTATCTCTTGATAAGAGTAATTATCCCATTATATTTGTAATTATCTCATGAGGTTTGTAATTATCAGGTT
Source organism: Oncomelania hupensis (assembly GCA_036898135.1). NCBI lineage: Eukaryota > Metazoa > Mollusca > Gastropoda > Littorinimorpha > Pomatiopsidae > Oncomelania > Oncomelania hupensis. The sequence goes on from CM072513.1 coordinate 80,725,844, forward strand.
TTGGCGCTAGGAATGCGTGGCAAATACTGTATTGATCATTAGTAATTAACACTGTGGATTACCGGTATCTCTGTAAACTAAACAGAATACGTGTTAAAGTCAATTATCTCGTGATTCTGGTAACTCTCGGTTTTGGCGCTATGATCACAAATAATTCTGCTGTTCGCTTGCAGTTGCATTGTAACATATATGTGTGATTTCAAGAACTACAGTGGCTCCCATTTGAACAACGAATTAAATATAAAATTTCGTGTCTTTGCTACCACATCATCTCTGGAACTGCTCCTAGATATCTTTCTGAACTTTTGACTACAGTATACATGTTCCTTCTCGGTCTCTCCGCTCGTCTGCAGATGAAAGGATGTTCCCAGAATACCACAGAGTGAGACACGGTGGTCGAGCCTTCAGTTTCTTCTCCGTTCAGACCTGGAACTGGCTACCCCGGGCCGTCCGTCACAGTCCTTCACTAGCGTCTTTTAAAATGAACTTGAAGACGCATCTTTTTAGAGAGGCCTTTCTTAGGCGCCATGAGTGAGTGTTTTTGTTATTTTTGGTGTTGGGATGTGTATGTGGTTGCGTGTTATTGACCAATGTATGCATGTTGTGTTTACATTTGTTTGTGTAAAGCGCTTTGTGATTTTGAAAAGCGCTGTATAAATTGCCTGTTGTTGTTGTTGTTGTTGTTGTTGTTGTTGTTGTTGTTGTTGTTGTTGTTGTTGTTGTTATTATTATTATTATTATTATTATTATTATTTACAGAGAAATAGTCAGGGTTGCTGAGGACAGAGAAAGATGGAGTACGCTGGTTAAACGATCATCTGTTGTGCCCCTACGACCTCCGAGTTACTGGATAGGATAGGATAGGAAAGAGAAATAGGGGAGGGTGGAGAGAGGGTGAGGAGAAAAATACATTATTTTCATAAACGTTCCTCTCTCCCTCTCTTTAATAATAATAATAATAATAATAATAATAATAATAATAATAATAATAATAATAATAATAATAATAATAATGTACTTTATAACGTGCAATTCCAAAGTAAAAGGTCTGCTCAAGGTAGTGCTCATTCTCATACTCTCACACAAGCACTCGCAGAATAATTGGATTGTAAGCTATGATTGTAAGATAAAACATTGAAACTCTCTCTCTCTCTCTCTCTCTCTCTCTCTCTCACTCTCTCTCCTCCCCTCCTCCTCCTCCTTCGTCTCCTCCATCCTCTTTCCTCTGTCGCAGTTCTCTCTCCCTCACTCTCTCTCTCTTCATCTCGTTCGCTCCTTCTCCATCCCACCCCCTTCCCTCTCTCTCGCGCGCGCTTGAGCTTGCCCTCAACGAAACAACAAAATCGTCAATTCACACGAAATCTAATCTTTTGATCAGCTTCGCCGATTGCATGGCATCGCTGAGAAATTCAAACACTAGGTTAAAATGATTATGATTATGATAATGTGGTTGTTAGTTTTCAATCCCCCCCCTCTCTCTCTCTCCCTCCCTTTCTCTCTCTCCTCACGCGCGCGCGCACACACACACACACACACACACACAAACACATATCTTGATCAAATTCGATTAAACCTGTCACCCGATCTTCCATTCTGTTACCTGCGATTACGACAGCAACCATAATGGACAGAGGATACTTTTTTTTTTGTCACTATCGCGGTTGATAATGAAACTTTTCTTTCTAATCCTTCTTTCTGTCATCCTTCCCCCCTCCCTTCTCCCTACCCCCCCTCCTTCGTTTCTCTCTCTCTCTCTCTCTCTCTCTCTCTCTCTCTCTCTCTCTCTCTCTCTCTCTCTCTCTCTCTCTCTCTCTCTCTCTCTCTCTCATCTTCCTCCTTCTGTCCTCTGTTTCAGTTTCCTGGTCTTCTAATACATTATGTCGCCAACCTGTAACTAGATCTCACATTTATTTTGATATTAATAACGTAGCTAACTCGGCGCGAAAAAGCGACGACAAAAACAATTGAAGCATTGAAGTGTGTTGGCATGTCAGCATGCATTTTATCACACAATTCAGCATGTCTACCTCCAATCTTTCATGTAAGCTGCTGTACGCACTTTCGGTTTTTATATTCAATAACCTATGGCCAGCAATTTTTGTATGACGTGGCTCTACAAGCGTACTGCCAGTGATGTTCGCACATGTGTACATTGACAGCGGCAACAATCGGTGTGCGTCAAGGATGCCTACTCTCTCCAACACTCTTCAATATCTTCCTAGAGCGCATCATGTCAGAGGCCTTTGCAGATCACGAAAGGCACAGTCAGCATAGGGGTAGAACAATCTCCAACCTCCGTTTTGCGGATGAAATTGATGGATTGTCTTGAGAGGAAAAAGAACTTGAACAGCTGGTACAGAGGCGTGACACCACCTCCATAGCCTATGGGAGCCTATGGAATGGAATCTGGTCCTGATTTGGCTCGGAAGAGTCCGCTGGACCTAAAGCAATAATCATGTAATGGAATGGAAATAAGTGCAGGGAAGACTAAAATGATGACCAACAACAACCATGGCATTAAAATGGACATCAAAGTCCAAGATCAATCCCTCAACACAGTGCATAGCTTAAAATATTTAGGAGCCGTTGTATCAGACAATGGGTCCCGACAGGAAGTCCTCTCCAGGATCGTACAAACAACTGCTGTCCTGACAAGGTTGAAACCCATTTGGAAAGACAGGCCCATCCGTCTACTTTCCTAGGTAAGGCTGATACACTCCCTTTTCATATCATCTTCCTATATGCTTGCGAAACATGGACTCTCACAGCCGATCTACAACGAAGATGAAAAGCATGGAGATGAGATGCTGGGCATTTCCTATACCCAGCACATCACAAAAACGAAGTCCGACAGACCATCACACAAGCCATTGGACAACACGCTGACATGCTCACAGTGGTGAAGAAACGGAAACTCCGGTGGTATGGCCACGTCATCAGACCATCAGGCCTTGCAAAGACCATCCTGCAAGGCACGGTGCAAGGAGGCAGAAGAAAAGGGAGACAGAAAAAAAGGTGGGAGGACAACATTTGAGAATGCACTGGCTTGACACTGAGCGAAACCATGAAGGTCTGCTGAGGACATAGAAAGATGGAGTACACTGGTTTAACGATCATCTGTGGTGCCCAAACGACCTTGGAGTTACGGAATAGGATAAGATAGGAAAGGGCTGACAGCGTGGAATGTGAAAGAAAGGTCATAGGGACAGGACGGAAGGTAGAAACATTGAATTTGGGGTTATAAAGCATGCTGAGACCTTGTTGTGTTTAGAAAACATGGAAACTACCGTGAAAATTCCATTACGTAGATCTCCAGACCTAGGATTCAAAGCCAGTCTACACACTAGAATTAAACGTAATTTAAAACCAATTCATGCCTTGTACACAACAACGTTGTTTCGTCAACATTAGTTTAGTTGGTTTTTTTTCTACCCACCTCGTACTTCCATGGCCCAGTTGAGGTGTTCGAGGGGTGAGCGTTGGGTTCCATATTTGTCGTTTCCTCTGTCGCTGCTGACGTTTCGCGTATCCGTCTCCATGATGACGTCACGGCGTCGGACTCTCACAAATGGAGGACGTCGTCACAGGTAACGACGACTGACACTTTTCACACACCTGACTCAACTAGTGCAATTGTAGCATGTGCTTAGGGATTTCATTCTAGATCCCTCCACAACTTCATGACGGAGTGTTAGTTCCACAGACGGAGCCACCAGTCTTATACTAGATAATAAAAGGGACTCACATAATAAAATGATGACTTTTTTGTGGCCCCACACACACACACGCACACGCGCGCACACACACACAACCGTGTAGAAACGCCGTTGTGATGACTTTCATGAAACTCTACATACGTTACTTTGACATTTTTACAAATTTGTCCATTTTTTGACGCTAACCCTAATCCTAACTCTAACCCAAACCCTAACACAAACCCTAACCCAAATCCTTAACCTAACCCTAAACCTAACACAGTCTTAACCCTAACGGAACACTGTTTTGACGTCAAAATAACGGGGTCCGTCAAAAGAAATTACGTAGAGGTTCAAGTGTATGTCAGAATAAAGGCGTTTCTACCTAGCCACACACATACCACGCACTCTCTCTCTCTCTCTCTCTCTCTCTCTCTCTCTCTCTCTCTCTCTCTCTCTCTCTCTCTCTCTCTCTCTCACATACACACACACACCTACACACACACACACACACACACACGAATATCTGTCGTCACAAGTTATGTCTCAGAATAGTAACGTCACAATAGATATATTTAGGAGTTTGATTCTATTTTGTTTGGTTGGTTGTTTGCTTGCTTGTTTGTTTGTTAGCTTGCTTGCTCGTTTGTTTCAAATGCACTGATCACAATGGATGACGTCAGAATAGTTTTCCACGCCCACAATTACGTCACAGGAGAAGGAGGAGACGCAAAGTCTGACCTCACATTCTATACTCTGCAGATCTGTGGATCATCCAAGGGCAATGATTGATTGATTGATTTATTGTTGTTTTAGGTCCAGCGGACTCTTCCGAGCCAAATCAGGACCGATCCAAGGGCAATGAGCAAAACCTCAGTCACAATTGAAGTAACACGTGGACACTTCCCATTAGGTAGGGGAAAAATACATACAAAAGCATCAGTTAAAAGTGTAACAAAATCCATACTGGTGTAATCGAAGCAAGCTAATTAATGAGATTAATATGATCTTTGGAGGGTGTGAGAGTATGGTTGGGGTACATTTGTTTTGAAAAATCTCAGTTTGGGGTTAAAAATAACTCCGCCGTTTGGGAAATGAAAGAACGAATTCTCTGTCTCTGTCTCTGTCTCTGCCTCTGTCTCTCTGTCTCTCTGTCTGTCTCTCTGTCTGTCTCTCTCTCTCTCTCTCTCTCTCTCTCTCTCTCTCTCTCTCTCTCTCTCTCTCTCTCTCTCTCTCTGTATGTGTCCACGTTTAAGGGTATGTGGGCTTGTCTGTATGTATGTGTGCGTATCTGTTCCTCTGTGTGTGTAAGTGCGTGTGCGTGTGTGTGTTTGTGTGCGTAGATATGTGGGTGTACGTGTATAATATATTGCTTACAATTCAGTGTCATCCCTTGACGCCCCTGTACTCAGTACAGCTAGACCTGTTACAAGCTTAATACAAGCCTATCATGTTCTAATTGTTTTCTTTTTGTTTTCCCGATTCACTTTCACTTTCATTTTTAAAGTATTTTTATGGATAAAAGGATTTTTAAATTTCCCAAACATAAAATGTGCATACACGTACAAAAACCTACACCGGTACAATTATGTCCTTAATCAAAAATTTATTGTTTCTTATGTCAGTTTTTCAGAAAATTCCTGCAAGCCATTTTTTTTTTCAATACTGCTTGATTGTATAAAACTTAACATCATTGCTACGTCGGTGTCATTAATCAAAACATCATTTGTTGCGTACAATGGTAATAATGATGTACAAGAATTCAAATAGTGAATGGTACACTGACATTGGTTGCTGGCATATACATAGATTACAAAGAATATATCGTTTTACGTTTTTTGTGCTCCACGAATGCAATCGCATTTTATATGATATTTGCAATATTTGTTTCTATTATATGCTAAGATCTTATCTTTGTTTACTAAGTTTTGAAAATGTGTCTTTGTACTAATGAAACAACCTTTGGCTAGACACGCTAAGATTGCAGTTTATATTGAATTTGTATCTGTTGCTCCAATTTTGGCGAGTTTGCTTGATTCAATGATTGCGCTCATTCCAATAGGCCTACAAACCACAATGAAAATTCTCTGAAGTCTCTCTCTCTCTCTCTCTCTCTCTCTCTCTCTCACTCCCTCTCTCATCCTTTCCCACTACGAATCACGAACTAGGCAAGATAAAAATGCTAATTTTTATTGTCAAACTTAACATTATGATTGTTGTGGTAGTTCAGTGTTAATTTTGGCCCCTACTCTCTCCCCTTCTATCTGTCTGTCTCTCTCTTCTCCCCCTCCTCCTTCTTCTCTTTCTCCCCCTTCCTTCCCCTCCCTACCGTTTTCCCCGCCCTTTTCTTCTTCTTCTTCTTCTTCTTCTTCTTCTTCTTCTTCTTCTTCTTCTTCTTCTTCTTCTTCTTCTTATTTCTTTCTTTCTTTCTTTCTCTCTTTCCCCCTTTCCAATTCCTATTTCTTGCTTTCTTTCTTTCTTTCTCTTCCATTCTCTTACCCTCTTGCGCTGATTGTTCCTCCATTTACTTCTTCGCCTTCTTCCTTACCAATACTATTGGAGGCACTCAAATTAGTGTCACAAATAACAATGGATTTCTCTTCTTTTATAATACAGCTCTCCTTTGATCACCGCTCTTTTAAGCACGAATGAGCAAAAATAACATCCTAAATACAGCTCTCCTTTGATCACCGCTCTTTTAAGCACGAATGAGCAAAAATAACATCCTAAATACAATGTATCCTACAAATTCCGAAAAAATATTGTGCTGCTGTTGTTTTTGTTGTTGTTATTATTATTATTATTACTAATAGTATTATTTTTATTATTATTATTTTTAATCAACATTATCATCATCATCATTATCATCATCGATTCTTGTTATTATTATTATTATTATTATTATTATTATTATTATTATTATT
>CM072513.1:80744962-80747462 GCA_036898135.1 Oncomelania hupensis
TAAGCGGAGTTACCACATCTTTGTCGTCAACATTTTTGATATTACCGATACCAGTTCGCATGTTGCATCTCCTCTCCTACTTCATCCACAATTCGCATGATGTCGATTCTTTGAAATGTACATTTTTGTAATGCTCTACGTCATCAGGTATATTTAGAGGATTTTATCTGTACCGAAAGACGCTGTTCCGTTGTCTCCTATGCAAAATTATTCAAAAAGCAATTGCATTCGCCATTTTTACCTCGGCAAGGGTACGAGTTACCGGAGGAGGGGGTAGCGTCGGTAAAATTATCGGCCGTTTCGCCGAGTGGCAGGGCAGTTACAACTTCTCTGAATACCAGATAAGTCCAAACCAGCGGAAGGTAAAGATTTTATCCCTCCTCATGGTAAATTACCGGCAGGTATTGCCCTTTCTGAATACGTCCCCTGAGCATCAGGCCTTGCAAAGACCATCATGCAAGGCACGGTGCAAGGAGGCAGAAGAAAAGGGAGACAAAAAAGAGGTGAGAAGACAACATTCGAGAATGGACTGGGGTGACACCAAGCGAATGGCTTCGCATTTGCTGAGGACAGAGAAAGATGGAGTACGCTGGTTAAACCACGTATGGTGTCCCAAAGACTTTGCAGTTACGGGATAGGACAGGATAAAATAATTTTATTTATTTAATTTAACGTCTATTCACATCTGTGATATTAGACAAAGGATAAAATAAGGATTCATCAAAAGACGCAAGAAAGCGCCAACTGCATTCAACAACTCAATACTAAACGCCAAGACATAACCTTACTTAGTCGAAGGTCTACACCACGCAGAACGTTTTAGAACATTCCAGAATGACGTAATCAATAACCAATCGGAACAAAGATCGTCACAGGAAACACGCATCGTGTTACGCCATAGAATATTCTACCGTGGTCGAAGATTGGACAACTTGTTGCAAGATACCTCTCGAATCATCCGTGGGTGGAAAACAGCAATTTCCAGAACTAGAAAGATCTTAAGATTGCTACGACCAAAGAAACCATAGAAACGAACATTTTGCCAAACCTTTTTAGCAACAGCATAGAACCATATTAAATGTAAAGGACATGTTATCACTGCAAAGTTCGTGCGAAAAACACAATGTTCGTAATTGTCGTGCGAGTCTCAGTCGTAATGTAACAGAAATAAAGAAAGATGCAATTAAATTCGACTTGTTGCTTGCTGTCATCATGGCAATTCGCATCAGATGAAAATGAACTTGTAAAATACAAGTCAAAAACTGGAAAGATTATGAACTGTAAAGAAACAACGAAATATCCGTCTGAGAAAAAGAAAATAACATGATCAAAAGCGGACTGAACAATAAAGAGCATGAAGATCAGGAATCTAATTAAATTTGTTTTGTCATATTTTATTTCATGTTGGTAATTGAATCTTTTTCTTCAGATAAAACATTGAAATTCAAAGAGGAAGAATTGAAGAATGAAATGATTATGAACTGGAAAGGTACATCATTTCCGTATGAGATAACGATCGAAAAAAGGACAAGAAATTGAAGAGAGGATGACAATTTTGTTTTTTATCGGGATAAATTGGTTCAAAGCTAAATATTAAACTAGTAAGGAGAATCGTCTAGGATTATGACCCTGAAATGTACTGTAAGTCAGTTCTGTCTGGGAATTACAAAAAGAAAATGATAATGAGAGAGGGGAAAGGGAAACAGGATTTAATTCCTTAGTTTCTTTCATCGTTGTATTAAAAAGCAATCGACAACTACTGTAATATTAATCCCCCCGTGGAAATGCCGGGGGTTTTTGTATAAAAAGTATCATCACTTTCTGGAAATTTAGTGCTTTAAATTCCCACTGTAGCTGTCTTTTTCTTTTGTTCTATACTCTGTTCTATCGATATATCAAGCTTCTATACTAGCTTCTTCACTAGACCAGTCTCTTACTTGTTTTCTTGAAAACTATTCCAAAACTTCTCATTTCTGTATTGGGTCTATTGGGTCAGCTTAAAAATATAATTTTGGACGCTTTCTGCCAAATGGTCACTGGGGCTTCCTATGATATTATTATTTAGCTATGTAGGCATTTCATATGTATGTATTTTGTTAATATTTTATAATGATGCTTATATTCTATTTTTTTTTTAAAGCGGGGGTTCGATAAATTAGGGTATAGCCTCAGCATCCCCTGCGTGGGATGCCTTTATTATAAAGTAACTGGTTGGTGGAGTGCCTTCAGTGTTACCACTATGGTTGTTTCGGCAGATCTTGTATGCAGATCAGGAGTGTGTCCTCTTTCAACCAAGTTGTGGTCCTGATTTTGTGGTCATGATTCGTCTCTTTGCAGTCCGCTGGACCATGTAAGCAATGAATAACTAACTAACTAACCAACTAGTATTAACAAACGTGTAAGAATAAAGAAGTATAGAATTAGTTTGACCCTGAAAGATAAGACCATTATGACAATTATGAGAATAAAACAATAGAAAGAGGAGGAGAAAAAAGAGGAT
>CM072513.1:80749962-80757462 GCA_036898135.1 Oncomelania hupensis
AAGAGAATGAGGTGAAGGAGGAGGAGGAGGAGGAAGAAGAAAAAGAACAAGAAGAACAAGAAGAAGATTTGTTGGATATACTTTAAAATAATCGGGAAAGAGAACAAACCAATTGTCTGTCGGTTGGTCGGACTGTCAGTTCGTCTGTCCGTTACATACATACCAAGGCATATACACGCGTAAACACGCACACGCACACACATACACACACCCACACATTCACACACACCCTCACACACACACACACACAGTGGGAGGTAGGAAAAGCATGACAATGAGAAGGCGAGACAGACAGACAGAGACATAAATAATTTTTAAAAAATCTTACTTGTAAGACATTCTAATTCAATACAAAATAACTGAAGGAAAGCTTTTAGAACATGTACTGCATTAAACTTCATTGACACTGAGCGAAGCCATCAGGGCTGCTGAGGACAGAGAAAGATGGAGTATGCTGGTTAAACGATCATCTGTGGTGCCCCTACGACCTTCGGGTTACGGGACAGGATAGGATAGGATAGGACTTCATTAAAGACCTACACACGCTTATTGCAAAGGCTTGACCTCAATAATGTGAATACATGATGAACTCTGACATGATTAAAACTATCCAGTGTAACAGTTTAGGACGCCTTGAGTTAAGATCCTAGCGCCTTGATAAGCTCTTGAGCTTGAAAATGCGCTATTTCCAAACGACGAAATAACAAAATAAATGAGAAAAAAATTGAACTCACCTTAAAACTAAAACCAACATAAAAAGTTAAAAAAATAAATTTAAATTTGACAATATTCCTCGGGAAGTAACACGACGCCAAACCTCTGCATTCTCATTTCCGTCATTTTTTATTGACACGAGGTTCGCAGCTAGCGAGTTATTTCATCCACAATCCGACGAAACGAGCGATTCCGAATCTGAAGACGAAAGCTTGTATGTACTCAGATGGTGATTCCTTCGGCGTTTCTGACTTAGTGAATCTTACGAGAGAGATGTAGAAAATGCAACAGCCAATCGACGTGCCACTCAACCCGGTCCGAAAACTAAATACTGCGTCACCCTATTTTTATCGCCACGTGTGTTTATTTCAGTTGAAAATCCATACCTTTAAAATAAACCAGGATTTGCATTAAGCAACTCCCATTTTTGTTATAATTATACTGTTTGGCTGTGGTTTTATTAACTGTGCAGCCTAAATGGGGTCTGATTGCTATGCATTTTCGATTTTGTTTACATCATGGTGTTAGTTAGTTAGTTATTCATTGCTTACAGGGTCCAGCGGACTGCAAAGAGCCGAATCAGGACCACAAAATCAAGACCACAACTTCGATGAAAGAGGACTCGCCCCTGATCCGCATAAAAGATCTGCCGAAACAACCCCTGTGGTAACACTGAAGGCTGTCACGTGGGGTTTATGGGCTCTGCACAATGGAATTATGGACCCTCACGTTTATTCGGTGGGAACTGCTAGTAAGTCACCCTATGAATTACTTTAATAAATTTATTTGTTTAGCTCGTTCTGTGTTAAGGTTGGGGTACAGAAATAGATAGAAAAATGGCAAAAGATACTGTCACACTAGCTTTCACACGGCTATGAATCATATGTAGTCCAGCCCCTTGATAACAGTTAAAATCACACATTTATTTCTTCTACTCTATACAAGATTCTCTAAGTACTAATCTAACTTAAAATGTCTCAGTTACTGCTAATAGTTCGATCGCTGATAGTCTAGGCAGCTGTTATATCTTCCTCGGGCACTTTCTATTATATCTCATGTAGATTTGGACTACTGTGGTCCGTTTTACAGTTTCTGAAGAGTTGGACTACTGTGGTCCTGTTATGATCAGTTTAAGTGCACCTTCGTGTTATGCACTTAACTCATGAGTGGGGGTTCGAAGTCCTTCTGTGAGGTAGCTTCTGGTCCACCTGTGTCGGTGTGTAGTTGGGTTCCCTTGCCACGCTGTGGGGTCTGACAGGGTGTCTTTCAAGGCAGCTCTTTCCGTCTTGTGCGGTAGAGGATCCTCAACCAACTAGTCGTTTCTGTGGAGTGGGGTGCACAGGATAGCTCGGGATAGCTCGGGATAGCTCGCCTGCTCGTCTGTAATATAAGAGACGAAATTCTGCACAACCCTGAATAATCGGTTTGTGCAGAGCGTCTCACTGAAAGCCAAGTAGCCCTCAGTGATAGCTCCACATCTCTATACATAAGCGACGAACATTCTGCTACTTCCGGGTTCCACTGGAATCTCACTCTAAATTCCTATACATGCATAAATATAAATCGTGTCTACTATACACATACAGAATTAATAATAATATGAACATTCCGTGGTACAGTCACTGGTCTGCAAACATACATATAAGTTAAACAACAGTGGTTCCGTATGGGATACAACATGGCGGCGCAACCGGTCGTGTTTCGCCTCGTGGTCGGCTCTTCCACGTGGTACGGCAAATTCGGATTAATAATTCACATTTATGCATAGCAAATTCCACAAACATAATTTCAACAATAATATAAATATATCACGATGAAACAGAAGGGTGTTCATTTACCTGTTTGACAAGTTCAGGCCCGTGATGACTTGAGAGAATTCTAAGATTTCTAAGTCCTGCTTCCTGGTCTATGAGTGTAGAGATTTCTCTAGCTGTGGAGATGTTGACTCTACCTCGTCTCACCCACGACTGATTCAAACTGTGCTAAGATCTGACACAGTCAAACTGCTCTACCCACTGAGCCTGCTTCTGATTGGTTAAAACGGTCCGATTCAAAGCTCAAGTGCTGACTCACTGCGATGTGTGGGTCAGGCTCGCAGTGTGCTGTAATTGCTGCTGTGTAATACCTGACTCTCTACTGTTACAATGACTACACATAGCTAACCAGTCAATGGGCAGGGTAAACTGCTCGGTTCATGACAAAGGCACTCCACCAGCCGGTCACTTTATAATAAAAACATCCCACGCAGGAGACGCCGAGGCTATACGCTAATTTATCGAATCCCCGTTTACAAAAACAAAATAGAATATAAAACCTCATTATAAAATATCAACAAAATACATACATATAAAATTCCTACATTGCTAAATAATAACATAATAGGAAGCCCCAGTGACCATCTGGCAGAAAGCGCCCTATATTCCAAAGCTGATCCAACAGACCTCACCACAAATGAGGAGTTTTGTCCCGGAAGAGTTTTCAAGAAAACAAGTAGGTGACTAGTCTAGCGAAGAAGAAGATAGTATAGCAGATTGATAGAACAGAGTAGGAATGAGAAAGAACAAAGGAGAAAGACAGCGACAGTGGGATTAGCACTAAATTTCCAGACAGTGGGGATACTATTTATACTGAAACCCCCGGCATATCATGTTGTACTCAGCTCTTGTACATGTATGATGTGTTAGAACAAAAGATGCACTGCTTACCCTTTTGTTACCTTTTTTAGGTCTTGGGACTATCCAAGTGTGAATCCTATCCTCTCCTATCCCGTAACTCGAAGGTCGCTGGGGCACCACAGATGATCGTTTAACCAGCGTACTCCATCTTCCTCTGTCCTCAGCAACCCTCATGGCTTTCGCTCAGTGTCAAGCTAGTCCATTCTCGAATGTTGTCCTCCCGCCCCTTTTTCTGTCTCCCTCTTCTTCCTCTTCTGTCTCCCTCTTCAAGTGTGAATGAGGGTCCTAATATTCTCACTTCAAGCCCAAGCAAGTGCAAGGTGTGCAGCTACCTGATTTTCGGATGCGTGAGGATGTGAAGAATTACTTCACACCATTTGACTTTCTTCAAGCTATTCTTCACCTACAATCTTGTGACACACCTCTACACCTACACCTACGACTATGCCACTCTGCATAGACCGGACAAGCCATGCAAGATGGATGGGCATTAAACCAGGAGAATTGTACATGTATTTTGGTCTTCTCATGCACATGGCTGTTGTGCAGGCACCGAATATTGATTATTAGCAGTCCACAGCTCCTCTGCTACATGGACCGTGGGTTAGAAAGTTCATATTCAAGCTGAGGTTCAAGGCCATGCAGTCACTCCTCCAAGTGTGCAATGCAGCTACAGAGAACAATGTTGCAGACAAATTGTGCAAGGTACGACTTCTGCACAACTATATTCGATGCAAGTGGCTGTGGATGAACGGATGGAGCGAAACAGAAGCCGTTTCACATTCCGCCAGTTAATAAATGACAAACCGACAAACTGTGGGTGCTTGCTGGCTCGAAGAATGGGTATAGCTACATCTTTAAAGTCTACACAGGAAAAGGCCTTCACGTTTCTCCCCATGGTCTTGCGTATGATGTGCTAAGCCGATTGTGTACAAGGAAACAGGGATACACAGTGTTTTTTGACAATTTGTACACTAGTGTGCAGTTGCTGAAAGAGTTGTTTCAAGAAGGCACGGTGTGCTGTGAAACCCTTTAGCCAAACCGAAAAGATGTTCCCGCTGACTTCAAGGACACAAAGAGGTTTGCCAAAGGGCCCAAAGACCAGAAGAAGTGGAAGAGAAAAGGAAATTTGTTATTTCTGCAATGGTTTGACAATAAGCCTGTTACTTTTCTCTCAACCATGCACAGCAAGGTCCACCTCAACAAACACGTGAAGCGTCGCACGAAGGTGAACGGACAATATCCAGCCATACAAGTGAGGCAGCCCAAAATGGTCGACGCGTACAAGCCAATATAATGTCGGGAGTGTACAAAAGTGACCAACTCATTGGTCGTTATGAAACTTTGATGAAAACCCACAGGTGGTGGAAGACATTATTCTTCCACTTTCTTGAGGTAGCTAGAGTGAACAGCTACATTCTTTTCAAGGATTTGATGGAAAAGAACCCAGACAGCCCTGAACTCCAACGGCCCAAAGCGTACAATCAGCTGGATTTCAACCTGTAGCTCATCAAACAGTTGGGGAACATTGGGGGGGTGGGGGGGGGGACTGTGAGGTGCCCCTCTACACGCCATCTCTTCCACCTCCACCACCACCACCGTCTTCTCACCTAGTTGTTCCAGCAAGGAGCGGCCGCTACCTCAACTGCAAGTGGTGTTATCCCATGGACAAAGTGGAAAGAAAAAAAATCTTATGTGATCTGTGCTACTTGTGGGAAGAATTACTATTTCAGGAAAGAGAGAAATTGTCGACTTGAATCTCTTAAGTGAAGAGAGATGTAAGCTACATGGCCTTCCGCAGTTTCTGTATTTTGTTGCATGAATTTGTACTGTCTTTGGTATTTTGATCCCAACATACCTAATTTCCAGAACAGTCTCTACCTTGAGGTTGTTATTTCTGTGACTACAACCCAGTAAAACACCAGAAATAAACATTCCGATTGAATTGAACAGTACAATGACTGACTGTAAATGTTTATGGGCAAGTTCACCAATCAGATTTTTTTTTTAAAAAACAGCATCAGAAAAAAAAGTGATTTATTGGATATTTTTTGCAAAATAGACTGGGATAGGATAGGAAGGTTAGGACTGTATTACGTCTGCTGCGCTCAATGTAAACAAATGTAAACAATGACACTGAATCATCTGTAACGTTTTTTCACCTAAGATTTTCCAATTTTTTTGTTATACATTTACAAAGTTCAATCATTTTCTTTAGTTTGATATTATATAATAAATCACCAGTTACTACAATAATGAACTGTTCAAACCACAATAGCTGTAGTGACCCATTTCACCTCTTAGCATTGCTGAAATTCCTCGAACTGGTAAGAGAAAATAATATGTAAAATGATATTGTGTTGATGTTGTTTTTTTTTACTTAAAATTCCCATACATCCTATGATGAATTAGAATTCCAGTCAAAGCTCGGGATAAATTTGAATTCCCATTTAAATTAGGACGAATGGAAATCCTGTTATTTAGTCCATATGTTTTACTTTTAAACTACTCTCTGATTGTGATTGTTTTCATTGCCCCTAATGGAAAGGTTTCTAAGAAATGCACAATTATAATGACGGACGTACAGTTCAACAATATTTTCCGGGCTAAATTAAAAAAAAAAATGGACACATTATATTTACGTTCATCCTCAGCAATAGAGTTCACACCAAACTGAATTTTGGAACTATCCTTTTTATTCAAAACACATTATTTTTACCATCTATACAACGAAAGGTTATACGGCCAAAGTGGCTTTTTTGTGGCCAAAATTGGGGAATTTGTGGGACTGGGAAAAATACATGAAACAAACTTAAATATCAAATATAAAACACCTTTCATGTTAATTGTTATGCACGAATTCGCATGACATCTACCAACAACAAATAAACAAACAAAAGCACAGCAGAAAAGAATAAAATGTACAATTACAGTTTACAACATAAAAACTGTGAACAGTGTATTTCTTACATAGAATTTACGAATTCATTACTTTATCAGATTTCATTCTGTTCTAATACACTGCATGCAGAGTTTAATTTAAGACTTCCCACAGGCATTATAAAACACTGGATTCCAGTTCGTCCTCGAATGACTGGAAATCCCAATTTAGACTATAGTTTTTTTCTTTTTTCCAGTGTTGACTAAAAATTTTAATTCATCCCAGGACGTATGGGAATTCCAATAAATAACTAGTACGGTTCCGAATTTCGCTGCATTCCTTTTCTTCCTGTGACAGACACTAGTGCCTTGTATCAGTGACTCTGACATCAATAACAAGAGCCTTGAACAGGGTCGAATAATAAGCTAACTAACAGTAGAATGAATAGGTTTTGTACAAATGGAGAATCGGAGAAGTTAGCAAAAAATAGGGCTTACGATAGATCTACTATAATAATTAACCAATATTACCGGAAATAAAGAGCTATGAAGATAAAAGGAATTGTATAAATGTATAAGACAAAACAAAAGAAACAACACGTGTAAAGAACCATTCAAAGCTCTTTACTAGTTGACCTTTGTCCTAGTATGAGAGCGATGTAATAATACAATAAATATCAATGTACAAGTTGGCAAAAGAAGCGAAAAAGGAAGAGAGACAGACAGGCAGAGATAGACACAGAGAGAGTCAAAGAGAATTTCATGCGCGGGGAGAGAGAGAGAGAGAGAGAGAGAGAGAGAGAGAGAGAGAGAGAGAGAGAGAGAGAGAGAGAGAGAGAGAGAGAGAGACAGAGACAGAGAGATAGAGAGACAGAGACAGAGACAGAGACATCCGGAGTGCAATTTTATTGGGTTCCTGGTTGCTAAGACACCGGAATGACGCCATATCCATCACAGGTAGAGAGGACCCCACACCGCACACATGGCTACGCTGCTGCAGACTGGAATTATAAGCCGAAATATTCGACCCAACATTTATTAATTAATTTATACTTACTTAATGGTTCAAGAGCTGCTCAAGGCGCTGGCTGATACAGGAGTCAACTCAAGCCGCCTTAGACGCCCACTGGCTACTGGCTGACGCCACAGACCACTGAGCACCATCCTGGACGATCGGGGAAGGGAGAGATTTCAGGGACTTGGTTGCTTACTGAGTGTATTTTGTGTAGCT
>CM072513.1:80762462-80787462 GCA_036898135.1 Oncomelania hupensis
TATATCATGTATTTTATTAAATATATGGTTTATGTTTATGTGTCCTATTCGTATGTTGTTTGAATGTGATGCACGTGAAGAAAGTGTGCTCATGATGAATTAATAGATGACGAGAGCGAGCAAAGATAATACTAAAGAGAATCAATGGTTATTTAAGTGTGATAAATATTTTAAAGTGAGTGGAGTAGAGGCAAAGACAATATAGCGTAGCTATATTGTCTTTGGTAGAGGTGGGGCAGGAGGAACAACCGCAGGCAGGAAAATTATTAATTCTCGTAAAGACTGTCACACTGCAATGCAAATTAAATCGTCACAACAGTGATAATAAAATATCGACGTTCAGTCAAGTGTAATAGAATTTAGTCTGCCCACTTATTTTCAATGCTCAGCTGCTGTGGTAATATTAACCACAAGTACTGTAAATATAACAGTATGTGGAAGACACAATTACACCAAGCACATAAAAGTAATGAAAACACAACAGTATGTGGAAGACAAAATTATACCAATTGTATCTGAAGTATCGTTCATAAGTTCACAAGACGTAAAGGGTGTCTACGGCAAAGATAAGCCTATATAGATGTCAAATAGCTAACGATGACTCACATTAGTTCTGAAAGCACTTTCTGTAGAAAACAGAAAACTTTAAAAAGACTGCAAGCCATAATGCGGTTTGGTGAACAGAATAACACACACACACACACACACACACACACCACCTACACACACACACACACACACACACACACACACGAGGCGCTTGGCATGTTTGCATCTCGGTACGCAATGTTACTTAGTGGATTTGCACTTCGATTATAGCAAACTGACAACTTTGCCAACTTCCAAAGCATATTCGAATCAGTTTATATCAAATACTGGAGCAAAGAAGCAATGACTGAACCAATATCAGCTCTCGTTGCCATAGGATGAATACCAGGAAACCCTGTGCCATTCGCAGTGTTCATTGTTTCTGTTGTTACAGGGGTCTGGTTGTAAACTTGATGGGGAGAGTGGGTACAATGCTCCTGACCCTCATTGAAACCAGTAAGTGGAGACTCGGTGAGAGCAGCTGAAGAAACAGCGGAGCTTGGAAATATCTGAAGGTCTGGATTCCTTGATGTTTCAGGACGTAGTTGTTGAGGCGAAGGCACTTGCGCATGTGGAGACGACAGTTGTTGTAGGCCCACCTGGGATTGTGTGTCATTTTGGGGTTGTTCTTGTGGCATTGAAGCATAGTGATCATTGTGATTCATTTGTTGATTCTGTCGCTGTAAATGATGAAGATGATACTGCTGGTGTACAGCCTGATCATTGTAGCAGTGTTGCTGTAGTTGTTGTTGTTGTTGTTGTTGTTGGTGGTGATGCTGCTGTTGTTGTTGCTGGTTTGACGAGCGCATTGTAGGAAACAAGTCATCTGAATGAAAACCATTTTCATTTTTTTGTTGAGTGACACTGGGATACTTAATATTTCTAGCCAAGGCAAGTGCACCTTTGAAGCTTGGATTAAACGAGTCTTGATACAGTGCTTGACGAGGGCGGTTGTTTTGGGTAAAGAAGGTGGTGTAATTTTCAATGTAAGTTGCTCCACACGCACCACAGGCACTTTGCAGATGAGTGTTGGATGTGCGCACTGAGGCGTTCATGGAATGAATTCCTTTCACTGGAATGATTGACGACATGTAGATCTCAGCAGATGGGAAGACACGTCGGAGTGCAGACAGAAGTTGAGACCATTGTTTAAAGGTGATAGTTGCCTCTTTGCAGTCGTTAAAACCCACATGTACAACGACTCTAGCAATGTGAGCAACAGAGGGCAAAGAGAGCAGCCAACGCGTCAGGTCTTTCCCTTTGAGACCGGGGATGCATATTTTTTGTACTCCGCTGAATTGTCCAGTGTTTATTTTTGCCGGATGAAGTTTTGTATATTTGAATCACCCAGTAGAAGGTAGTTTGTCGGAAAGTCATTAATACAAACGTGACCTAATTCCTGGAAGGGCGTATTCTTATTTGAATGAGTTGCCCTTTTGTCGTGTTTTCCAGTATGAACTGGAATGTGAGCCCCATCATTGATATCATTTTCGCCGAGAATGGCGAATGAATTTTGTGTGACAACATTATAGCTAATGTTAGATGGTGGTGGTAAGTGGTCACTTGTAGCTGAGGTATCATTACTTTTTTCTGAGGTTGCAGATGATTGTGAGTTGTTCAGCAAAGAATTGTGGATGAGAACTGAAGCTTTGTTATCGCGATGCTTTTTCTGCTGACTGACACGTTGAGCAGCAATTGTTGCATATGAGTATTTTGGAGCAGCAGAAGAGTGAGCATTTTCTGGCATGTGGTCATTTGTATTCTTCTGAAGAACTTGTTGCATGATTGGAGTGTTAGCTGTTGAAAACATGTTACGTTGTTCGGAAGCAAGGCCTTGATTTTGACACGTTAATTCCAGTTGGAATTTCGAAATGAGGTCATGTTGACTGTCAACTTTGCATTGTAGCTCATGCATGTGACTCTTCAGTTCTGTGATGATCTTTTTTTGGTCTCCAATGGCGGACAACAGCTTATTTTTTTCATTCAGAACTTTTGCAAGTGTTGCTTTACAATCATCCAGTTCTTCTGCAAGTACCTCAGATCTTTGAGAAATATGTACTTTAATTTCATTCTTAATCTGAGATTTGAGAGTTTCTAACTCGCACTGCATAATGTCTTTCAGTTCATCTTTTATTTCTTGCTCATGTAAGATGTTCTGTACAATTTCTTGCACATGAGTTGATAAATGTCTATTGCCAAGCAGACCAGACAGACTGGTCATTTTACCTGAGTTTGAAATGCAAGCCATTGACGATCTGTATTTGTTAAAGAAACGATAGGAAAGACGCCTTTGTGGCCTTTTGGAGTTGCATTTTGTCGAAGAGTCTATGTGAGGGGACGATTGCAATGATGAGTCAGATATACAAGTCTTAGGATGAGATTCTTCTTGCTTTTCTTCTTCTGTTACATTTTGGCTCAGCTCTGCATCGACCTGTTTTAGTAGACAATCAACGTCAGAATCGTCCTGATCCAGATCATCAATGTCAATTTCTTCTGTATTATCGTTATGAGCTTCACTGTGATCAATCGGTGATTGTTCTTTATGTTGTTCATAAATAATGGGGTCTGAAACACCTGCTTCCGACATTGCTCTTCTTGCTTCCAGCAGGGATTTGTAACCTTGATATTTAGCCTTGGGAAACCCTAAAACAGCTTTTGCTGCATACGGCCATTGTGTGTAAATTCCCACTTGTCGACCTTCACTTACGGCGTACCATTTATTGCATTTTTTGGGCTTTACTTTGATCATGATGAAATGATGAAAGTTTTAACTAAACGTACAGCAAAGCCACATTAGGCTTAAGGGGGCGAGAGCTATTATACATCAGAATATAATTTCCAAGGTATAACTCTGTTTAAAAAAAAAAAAAAAAAAAAAAAAAAAGACTACATGACGTATATTTAGTTTGGAACACTACATCATGAAAATGACGTGGGTTTAGACTGCAGACGCAATCCACGAGCTCCCGTCCAGACTGCGGTAGTGTTAATATGACGTAAGAATGACTCAAATGACGCAACTCTAGATCCACGATTGATCCATGTCAACAATGGAGATGATAGCTAGCGAAGCGAAGAGGCGAAGAAAACGTTCCCTGTGCTTCACACAGTCCAGCAGAATGCCCGCATCCATCACACACAGTCACGCGAGGAATTTGTCCAAGCACAGAAGCAGCACACAACGAAATACAATTGTCAGTTAGCACGTAGCAACAATGGCCACCAACAAGGATCTGCCCACCTCAAAGATTCACATAGTCGGAACATCAAAGGAAGATTGATTAGTACCATATAAAACACAGTTTGTTGAAGCACAGTAGGTTAATAAACGACACAGCACAAAATATTGGTTGGTAGAAGTACAAAATAAAGACACTTTTTAGAAGACATAGACGATCCAAAATTTTCCCTTGCATGTGAGGCGGAGGAAGTCACGTGTCTATTCAATTGAAGAACAATTGAAGAAGAAGAAGAAGAAGATGATGATGATGATGATGATGATGATGATGATGATGATGATGATGATGATGATGATGATGATGATGATGATGATGATGATGATGATGAAGATAAAGAAGAAGAAGAAGAAGAAGAAGAAGATGATGATGATGATGATGATGATGATGATGATGATGATGATGATGATGATGATGATGATGATGATAAAGAAGAAGAAGAAGAAGAAGAAGAAGAAGAAGAAGAAGAAGAAGAAGAAGAAGAAGAAGAAGAAGAAGAAGAAGAAGAAGACAAGAAAGATGAGGAGGAGGAGGAGGAGGACAACGAAAACAAAATGAACGAGAAGAAGAAGAAGAAGAACACCAGCACCACCAACAGCAAAAGCAAAAATAATAACAAGGAAGAGAAGAAGAAGAGAGAGAGACAAACTGACAGACAGACAGACAGACAGACAGACCGACAGAGAGAAGGAGAGAGAGAAAGAGAGAGAGAGATGAAGAGAAATAAGACTTGTGCAAAACATGTCCAACATCGGGAACAGAACTCCAGAAACAGGTAACTTGGAATGAGGTGTGGAGACGTGAGTAAGAAAAGATGAGGAGATTGGGCGGGCAAGATATGTTTGAAGATTTGAAGAGGGGAAAGGAGTGGCTGTGGTAAGGAGGTACAATGGGTTGTATTAGAATGGTAAAAGAGACAGACAGACAATGAGACAGAGATATATGACTGTTCAAAAAGATGACTCGTGCAAAACATGTCCAACATTGCTAACAAAACCTCGGTAACAGGTACTTTGAAATCTGGCGTGGAGGAAGAAATGATGAGAAGAGAGAGAGAGAGAGAGAGAGAGAGAGAGAGAGAGAGAGAGAGAGAGAGAGAGAGAGAGAGAGAGAGAGAGTGAGAGAGAGAGAGAGACAGAGACAGAGAGACAGAGAGAGAGACAGAGAGAGAGAGGACAGGGCAAGGTAGGATAGGTTAAAGACGGGGAAAGAGAGAGAGGAAGAGGGGGGACTAGGGGATGGGGTCGGAGGCAGGGAGTAGGGGGATATTCTAAAAGTAGATAGCGGGAGTGAAGAGATTTGAAGGACAAGGTATTAGGTTTACTGTTCGCTGACAGGCGGGAAGCAAGCTTAAACCCAGTATTGATTGGACAGGTCACACTCACGCCTCAATCTTCCGCTGACGTTTTCAAAACGACACAGCTCCTCTTCTCAGATAATCCTCCTTCCTCCTTCTCTTCCTCTTCCTCCTCTTTAATTTCGTCTTCTGTTCCTTACCCTATGTAATTGTGCAGCCTAAATCGTATTTACTTTGTCCATCCCCGTTTGGGTGCCGGTGGTTTTAGTATAAATAGTATCCCCACTTTCTGGTATGTGTATCAGTTTATAGTCCCCTCTCTTCCCGATTAGGATTTTCAGAGAGGAGACTTTCCATACTCACTTTCTGGAAATTTAGTGCTTTAAATGCCCACTGTCGCTGTCTTTCTCATTTGCTCTTTCTCATTCCTGTTATGTTCTATCAATCTGCTATACTATCTTCTTCTTTGCTAGACCAGTCACCTACCTTTTTTCTTGAAAACTCTTCCGGGACAAGATTCCTTATTTGTGTGTGAGGTCTGTTGGATCAGCTTTGGGAATATTGGACGCTTTCTGCCAGGTGGTCACTGTCATGAACTGGCTAGTTTTAACTCTGCTTATTACTATTTAGCCATGTGTAGTCTTTGTACCCTTAGAGAGTCAGTATAGTACACAGCAGCAATTAACGTACACACCGCGAGCCCGACCCACGCTGCGTAGTTAATCAACACTGTGTGCGAGAGTCGTAAACATTTTACCCAATGAGAGCTTAGGCAAAGCGGTTCGAGCCAGTTTGACTGGGTCCGAGCCTAACACAGCTTTGGTCAGTTGGGAGGAATACACCGAAGTGTTAACAGCTAGAAAGCTAGCAGAGAAATCTCTCCACACTTAGACCAGGAAGCAGGACTTAGAATCTTAGAATTCTATCAAGTCACTACGGGCCTGAACTTGTCAAACAGGTAAATGAACACCCTTCTGTTTCATCGTGATATATTTGTATTATTGTTGAAATTATGTTTGAAGAATTTGCTATGCATAAATGTGAATTGTTAATCCGAATTTGCGTGACCACGTGGAAGAGCCTACCACGAGGAGAAACACGACCGGTTGTGCCGCCATGTTGCATACCATACGGAACCACTGTTGTTTAACTTATATGTATGTTTGCAGACCAGTGGCTGTACCACTGAATGTTTATATTATTATTAATTCTGTATGTGTATAGTTAGACACGATTGATATTTATGTATGTATAGGAATTTAGAGTGAGATTACAGCGGACCCCGGAAGTAGCAGAATGTTCGTCGCTTATGTATAGAGATGTGGAGCTATCACTGAGGGCTACTTGGCTTTCAGTGAGACGCTCTGCACAAACCGATTATTCAGGGTTGTGCAGAATTTCGTCTCTTATATTACAGACGAGAGGCGAGCTATCCCGAGCTATCCCGAGCTATCCTGTGCACCCCACTCCACAGAAACGACTAGTTGGTTGAGGAGCCTCTACCGCACAAGTCGGAAAGAGCTACCTTGAAAAACACCCTGTCAGACCCCACAGCGTGGCAAGGGAACCCAACTACACAACTACACAGGTGGACCAGAAGCTACCTCACAGAAGGACTTCGCACGCACCATCTAGCAGACGAGCAGGCGAGCTATCCCGAGCTATCCTGTGCACCCACTCCACAGAAACGACTAGTTGGTTAGGAGCCTCTACCGCAACAAGTCGGAAAGAGGGCGGGGGGGCGGGGCGGGGGGGGGGGGGGGGGGGCGGGCGGCGGGGGGGGGGTGGGATACCTTGAAAAACACCCTGTCAGACCCCACTGCGTGGCAAGGGAACCCAACTACACAACGACAACAGGTGGACCAGAAGCTACCTCACAGAAGGACTTCGCACGCACCATCTAGCAGTTAAGTGCAAAAACGAAGGTGCACTTAAACTGATCATAACAGGACCACAGTAGTCCAACTCTTCAGAAACTGTAAAACGGACCACAGTAGTCCAAATCTACATGAAATATTAATAGCAAGTGCCCGAGGAAGATATAACAGCTGCCTAGACTATCAGCGATCGAACTATTAGCAGTGACTGAGACTTTTTAAGTTAGATTAGTACTTAGAGAATCTTGTATAGAGTAGAAGAAATAAATGTGTGATTTTAACTGTTATCAAGTGGCTGGACTACATATGATTCATAGCCGTGTGAAAGCTAGTGTGACAGTAATCTTTTACCATTTTTCTATCTATTTCTGTACCCCAACCTTAACACAGAACGAGCTAAACAAATAAATTTATTAAAGTAATTCATAGGGTGACTTACTAGCAGTTCCCACCGAATAAACGTGAGGGTCCATAATTCCATTGTGCAGAGCCCATAAACCCCACGTGACACTTTAATTGGCGAGCCTAGCCAGGATCTGTGTATAATAGGAATTGGGTATAACCGGATCTAAGTACAATAAAATTAGATAACAGTAGAGTAGTAGAATAACTTAGAATAGTGTAAGGGTAACAACACTGATCAGTTTGGTGCACTATTCTTTAGTTAAAAACTTTTTTGCTTCAAATATTTTTTTGTGCCTGTATGTTGCATTGTTCTTTTGCAGGTTTTGCTTAAGTAACTGTTGTATGCCATTTGACTCTTGTTTTATTCTATTATCGATTACGAATTTGATTGTCTTTGCATTGTTGTTATTGAATTGCAATATTGCTAGTGTTTGGGTATTCCACGTGATTCAGAGGTTGTTCATAGACACTTTTGACAATGTCGGACCCAGTGGCCTTGAGATTGCGCTTCAAGGAATTAGGGGAAGCTTTACACTTAGCAGGGGGAGACCTAATTGCGTATATCAATGCAGAGGTAGAGAAACAGGAGGCTAAGGCAGAGAGAGCAGCAGAGAGAGAGGCAAAGAAGTTAGAAGCAGAGAGAGAACAGAAGAAACTCGAAGCAGAACAGAGAAAAGCAGAATTAGAAGCAGAGCAAAAGAAAGCAGAATTAGAAGCAGAGCAAAAGAAATTATCATTAGAAGCAGAGCAAAAGAAAGCAGAGTTAGAAGCAGCAAGAGAGCAGAGGAAATTAGAGCTAGAGGCAGAAAGAGAACAGAAGAAGGCAGCAGTAGCAGCAGAGAGAGAAGCAGAAAGTAGGAGATGGGAGTATGAGAGGGCAGAAAAGGAAAAAGACAGACAGCATGAGTTAGAGCTAAGAAGATTGGGATCAGGAGCTTCAAGTTCTTCCTCAACCCCTCCCCACTCAGATCAGCTAGAGGTAGCATCCAACCCTGTACAAGGAATGTCATTTCCACTGGGAACATTCAATGAGAGAGAAGAAGGTCTAGATCTCTATCTGACTAGGTTTGAGCGTCTAGCAACAGAGTATAAACTAGATCCCACTCGTTGGTCTTTTAAGCTTAGTCAAGGGCTTAGAGGAAAGGCTTATGACATCTACAGTAAGCTACCGACTGACAGAGTGACTGACTATCACAAAGTAAAAGAGGCACTCCTAACGGGATTCGAACTAACAGGAGAATGCTACCGGCAAAAGTTCCGCACCAATCGGAGAGTGAAAGGAGAGAGCTATGCGCAGTTCGCGGATCGGTTGTCCACAACGCTGGATAAGTGGATTAGCCAGTCAGCCACGGCTAAGACGTATGATGGACTGACAGAACTGTTAGTATGGGAACAGCTACGGGAAACCATGACCCCCGAGCTGAGGACATTCTCAGTAGAACAGGGCGCGGAAAGACTGGAAGATCTGGTCAAGGTCGCAGATAGGTACGTGGCCGCACACGGAGAAGCTAAGAGCTTCAGGCGAGACCTAAAGCCTAACGGGAAAGAGGCACAGAAACGAAGCCCTAACCGGGAAGAGCGCACCGCGAATAAGCCGAATAAACCCCAGACCTGGGCAAAATAAAGGACCCAACACGGAATTCGGGAAAAGAGGTCCTGCAGAACAGAGACGGTATTGTTCGTTCTGCAACAGAAACAATCACTCCACCGCAGAATGTTTCAAGTTGGCCGCACAACGTAGGGAAGAGCGCGAAAGCCGGCCAGCGCACAGAGTTCTAACTCAAAGTAGCGGTAACAAGCCACACACAATCGGAGATCACCCATCGGTGACAGACACGGTCAAGGTCAACGGAAAAGAAGCGAACTGTCTGTATGACACAGGTCTATCATACGACGCGATAGTTAGCGAATCTCTTGTATCGCGCGCGGACTTGACGGACAAGACAGTCGAACTACAAGGAGCAGACTTGACGAAACCGACGACTACTTGCCCAATAGCTTGGATAGAAGTAGAGAGTAGGTACGTCACAGGACGAATCCAAGCAGCTGTTTTACAGAAACCCCTGTATGATCTAGTGCTAGGTTGTAGGTATGTGTTCTTAGGCACGCCCCCCAAAACTGTAGAGATAGCTGCAGTGCAAACCAGGGCCCAAGCTAAAACCCAACCACCCCAGCCCGAGTTCGCTCCGAATCCAGGACTCGAAGAGATTAAAACAGCACAGAAAGAAGACACCTCGATAGCGAAGTGCTTCCAGAAGCTACCCAAGGCGCACACACCCCCGCACAAGGGAGACTTCTACATGGAAGAGGGAGTTCTACATCGACAAGGAGATGGAGATCACACCCAACTAGTACTACCAGCCACCCTTCGAGCCCAAGTACTAGAGTTAGGCCACAGCATGCCACTCAGCGGACACATGGGAATTGGAGCCACTGTGCAGAGAATCAGCGCACACTACTATTGGCCAGGAATCACGGAGGATGTCAAGCGCTACGTGAAATCTTGCCACCAATGTCAACGATATTCCCCGCGACATCACACCGTACCAGTTACCTTAGGACCATCAGTAGTAGTCGGCGTGCCATTCCAGCAAGTCTCAGTAGACATAGTAGGACCACTGCCCATGACCAAGAAGCGGAACAGATTTCTACTCACACTCGTCGACGCATGTACGATGTGGTGCGAAGCAGTCCCGTTGCCAGCGATCGACACCAAGAAGATTGCAGATGCACTCATCGCCATCTTTACCAGAGTCGGATTCCCGGACAGCATTAGAACGGACAACGGATCTCAGTTCACCGGCCGCCTGATGCAAGACGTGTTCGAGTTGATACAAGTTCATCACATTCGCACACCACCATATCACCCAGCCAGCAACGGACAAGTAGAAAGACTGAATGGAACCCTTCTCACCATACTCAGGAAAGTCGCCGACGACAATCCAGAAGCGTGGGACACCTACGTGAATGCGGCACTGTTCGCATATAGAGAAACGCCCCATGCAGCCACAGGCTACACCCCGTCAACATTGCTTTTCGGCAGACCTCTAGCAGGACCGCTAGAAGCCCTACGCAGAAGTTGGACGGAAGCCAAGATAGACGACACACCAAGAGGTGCCACCAAGTACGTCGCAGACCTGCAGGAAACCCTCAAAGCAACGTGGAAGAAAGCTGGTGAAGCACTGAAGAAGGCAAGAGCCCGTCAGGCGAAGTACTACAACCGCCACGCGAAGGACAGAGAACTGCAAGTCGGCGATCAAGTGCTACTCTTACTTCCAAGTGGAACCAACAAGCTGGACATCGCTTGGAGAGGACCGTACCGGGTGACTGCCAAGAAATCCAAGACAGTCTACCAAGTAGAGGTGAACGGGAGAGCCCGATACCACCACATCAATCTCCTCAAGAAGTATACGGACCGACCAGCGACCCCCAGCACTCACAACTTGCTAGCCATCGCCATCGCGGAAGAAGGAGAAAGCATGGAGACCAATGCAGTCGAGTATCCCCTGCACTCCAAAGAAACCTACAAAGACGTGATACTCAACGGAGACCTAGCCGCTAAACAGCAACAGCAAGTACGACAGGTCATTCGCCAACATCAGACTGTGCTCACAGACCGACCAGGGAGGACAGACCTCGTCGAAGTAACCTTAACGGTGACCGACCCAACACCCGTCCGCCAGAAGCTCTACCCGATGCCACTGTCACAGCAGCGAGCCATCAAGGAAGAGATAGACACATTACTGGCAGCCGGAATCATCTCAGAGTCTACTTAACCCTACAGCGCAGGCACGGTATTGTTGCGAAAACCCAACGGAGAGCATCGACTGTGCATCGACTTCAGACTCCTGAATGCGGTAACGCAGTTCCAGCCAGAGCCACTCCCGGACCAGACAGACCTATTTGCCAAGCTACAGCGAGCGAAGTACTTCTCACGCATCGACCTCAGCAAAGGATACTACCAGATACCAGTGCAACCGCAAGTCCGAAAGTACCTAGCGTTTAGCACTATGGAAGGACACTTCGAGTTCAATGTACTTCCATTCGGACTCCACAACGCACCCAGCATCTTCAGCGCCATGATGCGAAAACTCCTGGCACCCCTGAGCAGCGAGCAACTACACTCGTTTATGGACGACATCCTCATCGCTACGCCTACGTGGGAGGAACATGTCACGCTCCTACAACAACTACTCGCCCGCCTCAGAGACACTGGATTGACGGCAAGACCCACCAAATGTCAGATTGGATTCACAGAACTAGAATTTCTGGGACACACCATAAGTCAAGGAAGCCTGCGACCGGTAGAGAATACAGTGAAACGCCTACTCGACGCTCCTAGGCCCAAGACCAAAAAGGAAGTGCAGTCGTTTCTAGGACTCTGCGGCTTCTACCAGAAATTCATCCCCAATTACAACAGCATCGCCGTGCCACTGACAAATGGAACCCGGAAAATCGCCCCGGACAAAGTAGTTTGGACAGCGGAATGTGAGACAGCCTTCCAAACACTCAAGGACAGAATGACATCGGCGCCAGTACTCCACCTACCCGATTTGACTCAGCCATTCGTTCTTCGCACCGACGCAAGCGACTTAGGCCTCGGAGCAGTACCAAAGATAGTATACATAAAGATACGTCATTAGCGCTTTGTTGTGATGATCGTTCCGTAGCCAAGGATTTGCATTACCTCCCTTGCAAGCGTCATGCTATGGACGGTGCTTTATATATAAAAGTATTGTTGACACAGGTACCGGTTGCTAGGTTTGGCACGCTGTTGTTGTGTTTTTTTTGGCGTTTTATTGTTTAGAAAAGCGAATGTGAAGTTATTTAAACAAAGATAGTCATCTATTTTTGTTTTCTCTCTCTCTTAATTTTAGTTTTAATTTACCAAAATGAACACTACTGATAATAAAGGTCTGTTCTAACATACGGCTAATGACAGGAATCTCTCTCTCTCTCTCTCTCTCTCTCTCTCTCTCTCTCTCTCTCTCTCTCTCTCTCTCTCTCTATCTTTTTTTTTTTTTAATAAATAAATACTCAAGTTTGTTGATAGTTTATAATTACTTTAAAAGTGTTAATGTCCTTTTAATTTCTTCTCTGTTAGAAATCTGAATATATGTTCTGAAAACAAGTTCACTCTGTCAGTTTTAAATAGTAGGCCTATTTTATTTGGCAGGGTTGTTCACGAAAAATTTGCTTAATCGCAATTAAAAAAAAAATTTACTCGATTAATCGCGATTAAAGAGATAAATTGTTTAACATCACTAATTTTAATTTGATGTCACAGCACTTAAGGTCTTAATTTTTACACTCGGACCGTAATCATAAATTACCAACAATATTCATTCAAAAAAAAATTGTGAATACCTGTCATTAACCTTATGTGAAGGCCTATGTCATATTTTCAGTGTGAAATAGAAATAATGGATAAGTGTGTGTGCAAGGTTTATAAAAATAATTATAACATATAAAGTATGATACACCAACAATTTTATTTGTAATATTCATTACAAAATGGTTAATACGTTTTTAAAACTTTTATTTGGTTCGATTTTATCTCTCTCTCTCTTTTTTTTTTTTAGCACAGTTGGTTAGTGCACTGGTTTCCAATGTCAAGAGTCACGGGTTTGATCCCCGCATAGGGCCAAAAATGTTAACTTGTGAAACTTTACGGGTCAATGAGGTCTCTCTCTGAGTACTCTGGCTTCCTTCTTCCTTTCAAAATAATACAGGATGCAGCCAATTTTATTTTGAAAATACAAAAATCCATTTGCCTTTTACTTTCCTAATAGCGATCTCCCTATTGTACCATGTGTATTTGTCTTGTATACTGTTGTCCCTATGTGTCTGTAATTTTGTTTGTTGCAGATATGTTGGTGCAGATCGCCACGCTTTGAGTTTGAATTTATTCAAAGAAAAGCCCATATTAGCATCCATTATTATTATTATTATTATTATTATTATTATTATTATTATTATTATTATTATTATTATTATTATTATTATTATTATTATTATTATTATCTTTGCAAATGCAACGCACACACGTGCACTCTCTGACACTCGCAACTATACTGACCACAAAAGAAGAAAAGTCATATTCAGTCAAAGAACAAGCAAAACCAAGAAGAAAAGGACACTTGGGACATGTCAAGGACATGTTGATTTATTCATATGCAATTGCCCATGATGAAGGGGGTTGTGAGTAATGCAACAAAACAATTCACAATTCAATCACGACATAGTTATCTAAGTTTGAATATACAAATACAATGGTAAATTATGCAAATTTCTTCATTATTTGATGCTAATGATAATTTAACTTGATACATATCTGGGACTCTATATTATAAATACTTTCAGGGATTTATTTTTCTCGTAAAACATGTAACGATGGGCAACAGTGCCAAAAATGTATCTCATTTACAGTAATTTCTTTACACAATAGAAAGATTAGACTTAGATTAGCCAGTTAACCGATATTGTTTAAAGCTGCAAGTATTACAGATTTAAATAATATTATATGGGAGCCTGAACAAAAAGTGGCTGTGAGAAATGTATGATTCGAGCTGATTAAATAAATTATAAAAATGCAAGATCGTTTTATTTCCCTTAAACATAAAACAGAGCATAATTATGTGTGTGTTTTTTTTTTCTTTTAATAATGGATAATTCTAATATCTGTTGTACATTCTCTCCCTCCCTCCATCTCTAAGACTGCACTCTCAGCCCATTTGTGTTTTTACATTATTTTTTTCAGTGCACTAATTACTATTTAGCATTCACTTTGACAAACTGGTATTTACAGCCAATTTGTCCTATAACACATTGCTCTTTCTGAAGGGCAAAAAATCTGTATACAAAGCAATTAACATAAATAAAGCAACGCAGAATCATCTGTGTACATTATAATCCTTATAACTTACTGAACAAAGCATTTTTTAAATAGTGGGCTGACCTTAATACCAGTTACTCTCCCTTCCTCCTGCTCCATCCTTCTCTCTTTCTCTCACTGTCTAGCTATTGTATTTTTCTATATGTATAATATAATTTGGGTAATTTTCATTTTAGTGCGTTAATTACTATTTATTTAGTAGGAAAAGAATGAAACAGTCAAATCTAGGTATAAAATTTATTCATAAGAAAATTCTTGGTTAACCTGTGCTAAATACTGATTCGAGCTTGTAAAAATGCAGTGAAAACCGGTTTGATGTTACGAACCGGTACACAACTCTACTAATTACTGCTACGGCTCACAAATGTCACACACACACACACATACACACACACACACACACACAAAGTTATTCTGGCATGTCATACACACACACACACAAAGTTATTCTGGCAAACAACAACAAAACAAAGCAAGAAAGAGACCAGTTGATCAACACTTGCACATCATTACAATCAAATTCAGCAGACACATTATCATCATCCAGCAACTACAGATGCGTTAGAAATGTTTATTTTTACACTCAGGCTTGTAGCGCGCATTTTTACAGCCGTAGGCTGAACAGAAATCGCCTCCTTGTTTCTCTCTTGCCTTGCTTGCCGCCATAACTGCAGCATGACGTCATGGGGAGATCACTCACAAGGCGGCCACGCTAAAATATGCCCGTTGTCATATCTCCCCTTGTAAGATTTCTGGCAGTACTGCTACAGCGCGACCCCAAGAATGCAGAGACGCTATTCCCTGTCGCCTACGCCAGCAGAAAATTGAGACCCGCCGAGACCCACTACGCCACGTCGGAGAAAGAATGTCTTGGACTAGTCTGGGCCATACAGAAATTTCAACTCTACCTGTATGGGACCCACTTCACAGTTCAGGTGGACCACCAACCACTATCGTTCCTGGCAGCCTCCAAGTCTTTGAACTCTCGCCTGATGAGATGGGCACTCACCCTTCAGGCGTACTCATTCCAAATCGAGTACATCCCCGGCAAAGAGAACCACGGAGCCGACTACCTCAGTCGCCATCTCGTGGAGGACACAGCAGCTGTCGCCCACCCAACACAACTAAGGGCCACAGCACCAGAATTCGTCCCCGCCCGATAAAACCCTGTCACTAGTGTCCATAGCTACCTGGCACAGCATTGCAGCTCAGGTAGAGCAACTTAACTAGTTTGTAAATAGGACCCTAGGATAGTGCAGCGTTAAACTAGGCCCTGTAGTAGAAAAAGGTCGAATCCAGTAGTCATCGCCTTTTTTCAGTTGAGGGAGCCTGTCATGAACTGGCTAGTTTTAACTCTGCTTATTACTATTTAGCCATGTGTAGTCTTTGTACCCTTAGAGAGTCAGTATAGTACACAGCAGCAATTAACGTACACACCGCGAGCCCGACCCACGCTGCGTAGTTAATCAACACTGTGTGCGAGAGTCGTAAACATTTTACCCAATGAGAGCTTAGGCAAAGCGGTTCGAGCCAGTTTGACTGGGTCCGAGCCTAACACAGCTTTGGTCAGTTGGGAGGAATACACCGAAGTGTTAACAGCTAGAAAGCTAGCAGAGAAATCTCTCCACACTTAGACCAGGAAGCAGGACTTAGAATCTTAGAATTCTATCAAGTCACTACGGGCCTGAACTTGTCAAACAGGTAAATGAACACCCTTCTGTTTCATCGTGATATATTTGTATTATTGTTGAAATTATGTTTGAAGAATTTGCTATGCATAAATGTGAATTGTTAATCCGAATTTGCGTGACCACGTGGAAGAGCCTACCACGAGGCGAAACACGACCGGTTTGCGCCGCCATGTTGCATACCATACGGAACCACTGTTGTTTAACTTATATGTATGTTTGCAGACCAGTGGCTGTACCACTGAATGTTTATATTATTATTAATTCTGTATGTGTATAGTTAGACACGATTGATATTTATGTATGTATAGGAATTTAGAGGGAGATTACAGCGGACCCCGGAAGTAGCAGAATGTTCGTCGCTTATGTATAGAGATGTGGAGCTATCACTGAGGGCTACTTGGCTTTCAGTGAGACGCTCTGCACAAACCGATTATTCAGGGTTGTGCAGAATTTCGTCTCTTATATTACAGACGAGCAGGCGAGCTATCCCGAGCTATCCCGAGCTATCCTGTGCACCCCACTCCACAGAAACGACTAGTTGGTTGAGGAGCCTCTACCGCACAAGTCGGAAAGAGCTACCTTGAAAAACACCCTGTCAGACCCCACAGCGTGGCAAGGGAACCCAACTACACAACTACACAGGTGGACCAGAAGCTACCTCACAGAAGGACTTCGCACGCACCATCTAGCAGACGAGCAGGCGAGCTATCCCGAGCTATCCTGTGCACCCCACTCCACAGAAACGACTAGTTGGTTGAGGAGCCTCTACCGCACAAGTCGGAAAGAGCTACCTTGAAAAACACCCTGTCAGACCCCACAGCGTGGCAAGGGAACCCAACTACACAACGACACAGGTGGACCAGAAGCTACCTCACAGAAGGACTTCGCACGCACCATCTAGCAGTTAAGTGCGAAAACGAAGGTGCACTTAAACTCTTCAGAAACTGTAAAACGGACCACAGTAGTCCAAATCTACATGAAATATAATAGCAAGTGCCCGAGGAAGATATAACAGCTGCCTAGACTATCAGCGATCGAACTATTAGCAGTGATTGAGACATTTTAAGTTAGATTAGTACTTAGAGAATCTTGTATAGAGTAGAAGAAATAAATGTGTGATTTTAACTGTTATCAAGTGGCTGGACTACATATGATTCATAGCCGTGTGAAAGCTAGTGTGACAGTAATCTTTTACCATTTTTCTATCTATTTCTGTACCCCAACCTTAACACAGAACGAGCTAAACAAATAAATTTATTAAAGTAATTCATAGGGTGACTTACTAGCAGTTCCCACCGAATAAACGTGAGGGTCCATAATTCCATTGTGCAGAGCCCATAAACCCCACGTGACAGTCACTATGGCTTCCTAGATGTTATTATTTAGCAATGTAGGCATTTTATATGTATGTGTTTTGTTAATATTTTATAATGATGTTTGTATTCTATTTTGTTTTTGTAAACGGGGGTTCGAGAAATTAGAGTACAGCCTCATCGTCCCCTGCGTGGGATGTCTTTATTGTAAAGTGACTGCCTGGTGGAGAGCTTTCAGTTTTACCACTAGGGTTGTTTCAGCAGATCTTTTATGCGGATTGGGGGTTGTCCGGTCCTGATTTGGCTCGGAAGAGTCCGCTGGACCTAAAGCAATAATCATGTAATGTAATTGACTTTCTCCAAGATCTTCTAATGCAACGATAACTCTCGCTATTATGAGGTTGATTTTTATTTATTTATTTATTTATTTATTTATTTATTTATTTATTTTTCTCGTTCTTATAATTATCTAGCACTTGTCCAGCTCAAAGCGCCGACCGATCCAGGCTCTCTTAACTCAAGGCGCCCGAGGCGCACCATTGCTCCCTTAGGCGCAGTATCGTTTGACGCCCTACACGCCTGGGTGGGACAAATTAGTGCTTATTTTGAATTATTGCTGACAACTATCTTGACACTAATGAGAACCCCCGTTGGGGTGCCGGGGGTTTCAGTATAAATAGTATAGTATCCCCACTGTCTGGAAATTTAGTGCTTTAAATTCCCACTGTCGCTGTCTTTCTCATTTGCTCTTTCTCATTCCTGCTCTGTTCTATCAATCTCCTATACTATCGTCTTCTTCGCTAGATCAGTCTCCTACCTTTTTTCTTGAAAACTCTCCCGGGACAAGACTCCTTGTTTGTGTATGAGGTCTGTTGGATCAGCTTGGGAATATTGGACGCTTTCTGCCAGGTGGTCACTAGGGCTTCCTATGATGTTATTATTTAGCAATGTAGGCATTTTATATGTATGTGTTTTGTTGATAATATATAATGATGTTTGTATTCTATTTTGTTTTTGTAAACGGGGGTTCGTTAAGTTGGGGTGAAGCCTCAGCCGTCCCCTGCGTGGGATGTCTTTATTGTAAAGTGACTGGCTGGTGGAGAGCTTTCGGTTTTACCACTAGGGTTGTTTCAGCAGATCTTTTATGCGGATCGGGGGTTGTCCGGTCCTGATTTGGCTCGGAAGAGTCCGCTGGACCTAAAGCAATAATAATGTAATGTAATGTAATGAGAGAGAGAAAGAGAGAGAGAGAGAGAGAGAGAGAGAGAGAGAGAGAGAGAGAGAGAGAGAGAGAGAGAGAGAGAGCGTATGTGCGGGAGGACGATGGCACGGAATCGTGCCTGTCTGTCTGCCTGCATCTGCGTGTCTGCCGCGTGCCTCTCTGCCCGTGTGCGTTTATATCTACATGTCGGTATGTGTTGCTGCTGATGTATCTACTACCTGTATGATTGGCATTTCATTACTGATCTTCTATTGC
The DNA here is from genome assembly GCA_036898135.1 of Oncomelania hupensis. NCBI lineage: Eukaryota > Metazoa > Mollusca > Gastropoda > Littorinimorpha > Pomatiopsidae > Oncomelania > Oncomelania hupensis. Next base: position 80,781,242 of record CM072513.1, read on the forward strand.
TGACAACACCGTTGCAGACACGACTGAGAAATTATTTGTCAATGAGGACTATTAAGATCTGCCTCTGTTTGTTTATCTTTGCCTGTCTGTCCGTCTGTGGTGTGTCCGATTGTTTGTCTGTCAATCTGGGCGTGTCCGTTCGTCTATCTGTCCGTCTGTGATGCGTCCGATCGTGTGTTTGTCTCTATCTGTCCGTTTATTTTCTGTCCGCTCATTTGTTTGTCTCTAACTGTCTGTGGTGAGTTCGGTCGTCCGTCTCTAGCTTTCTGCGTGTGTCCGCTCGTATGTTTGTATATCTGTCCGTCTGTGTGTGTCCGCTCGCCTGTTTGTATATCTGTCCGTCTGTGTATGTCCGCTCGCCTGTTTGTTTGTCTGTATGTTTGCGGTTGTCCACTCGTCTATTTGTCTATATGTCCGTCTGTGTGAGTGTCCGTTCGCCTGTTTGTCAGACTGTCTGCGTGTGTCCGCTCGTCTGTCTGCCAGTCTGTGTGAATCCGCTCGTCTGTTTGTTTTTGTCTATCTGTCCGTCTCTGTGCTTCCGCTCGTCTGTTTGTCTGTCCGTCCGTATGTTTCCGTTCATCTGTTTGTCTCTATTTGTCCGTCTGTTCGTCTGATTGTTTGCCTGTACTGTCTACCTCTCCGTTTGTGTGTGTGTGTTTGTTGGTCTGTCTGTCTGTCTGTCTGTCTATCGGTCAGTCCGTGTGTATCCGCTCGTCTATTTGTCTGTCTATGTGCGTGTTTGGCTGTTTTATTTATTTAGTTTTAGTTTTAGCTAGCGGTATTATTACTGGACAGAACCAGGCACGATGAGAGGTTGTAGTGGTGTTGGGTGACTCAGTAGTACGTCGGGCGGGATTACTACCTGGATGGGTGACCGCACCTTGAAGTAGTGGCGACATTTGGCTTACGTTTTACGACTTATGCATTGGGTTTATGAGATTTTTCACTGACCATAATTTTGACGAGTAGCTACATCTTATGAGTTTAATGGCCACATTTGGCTTACGTTTTACGGCTTATGCATTTCATCGGAGGAAGTGGAGACATTTTTATCACGGCCCGCTCCGAATTTATAAACGTGTGTAGCTGTGTAATTTCACTACAACAAAGCATTTTTTCATGACGATGCAATGTACTCTTTCACGATTTGACTATAATATGACACAACTTTACTAAGATCGACTCGCAACAAGCGAATTCAACTGCCTGAGCTTGCAAAGCCGTGAGTAGCAGGCAGGCTTTGTTGCGTGTAATCATGCGTGTGGGAAGAATGTAGGTTGACCTCTAAACTCGTGACGTCACACTCTCGTTTCTGATTGGTCCTCATAAGCCCAGCTTATAATAATTATTATGTTTGGAGAAGAAATCAAACTTGCGCTATCCTTGTGAAACGTTACGTTAGCCACCTTCCTATCCTATCCTATCCTATCCTATCCTTTCCTATCCTATCCTATCCTATCCTTTCCTATCCTATCCTATCCCGTAACTCTGAGGTCGTTGGGGCACCACAGATGATCGTTTAACCAGCATACTCCATCTTTCTCTGTCCTAGGCAACCAGGATGGCTTCGCTCAATGTCAAGCCAGTCCATTCTCGAATGTTGTCCTTCCACCTCTTTTTCGGCCTCCCTCTTTTTGTACATCCTTGGACTGTGCCTTGCACCACGCAAGGCAATACATAAGGAATTCGTAAGCGTAACACAAGTGTGGCCGCGTGCTTCTGTCTTTCTGAAGGTTTGCTGTTTAGTTAGGTAGCCCGAATGATCGCTGTTATTAACTGGTGGTTTATTGTTGACAGACAGATTGTGGGATTACTGGTGAGTTAAAACGAGGGAACAGGCACGGCGGCTGCGTGTCACTTGTCGATTAAGAGGGGTAAGCTTATGTTAGCGTAATATTAGCGGTATCATCATCACCATCATCACCATCATCATCATCATCATCATCATCATCATCATCATCATCATTATCATCATCATCGACATCGACATCGACATCATCATCATCATCATCATCATCATCATCATCATCATCATCATCATCATCATCATCACTGGCTTTGCAAATGCCAGTGGTTGTTCAGACCAGAGTACACGACCTAAACGCACGCGCGTGGGTAGATAATTTGGAGAGACATAATTGCACAGGGGGAACAACTTGCTACTGACTAACTGCGCTCCAAGTATGAATTGCCGTTCTTGTCGTCCGCACCTCCCATGTAATGTAGTTTCCTGTCCGTCACAAACGAACCAAATGATGGTAGCCCTTGGCAACAAAATGAGAAAAACAGAGAAAGAAAACAAAAAAAAAAAAAGAGAGAGAGAGAGAGAGAGAGAGAGAGAGAGAGAGAGAGAGAGAGACAGACAGACAGAGACAGACAGGGAGAGACAGAGAGAGAGAGAGAGAGAGAGAGAGAGAGAGAGAGAGAGAGAGAGAGAGAGAGAGAGAGAGAGAGATCTACACATGTAGAACACAACCTATGTTAGTGAAACACGTAAAAAGATGAAGAAAACGGAAGATGAGAAAACAAGAAAAAGTAACAAGAGTACCACACATAAAATATAATAAAATAAAATAAAAACGAAGAAGAACAAATAAAATTGTAATGGGTGTAGGGAAAGAGATATGAGAGAGAGAGAGAGAGAGAGAGAGAGAGAGAGAGAGAGAGAGAGAGAGAGAGAGAGAGAGAGAGAGAGAGAGAGAGAGAGAGAATTTATTCACAAGGATATAGCTTAAGGACGCGAGCCTAGTCTTCAATCGTTCCAGGAGAAGGAGAGGGAAAAAGAGAAAGAAAGGGAGAGAGGGGGATGGAGAGAAAGAGAGAGTGAGAGGGAAAGAGAGGGAGAGGGAGACAGAGACAGTCTAACAGATGGACGAAGAATCAGGCAGAGATGCACATGTCTGCAGGTTTAGGAAGACAGGAACACAATTAAAAACTGTAATTAAAAAAATAGATAGATAGATAGATAGATAGATAGATAGATAGATAGATAGATAGATAGATAGATAGATAGATAGATAGATAGATAGATAGATAGATAGATAGATAGATAGATAGATAGATAGATAGATAGATAGATAGATAGATAGATAGATAGATAGATAGATAGATAGATAGATAGATAGATAGATAGATAATATTTTAAAAAGTTATATTGAATTTACATTAAACCCCAGCGGCAGGAGCAAATCAGTTTCACAAATCAGCTCTTTAGGAAAACATAAATATTTGTTGAAACAGAAAACAAAAATTAAAATAAATAAATTCAAATACAATATAACAAACATATTTTAAAAAATAAAGATAAAATAAAACTAAATTAAAAGCCAGCAACAACAGCAAGGTTGACTTACCTTCGCTGCTCTCGGAGTGTTTCCAGGATAAAAAGGTATGCGGGTTGATCAGGTTCATTCTGAGTTAACTCCCTTTTTACTGGGTTATCTCCCTTCTTTGATTACGTCTCTTTCCGGAAGCTAAACCACTTGAGCCAATCAGAAAAAATCGGTTTCTTATCCACAACCGGGTATGACCTAATCAGGCTTATTTAATTCAATTTTTTTTAATGACGTAATCACATATTCACAATCCAGTTTAACTCACGTAGGACGCAATTTTAAATAATCAAGGTTTTCTTTAAAATGTAACCACTCAGATCGCTTCCGATTTGAAAAAAAAAATGTATGAAACATCGATATGGCGCACTTCGATGAAATCCAGCTTGAAATGTATAATCAAGTGTATTTTTATAAAAATCCAGTAAATAAATAGTAATAATAATGTTTAACAGTTCAATTCGTCCTTCACCTCTCATGCAATTGGAGACGTCAAACTTTAATGTTCTTCGTTACAAGATCTGTTAAACAATCCAGATGTTTGTTTGAAATCCTCCTGGTGGCTTAAAGAACAGGTGAATCACATTCTTCGAAGCACAGTTGAAGAACCACATGTTTTCTTTTTCACTTCTGTTGTCCGCTAGAGACATTTCAATTGCTGAATTTACTTTGAAGGATAGCACTTACCCAAGCTTTGCTTTTGTGTATACCCTTTACGTTTTTACCCGGTTGGGGCGCCGAGGTTTTCTGTATAAATAGTATCCCCATTTTGTGAAAATGTATTGCTTTAAATTACCACTGTTTCTATCATTCTCATTTGTTTTTTTATCGTAACTAATCAGTTCTATCGATCTGCTATCTTCTTCGAAAGACCAGTCACCTATCTTTTTCTTGAAAACTTCCAAAACTCCTTATTTGCGTATGGGGTCTGCGGGGTCAGCTTGGGGATATTGGACGCTTTCTGCCAAATGGTCACTAAGGCTTTCTATGGTATTATTATTTAGCAATGCACTCATTTCGTATGGATGTGTGTTGTTAATAATTTCTAATGATGGTTTAATTCTATTTTGTTTTTGTCAACGGCGGTTCGATACAGTAGAGTACAGCCTCAGCGTCCCCTGCATGGGATGGCTTTATTGTAAAGTGACCGGACTGGTGGAGTGCCTTCAGTGTTACCATTAGGACAAGAACCGGTGTTTCTACGTCGTATGGTCGTTGGCTACCATTAGGGTTGCGTCTGCCGATCTTTTATACGCATCAGGGTTGGGTCCTCTGTAAACCAAGTTGTGATCATGATTCGGTTCTTTGCTGGACCCTTTACACGATGACTCTTCGCTGGACATAATAAACAATGACTAACTAACTAACTAACTTTACGTGTTATTTGTAATCTTTGTTAGTCTCTTGACTGAAATTATGTTTGAGCCAAAGAACCACAGCTCGAAAGGCAAATAAAGGAAGACGAGACAGAGCTATAAAAAGCCAAAAGGAGTGGCCACTTTCTCAAAGGGGCCGGGTAGCTTAGTTGGTAAGAGCGTCTTGCTAGTAACCGAAAGGTCGCTGGTTCGAATCCCGGATTGGTCAACGTGTGATCATATTATTTTCCCCTTTACCAACAACTGGCCCGCTGGTGTCAGTATAAATCGGTCCAGTAGTCACCTATATGCGAAAGTGTCGTGTGACTATAATCTACAAACAACAACAACAACCACTTTCACAATGAGTGCCTGCAGTGCAGGCGGACATAATGGCTTGGACGGACTGCGAGCAGGAGACTACTGTGCCTCTCTTTTTTTTTAATTTCAAAGACATACAGGACAGTACATCTGCCATAACACAATAAGAAGTTGGCAAGCCATTCAACTCACAAACATAGCCGAAAAATAAACATGTTCCCCCCAAAAACGTTTTCATTTACTTGGTGGTATTTTGAATCGGCTTTATCCTAACTAAACAACAAGGAAAACGTGGCACGATAAGGTCATACCACAGGCGCTTGTATCAGGACACGCGAGCGCCTATGCCTGTGACGCGTCTCCCTTTGGTTATCTATATGGTTAACTATATTAGATAACCAAAGGGAGACGCGTCACAGGCATAGGCGCTCGCGTGTCCTGATACAAGCGCCTGTGGGTCATACGACCTGAACTATCTGCCGACCATTTTCTTTTGCTGCGCCTACTCTCTGGAATTCGCTGCCGGCTAACATGAGAGGCGTACCTGACTTGGCGAAATTCAAATCGCAACTGAAAACGTATCTGTTCAAGCTTGCTTTCAAATAATAATTATTTTTATTTTATTGTAATATTATGTCATTTGTGTTGTAATGATAGGATGTACAATGGATGAATGCGAGTGGGCGCGCAATGAGTCACAATGTGAGATTTGCGCGATATAAGTACCATTTATTATTATTATTATTATTATTATTATTATTATTATTATTATTATTATTATTATAAACCAACAATTTTCCAAATCGGCTGACTCCATTTTTAGGCGCAGCGCGAAAGGTGTGTAGAAAATGGTAAAGCACAATGACCTTGACCTTTGAGAGAGTACAAATACCCATGTTTAGCTGTAGTTAAAAATACCCGCAAAGTCAAAATGATGAAGTTCGGTTCAGTTATTCGTGAAATACGGCAAAAAAGTGTGTTTCGAATGTATAATTTTTTTAGAAAAAAAGTGAAATTAAGATCAACCGCCCGACGGATTGCTACTGAAAGATGGCCCATAATTTGAAGTACCTGTATACCAACATTCAACAAAATCCATTCCGCCATTTTGGAGACACTGAGCAAAATGTGGTTAGCAACAAAATGATTCCAGCGACCTTGACCTATGCGGTAGAGCAAATACGATGGCACGTGAGGCAGGCCACTAACCTAG
>CM072513.1:80792462-80807462 GCA_036898135.1 Oncomelania hupensis
CTTGGTTTTTCAATATTTCAATCTTTCATTAATTTTAAAAAAAAAGTTGTTGTTGCCGTTGATGTAGGCATGCAATACATTCCACGATTCAACGATTCAAAGAGGTTCGCATGGAGGCTGTTCATCGAGCACACACTAAATAATTGTAGTTTGCTGACACTGACATCCAGATCGAACCCGCAATGTTCAAGACGCGCACATGCTTCAACTGGCGCATAGAGGAACGCCAATGACCACCTTGTTGACCCATCCTCCCCCCTCCCCTCCAACCTCACACCAACTCCCACCCTCCACCCTCACCCACGACCACCCCCCAAAAAAAAATTAACGTTGTGAATGCAAAAATGTCAAGGACCCCCCACCCCCCACCCCTTTTTTTTTTTTTTAATTCCAAGCGGCTTATAAAGCAAAAGCTCCGTTCAAAAGTGCCATCATCACACCTAAAGCCGACACAAGAAGACAAGCCAAAGTCTCGGGGAAAAATCTCGTCTTGCGAAACAAAGCGCGAGAGATAAAGCGTCATCAGCCTCTGTTTTATCTTCGGTAAGCCGGGCGCGACGACACAACGCTATAAAGGACCTGGCTGTATAGTTTGGCGTGGCGGTCAAAAGTTGCGAATCTGGGACGTTTCAGGCATTGCGGTTCGAATCCCTTGTGACTAGCGGGACATTTTTTTCTCTCACCCTAACCGCTCAGTAACTGAGCCTCCGTACCTAGCCGCAAAGTTATTTTAAGGTGTCATACGTGCGTGCCTGTGGTGTGTTTATGGGTGCGTAGAGAGTACGAAATTCTCCATCAACAGATGAAAGCTAACGTATGTAGTAGGCAATTATGCCAATAGGAGGGTGATTCCACAGATTTTTTTTTTTTATTTGACTTTGTGTCGATGATATTAAAGTTTTTTTTTCATTTCATTTTATCGTTTTAGCTTCCAGTGTTAATATGCTGTGCAAATTTTTCATTGGGAAGTAAGAAAGGGTGACTTGACCTGACTTGATTAGAAAGGAGTAATAAACTAATTCTCTCTCTCTCTCTATCTCCCTCTCTCTCTCTCTCTCTCTCTCTCTCTCTCTCTCTCTCTCTCTCTCTCTCTCTCTCTCTCTCTCTCTCTCTTCAATCCTAAACTCAGGTGCTCTCCACCAACGAAGATATTTCATCCCTCTATTCCAGAACAGGGTCCAGTTATTTTGGGTCCACACACTAGTCTCTCTTTCTCTTCCTTTCCCCTTCTCTCCTACCCCTTCCACTACCCCCCCCCCCCTACTTCACACCCCCACAACCTCCCACGTTGAGGTGTTGCTATTGTAGTAGTGTTTAATCCTATTTGGTGTCGGGTTATTAAATGCGTACAGCCTCACAAACAAGCAGCGAGACAGGATAAAACGTTGTGGTGTTGTTTGTTTTCTTTTTAAAGTTGCCCCCGTAACCTTTTCGGTGGTCAGGGAGTGAATTCTTGAAAACTTCCCCCTTTTTTTAGGTCAGCTTAATTAGGGCGATGCCTGTTTCCTCTCTTACGCTGCCTTACCATCCCCGGTTTTAAACAGATCCAGGTACCCTACCCATTTACAGCTGGAGGGACTGGGGTGTGCCGAGGGATTGTTTCGATCTTTTATTTGTCGTTTGATGGTTGCCTTCACCGACAACGAAGTCCGACAGACCATCACGCAAGTCATTGGACCACACGATGACACGCTCACAGCGGTGAAGAAACGGAAACTCCGATGGTAGGGCCACGTCACCAGAGCATCAGGCCTTTGCAAAAGACCATCCTGCAAGGCACGGTGCAAGGAGGCAGAAGAGGAGGGAGGCCGAACAAAAGAGGTGGGAGGACAACATTCGAGAATGGACTGGCTTGGCACTGAGCGAAGCCATCAGGGCTGCTGAGGACAGAGAAAGATGGAGTACGCTGGTTAAACGATCATCTGTGGTGCCCCTACGACCTTCGAGTTAAGGGATAGGATAAGGATAGGATTGGATAGGTTGCCTTCCTAACATGTCAACCCATGGAAGCAGTAACCCTTCCCGACGTTGCTTAACGTTGCTAGCGGGAGACCAATCCACTACACTACTTCGCCATCTTGATTATAAATCCAAGAGATAACCACCACACACAAAGCTAAACCAATAACAAGAACAAGCGGGCGGAAGGGGAGGAGGAGGTAAAACATGAATGGAGGAGGAGGAAGAGGAGGAGAATATTAGGAGGAGAAGAAGAAGACGACGACGAAGAAGAAGACAAAAATATACAACAACAACAACAACAACATCATCATCATCATCATCATCATCATCATCATCATCATCATCATCATCATCATCATCATCATCATCATCATCATCATCATCATCATCATCATCATCATCATCATCTTCTTCTTCTTCTTCTTCTTCTTCTTCTTCTTCTTCTTCTTCTTCTTCTTCTTCTTCTTCTTCTTCTTCACAACGACGACCACAACAATAACAACAACAAGAACGAAAAGAAGAAGAAGAAGAAGAAGAAGAAGGTGGTGGTGGTGATGATGATGATGATGATGATGATGATGATGATGATGATGATGATGATGATGATGATGATGATGATGATGATGATGGTGGTGGTGAGGAAGAGGAGGAGGAAGAAGAAGAAGAAGGAAGAGGAGTAAGGAGGAGGAGGAGGAGCAAATAAGCGACTCTTTGTATCAAAGCGGCTAAGCATCTACGTACACAATCTTTATGAGAGTAAGATCTACAAGAAAACAGCTCAGGCTAAATACGGAGAGGAGAAGAAAACACAAACACCTTCACAACATAGGACTAGAGCTCAGACTCAGATGGATGAGGCGTTAACTCCGAACAAGATCGTTCGCCCTGTGTCTCGCTGGACCTGGGATCGATTCCCCGAAAAAAAAAGCTAAAACAAATTGTTGTTGTTGTTGTTGTTGTGAGTTCCTCCCATAAAAATCGACTTTGTTATAAATCACTTTTTAGACTTTGATCCACTTCTCCCCAACAACTGTACCTCTACCATTAAGCCCTTTTTCTTGCTTAGCCTTGCCTTGTCCATTTCCGCCCTTCTGAAGAAAATAAAATATTGCCCAATACGTCTATTACCTTAATTACCTTGTTCCCGCGCACCTCCTTTTTACTTCCCTACCTCCCATTTCCTTCCGTCCGTAGCCCATTTCTTTCCTCCCAATGGCCCGCAGCACTCTAAGGTGTTAATTTTATCTTCTGAAGCAAACACAAAGACCACATAAGGGTACACAATCTGTATTGCCAAGGGACCAACGCGGTCAATATTAAAGAGGGAAATGGCAGAACATCCCAAAGACGGAATTCCATTAGTGAGGCGATGTCCATCAGCGCATTATTGTCGCTAAATAGACTAAACGACTTCTCTGATCTCTTCACGTTTAGCTTTCCTGTTTCTTTTCTATAATAGCTCTTGCATGAGTTCTGGTCCTAGAGAATTCTGTCTACTGCCAATGTTATACCAAGAGATTACTCTATGCAAACAATGTGTTTAGGGAGGTCATCACCGCGCTATAGTTTATTGTTTCTCCCTCAAACACATGTAAAAAAAATTCTTTATGTAATCGTTCTTTGTCTTATAATCGTTCTTTGTCTTGCTTCGCTCCCTTGTCATCTCCGTCTTCCTATACGCTTGCGAAACATGGACCCTCACAGCAGATCTATAACGAAGAATACAAAGCATGGAGATGAGGTGCTACACAAAACTTCTGGGCATTTCCTATCCCCAGCACATCACTAACGACAAAGTCCGAGAGACCATTACCCAAGCCATTGGACAACACGATGACATGCTCACAGTGGTGAAGAAACGGAAACTCCGATGGTATGGCCATGTCATAATAATGGGATTTATATTGCGCACATTTCCAACAAAGTTCAAGGCGCGAAAAAAAAGAAGTCAATGTCACCAGAGCATCAGGCCTTGCAAAGACCATCCTGCAAGGCACGGTGCAATGAGGCAGAAGAAGAGGGAGACCGAAATAGAGGTGGGAGGACAACATTCGAGAATGGACTGGCTTAACACTGAGCGAAGCCATGAGGGCTGCTGAGGGCAGAGAAAAATGGAGTACGCTGGTTAAACGATCCTCTGTGGTGACCCTACGACCTCCGAGTTACGGGATAGGATAGGATAGGATAAGATAGGAGCTTTGTCTTATATAGCGCTTTTCCAACTCAAGAACTGCTCAAGGCGCTGGCCGATGACCCAGGTTCGAATCCCTTCATGGGCGATATAAAATGGGGCCATTTTCACTGTCCATTTTAGCAGTATGATTGCTCTGGTGGTTCAGTGTTGATTCAGGTCCCTACCCCTCTTTCCCTGGGATTGTTATCCCCGCCTGCCATATCGCCAGTGGTGGGTGTAGACGTTAAACCTCAATGTTCATTCTTACCCCTCTCAATTACATCCCACCCACCCACCTCTCTCTCTCTCTCTCTCTCTCTCTCTCTCTCTCTCTCTACCTTCCCATCTCTCTCCCTCTCTCTCTCCCTCTCTCTCAATTCTCTCTTCGATTGTATACCTTTGGGTTCTTCTTTCCTACTATGAGATAATTTACGTTTTTGTTTTGCTTTGAGAATGTGTACATTTGCGTAGAAGGAAGGAAGGAAGTATAAGAAGGGGAATAAGGGGGAGGGGGAGTTTGTGTATGTAGGCGCATTATTATTCTTAGTTCTTCTTTTAATTTTTACCATAGTTAAGGTATATTCCAGGTTTCCAATTAATGCTATGTTAATCAGTTTGTTTTGAATTGTTTATTTAAGGACTCCTAGCGGTATGACATGTTTTTAGGACAAATTGCAATCCTATCAAAGGTTTCGGCTTTCTCTCTCTCTCTCTCTCTCTCTCTCTCTCTCTCTCTCTCTCTCTCTCTCTCTCTCTCTCTTTCACACACACATACTCTCACTCTCTCTGTTACTCTTTTTTCTCTATCTCTCTCCCTCCTTCCATCTTTTACTCACTCTCTTTCTTACACACACACACACACACACGCACACACACACACACACATTCTCTCTGTCTTTTACTCTCTCTCTTTTCACTATCTCTCCCTCTCCCTCCATCTCTCTCTTTCTCTCTCGTCCCATCTTCAGTCCCCATACCAATCCTCTCTCTAAATCTTTTTGTCGTATGGAGAACTGCGAATTTGGGGAACATAATAACATCATTCCACTGTTAACAAATTAAAGAAAATTAAAAAAAAGAATGATTGAAGTCGTTACAAGGATCAATGCCGAGGTACGAAGGAAAATGAGAAATTAAGGAAAAGAAAGAAAAAAAGAAAGAAGGTATAAATAGAGGGAAAAAAAAGAAAAGAAGAAGAAAGGAAGGAAGACAGACATAAAGTAAACAATGGAAAATTGAACAAAGAAAGAAAAAAGAAAGAAAAGAAATACATTTTTTTTTAAAAACAGAAAGAAAAGAAAAGAAAGAAAGATTAAAATAAAAGATAAACAAATCAAAACAAATGAAGAAGAAGAAGAAGAAGAAGAAGAAGAAGAAGAAGAAGAAGAAGAAGAAGAAGAAGAAGAAGATGATGATGATGATGATGATGATGATGATGATGATGATGATGATGATGATGATGATGATGATGATGATGATGACAACGACGACGAAGAAGAAGAAGAAGAAGAAGAAGAAGAAGAAGAAGAAGAAGAAGAAGAAGAAGAAGAAGAAGAAGGAAAGAATGAAGGAAGAAAGAAAGAAAGAAAGAAAGAAAGAAAGTGAAAATAAAGAAAGAAGAAGCAAACAGAGAACTAAAAAAGAACTTAGAGCAAGAAGTACAAACGGAAGAACAAGGATAACAAGAACAAGAACAAGAAGATCAAGAAGAGATGAACAACAGTCAGACGAAGAAAGACAAAGCAACAAACAGGCAATAATAATGGCAACCTCAGAGCGTGCACAAAATCAATAAAACTGCCGGTAAGCCGAGATTCCAGCCAACGAACATGCAAGAAAAACACAACTAATTAAAACTGCTAGAAGCATTTAATAGAAGCATATATATATATATCCTCTATGCAACACGTCATATACTAGACTTCATAACGGGAAGGGGGATGGAGAAAGAGGAGGAAAGATAGCGGAAGGAGAGGGGTGGGGGTGAGGGGTGGATCGTGATGGCTCAGTGGTAAAACCGACGGCAAAGCAATATTTTTAAAGCTTGTACTGTTAATTAAACGATAACATTGCACTCAAAATTTCCAGTTTGACGTCCTGGCTAGCAGAAGGAGAAACATACAAACACACACATGCGTGAACGAGGTATGAAATGGGGTAAATTGACCTACTTCGTCCTCCTTAGGAGGCGAAGTAGGTCAAGTTTTGGCCACACGGGTAGGATAAGTAATTTTCCTCGACGGGTAGGTTAAGGCACCCTTCAAGAAAAGGGTTAGGGTCAGGGCTAGTTGCAGCGCTGCAACTAGCCCTGACCCTAACCCTTTTCTTAAACAGGTGCCTTAACCTACCCGTCGAGGCGGGTGCCTTAATCTACCCGTCGAGGAAAATTCCTTATCCTACCCGTGTTGGCAAAACTTGACCTAGATCGTCTCTTAGAGGCCACGAATTAGGTCAAACTTTTTGAGAAAAGGGTGCTCTAAAACCTACCCGTCTGGAACAAAACTTGACCTACTTCGTCCTCTATAGCAGAAGGAAGTAGGTCGACATTTATCAAAATTTGTTCGGAAATGGGCTGGAAGTTCTCCGTCCCGGATAGAGCACTCCCTTGCACTAAAAACACTCCCATGCACTACAACTGCACTCCCTTGCACTACAACTGCACTCCCATGCACTAAAAGAGCACTACCGTGCACTACAACTGTAGTGCACATGTACTTAAAAAGCACTCCCTTGCACTACAACTGCACTTTTATGCACTACAACTGCACTCCCGTGCACTTAAAGAGCACTCCCGTGTACTTAGAACAAGTGAGGAACGGAAAACAAATGGGAAAGGAGAAAATTACCTCATTTCATACTAAGAACGTCAAATTCCGTTCCTCATTTTGGACGTTTCACAAGTACACACACACACACACACCAACACACACACACACACACATGACCTTGATTTCACAGGAATGTACCCCTCCTACCCCTCTTCTCCCTCACCTTGCTCCTTAGGATGAGAGTATAGACTGAGATCTAGACTGCGCACGCACGCATTCCATTGCACGGACTTTCAAAGATCATGATGCTGACGTGAGTGTGCAAGGAAATGATTAATTTGATGCTAGTAATCACATTTTGAATAGCTTGTAATTTTGTTTAGTTGAACGGTATACCTTTCGTCAATGTTGTGTGATAAAGTTTATAGTTGTTTTTGCATTGTGGTGTGATGACATTTGCTATGACGTGCTATGATTTCCTTTTTTTTTTTTTTTTTTTTTTTTTTTTTAAATGTTTGGAAGTAAATGGTTGATAAATGAGGAGGCATATTTATAATTGTTTATTTTACTTTTTCATAACTAAATTTTAACCCTCTTCGGAGGTAAGTGAATTATCAGCTAGTAGACAAGAATTTGTAGTTTTAATTGATAACGTCTGAATAAGTTACAGCTTGATAGAATTCAAATATGAAGGTCGTAGCTTTTGAGCAAAGACGGTTTCGCTGTCCTGAAACATATTGCTGGTAAACTATTGAATATAGATAATTATGATGCTTCAAGGAAACGATAATGCACAAATTTAGTAGTCTTTCACATTGTTGTTGAGTTTTCATTTTTCTTCATCACCATTGATTGATAGAGACTTTGTTCAATTCGACAACGACTGAATCATCAACGTCACCATGAAAATACGCCCAAATCAACGATTTTATCACTCTCACCATTGATCTACCATCAACAGAGACTATATCTGGGGTTCTTCTTTATTTTTACCAGTTGATTGGCATGAAACAATGAATGAACGACAAAGAAGAATGAATGTTTACTAGATTTAAATACTAATTGATTAACTCAACATCTGTGTAGTGTTATTCTATTTTCTTTATAATAGTAATTGTAGTCTGTCATTGTAATATAAATGAACGCACGCTGCTTCGTTACACTGTGCCCGCTACATAAATATACATCGCGCAATTAAACCCATCCTCGGTCGCTCCGGATTGAACTCGGGCGTTTTCTGGATGAAATCCTTTACAGTACGATCACGTCCTTTTGAAGAACAAGATCAAAGTTCGTTCCCGCTATACCCACTAAGCCGAATTGCGCTTCTGTGCAGATGACTATTTTGCAAATCTGGTAGGCGGTGCGTTCCTTGAATTCTAGTGAGGACATTATCGGTGCGGAATTTCCCTCCCAAGGATCGCTCAAGCATACAACAGCAATCAGATAGGAAGCGTCATAACCATAACGATGAATATCATTGCTCTTTTCCTGTGGTCTCTGATTGTCTTTTTTTTTCTGTGTACTATCTTCTCTCTCTCTCTCTCTCTCTCTCTCTCTCTCTCTCTCTCTCTCTCTCTCTCTCTCTCTCTCTCTCTCTCTCTCTCTCTCTCTCTCTCTCTCTCTCTCTCTCTCTCTCTCTCTCTCTCTCTCTCTCTCTCTCTCTGACCTCATTCTCTGGCTCACTGGCTGTTGCCTCTGTCTGCCTGCTGTTTCTCGTCTGTCTGTAATTCTCTGCGTTTAAGCAATGCTATATGCGGCCTACTCTAGAGTCATTATTCGTATTGATATTTCTTTTTTTTCTGTGAATAACCCATGGAAATCCAAACATAACACGCCCACATGCCTTAACATAGAGCAACGCCTGTTTTCAGATTCTCTCTCTGTCTCACTCTCTGTCTCTCTTTATCTTCTATCTGTTTATTTGTCTGTCTCTCTTTTTTATGTCTGTATGTGCTCAATCCCTGGCTGACTGGCTGTGTTCTCTGTCTGCTGGTTCTCTTCTCGTCCCTGTATTATATTAGTTAGATAATCATTGTTTATAGGGTCCAGCGGACTGCAAAGAGCTGAATCAGGACCAAAACGTGGTTGAAAGAGGCCCCCTACCCGTATACAAAAAAATCTGTTGAAGCAACCCTATTTGCAACACTGAAGGCACTCCACTAGCCGGTCACTTTACAATAAAGGCAGCCCACGCAGGGGACGCTAAGGCTATACTCTAATTTATCGAACCCCCGTGTACAAAAACACAACAAAATCTAAACATCATTATAAAATATTTACAAAATACGTACATATAAAATGCCTAAATTGCTAAATAATTATACCATAGAAAGCCCTAGTGACCATTTCGCAGAAAGCGTCGAATATCCCCAAGCGGACCCAACAGACCCCATACACAAATAAGGAGTTTTGGGAGAGTGTTCAGAAAAAAGGTAAGTGACTGGTCTAGCGAAGAAGACAGTAGATTGATAGAATAGATTAGGAACGAGAAAGAACAAATGTGAATAACAAACAGTGGTAATTTAAAGCACTAAATTTCCAAGAAGTTGGGATACTATTTATACAGAAAACCCCGGTACTGCAACGGGGGTCCCTGTGTATATTCTACATATAGTCTATTCTCGTGTCTTTATTCGTATTGGTCGGTCCTGATTTGGCTCGGAAGAGTCCGCTGGACCTAAAGCAACAATCAATCAATCAATCAATCATATTCGTATTGGTATTCGTTTTCTTGTTGCCTTTGAATGACTCATGGAAATCCAAATGATAAAACACCCACATAACTTAACATTAAGCAACGCCGGTTTTCAGATGCTCTCTCTGTCTCTCTCTCTCTCTGTATCTCTGTCTCTCTCTCTGTCTCTCTGTCTCACTCTCTCTCTCTCTCTCTCTCTCTCTCTCTCTCTCTCTCTCTCTCTCTCTCTCTCTCTCTCTCTCTCTCAAATCTAGCTTTGCTTCGGCATAATTTAATGTCTATATCAGCGAAGGCGCACCCGATGCTATTCCTGTGAATGACTGGAAATCCCAAAACTAAAACACCCAAATAATTATCTTAAAACATTGAGCAATACCTGTTTCATTTGCAGTCGCATATTAATTACATCTTTACATGGTAACTGAACACTTAGTAGCCTAATAACCGATCCTTAATAGAGCGACATGTATAGCATTGGTTTTTCAAGTCAACTCATCAAACCTTTATTTCACAAAAAAAAAAAAAAACCGAAACGTCGTTATTGTAATCGGCACGGACAAAGAAACAACGAAAGAAAGAAAGAAAGAAAAATAATCAACAAAGATCACAGTTCAGAGATGGAGTAACAGTATGCGCCTTATACAGATTATACAACAACAATTTTCAAAAAACAAATCATCAAACCCACACATACAGGAGATCTACAACGAAGAATACAAAACATGGAGATGAGGTGCTACAGAAGACTTCTGGGCATTTCCTAATTTCCTATACCCAACACATCACCAACGACGAAGTCCGAAAGACCATCACACAAGCTATTGGACAACACGATGACCTGCTCACAGTGGTGAAAAAACGGAAACTCCGATGGTATGGCCACGTCACCAGATCATCAGGTCTTGCAAAGACCATCCTGCAAGGCACAGTGCAAGGAGGTAGAAGAAGAGGGAGACCGAAAAAGAGGTGGGAGGACAACATTCGAGAATGGACTGGTTTGACACTGAGCGAAACAATCATGGTTGCTGAGGACAGTGAAAGATGTGCTGGTTAAACGATCATCTGTGGTGCCCCTACGACCTCCGAGTTACGGGATATATATATATATATATATATATATATATATATATATATATATATATATATATATATATATATATATATAAATAAATATATATATATATATATATATATATATATATATATATATATATATATATATATATATATATATATATATATATATATATATATATATATATCGCAGTTAGCCCCCCCCCCCAAAAAAAAAAAAAAAACACAAAAAAAACACGTAATAATAATAATAATAATAATAATAATAATAATAATAATAATAATAATAATAATATTATTATTATTATTATTATTATTATTATTATTATTATTATTATTATTATTATTATTATTATTATTATTATTTTGTTTACGGTATCCCGACCGACCCTAATTTTGTTGGCCCAACTCTAAACTTTATTTTTGGGATAGTCCGGAAAAAACATTGAAAAAAAGCAGCAACAAAAAAAAAACTCGCGCACACATTGTAAAAAGATTTTTTTTTAAAATATAACAAAATAAATAAGCGACCTACCGACCCAATTTTTTTTCTCCATATGTTACCGTAAACAGAAGTTTTATTTTGGGGGGCCTTATTTATCTATTTCCTCTCTTGAATCCATGTTCTTTGGTTGGTTGGTTGGTTGGTTGTTTTATTAACGTCTTTTTTTCATCAAGATGATAAAGACCATACATACAGATTCACGCATTTAAACAGACACATATAAACACAAACATGCACACAGGGAGTATTACGATCTATCTAACAGAATAATAACAATTTCAGTTAAATAAAACGAGCAACTGGAGAATTGATTAAAACTTTTGCCAATCCCACACTTAATTCATTGCTAATGTTTTTAACTGATGTTATAGTATTTACTTCAAGTGGCAAAAGAGGATGAATCTGAAAACAATCAAATAATATATGTTTTAGAGTTAGAGGTTCATCACAAATGCACTTTACACTTTTACAATATTTGGTTTTAATTGAATTTAATAATATTCTTCTGTTTGCCATAGATGAAACTGATCTGGAAAATCCACGAATATTTTTATAGTTTGTATAGAATTGAAGATTCCTTACAATATCATTTTCAATATTGTTTTGAATTTCTTTGGAAGACAGATTTAATTTAACTGATAGGGAATTAATATTTAATGCACCTAATTTTGCAGCATGATCAGCCCAATCATTATATAGAAATCCACAATGTGATGGAATCCAGCAAAATGTTACTTCAGTACCACTAATTATCAATCCATGAATAACGTTCTTAATCTAAAAAATAATCTCTTTTCGTTCACAGTGAATATTAGATTTTAGAGCATCTAAAACAGATAGAGAATCTACGCACAGAACTATACTAAATAGATTCAGACATAAACTATAAACTTTATTTAGAGCCATTAATATAGCAATTAATTCCGCAGTAAAAATAGAATAACCTTGTCCTATATAAAACGATTCTTTGTTTGTTTTAACAATTCAGGTTTACTGTTTTATATAGGATGACCTCATGCGCAGCGTTCATAATAACAACGATGTTGATACTTATGGCGAAAGGGCGTCTTGGCGATGATGATGACGAAGACGACGACGATCATGATGAGGATGAGGATGATGATGCTTATGATGATGATGATGACGATGATGGGGTCAAAGATAATAACGACAAAGAGGTAGACACTGACGATGAAGAACATGACGACCCTGCTAATACTGATATACCGATATGAAGCAGGATAAAATATCTTTTTACCAATACCTTGTGAAATATCTTCATTTTTCTAGTTCGAAATACCCGAGTCGTACGTTTGTTGGTAAGAGCCTATTAAATTAAATTTAGTAATCGTTTCTGTTATTATGACGCTAACGCTTTAACATTGCAATGAAAATAGACTACTTCTTTCATCGAAACAATTTTAGCAATTATTTCTGTTTTGAGTAGAAAGCTTAGCAGAGGGTTAGGGTTCAAATCCTTTCTTTGAACAATTATTTAATAATCATTGTTTAGTTTTGATTAGAAAACAGACCATTTTATTTGTTGCTGGAAAACCTTGATGATAAACAATTTCAAACATATTTTTCTATGTTTAAGAGAGAATAGACCGTTCTTATTTTCATTACAAAATGCACCATCGTTTTCTATTGCTGAGAAAAGCCTTTTCAAACAATTTTAAACCTCATATTTTTTATGTATTATTTTTATTTTGTTTAGAAAACAGACAACGGCTTTCTGTTGCTGAGAAAAAGCCTCTCTTATTAGAAAGAATTTAGCAAATTATTTCTATTTTGAGTAGGAAACAAAAGTCTGTAATATTTTGGGTGATGAGGATGGGGGAGAATCCAGCTTGTGTTCTGTTGCGATGCTACTGTTCCTTACGTCCATTCAAGTGTTACCACTAGGGTTGTTTCAGCAGATCTTTTATGCGGATCAGGGCTGAGTCCTCTTACAGCGAAGTTGGGGTCTTGATTTTTTGGTCCTGATTTGGCTCGGAAGAGTCCGCTGGATCTAAAGCAATAACCATGTCATGTAATGTAATGACTGACCCGCCTTTCTTAAAACCAGCTTGACTATTTGGTATAACATTATTTTTATCACAATAATACACTAACCTATCTAGTATTATTTTTTCCATGAGTTTAGAAACATGAGACGTTAAGGCAATTGGTCTATAACTAGCTGGATCAGGTCGAGGCTTTTCTGATTTTACAATTGGTATCACAATAGACGATTTCCATACCCAGGCAAAATCCCAGTTTCCCAACATTTTTTAATTATATTATGCAAAAAGTGCATCCACTTAAATGGAAGATGAGATAACAAAGTGTATGATAGCCCATCAATTCCTACTGCTGAGTTTTTCTTTCCAAGGACAGAAATAGCATCTTCAATTTCAGAAAATAAAATTTCAGAATTAATAAATAAACTACTATCAGGCAAAGGGTTATTAAATTCTTCTGTTTGTTCAGCTTAATTTCTTTCATTTAATATATCTTGTGGCAACTCTTTAGAAGTACTAGTTTTTGAAAACAATTTAGATAATTCTTCTGCCTTATCACTAGGAGATGCAAATTCCTTACCTACTATTTTAATAGGACAATTTGGGAGCTGGACATTTTTTTCATTTTAGTTACTTTTTTCCATGTTTTCCTTGCATCGTGCGATGTTACAGTTTCTTTCGTACTAAAGTTTAACCAAAATTGCTTTTTTTAGCAAGAGCAATAACTTTGTTACAATTAAGTTGTATACATTTGATCTCTTTAAATGTAATATCATTTTTATTTTTTTACCATTTTTGGTAGGCAATCTTTTTTTTAATTTTAAACTGCTACTTCACAATTTTCAGTCCACCAAGGGTTTCACTTATGATTAGTCTTACATGTAGCTCTTTTCTATGGAATAGAATTACATGCTGCTTCGTGAATTAAATTAGCAAAAAAGTTGCATAATTATACATTATTGATTTTGTCACATTTCACAAAGTCAGTTTCATATTTCAAAAGATTATATTGAAATAAATCCCAGTTAGCACGTCCATAGATATATTTTGCTACTGTATCAACTTCTAACTGTATTTCTAGTGTTTCGTTAAATAATAATATTAAAAGAAAGTGATCACTACCAAGTGTATCAATTTCAATGTCCCAAGTACAATCAATAGCAATGTTGGACGAAACTAATGTCAACTCAATTGCTGAAGGACGATGTACAGAAGAGTCAGGGACACGAGTTATTCTTCCATCATTCATAATTATTAGAGAAGAATCCAAAATATTGTCAACTAATCGATAATTCGAAACACGCGTATAATCCTTATCCCATAATGAAGAGTGAGCATTACAGTCTCCAGTTATTATCCATTTCTCAGATCCATCAATGTTTCGAAGCCAGTCACTATTAAAATTATTTGGACCTTTTGGATAGTAAACAGACATCATATTTAAACAAATATTAGAATTCACTTTCAACTTTACAGCCGATGAAAACACATCAATCACATTTTGTCCAACTGGCAAAGTAATAATGTTATAATCCAAATCATTTATGACGTATACAGCTGTGTTGATTTTACTGGACGACAGTTCTGACACAGGAGGATAATAATATCCCATGAAACTTTGGCAACTTTCCTCTTACAACGCCCTTGTGTTTGTTGTGTATGTAGAGTGTCTGTAACATGTGAGCGTGTATTTTGGTTACAGATCGCCGCTCTTTGAGTCTCATTTAGGAATAAGTCGCCAATGTTATTATTAGTGGTAGTAGTAGTAGTAGTAGTAGTAGTAGTAGTAGTAGTAGTAGTAGTAGTAGTAGTAGTAG
>CM072513.1:80809962-80814962 GCA_036898135.1 Oncomelania hupensis
GGGTTAGACATCTAGAGAGCACATACAATTAGTGTCGGTAACTTAGACTGCACATACAACTGTAATAAGGTTGTCTAGGTCGCACACAGCAGGAACTGAACATCTTGCACTGGTTGGATAGCACGCACCCACAAAAGCAAAACTAATTAGACTGCACATAAGGCTATATCAAGATTGCCTAGAAAGTCAGAACACAGCACGCACTGAACATCTTGCACTGGTTGGTGGATAGCACAGAAGAAAGCAGCATTAATTAGATTGCGCGTAAAACTGTATTATCAAGGAAGTCCGTACACGGCGCGAACTGAACATCTTGCACTGGTTGGATAGCAAACACACACATAAAACCTAACTAGACTGCACGTAACGCTGAATAATAGACCCGCATATACTTACTGCACGCACACACACACACCAAAAAAAACCAAACAACCCTGTATAGCCTAATAAGAGTCTAGTATAAAAATCACAACATAAATTTCTCTTTAGACCTTTCTCATCGCCTTTTTCTCTCCGCAGATCACAGCTTGCGCACGTCTTTCCCGCACAAATTAATCAGTCGCCGCGTCGCCCGCCCAACAGAAACAACTTTTGCCGCAGGGCATGTGTGTGTGTGTGTGTGAGGGTGTGTGTGTGTTTGTGTGTGTGTGTGAGGAAACCCTACATACGGCCCCGTGCTGGCTTCTTGTTTGAATGCTGCTCCGCCAGCCCTAGCGTCGTCTTTTATTATCACGAATAATTTTTTTAAAAATTGACCCGCCGAGCTAGGAGTGAAGACAAGGATATATTGACCTTAGTGAGGCTAAATTAAAGAGTAAAATAAAATATTACGGCACTGCTACATAGGAAGACCTCTGTGGCATCCAACATCATAACAATAAAGGTGTGTGGAGGGTGGGGGGGGGGGGAAGAAAGGGGGGCTGCGGTCTAGTGGTAACAGCGATAGCAATTAGTATGCATGCACCTTTTCCTCTGTGTTTCTTAATCGATGTTTTAAGCTTTATGTCGTCGCGTATTTCCCGTTGGGGTGCCGGGGATTCCAGTATAAATAGTATCCCCACTTTTCTGGATATTTAGTGCTTTAAATTCCCACTGTCGCTGTCTTTCTCATTTGCTCTTTCTCAGTCCTGCTCTGTTCTATCAATCTGCTATACTATCTTCTTCTTCGCTAGACCAGTCACCTACCTTTTTTCTTGAAAACTCTTTCCGGGACAAGACTCCTTGTTTGTGTATGAGGTCTGTTGGATCAGCTTGGGAATATTGGACGCTTTCTGCCAGGTGGTCACTAGGGCTTCCTATGATGTTATTATTTAGCAATGTAGGCATTTGATATGTATGTGTTTTGTTGATAATTTATAATGATGTTTGTATTCTATTTTGTTTTTGTAAACGGGGGTTCGATAAATTAGAGTGCTGCCTCAGCGTCCCCTGCGTGGGATGTCTTTATTGTAAAGTGACTGGCTGGTGGAGGGCATTCAGTTTTCCCACTAGGGTTGTTTCAGCAGATCTTTTATGCGGATGGGGGTTGTCCGGTCCTGATTTGGCTCGGAAGAGTCCGCTGGACCTAAAGCAACAATTATGTAATGTAATGTTATGTCATCGCGTCAGTTTGCGAGTATGTGAGTGTGTGCATGCGACCAGACCCTTTGTCTGGATTCGCGCGTTATAAAAAATAAATGATTATTAATTACGTCCGAGACGGGTAGTGTCAGCTACCTCAATACAGCCAGTAAGCATGCACTAGGTCCCTTCTACATCACCCCTTTGTCGTGCCCGTCCAGGAGTGCATGCCCAGTTGTTTTGGAGTGCCAGACGATGCGCCATAAGGCAGCGAGTGGGCGCCTCGGGCAGCTTTGAGTTGGATCATGTATTGATCAGCGCCTTGAGCCACTCTTGAGCTGGTAAAAGAGCTCTATAAGAAGGTAGTATAGCTATATAAGAACTAAGGAGGAACTATAAGATAGCATTAACATACGGAAACGTCTTATGCATCGTCCATCATCATTCTCTTCTTGCCCATGATTTCAAAATGTCACGCGATGGAGTGAGCGAGGTAGCGAACGAATGATCTTCCATCAAATTAACAGTGTCGCCACATTAAAAAAAAAAACATACTAAAACAAATCTAGAAATAAAGAGTGTTTTTTATTGTTGTTGTTTTTTTGTGTGTAAAAGTACGGTTTTGATATACAATCGATAACCTCAATGGTTTTATGTGCCTACTATCCTATCCTATCCTATCCTATCCTATCCCGTAACTCGAAGGTGGTCGGGGCACCACATATGATCGTTTAAACAGCGTACTCCGTGTTTCTCTGTCCTCAGCAACCATCATGGCTTATGGATGGAGAGTATAAACCGAGGTCTAGTCTGTGTGTCGCATACATTCCATCATAACGGACTTTAAAGATCCTGACGCTCATATCCTAGACGGGTGAGTACCGGTAACAAGAACACACCCAGCATGCACTTGGTCCTTCTCCCCCATCCCTGGCTGGCCAGGATAGTGCTCAGTTTTCCGGGCGTCAGACCGTGCTCCCAAAGGCTGCGGGTGGGCGTCTCGGGCGGTTTGAGTTAGATCCTGTATCGGCCAGCGCCTAGAGTCTGGTCAAGTACGGCGAGATAAGTGCGCTATAAAAATCCTCAATAATGATAATAATAATAATAATAATAATAATAATAATAATAATAATAATAATAATAATAATAATAATAATAATAATAATAATAATAATAATAATAATAATGTGCCTACTATTATCATCAAATTTGTTTATAAAAATCAAATTTCCATCGTAACGAGGACAGTAAGTTATCTCAGAACGTTAGCTCGTATCAACCTTTTTAACATAAATGAGTCAGGAAGCTAGACTAGTCCTTTACAACCCAAGCACACTAATGGCCCTATCTATGATATCTTATAATAACATTCAGTCATTACGTGTCATCGCAACCACATAAAAACAAGTTTATCCCGTCGATTATTAATACAAATCAATGGCATTACTATGGTACAGCCTATACAATACCTATATAAAAAAAATACTAAAATACTTTAAAAAAACTACTTCTTCGGATGAGTTTAAACCAAGGTCTAATCTGTGAACGCACGCATTGTGTTGCATGGACTTTAAAGATCCTGACGCTCACGTCCTAGACGGGTGAGTGCCGACTACACAAATACACCCAGCACGCACTAGGTACCTTCTCCCCATCCCGGTCGCCCAGGATTGTGCTCAGTCCTCTGGGCGTCAGACTATGCGCCCAAAGGTTGCAATTGGGCGCCTCGGGCGGCTTGAGTTAGATCCTGTGCTGGAAATGCATTATATAAAATCGAATAAATAAATAAATAACACACGGTAATAACAATCGATGTACAATTCCAGGAAAGAGTGCGTCTTATATATAATCTACGCTAACAAAATGACAGTTTGCTAATAACTATACTTACTTTTTTTCTTTCTTTTTTTTCGGGGGAAGGGGTGGGTGGGTGGGTGGTGTGGGGGTGGGGTTGTCCAATATTGGGGGAAAAAATTAATCTACAATTTGTGTGCGACTATCCAGAAAAGACGTCTGCTATGGCATAGGCACACTGGGTGACTTACCGCCCTTAGAATACATACAACTTAATACAGGCCCAGAAAACCTGTGACTAAGACCAATTACAATAAATCAGCGGCCTTCCTGTGGCTGTTTCTATTATGCTACTTGGAACTCGGCCTATTGCGTTCTATCATTGGACGCCAAATGACTGCAGCATTGTAAGGAACTCCTCAAGGTGACGTTATACTAGGTACGGAATGTCCTGGTTTTAAAGGACCACAGTTTCAAGATAAAAAATAAATAAATACAGCATTGTTATTAAGACTGTTTATTTTAGTCCAAAACGGGCTTTATCTTAAAATTGGCATTGTTAAGAAGGTGGAGGGATGCGGGGAGAAGGGAAGGGGAGGGGGGGGGTGTGAGAGGAGGGGGACAACATACACACTGTATCCGCTGATATAAACTATACTGAATAGATTTTCCTATAACAAACACACACCTATCCTATCCTATCCTATCCTATCTTATCCTATTCCGTAACTCGGAGGTCGTGAGGGCACCACAGATGATCGTTTAACCAGCGTACTCCATCTTTCCCTGTCCTCAGCAACCCTGATGGTTTCGCTCAGTGTCAAACCAGTCCCATTCTCTAATGTTGCCTCCCACCTCCTTTTCGGTCTCCCTCTTCTTCTACCTCCTTGCACTGTGCCTTGCAGGATGGTCTTTGCAAGACCTGATGATCTGGTGACGTGGCCATACCATCGGAGTTTCCGTTTATTCACCACTGCGAGCAGGTCATCGTGTTGTCCAATGGCTTTGTGTGATGGTCTGTCGGACTTCGTCGTTGGTGATGTCCTGGGTATAGGAAATGCTAAGAAGTCTTCTGTAGCATCTCATCTCCATGCTTTGTATTCTTCGTTGGAGATCTGCTGTGAGGATCCATGTTTCGCAAGCATATAGGAAGATGGAGATGACAAGGGAGCGCAGCAGCCTTATCTTGGAATGTAGACTGATGGTCATGTCTTGCCAAAATGGCTTCAGTTGTTTGTGCGATCCTGGAGAGGACTTTAGTCGGGACCCACTGTCTGATACAATGGCTCCTAAATATTTGAAGCTATGCATTGTGTTGAGGGATTGGCATTGCACTTTGATGTCCGTGTTGATGCCATTGGTGTTGTTGGTCATCATTTTGGTCTTCTCTGCACTTATTTCCATTCCATAGGCTCTGGAGGTGGTGTCAAGCCTCTGTACCAGCTGTTCAAGTTCTTGTTCCTCTCCAGCCAATCCATCAATGTCATCCGCAAAACGAAGATTGGAGATTACTCTTCCCCCTATACTGACTGTGCCTTCGTGATCTGCAAGGGCATCTGACATGATGCGCTCTAGGAAGATGTTGAAGAGTGTTGGAGAGAGTAGGCATCCCTGACGCACACCGATTGTTGCTCTGAACCAGTTTC
>CM072513.1:80822462-80849962 GCA_036898135.1 Oncomelania hupensis
TTTCTGTCGTTTTTCTTTCTTTCTTTCTTCCTCCTTTCTTTCTTTCTTTCTTTCTTTCTTCTTCTTCTTCTTCTTCTTCTTCTTCTTCTTCTTCTTCTTCATGAAAATAATAATACTATAATAATACTGAGCGCTGTATGCGCGCACTTCTCCAAATCATCAATCAGACTCAAAACTCGTGTAATAACATACACGCTCACAAGTTTCACCCACTCTCGCAAACACACTAACAACAAACCCGTACATCTATCACTCAAACAGGTGGTGTAATGGCAGGGAGATCGTTATTAGAAGACGGAAAAGAAATATAATTTTTATCCGTTACCATTAGCGAAGGGAGGGAGGAAACCGGAGTACATTGAGAATTGTTCTTCTTCTCCTCCTCGTTCTTCTTCTTTTTCTTCTTCTTCCTCTCATTCTCCTTCTTCTTCTCCTTTTTCTTCTTCTTCTTCTTCTTGCTCCGACTCCATCATTCCCTCTTTTCACTCCACTGCCATTAAGTCTCCTCTCCCTGTCTTCCAATCTCTCTGTCTCTCTGTCTCTCTGTCTCTGTCTCTCTCTGTCTGTCTCTCTCTCTCTCTCTCTCTCTCTCTCTCTCTCTCTCTCTCTCTCTCTCTCTCTCCTGCCTTTCCGCTTTTCACACATATTATATCAGTATTCTGCTTTACCTTTCCTTTTTTTAAATGTTAATTTGGCTGAAATGCATTTGAAATGGATGATTTTTTTTTATGCTGGCGTGACATCACGCACACTCGCAATACAAACATTGCCACGAAACTGTAGTTTCATTTCAATATTACATTCATGTTGTTTCATCGGTTTTTGTTGGAACCTCTCCAAAGTCACGAAGTGCAAGATGGGTAGGGAACAGCACTCATTTCAAATATAAAATTGACATTAAAATCGGTTACCAGTGCAGGTAAAACCCGGCTGGTCTTTCTCTCAAGACATCTTCAGCCACATATTGATTATTCTTAACTATTTGGGATACTGCTAGTGGAAACGCCATGAAGGCTTTAGTTGGGATTCATAAGCGTGCAATTAAAACGGTTTATTTTTACAAATAAAATATCTCCGAATGATTACATTACATTACATGATTATTGCTTTAGGTCCAGCGGACTCTTCCGAGCCAAATTAGGATCGGACAACCCCTGATCCGCATAAAAGATCTGCCGAAAACTGAAAGCTCTCCACCAGCCAGTCACTTTACAATAAAGACATCCCACGCAGGGGACGCCGAGGCTGTACTCTAATTTATCGAACCCCCGTTTACAAAAACAAAGTAGAATACTGTCACGTGGGGTTTATGGGCTCTGCACAATGGAATTATGGACCCTCACGTTTATTCGGTGGGAACTGCTAGTAAGTCACCCTATGAATTACTTTAATAAATTTATTTGTTTAGCTCGTTCTGTGTTAAGGTTGGGGTACAGAAATAGATAGAAAAATGGTAAAAGAATACTGTCACACTAGCTTTCACACGGCTATGAATCATATGTAGTCCAGCCACTTGATAACAGTTAAAATCACACATTTATTTCTTCTACTCTATACAAGATTCTCTAAGTACTAATCTAACTTAAAAAGTCTCTTTCAATGCTAATAGTTCGATCGCTGATAGTCTAGGCAGCTGTTATCTCTTCCTCGGGCACTTTGCTAGTATATTTCATGTAGATTTGGACTACTGTGGTCCGTTTTACAGTTTCTGAAGAGTTGGACTACTGTGGTCCTGTTATGATCAGTTTAAGTGCACTTCTGGGTGTACACTTAACTTTCTTATGGTGCGGTCGAAGTCCTTCTGTGAGGTAGCTTCTGGTACACCTTTGTAGTTGTGTAGTTGGGTTCCCTTGCCACGCTGTGGGGTCTGACAGGGTGTCTTTCAAGGCAGCTCTTTCCGTCTTGTGCGGTAGAGGATCCTCAACCAACTAGTCGTTTCTGTGGAGTGGGACGCACAGGATAGCTCGCGATAGCTCGGGATAGCTCGGGATAGCTCGCCTGCTCGTCTGTAATATAAGAGACGAAATTCTGCACAACCCTGAATAATCGGTTTGTGCAGAGCGTCTCACTGAAAGCCAAGTAGCCCTCAGTGATAGCTCCACATCTCTATACATAAGCGACGAACATTCTGCTACTTCCGGGGTCCGCTGTAATCTCACTCTAAATTCCTATACATACATAAATATAAATCGTGTCTAACTATACACATACAGAATTAATAATAATATGTACAGCCACTGGTCTGCAAACATATATATAAGTTAAACAACAGTGGTTCCGTACGGGATACAACATGGCGGCGCAACCGGTCGTGTTTCACCACGTGTTCGGCCTTTCACATGGTCACGCAAATTCGGATTAACAATTCACATTTATGCATAGCAAATTCTTCAAACATAATTTCAACAATAATATAAATATATCACGATGAAACAGAAGGGTGTTCATTTACCTGTTTGACAAGTTCAGGCCCGTGATGACTTGAGAGAATTCTAAGATTCCTAAGTCCTGCTTCCTGGTCTATGAGTGAAGAGATTCTCTGCTAGCTAAGTAGTAGATGTTACTTCTTCCTCGTCTCACACACGACTGATTCAAACTGTGTTAGGCTCTGACACAGTCAAACTGCTCTACCCACTGAGCCTGCTCTGATTGGTTAAAACGGTCCGATTCAAAACTCAAGTGCTGACTCACTGCGATGTGGGTGGCTCGCTCGCTGTGTGTGGTCTGCTGTGTAATTTAATTGCTGCTGTGTAATAGTCTAACTTCTAAAGTTACCATTACTACACATGGCTAAATAGTCAATGGGCAGGGTAAAACTAGCCAATTCATGACAAATACAAACATCATTATAAATTATCAACAAAACACATACATATCAAATGCCTACATTGCTAAATAATAACATCATAGGAAGCCCTAGTGACCACTTGGCAGAAAGCGTCCAATATTCCCAAGCTGATCCAACAGACCTCATACACAAATAAGGAGTCTTGTCCCGGAAGAGTTTTCAAGAAAAAAGGTAGATGACTGGTCTAGCGAAGAAGAAGATAGTATTGCAGATTGATAGAACAGAGCAGGAATGAGAAAGAGCCAATGAGAAAGACAGCGACAGTGGGAATTTAAAGCACTACATTTCCAGAAAGTGGGGAAACTATTTATGCTAAAACCCCCGGCACCCCAACGGGGGTCTCCGAATGATTACGCACAGATCAACAAATACCTCTTGGCAACAGATTAACATTGTTAGTGATACACTCCCTCCCATTCTTTAGTCCGCCGTTATCTTTTTTCTCTGCTAGATTTTCAACCAAACTCAATATCCAATTTTGAGGAATTGATCTTTTAAAAAACAGTCTGTCATATTCAGGTTCCACTTTATGGAATAACTTTCCAGAAGTTCTCCGCAGTGCATGAGTGACTAAATACAGATCCTTTAGAAAAAAAATCTTTTACAACACACACCAAAAAAAGTTATGTATCTATTTAACTGAATAATAATAATAATAATAATAATAATAATAATAATAATAATAATAATAATAATAATAATAATAATAATAATAATAATAATAACAGACAGTTTGCTCCAAGCGCTCACACGTTAAGCATGCGTGCGCATGTAAGCCTATAACAAGAGAAAAAACGAAACATTTTATCTCCAGCATCAAACAGCACGCACACTTCTTGGAAATAATCAGGCTGTAATGTGATGAAAGACAAAGAAAGCAACAACAGCAACATTCCCTCTCTCTCTTTATCTCTCTCCATCTCTTGCCCTCTCTCTTTCTCCCTCGCTCTCTCTCTCCTTTCTTTGTGTGTGTGTGTGTGTATGTGTGCCAGTATGTACGTGTGCATAGGTGTATGCGTATTAGGCAGTATGCGCGCGTGTGTTTTAAGGAAATAATTGAGATACATTACAAGCGGAAAAGATACTACATCGATACAAATTCATAGGGAAAGAATAACTTAACATTGAAAGTAAACAGGAAAGTCTTTTTTTTTTTTTTTTAAACAAAACCCTCAATAAGAAAATACAGAAATACAACACTTCGTTGGTATTACAATGCAACAAACGTTGACCGCGCAAGTCCAAAGCTTTAGATGACACGCCCTCCCTCTTCTGGTCGGGAATTATCGCGCTCCGACTACAAACACTCCCCTTTACAATATTCAGTTTATACAGATCAGTCACTTGATAATCAACAACCCCAACCGATAGATACTCTGGACGAGCTGCGAGCACGGCAAAATGGACAACTGTGACTAAGGCACTGAGAATTTTACAAAACACTGGATGCACAAATGAGAAGATAGTTCTCGATTATTCCTTCGCTCCCCGGAGGGTAGCAGCGGCTTGTAAGGATTATTTCCAAGATCACACGGTACGGGCCAACAAACAGGCTGTAACGGTACTGGCCGGACCGATAACAATAGACATGTCAAGTCAATTCAAGTCAAGTCAATTCTTTATTGCCTCCCCACCCCCACGCCCCCCTTCCTTCCCCAATAAAACCCATCAGGGGCACATCGAAACATACAAAGTGACAATTAAAAGAAGATACACCTAATACTATCTTATTCCTATTTTATCCCGTAACTCAAAGGTCTCTGGGGCACCACAGGTGATCGTTTAACCAGCGTACTCCATCTTTCTCTGTTTTCTTGGCTTCGCTCAGTGACAAGCCAGTCCATTTTCGAATGCTGTCCTCTCACCTCTTCTTCTGCCGCCTTGCACCGTGTTATGCAAGATGGTCTTTGCAAGGTCAGGTGCTCTGGTGACGTGGCCATACCATCGGAGTTTCCGTTTCTTCAACCCTTCGAGCATGTCATCGCGTTGTCCAATGGCTAATAGCCAACAATCTCTCTCTCTCTCTCTCTCTCTCTCTCTCTCTCTCTCTCTCTCTCTCTCTCTCTCTCTCTCTCTCTCTCTCTCTCTCTCTCTCTCTCCCTTTCTCTCTCTGTCTTTCTTTCTTTCTTCACATATTGAATGTAACGTAATATAACATTATTATACCGATGTTCTTTAAAAAAAATAATAAAATAAAATAAATATCATTATAAAATCTATCACTGATCGACTTCGCAGGTATTACAGTCAAAAGATATATAGAAATTAGCGATTTTATTTTTACCTTTTAAATATGAATCTAGCAAAGTGTGACGTGGGGTTTATGGGTTGCTGGGCTCTGCACAACGGAATGCTGTAACCCTCACGCTTTATTCGATGGGAACCGCTAGTGAGTCACCCTGTGAATTACTTTAATACATTTATTTATTTAGCTCGGTCTGTGTTAAGGCTGGGGTACAGAGATAGATAGAAAAATGGTAAAAGATCACTGTCACACTAGCTTTCACACGGCTATGAATCATATGTAGTCCAGCCACTTGATAACAGTTAAAATCACACATTTATTTCTTCTACTCTATACAAGATCTTCGATGTACTAATCTACCTTAAAAAGTCATAAGTCAATGCAATTGATTCAATCGCTGATAGTCTAGGCAGCTGTTATCTCATCCTAGGGCACTGGCTACTAGCGTTCTTGAAGATTGGACTACTGTGGTCCGTTTTACTATAGTTTCTGAAGAGTGGACTACTGTGGTCCTTTTGCTATCAGTTTTAGTGCACTGATTCCTGGGCACTTAACTTCAGTGTAGTGAGTTTGAAGCCCTTCGTTGAGGTAGCTTCTGGTACACGCTGGGTCGTTGTGTAGTTTGGTTCCTTGACACGCTGTGTTGTCTTGGAGAGTGTTTTCCAGGCTTGCTCTCTCAGTCTTGTGCTGTAGAGGCTAAACTGCCAACTTGTCTTTTCTGTTGAGTTGGGCGCACGGTATATCTCGCCTGCTCGTCTGTAACATATGAGACGAAATTCTGCACAACCCTGAATAATAGGTCTGTGCAGAGCGTCTCACTGAAAGCCAAAGTAGCCCTCAGTGATAGCTCCCCATCTCTATACATAAGCGACAAACATTCTGCTACGTCCGTGGTCCCGGACTCTCCACTCTACTTTCCTATACATACATAAATATAAATCGTGGCTAACTATACACATACAGAATTAATAATATTATAAACATTCACTGGTACAGCCACTGGTCTGCAAACATACATATAGGTTAAACAACAGTGGTTCCGTCAGCATACAACATGGCGTCAAAACCGGTCGTGCTTAACACGTGTTCGGCTTCTCCACGTGGTAAGGCAAATTCGGATTAACAATTCACATCTATGCATAACAAATTCCACAAACATACTTTCAACAATAATATAAATATATCACGATGAAACAGAAGTATGTTCATTTACCTGTTTGACAAAGTCAGGCCCGTGGCTACTTGATTGAATTCTAAAATTCACAAGTCCTGCTTCCTGGTCTATGAGTGGAGAGATTTTACTGCTAACTGTGTAGCTGGTTACTGCTCCTCGTTTCAAACTCGACTCCCGTTCTCTCTCTCTATTTGAATCATCCAGACCTGGTTGAATCCATTCTAAACTGTGTTCCCATTGGCTGGTAATCGACTCGCCTAACGTAGCTACGATGATGTCATTGCCTGCGCTCTTACCGTCAAGCTACTACTTTGTGTACACGGCATTATATCATTGCTACGCCTGATTACTTCCATCGTCTGCTGCAGCCTAACATTAACATTCTAAGATTAACTGACTATCCAAACAAAAACATAAATAAGGCAGGGTAAAACTAGTCCTCTTGCGACACAAACCTTCTTCTGTTGTAGAATCAATTCGAAATTCAAACAATCTAAAGTACATCACAAAGAGTGCCGTTATTGTAGCTATATAGTTAGCCCAGTGTAGAAGAAGCAATTCGCAATTTAGCACGCGCGCGCGCGCACCTCCACCCCACTCCACCAACACACACGCACACACACACACACACACACACACACACACACACACACACACACACACTCGCCGTTGAAATGACGACTTATAAGCACCAGTGTTTGAGTTCAACAGTGTGAAGATGCTATAATTTGATGTTATAATATAAAAACAACAACAACAGCTATAATTTGAACTCCAATTCCTTTTCTTCAGGCCAGACAAACTACTTTATACTGTTTCTAACACATAACCTTCCGTCTCCATTGTTTATCCACAAATTTCCCTGACAATCCAACGCTCAATTATACCGGGGTTCGCTGAACCTGATGGCCAGGAAAAATGCAATGTGGCCGACAAAACATTTTCCGAGATAAGTTGTTTCCCTTGTTGCCTGTAGCAACATGTTGTCAGACTAATCTAGAATCAGCCTGGTACGTTGTAGACGGGAGATGTATTTCCTTTGTCTCGCCTTCTTCGTCTTCGTCTTCTTCTTTGCTCCATTCTTCTTCGTCCTCATCTTCTTCTTTGCTCCATTCTTCTTCGTCCTCGTCGTCTTCTTTGCTCCATTCCTCTTCGTCCTCTTCTTCTTCTTTGCTCCATTCTTCTTCGTCTTCTTCTTCTTCTTTGCTCCATTCTTCTTCGTCCTCATCTTCTTCTTTGCTCCATTCTTCTTTGTCCACTTCTTCTTTGCTCCATTCTTTTTCGTCCACTTCTTCTTACTTTGCTCCATTCTTCTTCTTCTTACTTTGCTACATTCTTCGTCTTTTTCTTCTTCTTTGATCCATTCTTCTTCGTCCTCTTCTTCTGGTCCCTGTACTTCTCTATCTTCTCGCTTTGATTCTCCCAGTACTTGTTCTTCATCTGCTCTATCAATTGTATGTTCATCTTCTTCTTCTATCTGTCTGTCTGTCTTTGTTATCTGTCTCTGTCTGTCTGTCTGTCTGTTTGTCTGTCTGTCTCTCTCTCTCTCTCTCTCTCTCTCTCTCTCTCTCTCTCTCTCTCTCTCTATCTATCTATCTATCTATCTATCTATCTCTGTTGACTTCTTCTTCTTCTTCTTCTTCTTCTTCTTCTTCTTCTTCTTCTTCTTCTTCTTCTTCTTCTTCTTCTTCTTGTTCTTCTTCTTCTTCTTCTTCTTCTTCTTCTTCTTCTTCTTCTATCAGCCTGTCTGCGATGGCTTCTGGCGGGAGATTTCCTGGGCTTTCCGGCTGCCCCGGGCTGCTGAGCCCCATTTGGACAGCGAGATGACCACTCTGATGAGGGATAAATCGAAACTGACCACAGATAAAATAGTTGAAGTGACCACAAGGACTAACCAAAAGATGCTGACATTTGTTGTTTTTTTAAAGTTCTACCACCACCACCACCACCATTATCATCGTCATCATCGTCATCATCATCATCATTATCATCATAGTCACCGTTCAATCTGCTGATGAAAGGTCGAGGAGAGCCGAAGACATATTTTAAGTGTGTCCATAAGAACTGACTGTCATCATCACCGTAATCATCATCATCATCCTCATCATCCTCCTCCTCATCATCATCATCATTATCATCATCGTCGTCGTCCATTCTGGTAGTCGTTTTCCTCTTCTTTCTTCTCCTCCTCCACTTCCTTCATCATCATCATTGTCATCGAGATTGTCGTCTTCCTCTTTTTCTTTTTCTTCTCCTCCTTCATTATAGTCCTCGTTCTCATCTTCATCGTCATCATCTTCTTCTTCTCCTTCTTCCATCATCATCATCATCATCATCATCATCATCATCATCATCATCATCATCATCATCATCATCATCATCATCACCATCACCATCATCATCATCATCATCATCATCATCATCATCATCACCATCACCATCACCATCACCATCATCATCATCATCATCATCATCATCATCATCATCACCATCACCATCATCATCATCATCATCATCATCATCATCATCATCATCATCATCATCATCATCATCATCATCACCATCACCATCATCATCATCATCATCATCATCATCATCATCATCACCATCACCACCACCATCATCATCGTTGTTGACGCCAGGGCTAATGCAGGCGTCGAGAATCACGCGTACAACCACAACGTCAGGATTAATCCGATCAGAAGTCGCCGTACTCCACCTCAGAGATGAGACATTAGAAGTCTTCTAAAGAGTAATGGCTGTAAACCCCTGCACTCCTTCTCCTCCCCCTCCCCTTTTTATCCTGCTACCTAAACCCTAATCCCACCTCCCCCCGATATTAACCCATCCCCCCAATGGTAACCCCTCCCCATCTCCCCAGGCCACCTCCCTTTGCTTCAGAAAAAACAAAACAAAACTTTTGTCATCAGTGACTGATGTATTTTCTATCTGATGCGCCTTGAATCACTCTTTTTGTTGTTTTGATATATGCGCTATATAAATGTAGGTATTATTATTATTATTATTATTATTATTATTATTATTATTATTATTATTATTATTATTATTATTATTATTATTATTATTAATTATTATTATTATTATTATTATTATTATTATTATTATTATTATTATTTATTTATTTATTTATTTATTATTATTATTATTATTATTATTATTATTATTATTTTCTATCTGATGCGCCTTGAATCACTCTTTTTGTTGTTTGATATATGCGCTATATAAATGTAGGTATTATTATTATTATTATTATTATTATTATTATTATTATTATTATTATTATTATTATTATTATTATTATTATTAAAATAAAGTAGGCCTATATTTGGATTGATTTTATCAGTATATAAAACGCCATTCGAACACACACAAAAAGCCAACGTTCATATACTTTGCAAATTTATTCAGATTCCCTGATGCACATTATAAATACAGTGAGACATCCCGTTGAGAAAACAATGAAAACAACCAGAATCAAGGCAATCTACTCCAACGCGGGAAGTAATTACTCTAATACTAAACGTTAATCATTTCATACATGCAACAGTTCCTCACTCCTTACACAGTTCCCACTCTGCATCAAACAAATGTAATATAAACAGGTCGTATACATTTCCACTGTTTGTTACTGTGAATGAACATTGAGGTTTAACTGTTTGTTACTGTGAATGAACAATGAGGTTTAACGTCTACACCCACCATTGGCGATAGGGTAGACGGGGATAACCATCCCAGGGAAAGAGGGGTAGGGACCTGAATCAACACTGAACCACCAAAGCAATCATACTGCTAAAATGGACAGTAAAAATAACCACATTTAATATCGCCCACCACGGGATTCGAACCTGGGTCATCGGTGTGCCAGGCGAACGCTCTACCGATTGAGCTACGGCGGTGGGACTGTTATTGTGATTAAAGATTTCTTGACTTTACTTCCCTTGACAGGGCTAACCAACTGGAGAACTGTGCGGGAACAAGTAACATTATAACAGAAATAGATAAAAACAAATGAAAGATATTATTTAAATTTAATTACATACCATTGTTCGAACCCTTCCTCCCTTCTCTCCCCCCCAACACACACTTATTCATACACCCACACTCGCCATTTAAAGAATATTTTTAAAAAATATATTATGCTAAGTAGCAATACAGGTCAATTAATACCAAATTAATCATACATAATTCTTCCTAGCTAACTATTGAGTGCAGACCATAGAACAAACATCACTCAGTGCAATTGCAGAGAAAATACAGAGCAGAATACAAACAAAATGCAGTACAGATTACCTAATCTTGTACAAAGTAGAGGGGATTATGTCTGCAGTACAGTACCTATTTTATTGATTGATTGATTGATTGTTGCTTTAGGTCCAGCGGACTCTTCCGAGCCAAATCAGGACCGGACAACCCCCGATCCGCATAAAAGATCTGCCGAAACAACCCTAGTGGGAAAACTGAATGCCCTCCACCGGCCAGTCACTTTACAATAAAGACATCCCACGCAGGGGACGGCTGAGGCTTTACCCCAACTACTCGAACCCCCGGTTACAAAAACAAAATAGAATACAATCATCATTATAAATTATCAACAAAACATATACATATAAAATGCCTATAGTGCTAAATAATAACATCATAGGAAGCCCTAGTGACCACCCGGCAGAAAGCGTCCAACACTCCCAAGCTGATCCAACAGACCTCATACACAAACAAGGAGTCTTGTCCAGGAAGAGTTTTCAAGAAAAAAGGTAGGTCATTGATCTAGCGAAGAAGAAGATAGTATAGCAGAGTGATAGGACAGAGCAGGAATGCGAAAGAGTAAATGAGGAAGGCAGCGACAGTGGGAATTTAAAGCACTAAATTTCCATAAAGTGGGGATACTATTTATACTGAAAACCCCCGGCACTCCAACGGGGGTACTGTTGGCGCAGTGAATCTGTCTTGCCTACAAAGGAAAGACAGGTTTTCAACTGGGGCTTTCACTTTTCCCTTTATAGGTTTGAACAATCTACAGTGGCAAGATTGCTCATGACCCCAAGGGGTACCTATTTTATTCAGTGCAGTGTGGGATACTGATTGCATACAGAATGCTCAAATTGAATGCAGTACAGATTACACATAATTATCATTACGCTTTGAGGTCGCCACATCTCTTTTGCCAAACCCGAGAGGACCCATTAACTTCCTGGCTGCTTCGGTTGATGACTGTGATAGCTGGTCTAAATAAAAGGCAATGGTGACCTCGGCATCAGATAAGGCATCGAACCTGCTCGGGGTTAGGCAAGTGTCTTTGATGATCTGCACAGATTGACTTTCTATAGAAATGTACGAACCTACAACATAACCAATTCTGTTAGGGCTAGTCTGATTCTCGTATGCCTAGCCTGATTCTGTTATGCCTAGTCTGATTCTGGTATGTCTAGCCTGGTAGAAGGCTTGCTAGCCTGTACACCCAATTCAGCCTTTGCGATACAGCTTTTGTTGGGTGGTTGCATTATAGGTTACACCGCCGATTGCATTCCTGAGTGTGGTACACAGTGCCATCCAGCTATTACACTACAGTAACTGTAATCTACCTCTGATGGCAAAACTGATGAAGCTGTCTTTCAGTTTAGTGTTTCAAACAAATGCAGTGGAACGTCTGTGGTTTGTGGTGAAGCGGTTTCACTAGCTGGCTTGAAGAATGTTGCTGTTGTCGGTTGTGGTTGATTGTACGCTGCCATGTTGTTTACATTCTTATTCAGTGGCTGGGCGACATGCCTGATTTTTTCGGTCTGTATCGCGGACTCGAAGATGTTCCCGAGTTCGAAAAAGGATGCATGTTGACTGAAGTTTTTCCTACTTTGTCTCTGTATCGTCGACGACAGCCACGACGGGGTGGACGTGCAACGAGGGTGATGGTAGTACTCAATAGGAAAGACCTGACAACATCATCCGCCATCTTGAAATACGCACACACACACATACTCATATAGACGCACACACACACACATAGAGAGAGAGAGAGACAGAGACAGAGAGAGACAGAGACAGAGAGACAGAGACAAAGAGAGAGAAAGAGA
This sequence comes from Oncomelania hupensis, assembly GCA_036898135.1. Lineage (NCBI taxonomy): Eukaryota > Metazoa > Mollusca > Gastropoda > Littorinimorpha > Pomatiopsidae > Oncomelania > Oncomelania hupensis. The sequence continues at coordinate 80,834,816 of CM072513.1, forward strand.
GAAGGAGGGGTGGGTGGGAGTGGTAAGACGATACTAAATAGGAATAGAAAATTAAAACCGCACAGAACTAGAAAAAACAACATAAACAGAGTCCACGAGTCTCTCTATAGGTCTAATTTTAAAATGGCGAGAACCCGAACTCTGAGAGTATGAACCGAGGTATAGTCTGTGCACGCACGCGTTCCATCGCATGGACTTTATTAAGGATCCTGATGCTCATGACCTAGACGGGTGAGTGCTCTTGAGCTGCAAAAAAGCGCTATAATTATAACAACGATTTAAACAAAAATGAACGGAGTCCAGTCTGTCTGTAGGTCTAACTGCAACATAGCAAGAACCAGGGAACAGCCTGCCGCCTTCGTTGTATCTCTAGACCTATTCGTTCCGCAGTCTCTAAGCCAGTGTTTCAGAATACATCTGGATGTTTTGATCTTTTTTTTTTTTTAAAGAGTTCTGGGTATTTCGCGGAGCACGAGCGTGCCCCGACTAATTACAGCAATCAATTCTTAACTACCAGGAAATTGTTTCCACTCCAAGAAAAAACATGAATGTTTCCTTTTTCGAGGGGGTGGGAGGATGGGGGGGGGATGTGGATGGGCACTGGACAAGCTGTAGCTCAATGTATACCTCTACCTGCGTGCACATGCGTACAAACGCACGGGAGCGCTCCCACGAACACACACACACACACACACACACGCGCGCACACGCAGCACCCAAAACTGCAAAGCAATTATCATAGAAAAGATACTCTTAAAAAGTCATAATATGTATATATATATATATTTTTTTTAATCAGACCAAAGTGCGCACGGACGAACAAAGCCAAAACCGGTTGTTTCCCCTGCTTATATAGTTCGGGAATTTTTTTTTCAAACAAAAACGCCTCGATTACATAATTCATCTAGTCAAATTAGTGGTAGTTCTTTTCTTGGAAAAATCAAAATTATTTTCAAATTCAAATCAAAATACCCGATGAAAAGTTTTAAACTGCCGTTTAACTGAATAAGCTGAAACCCAAAAGATTACAAAATTGTTTCCCCCTTTACTGAAACATCTTTGAACAAAAGATTGTGTTTTAAAATATTTTAAAATTAAGAGATCTGACAAATCTCTTTGTATACTGAAATCTTGTTGAATAAACCATTGTTCCGAAAACATCTTGCATACAAAATTGCCAAAACTCTTCTGTGTTTGAGTATAGCAATATCCATCTGCACCACAAATATGCATTAAACAAATAATTATATATCTATACACTAGAGTGATCTCGAATAAGATAATAATATCATTGGAATTCTCTTTAAATGAAAAGATTGAAAGCGTCTTCGAAAAGGACTGATTACTATTAGGAAGTACCAGACCATTTTCACAGTTTGCGAAACATGGACCCTCACAGCTGACCTACAACGAAGAATACAAAGCATGGAGATGAGGTGCTACAGAAGACTTCTGGGCATTTCCTATACCCAGCACATCACCAGCAACGAAGTCCGACAGACCATCATACAAGCCATTGGACAACACGATATGCTCACGATGGTGAGGAAAATGAAACTCCGATGGTATGGCCGCGTCACTAGAGCATCAGGCCTTATAAAGACCATCCTGCAAGGCACGGTGCAAGGAGGCAGAAGAGGAAGACAGAAAAAAGGGTGGGAGGACAACATTCGATTATGGACTCGCTTGTCACTGAGCGAAGCCATGAGGGTTGTTGAGGACAGAGAAAGATGGGGTACGCTGGTTAAACCATTATTTGTGGTGCCCCAACGACTTTCGAGTTACGGGATAGGATAGGATAGGAAAAGCACATGACAGGATCGTACGGGCACTTGCTGGAAAGACCAATCAAAGCAAAGACTGATACACTCATTTAATTGGTTCTTAATGAAGTCTCGCGAGACTTGGTTGGTCAGCATGTAGTTATTTCGAGTGTTGGCGGTAGCAGAGTAAGGTGCAATGAGCCGGAGTGTGCGTGGACGTAGAGGGTGTTTGTGTAGGTGGGTGATGTGTATGTTGATAAGTATATGTGTGTTTGTGTGTGTGTCTGTGTCTGTGTGTATGTGCGAGTGAATATAAGAGAGAAAGGCACACACACACACACACACACACACACATTCTTGTCACTTTTAATCCTATTTTACTGGCAAAGCTCAGACAGATGATGAAACACGCACACACATACGCACGCACGCAGACACATACACAGACAACAGACGCGAACACACCCAGAAACACCCAGACCCATGCACACAATCATTCGCACACACATACACACGCACCTCGATAATATATATGAGGACTGATGCCCGTTCAGAAGCATCACTGTTCCCCCATTGTGAAGTGGAAAATTTAACAGAAGCCAAGAGAATGAAAAAAAGGAAATAACCTCATTAAGTTCAGGAAGGTGCAAGGCAGCGCAAAGATTTATGGGGTGGGACAACTCTTGTATGGATTACCTGCTAAATTGTATCCCTTGAGAGCCACGTGACTTCAATTATACTAGAGACGGGACGCGTGGCATCGCAGCGCTGAACCGATTTTCTGTTTTAAAAGAAACAGAACAAGTAATTTGACACCTCGGTTTAAGATACGAAGAGAAAGAAGAAAGAATTCAATAATTTTCTTCTTCCTGCAGGTCCAGCTTTGTTACTCTTCATCCTCTGCCTTGTAGCAGGACACAAGAGGAAACTTTGGCAGGAAAACTGTCTGGGCCGATTCAGGGATTGTGGAGATAGACTAGTCTTGTGGTGGCATATGAGCCAAATTTGCTTTGCCCAAACAATCCCGTGACGACTGAAGACGGTTGTTATGCACTGTTTTCCAGCCCACGCCACTGGAAAGTAGAAGCAGGTGTGTGTGTGGGTGTGTGTGTGTGTGGTGTGTGTGTGTGTGTGTGTGATCCTGTCTAAACTTTGCCAGAAAAATTGTATTAGGAGAGCCAAGAATAGTATTACTATTCTATTTGTCTATTTTGATGCGCGCGCGCACGCACACACAAACACACACAAGGAAACACCCCCAACCCCCATCCACAATCTCAAGGTCAAGAAAGCAAATAAACATCGGAAGTAAGCCTACAAGGCGAAGTTATAACACCATACAAGATTATTTTAGCATCAAGATTGTAATAAAGAAAAAAACGAATCAAATAATATTACATTTCAGTTCAAATGTCCGCTGCTAAGCTAGGCAAAAGGACCTTAATTATTCAGCAAGCCAGTAATTATCTGATATCGGAAGCAAACAACGACTGTGTCTAAATGATGGGCATTGCTTCAATGAGGGAGAAGGAATAATAGCAACGTGAAAATAGCATGCAGTTTTTCGACCTTTCATTCAACTCTTGCATTATAAGGGACAAGAAGTGAACCGGAAATAGGAAGTGAGAGACAGTAGGCCTACCTGCAAACACGCAAGAACAAACGGACACATGCAGAATAAACAAACACGAACTCAAACACACACGCATACAGGCGCTTGCACAGACGGACAGACAGATACACATACATATATACATATATACATACATACATTACATTACATTACATTACATTACATTACATTACATTACATTACATGATTATTGGTTTAGGTCCAGCGGAATCTTCCGAGCCAAATCAGGACCGGACAACCCCTGATCCGCATAAAAGATCTGCTGAAACAACCCTAGTGGTGAAACTGAAAGCTCTCCACCAGCCAGTCACTTTACAATAAAGACATCCCACGCAGGGGACGCTGAGGCTGTACTCTAATTTATCAAACCCCCGTTTACAAAAACAAAATAGAATACAAACATCATTATAAATTATGAACAAATCATATAAGCCTACATATAAAATGCTTAAATTGCTAAATAATAACATAGGAAGCCCTAGTGACCACCTGGCAGAAAGCGTCCAATATTCCCCAGCTGATCCAACAGACCTCATACACAAATAAGGAGTCTTGTCCCGGAAGAGTTTTCAAGAAAAAAGGTAGATGACTGGTCTAGCGAAGAAGATAGTATAGCACATTGATAGAACAGAGCAGGAATGAGAAAGAGCAAATGAGAAAGACAGCGACAGTGGGAATTTAAAGCACTAAATTTCCAGAAAGTGGGGATACTATTTATACTGAAACTCCCGGCACCCCAACGGGGGTACATACATACATACACACACACACACACACACACACACACACACCCGCACACACACACACTGTAAAATTATTTTGAACCCGATAAATAAATTCAGTTTAAGTAAACAGGGATAGATGTAACATTATTAGGAAGACGTCATGTGCATTTGAACGTAACCATTACGTCTCCATGAACACCGAATGACCTTGTTTTTGTACGCGCCAAAGCTAGTAGACGCTGGAAGTATAAGTACTCACTAAATCTACAGTAACGGTGTATGTTGTCTGTATATGACCACACGTACGGTCACGTTCCACTCACACTCACAAACAGAGAGAGAGAGGGAGAGAGACAGAGAGAGAGAGAGAGAGAGAGAGAGAGAGAGAGAGAGAGAGAGAGAGAGAGAGAGAGAGAGAGAGAGAGGGAGAGAGAGAGATAAGAATAAAAAAAATTATCACAGGAGCCGATTTTCTCCGGCTAGGTTTCTACCACTGACGACTCTGTTACCCAAGAAAATGGGCACTGCCCTCATGAAGCTGGCCCTGTCAAAAGGTCTATCTCTCCCTACATAACTCTCTCTCTCTTTCAAATTCAGATTCAGATTCAGACATGTGTATATAACACAAGAATGAGATTTTTAGGCTATTAAAGACATAATCTTACAATTGTCCTTTCGTCACTCGCTTTGACGTTCATGCTAATTTACATTTGTATACAATTCTACTTTCAACAGACATTCAAGCATTCATCCTCAATTTAGAATGCACATGTCTATCGTAATAGTAATAGTAGTAGTAGTAGTAGTAGTAGTAGTAGTAGTAGTAGTAGTAGTAGTAGCAATAGTAGTAGTAGTAGTAGTAGTAGTAGTAGTAGTAGTGGTAGTAGTAGTAGTGTGTGTGTGGGGGGGGGGGGCAAATGCCCCTTCCTCAACTTGGCAATAACTCAGTGGGTCTGTAGATAATGTAGTTTCCTAGGCATTTGATTCCTCATAGCAATAAAACATATTTTTAAACCCTGGAAGTATGTCTAACTGATTTTTAAAGGTATTTATGCTTGATGCATTATCATAATAGGTTATTAAATAACAATACCATGAATCCACTCTGCAGCAACAACAACAATCATAACAATTTCGAAGTATTTTCAAATCAAAACAATTATTATTGCAAAATCCAGTATATTAGAAGATACCGTACGTACGGTTTCGGAAAAAACATTTTAGTTTATTTTAAACCTTTTATCAATGATCTCAACAATAAATTCATTCATGAATTAGCAAATAGAAAACAAATCTCCTTTCTTCGTTTCTATTTCTGTGAAGTACATCAAACACGACACTCTCTACACCTAGCGGCTGTAATCAGGCTAATGGCTCTGTTTGTTGCCAATGTTATCTCCAGTTGCGTCCCCTGGCTTTTTGCTGCAGAGCGTTGACCTTCCTCTAAACAAAAGGTATAGTGGCAAAATTGTGTTGAGAACGTGGAGAAGAGACGGGAAGAGGATGCGGGTGGGGCCGGGGTAGGGGTAGGGGAACCGAGGAGGAAGACGAAGAAACAAAAAAAGAAGGTACGTCTGTTTTGTCTACACTTGTCTCTCGATCAGCGCCTTCAGCTGCTCTTGATTTTGGAAAAGCGCTATGTAAAACATACATAAATAAATGAAGAGCATCGTCATCTCATCGTATCTTGTTTGCCTATCGGTCTTTCTCTGTGCCTTATCTGCCTTCATCTTTGCCTTATCTGCTTTCATCTTTGCCTACCTGCCTTCTCTGTGCCTTATCTGCCTTCATCTTTGCCTACCTGCCTTCTCTGTGCCTTATCTGCCTTCATCTTTGCCTACCTGCCTTCTCTGTGCCTTATCTGCCTTCATCTTTGCCTACCTGCCTTCGTCTGTGCCTTATCTGCCTTCATCTTTGCCTTACCTGCCTTCGTCTGTGCCTTATCTGCCTTCATCTTTGCCTTACCTGCCTTCGTCTGTGCCTTATCTGCCTTCATCTTTGCCTTACCTGCCTTCGTCTGTGCCTTATCTGCCTTCATCTTTGCCTTACCTGCTTTCGACGTTGTTATCTGCTTCGGCTTTGTCTATCTCTCACCATCTTCGCCTGTCTACCCTCATCTTTGCCTTATCTGCTTTCGTCTTTGCCTTATCTGCTTTCGTCTTTGCCTTATGTGCCTTCGTCTGCCTTATGTGCCTTCGTCTTTGCCGTATATCATTTCGATGAAGAAGACAATAAAACAAACAAACAAACTCTTTGCCGTATCTGCTTTCGTCTTTGCCGTATCTGCTTTCGTCTTTGCCGTATCTGCTTTCGTCTTTGCCTTATCTTCTTTCGTTTTTGCCCTATCTGCTTTCGTTTTTGCCTTATCTGCTTTCGTCTTTGCCTTATGTGCCTTCGTTTTTGCCGTATCTGCTTTTGTCTTTGCCGTATCTGCCTTCGTCATTGCCGTATCTGCCTTCGTCATTGCCTTATCCGCTTTCGTCTTTGCCTTATCCGCTTTCGACTTTGACTTATCTGCCTTCGTCATTGCATTAGCTGCTTTCGTCTTTGCATTATCTGCTTTCGTCTTTGCCTTATCCGCTTTCGACTTTGCCTTATCTGCCTTCGTCATTGCCTTAGCTGCTTTTGTCTTTGCCTTATCTGCTTTCGTCTTTGCTTTATCTGCTTTCGTCTTTGCCTTATCCGCTTTCGATTTTGTCTTATCTGCCTTCGCCGTTGCCTTAGCTGCTTTCGTCTTTGCCTTATCTGCTTTCGTCTTTGCTTTTCTGCTGTAATAACCCGGATTTTTTAGTTAGACAATGAATTACTATTAATTAGCAAGGTAATTACTTTTTATGGGAACTCGCGCTTGTTTCGTGCTGAACACGAGCAATTTTATAATATAAATTGCTAGACAGTTGAATTCAATCTGCTGCTAAGGCTTGAGAAACAACAAATGGTAGTAGGTTTTCAGAGAACTTCATTCAGGCGTCTTCTCATTCTTTGGACAATCAGTCCCTTGATATTCAGCAAGCCCAGCTGATACACTGACGAGCTGTGAGCACAGCGACATAGCCATCTGTATCTATGGCACACATCCACAAAGGCCAACCACTGGCAGCAGAGAAGGGGAGATAACTCTGTCCTATCATTCCCTCACTCCACTGAAGGATATCCTCTAATAAAGATTCCAAGATGTTATCAATACACTCCAGTCTATCTCTACAGGCGAGACACCTTCATCACGTATGGTTTTACACACACTTTTTGTCTCAACTGGTAGTATAGGCGAATCAGTGCAGTAAGCTTATTTTTGGAGGGGACGATTATTTTTCTCTGAACCAAAGCCTGTGTACTGGTAGGTAATTTTCATTGCCGTCGTGGCATTTGAAGGTAACAATTTGTACATGCTATTGTGGAAATTGCGTTGTTGTCGCTGATCACGATTATCGTGGATGGGTACTGTGTTGAATGTATAGTTGCTGTCTGTCATATTTGTTGGTTCCTTGTTTATCGATTTATTCGGCATGTTAGTGTTTATTGTAATGAGGCGATTTATTAATTTGAATAACCATAGATGGACAGACTGAGATAATAGAAGAGTGAGGGAAGCAAAAAAGACTCACAGATCGTTTATTATGAATGGACCCTCAGCGCCGCGGAGGAATGGCGGATTGTTGTTCATTCTGTGCCTGAGCCTGACAACCTTCAGGGAGGGGCCTCAAGGAGCCTTGGGCAAGATCCATGTGACCTCGATGAAGAATGATGGCCTCTATTCATTTCTAAGTATTTCTTTCTCCATATTTTGTCTCAGCATCTGTCCAGATGGTTTTGTTCGGGTTTCTTTTGTAACATATTAGATATTACGCTCCAACTATTCTGGTGTGGTGATGATTGAACGTGTGTAGAGAAATCGTGATGTAAGTCTAAAACGTTCTATATTTTGAAGTAAAGAATCATAGGTGGGGGTAGTGGGGAGGAGGGGGGTAAAATAGAAGGGTTGGCTTGGGTGTGGGAGGGCGGGGAGAGAAGGGAGAGCGGGTATTTCGCAGTTCAACTTATTATTTTGATCAGTGAATATTTTAGAGAAATAAATAAAATAGTTATTTTCTAGTTTGGTTAAATTATTCGTGTGCTGAACATGTGTTCATTTATTGTGTTTCCTTCTCGTCTTCTGCTGTGAGTTGTGAAAAATCGGTTGCATGTTTGAAAGATAGAACTTGTTTGTCCTTGTTGTATATAAATAACTTGCAACTGTGACATTTGCCTTCATCTGTACATCTTCATCGAGATATTGAGACGTATTCACGCATTTACGCACATACATACATGCATATTCATACATACACACATACATACATATATGCATACATACATACATATAAAATACATAATTACATTAACTGAACTAATTATTTGGGACCCCTTTTGCTACTTTTATTGCCTTACTGTCTAAGCTTCGTAACTTTGAATCTTTGCCTATATCTGCCTTCGTCTTTGCCTATATCTGCCTTCGTCTTTGCCTATCTACCTCCCTATTTACCTATATCTGCCTTCATTTCAACCTACCTGCCCTCATCTTTGGTTATTTGTCGTCATTTTTGCATATCTGCCTTCATCTTTGCCTAGTACCCATTCCCCTCGTCAATCTAACGTAAATCATTCTTTGCCTATCTGCTTTCTTCTTTGCCTGTCTGCCTTCGTCTTTACCCATATCTGCCTTCATCTTTGCCTGTCTGCCTTTTATATTTGCCTATCTGCCTGCCTGCTTGCCTATGTCGCGTTTTCTTTCGCGAAAGAAGGACAAAAGGAAAGAAGGAAGGACTAAAGCGAAGCAACACCATTGCAAACATCCCCAGGCGTCTCCGGTCAAATTTGGCCAGGGCTTCAAATGTCAAGGGTGAAAGAGAGCGAGAGAGAGAGAGCGAGAGACAGAGGGGGGGAGAGAGAGAGAGAGAGAGAGAGAGAGAGAGAGAGAGAGAGAGAGAGAGAGAGAGAGAGAGAGAGAGACTCAGACTCAGACATTTTATTCACAACAAGGATTCATATTTTAGGCGGTAGACTAATCTTACAATCGTTTTTTGTATCCGGCATTCACACCCAATTTCTCCTATATACAGTCACATATCCAACGCTAAACTAAAAAAAACAAATAACTACAAAACATCATACAAAAAAGAGATAAGACACTTAATATTGGTGCTGCAATTATATAATACATAACACACACAACCAAATGTATATCAAATAATCAGGTGTTACAACGAGAGAGGTAGAGAGAGAGAGAGAGAGAGAGAGAGAGAGAGAGAGAGAGAGAAAGAGAGAGAGAAGCAAAGACAGACAGAGAACAAACGGAATTAAAAAACCAGAAAAAAATACAGAAAACACACAAAGACATTAGAAAAAAAAAATAAACGTTTAATGACAAACAAAATCAGATTACAAAGGTAATAAATATCCAAAACAATAGTTCCCAGCTTCCACTCGGGGAGCCATTAAACGGTGCGAAACTTCGGATCATGTAGATAACTATAAATGACTAGGAAACTATCCAGCATGTGACGCACGTCACAGTTATCATTGACAAAAAAAGTTAGTAGCCGCGGGCACGCACTCACAAACACACACCCCCACATACACACACACACACACACACACACACACACACACACATTTTTGTAAAAACGACATTCTGATGACTGTTGTGAAAAAAACAGGGATTAGTTTGACACACTTTTCATTTTCGTGACATTATTTTGACATTTTCAAATTTTTGAACCTATCCCTAACCCAAACCCTAACCCTTAACCTAACCCTAAGCCTAAAACAGCTGTAACTCTACCGGAACCCTATTTTGACGTCAAAATAGGGCAGCTTTCCAAAAATATCAAAAGAAACCATGTGGAGTTCCATGAGTGTGTCACTGTAACGTCGTTTCTACATGCCCACACACACTCACACACACACAGCCGAAGTTACACAGTATTATCATGACTTTCCCGAAACGCCATCTACGTTGTGGTGACAATGGGTCATATTTCGTCCCCATTTTTAAGTACTTTGAAATGTTCTAACCCTAACCCTATCCCAGCCCTAACCCTAACGGATCATTGTTCTGACGTCAAAACAGGTAGGCATGTCAATACAAATTATGTAGATGTTCACTGATTTGTCCAGATAACACTGCGTAAACAAGGACACACATACACGCACACACACACACACACACACATCCACACACACACACAAACATCACCCGAATTTCTGACACAGAGGTCTACAGCACAGTGACTGTGTAATGCCAAAATTAATGTAACAATGAACATATTGATTAAAAACAACAACAACAAACTAACAAACAAACAAACAAGATGGCAAGTTATTTAAATGTCTACCCAGACACTTATCCACTTAGCAAGAACTATCCTATTTTATCCTATCCTATCCCGTAACTCTGAGGTCGTAGGGACACCACAGACGATCGTTTAACCAACGTCTACTCCATCTTTTTCTGTCCTCAGCAACCCTGATGGTTTCGCTCAGTGTCAAACCAGTCCATTCTCGAATGGTGTCCTCCCACCTCTTTTTCGGTCTCCCTCTTCTTCTACCTCCTTGCACTGTGCCTTGCAGAATGGTCTTTGCAAGACTTGATGATCTGGTGACGTGGCCATACCATCGGAGTTTCCGTTTTTTCACCTCTATGAGCAGGTCAAACAATATATATATATATATATTTAAGCATTATCAAAAGGTGTTAATTTTCATGTTTGTGACTCGGAATGCCCCTAACCTATAGGTAATGTCCCTATGAAGTTTGGTCAAAATCCCTACAATGGTTTCATAAGACATGTCGTCCAACCGACCGACTGACGGATAGACCGGCTTTTGGCATTTTTTAAAATTCCACATCCCCACCCATCGTCTCGGCTATTTCAAAGTATTTCCACCTAAGTCTGGAAATACAAAACAAAACCAAAACAAAAAATTCAAAACAGTAACGACGGAAATACGAGGACAACATCATCAGTGATGACATCAACAAGTCATCCAGACATGTCTGGGTTAGAAACGAACAGAGATTGTTTCTAAGGAAAGAGCACTAAGATGCTCTTTTCCTCTTAAACTGTTCCCGCCTCCTCTTACTTCTCTTCTTCTTCTTCTTCTTCTTCTTCTTCTTCTTCTTCTTCTTCTTCTTCTTCTTCTTCTTCTTCTTCTTCTTCTATTTCCTCTACTATTCCAAACCTTCTATCATTCTAAACCCCTAACAAACGTCTACTGTTCCAAACCTTCTACTGTTCCAAACCTTCTACTATTCCAAACCTTCTACTATTCGAAATCCAAACCTTTTGCTATTTCAAACCTTCTATTGTTCCAAATCTAAACCTGTTATTCTCTACCTAAACCTTCTACTATTCAAACCGTAAATAATCGTCTATTATTTGAGAACCTAAGCTTTCTATTATTCAAAACCCTCTATTATTCAAAACTTTCTCCTATTTCAAATTTAAACATTTCTACTGTTGCAAACTTACACCTTCTATTCCAAGTGTAAACTTACTACTGTTCCAAAACCTTTTATTGTTCTAAACCTTCTGCTATTCCAAACCTTCCACTGTTCCAGACTTTCTGCGGTTCCAAACCTACACTTTCTACTGTTGCAAACCTTCTACTATTCAAAACCTGCTGTTCCAAACCTTCGACTGTTCCAAACCTAATCATGCATTTCTACTATTCAAAACTTACATCTTCCATTCTAAATCTAAACAGTCCACTGTTCCAAACCTTCGACTGTTCCAAACGTAATCATTTCTACTATTCCAAACTTACATCTTCTATTCCAAATCTAAACATTCCACTGTTCCAAACCTTTGACTGTTCCAAACTTAATCATTTCTACTATTCCAAACTTAGCTAGGTTTACAAAAAAGGTAAAGGTAGTCCCATAGCCTTGTGGCCGTAGGGGAGCGTGATGTTGGAGATCACACGTATCTTGGGCCAGCGTAATGAGGGTGATGCCCATCTCTCTCTCCCTCGCTGCTTTACCTTTCCCACCCTTAAGAGAGTAGGTACTCAGTCACAGTTGAGTCAACTGGGGGCGTTGTTATTTGTCGCTTCACGTTTTGCGGTCACCCATCCAAGTGCTAACCGCACTGGACGGTGCTTAACTTGCGACACAGTAGCGAGTGCTCCAACCACTGCGCTATCCGACACCCCATTCCAAACTTACATCTTCTATTCGAAATCTAAACATTCCACTGTTCGGAACCTTCGACTATTCCAAAATTAATCATTTCTACAATTCCAAACATCTTCTATTCCAAATATAAACATTCCACTGTTCCAAACATTCTACTTATCCAAACCAAAAACGTTGTCCTGTTCCACCATCTTCTAATGAACAAAAGCTAAAGAAGAATTGAGCACTCTGGTGAAATAATTACTTCATCAACGTGACGCCGAAAAGCAGAAAACGTTACTTCATTTTTTTCTTTTTGTCTTTTCACAATCCCCTTTCCACCTCAGTGACAATCATTTTGATTACAGCATGAGAAACCAAAGAGAATGGAGAGAGAATGAAAGAAATATAGAGAAAGACAAACAGACGGAAATTGGAAAGAAGGAAAGAGACAAAATAAATAAATAAAAAGAAAAGAAAAAAAAAGAAAGAAAGAAAAAAGTATTAATTTTTATCAGAATGAAACATTAAATTGTCATGTTCTATTTTTATTGATTTATTTTATTCCCTTTTATTCAGAGTTATTATATTTTTGCTGCTGTTCTAACATAGGGAGTTTGTCAGCAGTCACGATATATAACTTACAAGCAAATGTCTATGGTTTTACTAAGAATTGTTGTTTTAATAAATCGAATATTCGTGGCTGATAACACACATACATGTTATTTTTATCTCTTGATAAAGAAATAAAGAACATAAAATAGAAGGAAGGAAAGAAAGAAAGAAAGAAACGAACGGAAGAAAGAGAGAAATAAAGGAAGACAAAAAGTAAATAAAACCGGAGTAAAGCTAGGCAAAATACGAATTAACGATAGAAAACAAGAAAACATATTTAAAGAAACAACAAAAGAAAGAGAAAAAGAGAGAGAAAGGAGCGAGAACGCACAGAGACAAATATAAAGACAGACAGATGAAAGATGAAAGAAAATAAAAAAGAAAGAAAGTGTCACGTGGGGTTTATGGGCTCTGCACAATGGAATTATGGACCCTCACGTTTATTCGGTGGGAACTGCTAGTAAGTCACCCTATGAATTACTTTAATAAATTTATTTGTTTAGCTCGTTCTGTGTTAAGGTTGGGGTACAGAAATAGATAGAAAAATGGTAAGAGATTACTGTCACACTAGCTTTCACACGGCTATGAATCATATGTAGACCAGCCACTTGATAACAGTTAAACATCACACATTTATTTCTTCTACTCTATACAAGATTCTCTAAGTACTAATCTAACTTAAAAAGTCTCTTTCAATGCTAATAGTTCGATCGCTGATAGTCTAGGCAGCTGTTATATCTTCCTCGGGCACTTGCTATAATATTTCATGTAGATTTGGACTACTGTGGTCCGTTTTACAGTTTCTGAAGAGTTGGACTACTGTGGTCCGTTATGATCAGTTTAAGTGCACCTTGGCGTGTTCACTTAACTGCTAGATGGAGCGTGCGAAGTCCTTCTGTGAGGTAGCTTCTGGTCCACCTGGGTAGTTGTGTAGTTGGGTTCCCTTGCCACGCTGTGGGGTCTTGTAGGGGGTTTTCAAGGTAGCTCTTTCCGGCTTGTGCGGCAGAGTCTCCTCAACCAACTAGTCGTTTCTGTGGAGTGGGGTGCACAGGATAGCTCGGGATAGCTCGGGATAGCTCGCCTGCTCGTCTGTAATATAAGAGACGAAATTCTGCACAACCCTGAATAATCGGTTTGTGCAGAGCGTCTCACTGAAAGCCAAGTAGCCCTCAGTGATAGCTCCACATCTCTATACATAAGCGACGAACATTCTGCTACTTCCGGGTTCCACTGGAATCTCAACTCTAAATTCCTATACATACATAAATATAAATCGTGTCTAACTATACACATACAGAATTAATAATATTATAAACATTCACGGGTACAGCCACTGGTCTGCAAACATACATATAAGTTAAACAACAGTGGTTCCGTACGGTATACAACATGGCGGCGCAACCGGTCGTGTTTCGCCACATGTTCGGCTCTTCCACGTGGTACGGCAAATTCGGATTAATAATTCACATTTATGCATAGCAAATTCTTCAAACATAATTTCAACAATAATATAAATATATCACGATGAAACAGAAGGGTGTTCATTTACCTGTTTGACAAGTTCAGGCCCGTTGTGACTTGAGAGAATTCTAAGATTTCAAGTCCTGCTTCCTGGTCTATGAGTGTAGAGATTTCTCTAGCTGTGGAGATGTTGACTCTACCTCGTCTCACACACGACTGATTCAAACTGTCTTAGGTTTTGACACATTCAAAACTGCTCTACCCACTGAGCCTGCTCTGATTGGTTACAACGGTCCGATTCAAAGCTCAAGTGCTGACTCACTGCGATGCGTGGGTCGGGCTCGCGGTGTGTACTTTACTTGCTGGCTGTGTAATAGACTGACTTTCTACTGTTACAATTACTTACACAAGGCTAAATAGTCGATGAGCAGAGTTAAAACTAGCCAATTCATGACAGAAAGAGTGAAAAATTGAGAATGACAAAAAAAAGTAAATATAAAAAAAAGAACGACAAAAGGAAATTAAACAAGGAAACAGACAAACACAGAGACAGCAAAGAGAAGAAGACAGACAAAAACAGAGATAGCAAAGAGAAGAATACAAACGCAGATATTCAAAGAGAAAAAGACAAACACAGAGATAACAAAGAGAAAAAGACAGATAAACACAAAGATAACAAAGATAAGAAGAAAAACAAACACAGAGATAACAAAGAGAAGAAGACAGACAAACAGAGATAACAAAAAGAAGAAGACAAACACAGAGATAACAAAGAGAAAAAGACAAACACATAGA
>CM072513.1:80854962-80922462 GCA_036898135.1 Oncomelania hupensis
GTTAGTTTGGAAAATAGGCGCGGAAAAACTGGTGAGGAAGGAGGGGAGGGGAGAGATAAAAGGCATAGCAGATAGGGACGTGTAGAAGGCAGTGTGTCTTCATCCATTGTCTGTTTTGTCAGTGTTGTGGATTGTTGGTTTTTTCTTCATCCGTCTGACCGTGTGCCTGGCCTTAAACTAAGGGGATTAGACAGGCGAGCGGAAAATACTCATCTACTGGCAGCAGCGGCATATAACCCACCCGCGCGAATGCTAAACCAGGATTATCTTTCCTTTTCTGCTCGCGCATTGGCTTGTTGTATTCCCTCCCTACAGCAGAGCAGAGAGAGAGAGAGAGAGAGAGAGAGAGAGAGAGAGTGTGTGAGACAGACAGATAGACAGACAGAGATGGAGAGACAGAGAGAGAGACAATTTACAATGGACAGAGACTGAAACTTACATCATGCAGAAAGACCTACAATGGATAGACTAAAAAATTACATAAGACATAAGACATAAAATTCTTTATTCGCTTCAAATGTAACACACAGAAGAATTTGCTTTGCGCGTCTGGGAAAGGCATAAATCATGACAATAACATTTAAAAACACAATTGGTCCCGACATCTGTGAATATCTCGGGACCTAAAAACAATTTCTTCATTCACTCACATCCACAAATCATCAGCGAACCGCACACAAATGTTGTCAGGAAACAAAACAAGAAAAGCAGACTACCAAAATAAGAAAAGAAAAGAAAACAACAAAAATGCATGCGCTCACACACACACATACACACACACACCCACACACACACACACAGGGTGCATCCAGCTGCACAACCCCTCACGCATGTCACGTTCATAACTAAATAATATAGGCCTATTGTATGGTGTAGTTGTGACATATAATTATAAAGTAGAGACAGATCCGAGAAATAGAGTTAGTGATTTTAGCAGTCTAAAGGGAATCGGACTCACGCTGTGTCGCTGCCAGGAGAGAAACCTCAGAAAAACAACGACAAAATAAAGCTGTGAAAATTGAAGTTACACACTGGATTACTTGGGATAGTATTACTAGATGTACAAGTACCAGGAGAGATGAGAATGCTGAAATTCCACAAAGGGAGGATATGCCATTGTTTGTTTTCCTACTAAGGAAGTTATTCTACATTGATGGCTCTTACCGGTGACCGTGAGATTTTTATGGCTTGCGCGACTTATAAGCAGGTCATGAAGAAAGGTAATGTTAGGGTGGGAAGATTGTTTTGTAGACAAATAGGCCTGAAAGACTCGTCGATGGGATAAGGTTGGGGGTAGGAGAATGATTCAAGTAAGATAACTCAGGGTTAATACACATTATACATTTATCTACAAATGCCCCCATTCGCGCGCACACACACGCATACACATGCGCTCTCTATCTCCTTCTCTCGCTCTCAATATCTTTCATAAAAGAAATTCTATTAAAACAAGAAGAACATTATCAATAAATAAGAATTGTCATTTAAAAATTAATAATAAGAATAATGCACCGAACATTATCAGTAAATATTTATGCATTAGATTATATTAAATATATAATGTGTTGGTGCATATATGCACACCCACATCACACGTCTAGATACCACCGTATGAAAAATTATTTTAAAATTAATAATAAGAATAATGACAACACATTGTTATATCTGTAAAAACAGTAGAGCAAAGACTCCGTACATGGTCTACGAGTCCAGTAAATGCCCTCACAATAAATTTAAGAATAAAAAAGCTAGTTCAAAGAATAAGATACATTCTGCATTCTTCTTATTAAATTCTAATATCAACACAACAGACCCTTAACTGAATAAAAAGTTTGGCAATAATTATTGTCCATTAATATCACATCAATAATTCATTAGAATAATTATCCCACATTCCTGTATTAATCTATTTAACTACTTCTGCAACCGCCAATAATGCCGATGATAATGATGACAATAATAATAATAACAACAACAATGGCAATAATAATAATAATAATAATAATAATAATAATAATAATAATAATAATAATAATAATAATAATAATAATAATAATAATAATAATAATAATAATAATAAACACATCTAATAACACTCATCATCTTTATTCTAAACTAAACTAAAATTACTCATTGTCAGTAGAGATTATTATCGAGGACTGGAGATTCTCCTTTCTTAAGTGCATCATTTAAGGTTGTAATGGCTATTGGCACAAATGATCTCCTCATTCTCTCAGTTCTGCACCTCGCTGCACGGTACCGACGTCGGGAAGGAAGCAGGCAGAACTGAGTGTTTAGAGGGTGGGTATCATCTGCCACAATACCACGTGCCTTTTTAAGGGTTCTGGTGGTAATCAGCTCTTCCAGGCCTGGTAGATCGGTGCCAATTACCTTTTCTGCTTGCCTAATAACTCTCTCAAGTCTGTGCCAGTCCTCATAACTGCAAGCATGGAGCCAGACAGTGAAGTTGAATGTCAGGATACTTTCAATGCTGGCCCTATAGAACATAGCGAGGATCTCAGCACTTACTTTGAATTGTCTTAATTTCCTAAGAAAATACAACCTGCTGTGAAATTTATTTACCACCTTGTCAATATGCTGTGACCAGGTGAGATCTGCATTGATGATAGTACCTAGGTACTACAACTTTAATTAATATCGCGCGTACTGCTCTTTCAGCTCAAGGCGCTGGAGATTGTTAATACAATCACAACTACAATACAAATATGAAACTTTGTTTGTTGTTGTTGTTTGTTTGGTTTTTTTTTTTTGGGGGGGTGGGGTGGGGTGGGGTGAGGAGAGAGGAAAATGGAGCGTTTCTAGTGCTGATTTATGATTTTATCTGACAGTGACCACAGCAGCTGATAATGACCGCCCGTCGTCTGATACTAGGTCGGTCCTATGCGTCTCATTTTCAGCGGCGAGCCCGCTCAGGCAAGTGTAACCAGGGGCCGGGGTGATGAGCGCGACTTTCAGGCCATCGACCAGCAACTTTCAGTCTCGCGACAAGGTGCGCGGGTTATGAGCCCCGATTACTGCAGTCGCCGGAACCGATAGTTTTGACGATATAAATCAACTTTAAACACAGTCGTGGCACCCCCCCTTCGACTAGCGGGCGTCAAGGCACACAAACTCTGCATTCGGCCTACCTTTTGTTGGAACTCCGTGCGCGAGTGTGTGTTTGTGAGCTTTTGTTTTCTGACGACACACACCTGTGCCGTGAATTATGTTTTGTAGAATGCGAGTGAATAGATGTAAATTGTTTTAATGTGTTTATCGTTGTGTTGTTCACCGAAGCGCAAGTCAAATTCTTGTAATATTTCAAGAGAATAAACGTATGTCTTATGTCCGTTTATTTTTTCTAAATCAAATATATTTGAATAAGCTTTCACTAAGAAAATCAATCAATCTGTGGTCGCCATAAAGCTGTAATTATTTCTCTCTCTCTCTCTCTCTCTCTCTCTCTCTCTCTCTCTCTCTCTCTCTCTCTCTCTTTCTCTCTTCTATTATTATTATTATTATTATTATTATTATTATTATTATTATTATTATTATTATTATTATTATTATTATTATTAATATTATTAATATTATTATTATTATTATTATTATTATTATTATTATTATTATTATTTATTCGTTTTTATATAGCGCTTTTCCAGCTCAAGAGCTGCTCAAGGCGCTGGCCGATACAGGATCTAACTCAAGCCGCCCGAGGCCCCAACTTGCAGACTTTGGGCGCACCGTAATAACGCTCCAGACAACTGAGCACAATCCTGGGCAGCCAGAGATGGGGGAGAAGGACCTAGGTGCATTCTGGGTGTGTTCTTGTCACCGGCACTCACCCGTCTAGGACATGAGCGTCAGGATCTTTAAATTCCGTTATGATGGAATTTATGCGACACAGACTAGACCTCGGTTTATACTCTCATCCGAAGGAGTAGGAAACGGGAGTAAAGTGTCTTTCCCAAGGACACAACACAATGCCCCGGCCTGGGCTCGAACCCGGGACCTTCAGATCCGCAAGCCAAAGCTCTACCATTAGGCCACTGTTTAGTTATAGGTTTTAAATTGAACTTTTCCACCAGCAATTTTTATGTCTTGTACTTTTAAAAACTAGGCCCCCAAAGACTGACTATTTTTTGGGCACAGCCAAATGAAGGGAATTTTTAAACACTGTAATAGAGGAGTACGGAAGTAAAAACAAAGCTAGTACTTTAATGTAAAGAAAGAAAGAAAGAAATTATTAAAATTAATTAGCAATCAGCCTAACCCAAAACAACACTCATTCTCACACACACATACATACACACACAAACGCGCACACACACACTTCATTCCTTCCATGTTACGCAGCAAAATCAAAATCGAAAGTAGGCAGAAGCCACAGGGCGATGGGATCGATAGCATGACCAATGCTAAAAATGGAACAGGTTGAGCGACTTTTAAGTCGCACGCTTTTGCACCTAGTAGGCGGTACACCTCGGATGACTTCACAGGCGACGGAACTGAACGTCGTCCGACTATTGGTAGCGATTTTCGTAACCCCGGCCCCAGACGACGTACCATTATAACCTGCTTTGGTCATTGTCAAATGAGATCGGTAGTGGAACTCCGCCGCTGTGAGGATCACAATACGTCTTTTTTTTTTTTGTTTCAAGCCAAGGCAGTACTGTTTACAAAACGTCATCAGCATATCACAATAGGGAGCTACTTTTCAACCAGCCTGTATAATTTCCTTGTAGCCTAAATACAACCTGCTCCAGAAATTAGCCCTGGCCAGCTAGTGTGACTGCTGTAGGCGCGCGAGGTCATCGAGGTCACTAGTTTGCATACAGTAGGTAACATTTCATGTAAAATTAAATTCGAGATCTTCCCCACCCGTCCCCCACCCCTTCAAAACAAAAAAAAAATAATATAGGCTCGGTGCTGTTCACCACAGACTGAGCTATAGCTCTGCCTTTATTAAACAGCCTCATGATTGGTTGTTTGCTGAAGACAGACTGGAACCACGCGTTAACCCAAGAAGTGTGTGTGTATACATGTGTAAGACTTGCACCATGGATAGAAGCTTACATAGCGAGATAGGCAGCTCACTTCACAACCAACAAAGCCATCACACCCGCTCCTCATTACCTCCTCCCGTTATATAAATACTTCGGGCTCTTTATTTTTTATTCACGACACACATTTCACAGCGTTTTTGGAGGACGCGTCAATAGGTAACAGCAAAGACTTTTACAAAAGCCTGTATGACAAGGTTACCAATGCAGTCCTCCACAATGGCGCTATCGGGAACTGGCTCAGAACAACAATCGGCGTTCGTCAAGGATGCCTACCATCCCCAACACTTTTCAACATCTTTCTGGAGCCTATCGTGTCAGATGCCCTTGCAGATTGATTGATTTATTGTTGCTTTAGGTCCAGCGGACTCTTCCGAGCCAAATCAGGACCGGACAACCCCCGATCCGCATAAAAGATCTGCTGAAACAACCCCAGTGGGAAAATTGAATGCCCTCCACCGGCCAGTCACTTTACAATAAAGACATCCCACGCGGGGGACGGCTGAGGGTTGACCTCAACTACGCGAACACCCCGGTTACAAAAACAAAATAGAATACAAACATCATTATAAATCATCAACCAAACACATACATATAAAATGCCTATAGTGCTAAATAGTACATTCATAGGAAGCCCTAGTGACCACCCGGCAGAAAGCGTCCAACACTCCCAAGCTGATCCAACAGACCTCATACACAAACAAGGAGTCTTGTCCAGGAAGAGTTTTCAAGAAAAAAGGTAGGTCATTGATCAAGCGAAGAAGAAGATAGTATAGCAGAGTGAAGGACAGAGCAAGAATAGGAAAGAGTAAATGAGGAAGACAGCGACAGTGGGAATTTAAAGCACTAAATTTCCATAAAGTGGGGATACTATTTATACTGAAAACCCCCGGCACTCCAACGGGGGTACTGTTGCCGCAGTGAAGCGTCTTGCCTATAAAGGAAAGACAGGTTTTCAACTGTGGCTTTCACTGTTCCCTTTATAGGTTTGAACAATCTACAGTGGCAAGATTGCTCATGACCCCAAGGGGTCCCTTGCAGATCATGAAGGCACATTCAGCATAGAGGGTACAGCAATCTCCAACCTCCGTTTTGCAGATGATTAATGGATTGGCTGAGAGGAACATGAACTTGAACAGCTGGTACAGATGTGTAACAAGAGCCCCGTTTTCACTGCCTTTGAGATTTTGCTTGTTTAGTCAGTGTAAACGTAGTAGGTTACTGTTAGTCTAAAGCAGACGACAGAAGTGATCATGCGTAACACAGTTGTAGCTTGATGCAAGCACAGTTGGTGACATCATCGCAGCCTACGATGGAGTTTCGAATTTTACAGCCACTTAGATTTTTCATCCAATGAGAACACAGCTAGGTTAGATAGAACCGGTTCTGGGTGATTCAAGCAAAGAGATAGAACGTCAGTCTTCGTTGAAACGCTGAGCAGTACATAGTACACTCAAGCAGAAATCTCTCTCCTGAGAAGATTAGACAGCAGTACTTATTGAATATTCGAATTCAATCAAGTAGCCACGGCCTGACATTGTCAAAAAGGTAAGTGAACATACTTCTGTTTCATCGTGATGTATTTATATTATTGTTGAATTAGGTTTGTGGAATTTGCTATGCATAGAATTGAATTGTTAGTCCAACGTTGCGTGACCACGTGGCGAAACACGACCGGCTGCGCCGCCATGTTGTCGACCGGTCGGACCCACGGTGGTTTAACCTATATGATTGT
This sequence comes from Oncomelania hupensis, assembly GCA_036898135.1. Lineage (NCBI taxonomy): Eukaryota > Metazoa > Mollusca > Gastropoda > Littorinimorpha > Pomatiopsidae > Oncomelania > Oncomelania hupensis. Next base: position 80,861,761 of record CM072513.1, read on the forward strand.
ATGCTTGCAGACCAGTGGCTGTACCCGAGAATGTTTATAATATTATTATTTCTTTATGTGTATAGTTAGCCACGATTTATATTTATATATGTATAGGAAATTAGAGTGGAGATTCCAGTGGACCACAGACTTAGCAGAATTTTCGTCGCTTATGTATAGAGATGTGGAGCTATCACTGAGGACTACTTTGGCCTTCAGTGAGACGCTCTGCACAGACCTATTATACAGGGTTGTGCAGAATTTCGTCTCATATGTTACAGACGAGCAGGCGTTATATCGTGAGCCCAACTCAGCAAAAGACAAAACCAAGTCGACGCTTACAGTTGGCTGCCGAGGCATCTCCAGCATTGTGCGAAGATAGCCCAACCAACGAACCACAAAGTCAAAGAAACCACGACAACACAGATTGTCCCAGAAGCGACCTCAACGCAGCGCTTCAACCACGCAGTTAAGTGCCACAAGAAACAGTGCACTAAAACTGTATAAACTGGACCACAGTAGTCCACTCTTCAAGAACTCTGACCATTAAGGCAGAAATCATCCAGTGCCTTAAGATGAAAAAGTAGCTGCCTAGATTATCAGCGAGCGAACCATTCGCATTGACAATTGAACTTTTAAGTTAGTATCGTATTTCGAAGATCGTGTATAGAGTAGAGGAAATAAATGTGATATTTACTGTTATCAAGTGGCTGGACTACATATGTTTCATAGCCGTGTGAAAGCTAGTGTGACAGTGATCTTTTACCATTTTTCTATCTATCTCTGTACCCCAGCCTAAACACAGACCGAGCTAAACAAATAAATGTATTAAGTTAAGTCACAGGGAGATAACTAGCGATCTCCATCGACTAAGACGAGGAGGTAATAGCAGTCCATTGTGCAGAGCCCAGCAACAATAGAACTTCCGTCACAAGATGCTTGACACCACCTCCATAGCCTACGGTATGGCAATAAGTGCAGAGAAGGCCAAAATGATGACCAACAAAACCAATGGCATCGACATGGACATCAACGTCAAAGGCCAATCCCTCAACACAGTGCACAGCTTAACATATTTAGGAGCAATTGTATCGACAATGCGTCCCAACAGGAAGTCCTCTCCAGGATAGCACAAACAACTGCTGCCCTGACAAGGTTGAAGCCCACTTGGAAAGACAGGACCATTAGTCTACACTCCAAGGTGAGCATTGTCATCTCCAACTCTTGTGAAACATTGACCCTCACAGAAGATCTACAACGAAGAATACAAAGCATGGAGAGGAGATGCTACAGAAGACTTCTGGGCATTTCCTATATCCAGCACATCATCAACGACGAAGTCCGACAGACCATCACACAAGCCATTGGACAAAACGAGAACACGCTCACAGTAGTGAAGAAACTGAAACTCCGACGGTATGGCCGCGTCACCAGAGCATCGGGCCTTGCAATGACCATCCTGCAAGGCACGGTTGAAGGAGGCAGAAGAAGCATGAGACACAAAAAGAGGTGGGAAGACAACATTCGAGAATGGACTAGCTTGACACTTAGCGACGCCAGGAGGGTTGCTGATGATAGAGGAAGATGGAGTACGCTGGTTAAAAGACCTGCGAGTTTCGGGACTGGATAGCATAGATAGGCTAGGAAAAACTTGGCACAGTTGAAATGTTTACACTTTCTCTAACCTTCTATCCTTCCTTCCCTGGGTGTTATTCCCATCCCTCTGCTCCCTTTCCCATCCGCACATCACCTCTCAAAAAAAAAAAAAGAAAAAAGAAAAAGGAACAGGTCATTCAGGAACAAAATCCCAGTTTATGAAAATATAAGCTGACTTGCCTTAGGGGAGCAAACTTGTTTTGCGCCCACAAATGTACGACATCGCATTCACTTTAAGCTTGTGCACTGTGTAATAATGCACGTTCTGTCTCTCAAACGCACATGCGGGCCAAGGCATTTTCAATGTCACGTTCACGCAGGAATATTTTCTGAGCACAAGGATTTATACAAACAGATTAGTTCTTATAACGCACAAACTACGCACACATTCGCGCGCGCGTACACACACACACACGCCCACACACTCAATCTCTTTCGTACTTACCTCCACACTCACTTTCCTCCCTCCCTCTCTCACTCTCTCTCTCTCTCTCTCTCTCTCTCTCTCTCTCTCTCTCTCTCTCTCTCTCTCTCTCTCTCTCTCTTTTTCGCTCGTAAATTTTCTCCGGTATTTAGTTGTTTTTTTGTCCTTTCTTTCTCTCCCTCCTCTCTCTCTCTCTCTCTCTCTCTCTCTCTCTCTCTCTCTCTCTCTCTCTCTCTCTCAACCTTTTCTCATCCCTCACTCCCCTCCTCCTCTTTCCACTCCCATTGTCTTCATCCCATCCCTTCTTCTCCCCTCCACCTCCACCTTGCACCCCACCTCCCATGAGACGTCATCTTGTATTATTGCAGAGCGAGAGGCAGAAACAGAAGGGAAACAACCGAGGCAAGGACTCTCTATAATGGGAAATAAATTCCCCTCATTACCTCCAAAACATCCTCAGGCTTTTTTTGCAAGGGAAAAATGACGCAATGTATCATCAACAAAAAAAAAAGAAAACACGCTCCCTGTCGAAAGCCATCACCGTTTTGCCTTGCTACAATGCATAAGATGATTTCAAAATGTAAAAAATGTTGTGAAACGATTATAATAAAAGAAAAAGAAATAATAATAATAATAATAATAATAATAATAATAATAATAATAATAATAATAATAATAATAATAATAATAATGCAAAAGAGAGAGCGAGGTTGTCGCTCACATGTGTGAAAATTCCATGTGCTGCCTCCGCAGAAAGCAAAGGTACGTCCCATTAAAAAGCGCTACCCAGGACACGAAGAAATACGGTGTCCCCGTAAATTTTCGGTCTTGAGGGAGGGAAGGGTTTTGAGACCTCACTTTTTTCCAGGCCAGCTTTATGAGGCTGGTCTTGATGTGGCTCGGAAGAGTCCGCTGGACCTAAAGGAATAACAATGTCAGGTAATGTAATGAATGAGGTCGGCGGCCTGTCTTCTTCTCCCTCGCTGGTTTAACTCCCCTGGTTCTGTAAACAGGTCCAGGTACCCATTCGATTCACAGCTACGTGGACTGACGAGTGTCGTCGTGCGCTTGTTTCGATCTTTTTATTTCGTTTGTGGTAGTTACCTTTCCAGCATGGTCGTCCATCCAAGTATTAATAACCCCTCCAGACGATTGCTTCTTATCCTATCCTATCCTATCCCGTAATTCAAAGGTCGTTGGGGCCACCACAGACGATCGTTTAACCAGCGTACTCCATCTTTCTCTGTTCTCAGCAACCCTCGTGGCTTCGTTCAGTGTCAAACCAGTCCATTCTCGAATGTTGTCCTTCCCACCTCTTTTTCTGTCTCCCTCTTCTTCTGCCTCCTTGCACCGTACCTTGCAGGATGGTTTTTTGCAAGGCCTGATGCTCTGGTGACGTGGCCCATACCATCGGAGTTTCATTCTCTTCACCACTGTGAGCATGTCATCATGACTGTTGTCCATGACGATTGCTTGACATGGACCATTGCTAAGCGTGTGACAAAACGTACCGCTGTACTGTTTTGCCACCAAACCTTTCTTTAGCCAAACGCAGTGCAGTGTAATATCAGAAATGTTGATGACAAAGATGTGGTAACTCAGCTTAGAGTTGTTGTTGTTGTTGTTGCTGTTGTATCAATTTTTATTCATCAGATTAACATAAGTAAGCTTAGAGATAAACCGATAGTATTGAGCAAAACTTGACGTTAATTTACCAGCTCTCTAAAGGAATGTTGGCCAGTATTAAATTAACATCCTTGAGACGTTCACTCCCGATACTATCAAGCAGAACTCGCTAGTAAGAATGTAAGTTAGCCTACTTGGACATCTGACCGGTGTCACTGGTCCGCTAAGTAGCCACGCGAATCATATCACTCGTAGATCTACCCTGCGTTTCTCCTCTGACTCACGAAGTTGAGACGTAACAGATAGTGGCCCAGAAGTAGGACTGGAGAGCAGAGACGTCCGATAAAAGATTCACGTAGTCGCGAGAACGAGATGATTGGTCGGAGATGACGTGTAGGTCCCTTCGTATCTCTTGTACACCCCACATTTACCGGGTAGTCACACGCGAAGCTTAGAACCAAGAGGTTCAAAACAAGGAGCAAACTGAAGCGAACAAAAATCCTCAGCCATCACCAACAGAGCGATAGACTAGAGACGATTTCACGATTCCCAGAGACTAGATGTTAACACTAGTAGTTTCTAGTACTTGTATGTTTATATATTATATTGATTGCCATGTTTTAGTATGTTCGTGCTATATGTATTTACAGAAACCGATTATTGTTTCTTATATGTTGTCCATATTGCTCGATATATCTTAGCTTTGAGATTCAGATATCGTAGTGTGCTTATGGGAAACTCAGCAGGTGTCTGATGCTATAGACTCCTTGCAGAGGGCACCACATACGAATATATCTGAATAGAATATTGTAGCCAGAGTTCTGAATTTTCCAGCTCAGCTCTGGGACAGTTTGTGGAGTCAACGCCTGACGCTTGGCCCCCGTGGAAAAGGAGAAGATCATCTAGAATCTACCTCGCCATGTCCGGCTTCGTAACTACCAGACTCACCCGATCATCTTGAGAGTGACCAGACTCCCTCAGAGTGACCACCAGACTCAAGCACTCACAGAAACTGAGAGCTAAGTCCATCTCAACTGCAACTGATGTCAAAATTACTCGGAACAATATTAGGCCACCAAACATATAACTTTGTAGCACGTGATGAAAAAGACCGGCTAAACCATTTTCCCAGCACATTGAACAATATAGTTATTAATTTACAGTTAATTAAAGTCATGTTGGAATTTGCGTTGAACATATACAAGTGAAATCACATACATACGACTAGTGTCATTTTATTTGTATTGTTGTGTGTCCACTAGCTCTTCTTCTCTGGAGACCAATTAGACCAGTCATTTGACTAGCAAAAGTCGTTTCTTAAAGTGAGCCACTGATACTTTAAAACCCGAGAACAAATATAAATTTATATGTGACCAAGCACCGTGATTGGTCTCTCACGTCGCTTAGGAATCTTGGTAAAGAACGACTGATAGAGATAGCTAAACGCCTCATCTGTCTACAGGTCTTAATCCCCTTGTAAGATTATCGTATCTTCTCCAGGATATCCTCACGTGCAGTTCTTATTATTTGCTCACACATCACTCATACTCACATAAACTTCAAACCATACCACACACAGATTTGCCCACATACCCACCAGAATTTCGGAGAGATGTAAATTATAAAAGAATTGAAAAAAACAAAAATACTAAATTTTAATTTATGCCAATTTATCTCTTCCAGTGACAATTCGCAAGAGAATGTGGAGACTTGGAAAATACAAATACAATTCACAAATAGTACACTTATTCTATTGCCATGCAAGCCCATACTCTTCATACTTGTAATGCTCTAACCTACTCCTATAATTAAAGATCCTCTAAAAAAAATATAATATAAAATATGTTTGCCTAAAAATCTTCCTCGGGGCGGATAGAATTGTACGACGGGCCTGATGTGGTCCTCGGGCATTGAGTTTGACACATGCACTCTAAACTAAGACCCACAGTGCAGCGGTTTCCGCCACTGCAATCAGAGCTAGGTACAAAATCTATAAATAACTACATTTATCTTCCACAAATACACCATAATTCAAATAACAATTCCAAATCTAAAAATAATAATCTCATAAAGTACACATGTAAAATAAACACAAAATGACCAAACTGCCAACATTTTAAATTTCACAGCATTAGCAAAACACTGTCAAAATTAAGCCATGAACCGGTTACATTAGCATGCAATATCAGATCTGCACAATATTATCTATCAATCACCCCGTCCGGGACTAAAAAAAATCATAACATTACAATAAAAAAAAACATTTCTTCATCTTTTTATACAATTCTTATTACTCAGATATTTATACATAGTTTTCCACTTACATTATACCCGAGAAGAATTTACAACAGGTGCTCCCCATTGAAGCGAAAATGGCGGAAACAGCAACCCGAGAATACCTACCCAGAACCTCAAACTCCAAAATGTAAAAATAATTATATTTATATTAAAATCACAATACAAAACAATACAATAGAAAATCTCAACATATTATTTAAAACTATAACATTATTTTATTTATTTAAAAAAACCACAACAACTTTGTCTCTTAAAAAGTCCGATGTCAACATCCTCCAAGGAGAACAACTCCAAAATTGTCGTCCCAAGACTAACAAAGTTATTGCTTCTCTTGTATAGTCTAAATCGTGCTTCTCCCACATTAATAATAAGGGTGGAACAAATGTATATAGATAGATCATTTGACGATACGCGTTCACCGCAAGAATAATAATAAAAACAACAACAACAGCAAAATAACAAAAAATTACAATATTAAAAAAGGTTCATATTGGGAGATTCACCTACACCACCCCGTGTACCCCTCTCCCCCCTCTTCCCCACTGCTTCCACCACTACTACTACCACCACCACCACCACCTATTAATATAAGTGTTGGAGGGAGTGGCAGTGAGGGGAAAAGGGAGAAAGGGAAAAATAGCACGATTATTATTTTATACAATAAATTATCTTGCCAATCGCAGTCCAATCCGATCCAAAACAGTGAGAAACCCCCAAGAAGAAGAAGAAGAAGAAGAAAAGAAGAAGAAGAAAAGAAGAAGGAAGAAGAAGAAGACAGAGAGGGGAGGAGGAGGAGGAAAAAGGATAACTAGAAGGAAACTAGAAGGAAATAGAGAAGGTCAAATCATCATTTTTCAACAAAACTATACATATAAAATGCCTATTTGCCTCTCTAGGAAGCGTCTAGTGACACCCCCGGCAGAAAGCTCCTCTCTCCCAACTCCCCCCCCCCCCCCCCCATTATTGTGCACTCTCTTATATTGACAAGGTGAGTGATTACCCCAGAAGAGTTCAAGAATAGAAAGGTAGAGTGCATTCGTGACGTAAGAAGACTAAGTATAGCCAGGTGATGTTAGCACGGCATCACTGGGCGAAAAGTCTTCTACACAGAAGACACCGTGCCAGTGGGAACCTCATTTACAAGGCACTACCACGTGCTCAGGCGAAATGAGGGGATACAAATGTAAATTGGGCACCGCCAGGTTGAAAACCCACAATGATAAACAAACTCCACTAATCCCAAGTAAACCGCATCGCGTCAATCTTAGCTGGCACGAACTAATTGAGATTCGAATTGCACATCAATAATCTTCTAAGAAGTAAAGTTTGGTTAGAGTTAAGGTAGAAGGGTTAGTTTGGGTTAAGAGTTTAGGGTTAGGGTTAGGTTTGGGTTAGGGTTAGGGGACATGACCTCCTAAAAACGAAAAAGCGCCCCCAACGTCTCGCTCCTCAAATGCGCACCACCTTAATGACCCACAACACTTCACACACTGAACACCAACACAATGACCGCACTCCGTTGGACCAGACATCGTAACTCTGCTACACGGACTTAATAGAAAAAAACAATCTAGAAAACAGGACTCTCACACCTACTTTCAGTATTCTCACTTAACTGCGCTCTCTCAAGGCCACTGTGAAAAAACGACCGAAAGGCCACAAGCTCTCTATTCAGCGTAGAGATGACAGGCACGCACCGTGATTCTTGGTCCACAAGAATTCTAGCCACTGTCATGGTTGCCCGCCAGTCCCTAACTACATTCAACCTGAGAGCAGCCCCCTCCAACATCACCATCATCCAGGCCTCCCCCCAACACAGTATCACCCACCAAACTCATGAAAATCTACACACGGTCCTCGACCAGAGAGCCGACAAATAGGACAAGATTAGTGCAAGACACTGAATGGCAAACAACAGACTGACGAGACAAATGACAGGGGGGGTCCGACTCTTGGAGTTTGCCAGAACAACAATCTGGTACTGGCAAACACGATTGGGATTTTCCAGAAGTCACCGGCGGTCGGAGGACCACAACCTTACTGTCCACTACCACTCTTCATGGTCAACACAACACTGAAACGTGGATTTCGGCATGGCCAACAGCAGGAGAGGATTCACCGCCAGGTCTTTTTTGCCCAAGACACACTACATGATGACACAATCCACTAATTCCATACCGGATCGGTCGTCACCGGCTCAAGGACCGCGCCTTCCGTTGGCCACTAGGACGGAGGTGTTAAGTATTCTACTGATGGACAATTTAGCAAGATCCGCACGAGAAACAACATCGTCATAGGAACTTGGAATTTCAGGACCCTAACTGCGGAAGGAAAATTAGAAGAACTGGCCCACGAGTTGGACCACTATCAATGGGACGTTCTAGACATCAGCGAGCTGCTCTGGAAAGGCCTAGGTGAAACAACGACCGACAAAAGCCACAAGCTCTATTTCAGCGGTAGAGATGACAGGCACAAACACGGCGTTGGATTCTTGGTCCACAAGAACATTCTAGCCACTGTTGCTATTCTATTTCTGTCTTTTTTGTCATTTGTGTACATAGTTGTAAATAGTCTATTTCTGTCTTTTTTGTAATGTATGTACATAGTTGTAAATAGTCTGTACCTTTACTGTTCCGTCTTTTGGTGTATTGTAGCAAAAGTGATATTTTATCGAGTGCATGTATTTTATATGTAATGACTATGTAAAGCGTGGTGAGTCTGGTCATAGGCTGGAGTACCCGCTATATAAAAATCCGTTATTATTATTATTATTATTATTATTATTATTATTATTATTATTATTATTATTATTATTATTATTATTACCTGTAACAAGATCTGGCAGAGTGGGGAGTGGCCTATACCATGGACCCAGTCGCTTGTCATCACTCTTCCCAAAAAAGGTAACCTTCAGGAGTGTAAAAATTACCGCACCATCAGCCTCATCAGCCATCCCAGCAAGGTCCTCCTGAAAATAATACTCAACAGGTTGAAACCCCAAGCTGAACAAATCATAGCTGAAGAACAAGCAGGATTCAGGGCAGGGCGAAGTACCACTGAGCAGATTTTCAACCTCAGAATAATCTGTGAGAAATACCTACAGCACCAACAACATCTATATCTTGTGTTCATAGACTTCAAGAAGGCGTTTGACCGAGTCTGGCATGCAGCTCTATGGGCAACAATGAAAGTGTACAACATCAGCCCTAAAATTATTGAAGTCATCACAATCCTGTATGACAAGGCTACCAGTGCAGTCCTCCACAACAGTGCCATCGGGAACTGGTTCAGAACAACAATCGGTATGCGTCAAGGATGTCTACTCTCTCCAACACTCTTCAACATCTTCCTAGAGCGCATCATGTCAGATGCTCTTGCAGATCATGAAGGCACAGTCAGCATAGGGGGTAGAGCAATCACCAATCTTCGTTTTGCGGATGACATTGATGGATTGGCTGGAGAGGAACAAGAACTTGAACAGCTGGTACAGAGGCTTGACACCACCTCCAGAGCTTATGGAATGGAAATAAGTGCAGAGAAGACCAAAATGATGACCAACAACACCAATGGCATCAACACGGAGATCAAAGTCCAAGGCCAATCCCTCAACACAGTGCATAGCTTCAAATATTTAGGAGCCATTGTATCAGACAATGGGTCCCGACAAGAAGTCCTCTCCAGGATCGCACAAACAACTGCTGCCCTGACAATGTTGAAGCCCATTTGGAAAGACAGGACCATCAATCTACATTCCAAAATAAGACTGCTGCGCTCCCTTGTCATCTCCATCTTCCTGTATGCTTGCGAAGCATGGACCCTCACAGCAGATCTCCAACGAAGAATACAAAGCATGGAGATGAGGTGCTACAGAAGACTTCTGGGCATTTCCTATACCCAACACATCACCAACGACGAAGTCCGACAGACCATCACACAAGCCATTGGACAACACGATGACCTGCTCACAGTGGTGAAGAAACGGAAACTCCGATGGTATGGCCACGTCTCCAGATCATCAGGCCTTGCGAAGACTATTCTGCAAGGCACAGTGCAAGGAGGTAGAAGAAGAGGGAGACCGAAAAAGAGGTGGGAGGACAACATTCGAGAATGTCACATTCCAAAATAAGACTGCTGCGCTCCCTTGTCATCTCCATCGTCCTATATGCTTGTGAAGCATGGACCCTCACAGCAGATCTCCAACGAAGACTACAAAGCATGGAGATGAGGTGCTACAGGAGACTTCTGGGCATTTCCTGTACTTAAAACATCACCAACGACGAAGTCCGACAGACCATCACACAAGCCATTGGACAACACGATGACCTGCTCACAGTGGTGAAGAAACGGAAACTCCGATGGTATGCCCACGTCACCAGATCATCAGGCCTTGCGAAGACCATTCTGCAAGGCACAGTGCAAGGAGGTAGAAGAAGAGGGAGACCGAAAAAGAGGTGGGAGGACAACATTCGAGAATGGACTGGTTTGACACTGAGCGAAGCCATCAGGGCTGCTGAGGACAGAGAAAGATGGAGTATTCTGGTTAAAGGATCATCGGTGGTGCCCCTACGACCTTCGGGTTATGGGACAGGATAGGATAGGATAGGTAGGTGATTCTGCATGCAGGTGACATCAAGTAAATATGTGAGTGTGTGTGACTGTATCAGTGTGTCTGTGAATATATTTGCAATATGAAAGTGAGTGTTTGTGGTGTGTGTGAGTACGTGCATGTGTGTGTGTGTGTGTGTTGTATGTTTGTGTGGCGGGGGGTGGGGAGTGTGAGGGAAAGGGTTGGGTGCTCTTGTGCGTGCGTGTGCAAACTGTGACAGTACTATTATTTTCAATGAAATAATGTTTGTAACTGCGTCATTGCTGTTTCCTACCTAAGACACTCTATACTGTCGCGATCATTAAACTATGCTACGAGAAACCTTGATAGCTACTTAAACAGATTAAGCTACATCGTAAGTCGTACAAGGGGAAGAAGAAGAAGAAGAAGAAGAAGAAGAAGAAGAAGAAGAAGAAGAAGAAGAAGAAGACAGACAGACAGACAGACAGACAGACAAACAGATTGAAAGGCAGACACAAAGAAAGGGGAAAAAATATTTTTAAAATAACGTTCGATCGTTAAGTCTAAATACAAAGACATCAGTTCTGCTTTGTATTGTTAAAAATGTGACGCTTAATCATTTTTTCTATTAAAATGTTGCACGACATTATAACGAGATGCAGCCTCTGGTTGTAAGTTATAATTAACGCACTTCAAAAGGTTAGTTTGTGCTCTGGCGAAACCTACAGTTTACCTCGCGACTACAAGAATCCCTTTTCCCTCTAATCAATATTCAGGGAATATAAAGATAAACACGCAGCGGGAGAGGGGAGGAAAGGAGGGGGTGATGAGGGTTATAAAAAAAACAATCCACCGCACTGTGCATTCTAAAGTAGTGTGGGATATTTTAGCGGTATGTAAAAGCTCCTAGCTACGTCAATACAGATCTTAAGCGCTGAGTATGTTTAGGCTAGTTTGTCAGGATGTTTACCTGGTAAACAAGAGACATCATTATTCTTCTTCTTCTTCTTCTTCTTCTACTTCTTCTTCTTCAGCATACTTTTCTCCTTCGTCATGACCATCATCATCAACTTCTTTTTCTTCTTCGTGTGAAAGAGTCATTTAATGTTAGGACAATGCACTCCATTGTTCAAAACCTTTCTGTTTTTGATTGTTATGAATTGTTTTCTTCATGTCCTCTCTCTCTCTGTCTCTCTCTGTCTCTCTCTCTTTATATTATATTTGAACTTGGACATTTAAGATTGATTGCATCCAATATCATTATTGAAAGAGAGGGAGGAAACCCGAGTACCCGGAGAAAACATTCGGTGTCCTGAAAATTCTCGTATATAAGTCACGTACGTTCGTACCACGCGGGGAACCCCCGACCTTCGGCATCCTATTCTATCAAATCCTATCCTATCCTATCAAATCCTATCCCGTAACTCGGAGGTCGTAGAGGCACCACAGGCACCACCACCATCGTTTAACCAGCGTACTACAATTTTTTCTGTCCTTCGGCATAGGATATATAACCCAACCATTAGTATATATAAGGTCGCGGGTTCGATTATACTAATGGTTTGGTTCGCTCTCAACCCCAAGAGACGTGCATTGTGGAGCTGATCAATGATCTGTCCGCTCGGCCCTCTTCTTTTCTGCCTGTTCATTCAAAGGATCTATCAGTCTCTCTCAGTCAAAAACCAGCTCATCTTGATCCCTTTGCTGACGATCCTTCCTTTTACACTTATAGTTTTTTTTTTTTTTTTAAAGAAGGTAATATACAAAACGTTTTCTTTCCAAATGTGATCAATGATTTTAATGTCCTGGCTTGAGATGCATTGGCTGGAGAGGAACAAGAACTTGAACAGCATGTACAGAGGCTTGAAACCATATCCAGAGCCTTTGAAATGGAAATTAATACAGAGAATACCAAAATGATGACCAACAAAACCAATGGCATCAACATTGACATCAACGTCAAAGGCCAATCCCTCAACACGGTGCATAGGTTCAAATATTTAGGAGCCATTGTATCAGACAATGCGTCCCGACGGTAAGTCCTCTCCAGGATCGCACAAACAGCTGCTGCCCTGACAAGGTGGAAGCCCATTTGGAAAGACAGGACCATCAGTCTACATTCCAAAGTAAGACTGCTGCGCTCCCTTGTCATCTCCATCTTCTTATACGCTTGTGAAACATGGACCCTCACAGCAGACGTACAATGAAGATTACAAAGCATCGAGATGGGGTGCTACAGAAGACTTCTGGACATTTTCTATGCCCAGCACATCACCAATCATGAAGTCCGATAGACCATCAAGCCATTGGACAACGAGATGACTTGCTAACACTGAACAAGTACATAGATTTAATCATTTATGGTTTGGGACATAATAATGAGTGACAATTTTAGCTGGAGAGCGCAGCACACCTTAACCACTTTTTCAAACTTACATCTAGAAATATACTACTACTACTACTACTACTACTACTACTACTACTACTACTACTACTACTACTACTACTACTACTACTACTACTACTACTACTACTACTACTACTACTACTACTATATGAAAACAATATAATGTATTTAAAGGTTATTACATTTTTACAGCTGAATTAGTTGCGATTTTAAAGGCTCTTAATAACATCTCTAATATATTTATGAGTATATTTAGTATAATTATGCGTATAGATTCTGTCTCCTTTACAGGTACTGAATTGAAATTGTCATGGAGAAAGAAATAAACTATTTTAGAAATTAAAAACTAACGGCAGTGTGAATTGCTGGATTCAATCCCATTGTAGACTTCTTTATAATGACTGGGCTGATCGTGCTGAAAAACGTTGTGCTTCAAATATTAACTATTAAACAATAATAATACTGTTGTCTTCTAAAATAAAAAATTCAAACTCTCTAGAAAATAAATAGTTAAAAGCGATAAAATTCAGTTTCTGTTAAAGCAAACCTTGTAGAATTGCCAGATCAGTTGTATGTATGGCACACAGATTTATACTGAACTCAATTAAAACAAAATATTGTAAATATATGAATTGCATATGCAATGAGACTCTATCTTTGAAGCATGTATTACTTGAATGTAGTGATAGTCCTCCTTATTTGCCAACTGATTGACAAACTACGAGTTCTATTGATAACATAAGTTTTGATGTGAGCGTTAGGTTAGCAAAAGCTTGTATTGATTCTCCAGTAGCTAGGCTTATTTGATTCAGGTGTTTTGTGTGCGTGTATGCGTGTAGGTGGAGGTAGGGGGTGGGGTGGAGTGGGGTGGAGTGGGGTGTGTGCGTGCGTCTTATCATTTCGATGAAGAAGACGTTAATAAAATAACCAACCAACCAAACATCTAGAAATATATTTCTTTCCAATAAGCTCCATTTCTTCATTTAAATCGTTCTTCTATGCCCATTGCTTGACTCTCCTTAACTATGCATCAACGACACTCTGATACAAAGCTATTGAAATTCCTAGAAACAGATTAGAGACCCTGGATAAAAGCATTAGAAGCATTAAACTAGTATATAAATTAAGTGCTTAGTTTTACTGTCGACATCGATACGAGTGATAAATGCAATCATCTTGGAATTGCTCCTGTGCACAAGGAATTGATTTTCAAAACTGCTATATTTATGTTCAAAATAATCCAAGGAGGATCGCCTTCCTATTTAAATACATTCTTTTAAAAACAAATATCTATGAAAAGATTACAAAATTATAAACTACCTTTTCCCAGAATAGATCTGTATTTTGTTTTAAAAAGCATTTTTTTTGTTGATGCATCGGTATGGAATTCACTGCCTCGAAAGTGCAAAAATGTTGGTACATTTTCGTCTTTTAAAAAACACATTTTAATTCTTTAATCTAGTGCATGACCAGGTAGAGTGTTTAAAGTGTGAATGCGAGTGCGAGACCAGGAGAGTGCAAATAGTTTGATGTTGTTTTTATGTTATTGTGTTTGTGTTTTTTTAAATGTGAAAATGTATGACGTTTTTACAACATAGTTACTGTTATCGTTGATGTTCATAAGGTTAAAAGACAAGTCTCTCTCCTCCCCCCTCTGCCTCCCTCTCCCTCTCCCTTTCTCTCTCTCTCTCTCTCTCTCTCGCTCTCTTTCTCGGGGGTTCTTCCTTTGGACATTAACACTCTCGAGCTGCACAGAGCCAAGCAAGGCGTTGGTGTCATAGAGAGACCCGGCATGGAGCATGTGAACTCAGGCTCATTTCTTCAACTAGATGCACGTAGTGCGCAGTAAGGCCTGCACCATCTACCGATGAACCGCAAAAGGCGCATCCAGACCTGCCCAAGCGCGCTTATCAGGTCTTGTGCCTTCTACAAGGCGCTGGCCACTGAAGTCCAGCACAAAAACAATGGTTGGTTGTATGTTTCTTTTCGTTTAACGTCTTTGTCGCCGAAATGATAAGACAAAATAAGGTCATTAATATTACCATCATCATTATAGTTCAGAGCACGGACTGTACAGATCTTGAAAGCTTATATTTTAGACGGGTGAGTTGCCAGAAAAACCGAATACACCCAGCACTGCATTATAAATTCTGCTTCTCACACCCCCAACCTACATCTCCCAATCCCACATCCCTTTGTCCTGGGTGGAACTGCACTTGCGGCTGCCACGCTTTCGCTGAGAAAGGAACCCGAATCTCGTCCGCATGTGTGCATGACGAACGAAATCCAAAAATTCAAAACCCGAATCCTAATTGTTCCTGTACAGGTTTAAGGGTTACGGCGTGCTAACAAATCGGCCGAGGAGGAACATACAAAGGGTAATTATTTTGGCTCGTTCAACTTCGCCCGACTAATTTAAAGTATTTCTAAGATGAGTCCGGAGGTACAAAAATAGATTATATGTGGGTTTTTTTAAATTCTTTTTAAATTTTAGAATTAAAAAAACTTTAAAGAACGAAAAAGAATGAAAGACGGAATAAGGTCAAAAATAAAATCATATAGCAAAGACAGTGCAAATGAACTAAAACGAGAAGGCAAGCCATTAAAATGTATTTCCAGACATTCACACGCATTACCGAAAACTTGGCATTTGAACAAATGTTACCTACCTGGCGGTGTTCAGACTCACTTTTATCCCAAAGAAGCAAGAAGAAAACATGTAATGACACAGGTCATTCTCTGAATTATTTGCAAGCAAAGAACTTTCAAAATCGGCTTCGTCGATTTGTAGATGTGCAGCGCCAAATGGTTTCAGAAAATAATGAAGTACAATGACCTTGGCCTTCGAGAAAGTACAAATACGAATGATATAACCTGCTTATAGCACTGGTTCAAGCATCCGCAAAGCAAAAAAATTAGGAATTTTGGTTCAGTTGTTTTGAGATAAGGCACACCGTGTGTTTGGAACACACACACACACACATACACACACACCAGTATGCAGAACACCAAAACTGGGTTTAACTAAGAATGTAGGAATCGGACAGTGGTTTTTTGACGGAAAGAACGCAAATTTCTCCTAAAAATGTAAGAATCCAATGCAAAATGGGCTCTTTCCGTCTCAAAAGTTGACCTAGTTCCTCTTCTATAGGCGACGAAATAGGTCGAACTTTCTTGCAACTTTTCCCGAAAATTGTTTGGATTTTCTCCGTCCCGGATAGAGCGCTCCCTTGTACTTAAAACACTGTCATGCACTACCACTGCACTCCCATGCACTTAAAGAGCACTCTTGTGTACTTAGAAAAAAGTGGGAGGCTGGAAAAAAAGTGGTTGGCTATACACACATCCATTTCCTGCATAAAAAGCAAGGTCAGTCACCCATTTCAAGGCTTATACCTCCGCGCACACACACACACACACAAGTCAAATTCGGGGCGGCGGACCGGCGGAAGGATGACCCACGATTTGAGAAGAAAAAAAATGACGTAAGCCTGCCTGCCTGTGTATCAAAACTGATCAAAGTCGCTTTAGCCGTGTTTGAAATTTTTAACAAAACATGTTCAGCACCAACATGACTCAAGTCCGACAGACCGACTTTCTTGCTCATTCTGATTCCCTCCGACTATTTCAAAGTATTAAGTTTCCAAAGTAGAAACAAAAAAGAGGTCTATTTTGGCTTACACTGCCATACTCCCACACAAACGAACTAGTTAGGACGAAATCTAACTCGCTAAAATTCTCTTTTGCAGTTCTTTGTGAAAGCTTAACCTTTCATTAGCTTCTGGGATGCAAATAACGGTCGACGTTGTTTGTTCTGGTTTTTCTTCCTGGTGTTGGTTTTTTTAGGATTCTCTCCCTTCTCGAACTTCAGCACCTGCATCCACCTCACATCCATTACAACTTTGATGCATCACTGTCTGTCTGTTTGTCTGTCTGTCTGTCTGACTGACTGACTGCCATTGTTGGTCTCTCTCTCTCTCTCTCTCTCTCTCTCTCTCTCTCTCTCTCTCTCTCTCTCTCTCTCTCTCTCTCTCTCTCCACTGCAGTACTGCCTCCCCTTATCTGTCTGTCTGCCTCTGTCTCTTTGTTGTCTGCCTCTTTCTGTCTCTGTCACTGTCTTGTATGTTTCTGTCTCTCTTTGTGGCTCTATCAGTTCCAAAGTTGAAAAAGGTCACTCTCTCTCTTTCTCTCTTTCTTTCTTTCTTTCTTTCTTTCTTTCTTTCTTTCTTTCTCTGTCTTTGTTTCTCTCTCTCTCTCTCTCTCTCTCTCTCTCTCTCTCTCTCTCTCTCTCTCTCTCTCTCTCTCTCTCTCTCTCTCTCTCTCTCTCTCTCTCTCTCTCTCTCTCTCTGTATCTTCATTTCTCTTGCTGTACCTCTGCATCAACCTCTTTTTCTATAAGAAGTCTTGGTAGTAATAGTAATAGAATCAATAGCAAAGTAGCAGTAATGTACCGCCAGCAATACCAGAGAAGTAATAGTAGTACCAGTAGTAGTAGTACCAGTAGTAGTAGTACCAGTAGTACCAGTAGTAGTAGTACCAGTAGTAGTAAACTATACGAGTGCGCGCGCGCCCGTGTGTGTGTGTGTGTGTGCACGCTTTGAATTATACTTGTATGAGATCCGGCGTCTTATAAGTAGCATTAGTAGTGGTGGTGGTGGTAGTAGTAGTAGTAGCAGTAGCAGTAGTAGTAGTAGTAGTAGTAGTAGTAGTAGTAGTAGTAGTAGTACTAGTAGTAGTAGTAGTAGTAATGCTGGTGTTGATGATTGAAGAGATAAGGGTGCTGTTAGTCCAACAAATTACGTTTAGGTTGTTTCACCTTCTCCATAAAACATGTTGTTGTTTGTTGTTTGTTTTAATGTCTTTTCCACCGAAATGATAAGACAAAAAACAAAAACAAATGAAAACAAAACAAAAATAAAAATAAATAAATAAAAAAAAAATTGAAAAAAAAAAACAAAAAAAACAAAAAAAAAACCATAATTATGATCAAATAACATCGACGAGTCTCATATATACTTACTAACTGAAGAACCAATGAACGTCTTCGCTAAACTAATGCATACACCAAAACTAATATTGCCCAAAGACGTAACATTATTAGGCAAACTATTACGCAGTTGATTGCATTCAAATAAAACATGTTTCAAAGAAAACATTTCATTACATATACATTTGACGTTCGTACAATATTTAGTTCTGATGGAATTTAGATATATTCTATAAGCCATCGTCACAACAGTTCTGGGAATGCCAATATGTTGGTCAAAGAGTTGATTAAAATGACATTTAGTTTTAACTTCCTTTTCAGTTAAAACATGCATCTCTTTAACTGACAGGGGTATATTTAGTTTTACTGCATTATTATTTTGGGCACCAGTTTTTGCAGCTCGGTCAGCCCAGTCATTAAAGAGAAAACCACAATGAGAAGGAACCCAACAAAAGTTAACTTCTGTTCCATTAATTATAATACTATGAATCAAGTTCTTAATTTCAAAAATAATTTCTTTTCTTTCTTTACTGTTATTAGATTTTAGAGCTTCTAAAACTGATTTTGAATCAACACAGATGACTACAATAGAAACATGTAATGGGAGATTTATAATTCTATTTAAAGACATCAGTATTGCTATCAATTCTGCAGTGAAAATGGAATATCCTTTTCCTAAATAAAATGATTCTGTAATTTTAAAGTCAGGAATAACAAAACCTGCTCCCGCATTACCATTTTCTAAGACCGATCCGTCAATGTATATCTTAAGTTGTGCTGAATACTTTTCATATAAATGATTACGAACATCAATTATCATTAAACCTGGGTTATTATACTTAGTTTCATTTGTTAAAAGAATGTCAATGTTAGCATTTTCAAGTTCCCATACAGGTATTGGTGACACCACGTTCTGATTACATACAAAATCTGTTTTTTCAAGATGTTTCGGAATTATGTCATATGTATAAGTTGCTATCGTTTGAAAACATTTAATTTTTTGTGAATGTTTAGGATAAGATATATCTGATCTTAAATATAGTTCCTCATGCGTACTATTATCTACTGCATTTGCTCTTAGAACATACTTAGCGCATAATAATTTTCTCCAATCGTCCAAAGGCATAACTCCAGCTGTTTCATACGCTCGCATTGTGTTAGTGTGTACAGGAACTCCAAGAGCCAATTTGATAGCCTTACTGTCTAAACTCTGTATTTTTTTAATATAGCATATAGGGGCAGAAAAATAAGCCTCTTGGCCGTACGTTAATTTAGATCTAACAAGCGCACATGCTAAATGTACTAGAGATTTAGGGTCCTGTCCCCAAGGTTGTTTGAGGATAATTTTTAATAAATTATAACTTTTGACAGCTTGTTGAATTAAATATTCAATATGTTTTTTCCAATGTAATTTATGGGTAAAATATACACCTAGGAATTTAACTTCTTTTACATATTTTAATTCTTCATGTTCAATGTAAATTTTAGGCAGTTGTCTAGGTTCATGACCATTAGTAAACAAAATCATACTAGTTTTTTCTTTATATAAATATATATATATTTTTTCCATAAAACATGTGTGACGGGGATGTAAAGGGATCCACAGCAATCAGATTACCTGAACCCTTCACCGTCGGATGCAATAAGCTAAGGGAGGTAATAAAATGTTGGGCTCAGGACGGCTGATTGATAACTCCTCCCCTTAACATGTTTTTGCTTGTGTGCTTGTGTAAGAGCTCGCGCGCTCGCGTGTGTGTGTGTGTATGCGATTTCTCTCTCTGTCTCTCTCTCTCACACACACACACTGTCTGTCTGTCTGTCTGTCTGTCTGTCTGTCTGTCTGTCTGTCTCTCTCTCTCTCTCTCTCTCTCTCTTAATCTACACACCATCAATTACATAATAATAATAATAATAATAATAATAATAATTACTGTATTTATAATGCGCTTATCTTATAATAATTATAACTCTAAGCGCGCACTCACAACTCACGCACGCATGTGCACGCTTTAGACAATGACACATGTAACAATTACGCAAAAAATACATTCACTCAAATATACTCATACCACAAACGGCAGACACTATATGCAAGAGACAGCTGGCGATGGGGTGCGTAGTGAGGTCATAGTGTTAGAACTGCTTGAAAAGGTAAGTTTTGAGGGCAGACTGGAAGGAGGTGGGAGAGGGTTTCTGACGGAGAGAGAGTGGAAGAGTATTCCAGATGGATGGGCCGTAGACAGAGAAGGAGCGGGACCCGAACGTGCTGAGTTTGGAGCGAGGAATGCGGAGGCGGAGAGGGTCAGAGGCAGAGCGAAGAGAGCGAGAGGGAATGTATGGGTGAAGTAAGTCAGAGAGATAGAGAGGAGCGGAGTTGTTGAGGGACTTGTAGCAGAGAGACAAGGTCTTGTATTGAATGCGTTGGGAGATGGGAAGCCAGTGTAGGGCTTTGAGCAATTACCCTCCCACACCCTCTGGTGTTGCCCTGCGGTTTGTTCAAGCTGAATAATGGTAGGGCTATGATCACAGCTTCAAGCCGACTTATCACGCCTTGCCAGAATTATAGCCTACTTGTGTCAAGTTTGGAATGCCAACACATCAACATTGCTTCTTCACATGACGTGTGATCATCTCTCTCTCGCCCCCACCTCTCCTTCTACTCTCCCCCCCACCCGACACACTCTCTCTCCTCTCTTTCTCCCGCTCTGTCTGTCTGTCTGTCTGTCTCTCTCTCCCTCCCTCTCTCTCTCTCTCTCTCTCTCTCTCTCTCTCTCTCTCTCTCTCTCTCTCTCTCTCTCTCTCTCTCTCTGTTTCCGTCTCTTTCTCGTTTTCATGCCTTCTGTCTCCGTATCTAGCTCTGTCTCTCTGTCGCTGGCTCTCTCTCGCAAGTGAAAATAATGATGTCAAATTGTGTCTTTGATGCATTCTGCTTATAAATAAATTTAATTTGCCGGATAGTTGCACGTCCGCTGTTCCCTTTCCCTTTTTTTTTGTTTGTTTTGTGGGAGGGGTGAGAGGGAGATTTGACGTGATGAGATGACTTGTGCAGAAGATCTACCTTTACATTGAACCGAAAGACAAGAGAAAATAAAACTAAAAATAAAAAATAGATTTTAAAAGAGATAAAATGTGTTACCCTAAAGATTTTTCTTCTTCTTCTTCTTCTTCTTCTTCTTCATCTTCTTCTTCTTCTTCTTTGTTCATTTTCTTCTCGTTGTTGTCGTTGTCGTTGTCGTTGTCGTTGTCGTTGTCGTTGTTGTTGTTGTTGTTGTTGTTGTTGTTGTTGTTCTTCTTCTTCTTCTTCTTCTTCTTCTTCTTCTTCTTCTTCTTCTTCTTCTTCTTCTTCTTCTTCTTCTTCTTAATCATAAACAATAAGAAGGAGCGGAGCGTTGGCTGAGTGGTAAAAGTAATGATTAAACAATAAAAAACAAAAAACAAAATTGATTGATTTGGAAGGATAACATTGCGGTCAGTGGTTCAAAACTACCAGCTTCGCCATTCGGAGTGCCCAAAACAAAACAAAACAAAACACGACTATACAAAACAAGACCTGACCTCGGTGCACACAAGTCGACGAAATTGGCAATGCCCCCTTATTCAGTAGAATGAGAGTATAAACCGAGGCCTCCTCTGTGCACTACTCACACTCAGGCATTGTAACGCCCGGACGATCCTGACGCTCATTCGAAGACGGGCGAGCGCCACTTACATGTACACATTACATAAAGACACTGAGCAGGCGTATAGGTTCACATCTCCCCCTAAACGCCATACGCTCCCCTCCCCTCCTCCCCCTATCCAGGTGCCTAGTGGATCTTGAGCAGCACCCCAGCTCGTAAATAATAATAATAATAATAATAATAATAATAATAATAATAATAATAATAATAATAATAATAATAATAATAATAATAATAATAATAATATTAATAATAATCCTATCCTATCCTATCCTATCCTATCCTATCCTATCCTGTCCCGTAACCCGGAGGTCGTAGGGGCACCACAGATGATCGTTTAACCAGCATACTCCATCTTTCTCTATCCTCAGCAGCCCTGATGGCTTCGCTCAGTGTCAAACCAGTCCATTCTCGAATGTTGTCCTCCCACCTCTTTTTCGGTCTCCCTCTTCTTCTACCTCCTTGCACTGTGCCTTGCAGAATGGTCTTTACAAGGCCTGATGATCTGGTGACGTGGCCACACCATCGGAGTTTCCGTTTCTTCACCACTGTGAGCAGGCCATCGTGTTGTCCAATGGCCTGGAGAGGATTGGGCACCGCCAGGTCTTTTTTGCCCAGGACGCACTACATAATAATAATAATAATAATAATAATAATAATAATAATAATAATAATAATAATAATAATAATAATAATAATAATAATAATAATAATAATTCGTCAGGAGTTATGAAGTCAACGTGACTGAATGAATGAACATTGAAGTGTAACGTCTGCACACACCATTGGCGATACGGCAGACGGAAATAACCATCCCAAGGAGGAGGGGGGTGGGGAGGGGGAGGTAGGGATCTAAACTATTACTGAACCACCGGAGCTAATCACACAGCTAAGATGGACAGTGAAAGATGGCCCCTTTTATCTTGAGCACCACCACGAGATTCGAACCTGAACTTATGACTTTTATATAGCGCTTTTCCAGCTCAAGAGCCGCTCAAGGCGCTGGTCGATACTGGATCTAACTCAAGCCGCCCGAGGCGCCCACTTGCAGACTTTTGGCGCACAGTCTGTCGCTCAGACGACTAAGCACCATCCTGGGCGACCGGGGATGGAGAGAAGGGACCTAGTGCATGCTGGGTGTATTTGTGTAGCCTCTCACCCGTCTAGGACGTGAGCGTCAGGATCTTCAAAGCCCGTGCTATGGAATGCGTGCGCGCACAGACTAGACCTCGGTTTATACTCTCATCCGGAGTTAACATGCGTGCGTCTTATCATTTTGATGAAGAAGACGTTACTAAAACAATCAATCAACAACCCAACTGTTGTTTGCCGCTTGCCTGTCTATATTCTAACCCTTTCCTCTATAATTCTCAGTAGCTAAAGAGGATTTTATTTATGTTTTTCTAAAGCGACTAAAAAAATAAAATTGCATCTAAGTTGAAAAATTGCCCCGTTAAGATTTTTTTTTGTTAAAGAGAAAGAGCTTTCTTCGGGATGGGTGCGTGGGGGGAGGGGGGAGAGGTGCCGGTAACTTATTTAAAAGTTCATCACACCTTTTTGGGTTATCTAAATTTCTTGTTAAACACTTTGATTCGACACCATATTTCTTGCTGTTATTTAAGCAATGCTGGTTAATGTTCTAATCACAAAATGTGTACACAGTAATATTGCATCTACGTTGAAAAAACATGCCCCGTTAAGATTTAAAGAACAAGATTTTTTTAATGGTTTTTAAAGTTCATATTTCTTGCTTTTGTAAAGCAATATTGGTTGATGTTCTTATCACGAAATGCGTACACTTTAAAATTGCATTTAAGATGATACATATGCCCCGTTAAGATAAAATACAAGATTTTTGGGAACCGGTAAAAAGCAATTTTAGTTAATGTTCTAATCACGAACTGTTTAAACAGGAAAAATTGCACCTAAGTTGAAAAACATGCCCTTTTAAGAAAAGAAACAGATTGTTTTAGGCCGGTAATATTTTTAGTTCATATTTGCTGCTGTTGTATAAGCAATATTTGTTATTGTTCTAATCACGAGCTGTGTAAACAGTAACATTGTATCTAAGATGTAAAACTTGCCTCGTTAAGTTAAATAGGGGTTTGGGCCGGTTTTTAAAATTTTATTTTAAGTTCATATGTTCTGCTGTTGTATAGGAAATGTTAGTTTGTTAGTGTTCTAATCACGAAATGCGTAAACAGTAAAATTGTATCTAAACCGCCCAAACATTAAAAACAGACTGTGACCCAGTAAAATAACAACAAAACGAAAATTATGGTTTTCTGCATGTGTATAGAAAATTGTGATTATTGCACTTCTTTCTTCTTGTTCGTCTCCTTCCTTATTCTCCTCATCCTCGTCCTTGTTTCTACTCGTTCATCTTCTTTTCTGCTTCTTCTCCTTCTTTCATTCCTTCTTCTTCTTCTTCTTCTTGTCATAATTTGTGCACACGTAGGCCTACAATCTCCATTCTAATGTCCACTTGTATGGCGGCCAACTCCAGGTCGCAGAGACATGCCCGAGGCGCAGGGGACAACATTTGTCCGTAGTTACTGTCGTTGGTTATATGTGCTATATTTTTTAAGGACCTGGCCTCAGACCGCTTCTCCTCAATGCCTCCTCCTTCCCCCTCTCGCCTCCCGCCCTCTCTCTCTCTCTCTCTCTATCGATTAATACTAGACACTGCAATACTGTATCGAGCATTACAAAGTGTGTGCACGTATTTTAAAGCGACTTCGGCCGGTATAATTTATTTAAAAAACACGTAAACATCTGAATATAAATGGGGAGGTCAAGGGTGGTTAGGGTGATTAGGGTGGATGGGTGCATCAGTACCATCTGTCGTGTGTCCTTTCTTGAGCTTCGGCGTATTGCGTCCTTGAGGCAGTTTCTTTCGAGGGATGCATGCACACAGTTGGTCAGCGCTTTCGTGACATCCAGACTTGATTATTGTAATTCAGTTCTAGCTGGTCTCCCCATTGATGAAGTTAGCCGACTGCAGCGTGTACAGAACTGTGCTGCTCGGCTTGTGCTTACAAAACGGAGACGTGATCATGTCACGCCTCTCTAAATGCAGCTCCACTGGCTCCCTGTCAAATTCCGCATTGAATACAAAATTGCTGTCCTAGCTTTCCGTCACTTCGACCAGTCACTTCCACCATATCTGTCTGAGGTACTCACTACCTACACTACAACCCGTTTTTTGCGCTCATCAGATAAAAAAAACCTGTTGAAAACGCCCAAGCGTCTGCTTAAGACAGTTGGCGACCGGTCTTTTAGTTTTCAAGCACCCAAGGTTTGGAATGCGCTGCCTGCCGGTTGAAGACATTGTACAGACCTTGTTTCCTTTAAGAGCTGCTTAAAAACGCACTTGTTTCGCAAGGCGTTTTCTGTGTAAATAGTATGAGCAGTAATAATACTTTCTCAATGATGCTGTACATGATGTAGTGCGAATGTTGTGATGATGCGAACGAATGATGTGTGTAAGCGCATTGAGTTGTTATTCTAATGAAAAATGCGTTGTATAAATGCAATTTATTATTATTATTAGTAGTAGTAGTAGTAGTAGTAGTAGTAGTAGTAGTAGTAGTAGTAGTAGTAGTAGTAGTAGTAGTAGTAGTAGTAGTAGTAGTAAGGTGAGGGTTGTGGGGGCGTTGTGGGGGTACTAGTTGTTTTGAAACAAAGTATGTTGGTTAATGTTTCAATGATCACGAAATGTCTGTGTTAAACTGACTCTAAAATGCGTTTGTAGTTCTCAAAGCGTAAGCATGGAAAACTATTGTAATTTTGGGGGGTTTGCGTTTGTTGTTGTTGTTGTTGTTGCATTTTTTAAAGGGCATATCAGACTTTAATGACACCATAATATTACACTGGAAAGTTCAGACCTGCAGGCACAGTATAAAAACAGACTTGTTGTAAGGTGTGATTTCTGCAGTTAAAACGTTTTGCAACTCCATTCGCTCGTGTAGTCAGTCTCAAAAGGAGGCCTTGACTAAACAAGCCTGACAGGAGTTTTTGACATAGGAAGATTAGTGTGGAAAGCATGCACACGCACCAATGCCCACAACAATGAGCACTTGGACACACACGCGCACACACACTCTCTCTCCTTCTCTCTCTCACACACTCACACTCTCTTCCTCTCTCCTTCTCTCTCTCCCTTTCTCCCTCTCACAAACACGCATATACATTATTATACAGGGGAAGCGGGTTTAAGCACGCGCACGCGCGCACTTATAGTGCACTTATGTAACACATCCAATGACAATGGTTTATTTAGTATAAGTAAATAGTCCAAGTAGCAATTGTTCTGGCAGAAAAAAATGAAAAATAAACAAATAACTTTTTTTTAAAGAACTTCTATTTTTCTTTTTTTGGGGGGGAAGTACTAGTCTATCAAATGTCCCAAACACCCCCTCCCCTCTCCACCCCTGTCTTCCTCCAACACATCAATTCTTCTCTCTCTCTCTCTCTCTCTCTCTCTCTCTCTCTCTCTCTCTCTCTCTCTCTCTCTCTCTCTCTCTCTCTCTCTCCCTTCGTCCCCTCTCCCTTTCTCTCTGCCTGTCTCTGTCGCTATCTCCTCTCTCTCGCGCGCTCTCCCTCTCCCTCTATCTCTCCTGTTCTCTCTCTCTCTCTCTCTCTCTCTCTCTCTCTCTCTCTCTCTCTCTCTCTCTCTCTCTCTCTCTCTCTCTTTCCCCATCTGCCGCACTCATCCCTCCCTAAATATATATCTCTGCTTGTCTCTATGTCGCTGCTTCTTCTTCTTCTTCTTCTTCTCTCTCTCTCCCTCTCTCTCTCTCTCTCTCTCTCAGCTCACCCCCTCCCCCCTCTTTCTCTTCCCGAGGAATGGTTTTTGTCGTCTGCATTCCGTGCATAATTTGGGGACACCATGTTTTCTTCTGTTCTTTCCCCCCGTTTTTTTTGCTTATTTTACGACACCAAGGGTCAGGGTCACGGTGATTCACAACAAGGGAAGCAACTCCATGAGAACCGTCCATAAAGCAGGACAGCCCAGACTTGCTACATTCATCTGGTAGTAAATGCACATTTTCTTCTTCTTCTTCTTCTTCTTCTTCTTCTTCTTCTTCTTCTTCTTCTTCTTCTTCTTCTTCTTCTTCTTCTTCTTCTTCTTCTTCTTCTTCTTCTTCTGTGAAATCTATTATACATGATTGGTGTGTGTGTGGTATGCGTGCGTGCGTGTGTGTGTGTATGTGTGCGTTAATGTGTGTGAGAGTATTTCTGGGGATGCGCGCACGGTTGTTGGTGCTTTGTCTTGATTGCCGCAGAGGAGGGGGGGGGGGAGCGGCACAGCCAGTGGGTGAGAGAGAGAGAGTGTGTGAGAAAATACAATGTCTATGAGTGTTTGCAATGTAAGTTTGTATATAGCTCTTTTTATGCATGTAATCGCCTGTGTAAATTTAGGTCTACTGTGTATTCGATTTCACTGTTTTACTGTTGTTTCTGTATTGATTTTTTATTCAAACTTTTAAATCCTTTTTGTATATGTCGTCTCCAATGACCTTTGGTTTTAGCAGACGTTATTAAAGTATACTACTACTACTACTTCTTCTTCTTCTTCTTCTTCTTCTTATTCTTCTTCTTCTTCTTCTTCTTCTCCTCATTATTATTATTATTATTATTATTATTATTATTATTATTATTATTATTATTATTATTATTATTATTATTGTTATTATTATTATTATAATTATTATTATTATTATTATTATTATTATTATTATTATTATTATTATTATTATGGTCTTTTTTTATTTTCCACCTTTTTCCTTCTCCTCCTCCTTCTTCTTTTTCTTCTTCATGCAAAGCACGCGCTAACGAATTACGCAAGGACATAATGTACAAAGAGGACAATAAACAAATTGTACGAGTGAAATATAACACACGAGGGTGGGAGGGAGGAGGGGAGAGCGAGGAAGTGGTGATAGGATGGCGGTGGCGGTGGTCTGAATATATATTTTTTTTTAAAAAGATGGTAGAACATATTATTAAGTAATACTTTGCAGATTCCATCAGAAATAATGTACTGGAACTTTTCTGGTCACAGTATACAGATAGAATATTTCTTATTCTTTCCCCTCCTATTCGTCCCCATCCTATCCTTTTTTTTTCTTCTCCCAAAATGATATTTTAAATGCCACAACTATGCACAGTACATGTTTTGGGTCAAGTTACAGATACAATATTTCTTATTCTTCCTCCTCTTATTCGTCATTGTTCCTCATCTTATCCCCCTTTTTCTTCTTTTTTTCTCCTTATTTTATCTTTTAATCCTTATTTGCATTTAGTTCTTCTTCTTCTCCTTCTTCTTTTTCTTCTTCTTCTTCTTCTTCTTCTTCTTCTTCTTCTTCTTCTTCTTCTTCTTCTTCTTCTTCTTCTTCTTCTCCTTCTTCTTTCTGTAGAGGAAAGGGGGGCGACTAGTTGAGGCTAGGGAGAGAAATTGTCTACCTTGAATTTCTTGGTTAGACTAGCCTTGGGTGGCTCCTGCTTTGCAGAATCCTTTGGGGATGCCATTGGGTTATGCAGGACAAGGCGACACGACATTTGTTCTCCCCGGCTGACCATTCGCCTTCTGCTTTTGGTGGTGAGCGGGACTACATTGTCGGCAGGAATGTTATGCAGGTCGGTGGCAGCGACTTTGCAGAAGAGTGCGTGACACTAGTAGCCGGCAACCCGGTACTACCAACCACGCTTCACCGCCTTACAGGGCAAGTATTTTTATGTCCCTCTTTTGAGGGATAAAATGAAAATAACAGCTCGGGTGGAGCAATGTTCTCAAGGTCGTGGCCGAGAGACGGGAGTCAAATACTCCGCTTGGCTACATTTCTTTCTTACTTTCTTTCTTTCTTTCTTTCTTTCTTTCTTCTTCTTCTTTTTCTCCTTCTCATTTCTTCTTCTTTTCTTCTTCTCATTTCTTCTTCTTCTTCTTCTTCTTCTTCTTCTTCTTCTTCTTCTTCTTCTTCTTCTTCTTCTTCTTCTTCTTCTTCTTCTTCCTCCTCCTCATCCTCCTGCTGCTCTTTTATATTCTTATAATCCTTATTTGTATTTAATGTTTAGTCTTCCTCCTCCTCCGCATCCTCTTTCGTCTTCTTTCTGTCCTCCTCCTTCATTTTCTTGTTCTTCTACTTCCCATACTGGAAAAGGCAACTGAATTGTGGTTGTACGGTGCGAAACTAGAACCAGTTGTGTCTGGCTTCACTTCACAGGTACACGAAGCAGTTCAGTTTCCAATAAGCTATGGGCTCTTGCATTTTTATTGCTAAAGTTCTTGCGGAGAAAGTAAAAAAGTAAGACTGCCCTCTTTGGCTTTGGAACTATTATTTGCCTTCGGTTTTATGCAGTCTGGTGTGGAAAAATGTCAAGACCACTGAACCTCCGTAGCTCAGTGGTAAGCGCGTTGGGCTGGAACACCGATGACCCAAGAGATTGGATCCAATCCCTGTGGTGTGCTAACATGAAAAGTTTCGTTGGTTTTTTTTTTTTTTTTTGTTTTTTTTTTTTACTGTCGACGTTAGCAGTATGATTGCTTTGGTTGTGCAGATATGCAGTGTTGATGTTGATGTTGGCGGTCTCTACTATTATTTATTTATTTATTTATTATTATTTAATCGTTCTTATATAGCGCTTTTCCAGCTCAAGAGCTGCTCAAGGCGCTGGCCGATACAGGATCTAACTCAAGCCGCCCGAGTCGCCAACTTGCAGCCTTTGGGCGCATCGTAATAACGCTCCAGACAACTGAGCACAATCCTGGGCAGCCAGGGATGGGGGAGAAGGACTTAGGTGCATGCTGAGTGTGTTCTTGTCACCGGCACTCACCCGTCTAGGACATGAGGGTCAGGATCTTTAAAGTCCGTTAGTATGGAATGTAGGCGACACACAGGCTAGACCTCGGTTTATACTCTCATCCAAAGGCCTCGTCTGCGATGGATTATATATCCCTGTCTGCCGTTTCGCCAGTGATGGGTGTAGACTCGAACTTCTTTCAGCGGTCAAACTGAGTCCTTTTATTGTTTTAATGTTAACGCACCATGGACCAGAACCCTGAAAATTCAAAGCTTCTTTGTCGATTTGAGCAACGAGTACTGAACACTGTATTGGCATTTCATTTGACCACAGTTCAATATCTCAGGGCAAGTGGACTCACTGTTGTGTAAGCAATACTTTGAAAGTTAGTCCCTTTCATGCTACAACATCAAGGGAGACAAAATAGCAAACTTTTTAAAAAATGAACAAGGGAAGTAATAAATAACCAGCCCTCGTGACCACAAACCAAGAATAGATAAAACGATGTGGGGATTGGAGGAGATAGTGAGGGCGAGGATGTGACAGAGGAGTGGAGCGGAGGAGGGGGACGAGAGAGAAAGAGAGAGAGAGAGAGAGAGAGAGAGAGAGAGAGAGAGAGAGAGAGAAGAAGAAGAAAGTACAGAAAAAAGTTATCCCGACTTAACAGACAGTTTAATATCCGGTCTTTGGGCCAAGCTTAAAAGTTTGCAATGTTCACCCCAGAATTTAAACCAAGTCGTGTGTGCCAATGCGATAGCGTGATGCTCACTTTCAGGAGGCAATGGTTGCGTAGACAGATGGACATTTTTTGGAGAAAGGGAAGAAACATTGAAGGAATGTTTGAAGGAAGGAAGGGAGGAAGGAAAGAAGAAAAGGAGAACCAAATATTAAGTGTGAACCATTGATCTGAATGAGGGATCAAACAACATTCCTACAAAATGTCTAATTGACTCGATGAAATGACTATCTGCTTTATATATGTTCATACATTTTGTTGTAAATGTCTGATATTTGGTGTACTCCGACCGTTCAAAGGGTCGTCTGCTATGGCAGTAAATCATGGCATAATTGTCTCCCTTAGAATAGAGGCACAGGCGCCCAACAGTTCAAACCAATGGTTGCGAGACGAACATTCTCCATATGTGCTGCTGTGAATTAACCCAGCCGCGAATATAAATTGTGTGCCTGTGGTATTGTTCCGTTCAGTCCCGCAGCCGGAAAGGCCGATGGGGAGACATGAGGGATGTCGACTAAAAGAGTTGTCGCCATTTCGATTTGTCTGCAGCTATTGTCATGATGCGCGGCATGTCTAGCGCCGTCCATGTTTTGACATCATCTGTCCCGCTCTTTTTTTTTCTTTTTTTTTTGTCCTCTGCGCCTGCTTCTTTCCATTGTTCCTTGCAGCATAGTTTTTTTGCAAGGGTGTAATTCCGCGGTGACATGGCCAAACCACGCCAGCTTCTTCCTCTTCACAATGGTAAGTAGTGGTTCTTGAGGGCCTGCAAGTGACGTGACCAGGTTTTTGACGCGGTCATTCGTCTTGTGTTCATGCCAGGCGACATGCAGCAGTCAGCGATAGCATTTCATTTGAAATGCATGCCTGGATGCTTTTTTTCCAATTCTGCTGTTAATGTGGTACTGAGTTAGTCGTACATGACTGTATCCTGAGGTAGCAGTATCAATGAACCGAATGCCTCTTTAATATATATAAAGACGACCACTGTAAGTGTGAAATTTTAAATGCTGTAGAGCAGTTCTCTATTGTGTGCCATTTCTATAATGTCTTTTTAAGTTCTTATACGCTTATTAGTGAGTTTTTGCCTCCATCCTATCCTATCCTATCCCGTAGCTCGTAGGTCGTTGGGGCACCACAGATGATCGTTTAACCAGTGCACTCCATCTTTCTCTGTCCTCAGCAAGCCTCGTGGCTTCGCTCAGTGTCACGCCAGTCCAGTCTCGAATGTTGTCCTACCACCTCTTTTTCTGTCTCCCTCTTCTTCTGCCTCCTTGCACCGTGCCTTGCAGGATGGTCTTTGCAAGGTCTGATGCTCCGCTGACGCGGTCATACGTTTCTTCACCACTGTAAGCATGTCATCGTGTTGTCCAATGGCTTGTGTGATGGTCTGTCGGACTTCGTCGTTGGTGATGTGCTTGGTGATATGCTGGGTATAGGAAATGCCCAGAAGTTTTCTATAGCACTTCATCTCCATTTTTTGTATTCTTCGTTGTAGGTCTGCTGTGAGGGTCCATGTTTCGCAAGCGTATAGGAAGAGGGAGATCAAAAGGGAGCGCAGCAGCCTTCCATTGGAGTGTAGACTGATTGTCCTATCTTTGCAAATGGGCTTCAACCTTGTCAGGGCAGCGTGCGATCCTGGAGAGGACTTCCTGTCGGGACCCATTGTCTGATACAATGGCTCCTAAATATTTGAAGCTATGCACTGTGTTGAGGGATTGGCCTTGGACGTTGATGTCGGTGTTGATTCCATTGGTGTTGTGGATCATCATTTTGGTCTCCTCTGCACTTTTTTCCATTCCAAAGGCTCTAGAGGTAGTGTCAAGCTTCTGTATACAAACTGTTTAAGTTCTTGTTCTTCTCCAGCCAATCCGAAGATCGCTCACCCTTTATGCTGACTGTGCCTTGGTGTTCTGCAACGGCATCTGACATGATGCGCTCCTTCTACAAAATTTGCCTCCACAATGTGGATTAAAAAACCTCTTCTAGGATTGTATTATCTAATTCAAAATATTTTGGAAAAGTGAGTTATTGCCTGTCTTAATTTTAAGGTTCATGAACGGTTCGAGGAGGTTCACAAACTCTGTTTTATAGGTTCTCGGATCCCGAACTTTTTTTTCTGCCCCAAAGGTTCAGCAACCGAGATTCGGGATTTGAGAACCTCAAAAAAAGGGGGTTTTGAACCTCCGTGAACCTTCTAATTACGACAGGCCATTAGACTCACTTTTAGTCCAGCGGAGCCTATAGCCCACGAAGCGAACTCAAGATAACATGGAAAAGCCCCGATTACAAAGATAGCAGGTTTTATTCTAACAGTTAAAACGATAAAATCCTGCAATACGATCATGTCGGGAGAAGATCACAGAAAGAATGAATCAATGACAGAAAAAAAGGTGAAAAAAAAACCCACAAAACAAAGGTTTAACAACATTTTTTTTTCTTCTTCTTTTTCTTCTTTTTTTTTAATCCCTTTCAATGGAGTTACGCAATCATGTAATCCGCTTACAACTTTTCATTTGGCTGCGGGACAGGACGTTATTGCGCATGCGTGAAAATGATGGATGCTTCCCTCCTTCCTTCCGTCAGCATGTCGTTTTCCTGCTGCTTAGAGGTAGGTGGAGGAGGGGAAGGGGGTAAGGGGATGAAGAGTAAAACGATAAATATTTGGAATCGGTGGAGTGTAGTAGTCTGAATCTTCCGAATCCTGTATTTATTGGAAATAAAAGTGCCGATCAAAATAAATGAAAACGAAAGTGAGTTACGAACGAACATTGAAGCTTACCCGTTACACTTATCATTGACGGCATGGCAGACGAGGTAGGGTGGGGTTAGTGGTGGTGTTTGAGAAGAGAGGGGTGTGTGGGGGGTGTGTGTGTGCGGAGAAAACCCTTTACTAGGTGGATGGAGGTATTCAATAATAATAATAATAATAATAATAATAATAATAATAATAATAATAATAATAATAATAATAATAATAATAATATTAATAATAATAATAATCCTATCCTTTCCCGTAACTCGGAGGTCGTAGGGGCATCACAGATGATCGTTTAACCAGCGTACTCCATCTTTCTCTGTCCTCACCAACCCTGATGGTTTCGCTCAGTGTCAAACCAGTCCATTCTCGAATGTTGTCCTCCCACCTCTTTTTCGGTCTCCCTCTTCTTCAACCTCCTTGCAATGTGCCTTGCAGGATGGTTTTTGCAAGACCTGATGATCTGGTGACGTGGCCATACCACCGGAGTTTCTGTTTTTTCACCATTGTGAGCAGGTCATCGTGTTGTCTAATGGCTTGTGTGATGGTCTGTCGGACTTCGTCGTTGGTGATGTGTTGGGTATAGGAAATGCCCAGAAGTCTTCTGTAGCACCTCATCTCCATGCTTTGTATTCTTGGTTGTTTCTTCGTTTTGATGACTTCAATAATTTTAAGGCTGATGTTGTACACTCTCATGGTTGCTCACAGAGCTGCATGCCAGACTCGGTCAAACACCTTCTTGAAGTCTATGATCACATGACATAGATGTTGTTGGTGCTGTAGGTATTTCTCGCAGATTATTCTGATAATAATAATAATAATAATAATAATAATAATAATAATAATAATAATAATAATAATAATAATAATAATAATAATAATAATAATAATAACAACAACAACAACAATAATAATAATAATAATAATAATAATAATAATAATAATAATAATAATAATAATAATAATAATAATAATAATTTTATTTACAATCCGCTATTACCAAACGATAGTCGGCTAAAGGCGCATCAAGGTGCAGACACACAAACAGTACAACCGATTACAATCAGCAATTAAAGAAGACATTGTATTAAAGGATAACAATTAAAAAAATAATAAACGTTGGAAGTAAACCTCACACGCACACAGACACACACACACACACACACACCTACACACACACACACACACACACACACACACACACACACACACACAAATCTCGTATTCAGTCACATGACCGGAACTTTGATCTCGTGCTCCGTGCGATAATAAATAATACTATTCAATATAAGGCCTGTTTCGCCAAAGGGGTGTGAACTTGTTTCATACGCGTATAGCTGTCAGCATAGAGCCTATGTTCCTGTCCGAAGAGGCATAACAATCGAAACGGAGAAGAATATAAATATTAAACACAGTTTTATCAGGAGCCCCCAGAGATCCTATTTGTGTTATAAGACATAAACCTAAAGCAGTCATAAACATAAATAATAATATAACTGTCTTTTTTGTTGCCGTGGTGAGTCAAACAGAGATTGTATTTGCGTTCTAATCCAAACTCAGTAATAATAATAATAAAACATTTTTGTTTGCTATGGTGAGTCCAAAGGGATCATATTTGCGTTTTAATACATCTATTCACCCAAATCAATAATAATAATGATTTAACAATTTTTTTTGCCATGTTGAGTTCACGAAGATCATATTTGTGTTCTAAGATAATATAAACACAAACCAATAATGATAATAAATAATAATAAAACTCTCTCGCTCTCCTTTTTTCCATCCTTCTCTCTCTCTTCACTGAAACTAGGTTCCATCATCTGGACCCTAAATAAACAAAGACTAACTTACACAATTCTGGCGAACAATCCACTCATTTATAATATAATCATAACACGGTTTCTTACTTGCCAAAGGACGCTATTTAAATGGTGTTGCTAGGTATTGATGATATCAGATGCTACCATTAAACACGGGACAACAAATACATGTGACTCTGCCAAATATTATCCTACAGACATTATCATTCAATTCAATCAATCAATGAAGAAGAAGAAGAAGAAGAAGAAGAAGAACAACAACAACAACAACAACAACAACAACAACAACAACAACAACAACAACAACAACGACAACAACAACAAGAAAAAGATTACAAGGAGAATAGAAGAATTTATAACTATAAACTTACATTGTTTTTCATGAGCATCAACAATTTATTTTTAGGAATCAATAGAGAGAGGAACAAAAACTTGAGCAGATGTACAGAGGTTCGACACCACCTCCAGACCCTGTGGAATAGAAATAAGTGCAGAGAAGACCAAATTGATGACCAATTACACCAATGGGATCAACACGGACATCAAGGTCCAAGGCCAGTCCCTCAACACAGTGCATAGTTTCAAATATTTAGGAGCCATTGTATCAGACAATGGGTCCCGAAAGGAAGTCCTCTCCAGGATCGCACAAACAACTGCTGCCCTGACGAGGTTGAAGCCAATTTGGAAAGATAGGACCATCAGTCTGCATTCCAAGGTAAGGCTGCTGCGCTCCCTTGTCATCTCCATCTTCCTATACGCTTGCGAAACGTGGACCCTCACAGCAGACCTACAACGAAGAATACAAAGCATGGAGATGAGTTGCTACAGAAGACTTCTAGACATTTCCTATACCCAGAGCACATCACCAACGACGAAGTCCGACAGACCATCACACTAGCCATTGAACACGATGACATGCTCACAGAGATGAAGAAACGGAAACTCCGATGGGATGGCCACGTCACCAGAGCATCAGACCTTGCAAAGACCATCATGCAAGGCACGGTGCGAGGGGGGCAGAAAAGAAAAGAGACAAAAAAAAGGTGGGAGGACAACATTCGAGAATGGACTGGCCTGAGTCTGAGCGAAGTCATGAGGGCTGCTGAGGACAGAGAAAGATGGAGTACGCTGGTTAAACGATCACCTGTGGTGCCCCAACGACCTTCGAGTTAGGGGATAGGATAGTAATAGAGAGAGGGAGAGAGAGGGGGAGGAAGGTAGAGAGAGAGAGAGAGTAAATAAATCTGTTCCCAAAAACATTCGATTCCCAAAGCTCAAACCCCACTACCCGTTTAAGAAAAAAAACAAACCTGTATACCATAAATTGATCTAAATGAAATTTAAACGCAACGTTTAGTGTAACGAAAACGTTAACGCAACGTTTAATGTAACAAAAAAGTTAACACAACATTTTAAAACAATTTTTAAAGTACAATATTTTAAAACTGTAACACAATACCGTTTACCCATACCATTTTTAGGAATTATTTTCAAAAGTTCAAATTTCACTGCCCTTTAACGACATCAATTAAACTTTCTGTTCTTTTCTTTCTTTTTTATTACAATGCTGGGATCAAGTGTGTTAAATTGAAGACAGGGTGTCGTTTTAATGTTTCTTGCCAGACAAAGCAAACATAAACTATATTCCATTATCACAAGAGGCCAGCCAGTGCAGCCAGGCGAAGGGAAGGAGATATAGTAGAGTTGCAGACAGACAGACAGATAGACAGACAGACAGAGACAAATAGAGAGAGGGAAGAAGAAACGGATTTGATAAATAATAATAATAATAATAATAATAATAATAATAATAATAATAATAATAATAATAATAATAATAATAATAATAATAATAATAATAATAATAATATAATAGTAATAAGAAAAAGAAGAAGAAGAAGAAGAAGAAGAAGAAGAAGAAGAAGAAGAAGAAGAAGAAGAAGAAGAAGAAGAAGAAGAAGAAGAAGAAGAAGAAGAAGAAGAAGAAGAAAAGAACTAAACAGATATAGACACAGAATGACAAAGACAGAGATAATCTCTGAGATAATAAGAGAGAGAGATGGATTATTGATTGACTGATTGAGACAGAGAGATAGACAGACATGAGGAGTGATGGACGGGGAGAGATAAAGAGAGAGATGTGAAGGGGGTGGAGCGAGGGATGGGGGGGGGAAGAAATGAGTGAAAGGTGAAAGCATGAGGAAGAGGCAGACAAAGAGAAGAATAAACACAACAAAGGAACCAAACTCCAAACGGATGACTGCAAGAACTTCTTAAAAACGAGTTTGTAATAAAATAAGCAGGAAACAAAACAAAACACAAAAATCAAATAAAGCCGGACAAAGTAAACTAAACTATACTAAACTAAACTGAAATAAAATAAAACCAAACCGGAGAATATAAAATAAAAAAACAAAATAAAATAAAATAAAATAAAAATAAAATAAGACGCTGCCTCCAATAACAAAGAAGAGGGTTGGGGGTTGGGGAGAAATCCATCCCTGTAAAATAAGAGGGCGACTAAAAAAGAAGTTGCAACAGCATGTTCTAGCGAAAGTGACACTGAATTGAATTGATTTGATTTCACACGGAGTCCCCATAGATAATGTCGAGGTCGTCACCGCTAAGAAACTAGTCTGTTTCTGATCACCTTTCATCTCCTTCTTCTTCTTCTTCTCCGTCTTCTCCTTCTTCTTCTCGTTCTTCTTGTTCTTCTTCTTATTCTTTTTGCTTCGTCCGCCGTATCGCCAATGGCCGATGTAGACGCTAAACTTCAATGTTCATTCATTCTCCCCTTCTTCTATCTTTCGTCCCTTTCATCGTCTTGTCCTCCTTCTCTTCGTCTTATTTCTTTCCTCCTTCTTCTTTCTTCTCCTTTTCTTGTCCCCCTCCTTCCTATTGCTATCAACACACTTAATTTAGTGTACTGGAATTGTATCTGCAGCACTCTTCGTTTGCCCCTTCATCCTATTACTATTGTCGTATTTTTCTTCCTTAAAGATATTTGACATTAATACCACCCGATACACATTGGTCGAAGGCTACTAGAAGCATGCTGTAGTAGTCGCCTCAACAGGCCATAAAGCATGTTCTTATGCTTCAGAGCACTGCTTCCTATACTCTTCGAGCCCTAGGAGCATTGACCAATCGACTCATAAAAATAGAAAATGTAACTTTCGTCTCCTCTAGGGGACGAATAAGGTCTAACTGTATTTGTTTCTAGGTCAGCTGTCTTTTACGAACCGTTTGAGAATGTTTTTGAACATTGTGCCGGGCGACAACCGATCCGGTATGGAATTAGTGGATAGCTTCATCATGTAGTGTGTCTTGGGCAGAAAAGACCTGGCGGTGCCCAATCCTCTCCAGGCTGTTGGCCACAGCCGAAATCCACGAATACAGTGTGGCTCGCCTTGGCCCTGAGAACGTGGTCGTTGAACCTGTAGTAACGTGAGGTTCCTCCGCCCTGGCCGGTGACTTCTGTGTAGAAGACTTTCGCCCAGTGATGCCGTGCTAACATCACCCCTGTTAGTCGCCTCTTACGACACGCCGGGAAACGTTGGGTCTATTCTATTTCATGCCCGAACCCACATAGCATCTTGAAAATAATAATACTATAATAATACCGAACGCTGTATGCGCGCTCTTCTCCAAATCATCAGACTCAAAACGCGGCGATCTGTACTAACATACACGCCAACATATTTCACCCACTCTCGCAAACACACTAACAACAAACACGTACATCTATCACTCAAAAATGTGGTGTAATGGCAGGGAGATCGTTATTAGAAGACGGGAAAGAAATTTTTTTTTAATGGACTGCATCCGTTACCATTATCGAAGGGAGAGATATACTGGAATTTCTTCTTCTTCTTCTTCTGCTCCTTCTCCTCCTCCTTTTTCAACATGGCCTTGTTGTTGTTGTTGTTGTTGTTGTTGTTGTTGTTGTTGTTGTTGTTGTTGTTGTTGTTGGTCTTTCATTCTCCGAGTTCGTCCCGGCTCTTCTCCTCCTCCTCCTCCTCCTCCTCCTCCTTCTCCTCCTCCTTCTTCTTCTTCTTCTTCTTCTCCTCCTCCCTCTTCTTCTATTCTTTTTTCTCCTATCTTCTTCTTCTTCTTCTTCTTCTTCTTCTTCTTCTTCTTCTTCTTCTTCTTCTTCTTCTTCTTCTTCGTCTTCTTCGTCCTCTTCCCCTCCTCCTTCTTCTTCTCCTCGTTTGCCTTCCCTTCTTTCCGTTTTCTTCCTCATCTCTCTTCATTTTCTTCTCTTTTGTCTTCGTTATCTGGAGCCAGACTTGCCAAAGTGACGGCCACTTCTAGTTTTAACATGGGACTCCAAGGGCATGTAAATTGTTTTTCATTGTCTGGTTCGCGTTAGTCTCCCTTGATTGAGTTATCTCAAAAGCGAACTCGTACTCCAAAACCTTCAGTGCTTGTTTTCTTGTGAGGTGTATGTTAGTTTGGTGTGAACCAATAGAAATGGACCCATTTTATTTGGAGTGTGTGTGTGTGTGTGTGTGTGTGTGTGTGTGCGTTTGTGTTGACTCCGTTAGGCTGCCAATCGTATGGTTACACACTCACGTTATGCTGCCTCGCTCTTTATGCTGCCGACCGCATAATGCACAATTACGATTTTTGAACTCCCTAACCTCTAAAATATGCATAAATTATAATCCGAGCTGTGATTGGTTTAGGCAGCATAACGTGGGAAATTCATTGATGGTCACACACGACCCTTAACACACGTGTGTGTATCACGGCAGCATTTGTGCTGTAAAAAGTAGACGTGAAATCACACACTAAGGAGAGAGAGGGAACTAGTTTTTGAAAACAAGTGTGCACAAGTCGCCATCTTGAATTGGAAAGAGCCACTGGTAAGTTGCTGTGCTTTAGTTGATTTTTCGTTTGTTAATTATTTACTTTGAGTGCTTATGTATTTGTGCCATTATTATGAGAAAACCATGGATGCTGTCTGTGAAAATTCAACATTTTTTCTTCCCTTTTTCTGTGGAGAGTCCATTGATGCTAGATCTAGTGCCACTTCCATGGCATGCTGTGTCACCATCCCTCTTCTACTGACAGCACTGTTCTAATTCTACTTTGTTTCCTTACATTGTTGATTCAGAATCACGTTGGTTAATTCAAATTAATTATCAGTTCTGATGTTTGTTTTTTCTTTACATGAATGTCGGAAGGAAAAGTTTTTATTCAGCATTCCAATACTAAAAAAGGAAGTTTCTGATTCTAACAGACTTTGTTACTAACTGGACTAATCTAGCTATTTCACTTAAGAATGCACCAAGCATAAATAACTTTAAACACCTGTTAGATATACTTCCACAGTTTAAAAATATATTTTATTGCTATGAGTATGATAATGAAATGTGTAGGAAAATCACATGCTCATTTTGCTCCTATACGACTACTAGTACTAGTACTAGTAGTAGTAGTACTACTACTACTACTTCAAACTAGTATCTTCTTTTCCTTTTAAATTCACCTCTTTTAATTTAATTCTTTTTCTTGATCTTACTTTTTTACATGTACACTTTCAAGTTTGCATGGTTGCTGTACATAATTATCTACCAGTGACAGTGTAAGGGCGCGTCCACATGACGAGCTGCGCTTTGAGCTAGCGGTGGCGTAGCGTTGGACGAGCTTTGAGCTTTGAGCGGTGGGTGGCCACACCAAAAGCGTCAAAAGGCTAGCAGCTCCCTAGCTGTACAGCTGGCTGTAAGCTCGGCGACAGCTTGGGTGGCCACATGACAAGCTGTTACAGCTAGCTGCCTGCGAGCGTGATGCTAGCTGTCGTTCAGAAGTTTATTATCTGTGGGTTTGCAAGGCATCGCAGACCCGCAACTAAAATTTATTTCTGTTGAAGTTGGAGCCTACGGGAAAGAGAGTGATGGAATATTTTCCAGGTTTCAGATGAAACTCTGCCTTGAAGGGAATACAGTAAATATGTCCCACTACCAAATTCCAACATTCACCTTTCCTATTTTTTGGGTAGGTAACCCAGCCTATCGCCCAAGCCATACCTAATAACATGCATCAACACAGTCGATATCATCTTAAATTATCGCCATGGCAAGCCGTTGTGTAGAATGCGGGTTTGTAGTGCTTGCTGGAAAATGGTAAGTGCTGAAAACAGCAATCTGCACAACGTGACCACTGCTGACCACATTGTGCTAGCACTGTTGCCTTGCACAATGCAGTCATCCATCATGAAAGCGCTGATATAAAAAAAAGGACACGGAGATCTGGGATGATACTCAAGTCCGTGGCGAACAGGACAGACGGATGGGGTGTTACTCAGGTCGTCCTGGAAAATACTTAGCATGGGTGAGAGAACAGCTGGTTGAGTATTTTGTCAGGGTTGGTGCAGTGAACTGGCAGGAAAGCTACAGTTAATATAACTTTGCTGAACTAACTGACGGCAGTGATAATGAAGGATGAGACTCTCGTGACTTTAGTTTTTCCATGTTCATATACGTCACAAAGCTTGTGATTTTAAATCTAAAGTTGATCACTTTTAAGATCAACATGGAATGTACTATTTAAAAAAAAAATAAAACAAAGAGTGCAGATTTAAAAAAGATGGACCTGCAATCATGCACTCCACCCAAATGTTGGTCATTTACTGTTCAGCCTTCCCCTTTTCTCTCTCTTGTTTTTCCCCCAACCTCCACCCCTAGAAAGAAATAAACCCAAGTTAAAACGTTAACTATATATTTTTGTAAACTTTTATTGGCTGGCATCGAACACACAATACCTACATCATAAGTGTTCATTGATAATTTACCATCATAGCCCTTTTATTTATTTTTTATTTATAAAATCCAGATCTAAATCTAGGTTGAATTTGGGACTGTAAGCACGGTTCTAAATCTGAGTGAAAACATCAAATGTGAATTCGCTTAATATATCTAGATCTGTATTTTATTTGCAACAAATTGTGTTAAAACATAATAAAAGAAAAAAAAAGCACTTACTGGGTACTATTATTTTTCAATGGCGACTGCATGATAAAGCTGCAATTTTGTCAATTAGGCCTATACTATACGAAAAGAGCAATTGGTCATTTTATTATAAAATTTATAACCATCTTCACTCAATCACTAACTTGAGTGCCTTGCCATTTTAGGCACCTCCTGAAACAGCTTTGCTCGAACCTCCCTGTTCGAAAATCTTTTTGTTTTTTCTGCCACAATCTCTTATTTTGTAGTTCTCTGATTCCGTGAGCGAAGGGTGGTAAGAAGACTGATTCAAGGCCAAGGACACAAAACCAATCAAGGTCAAGGACCCAAAACCACCGCTTGAGCTTCGAGCGTCGATAAATGCCGAGAATATTACCGCTGCTCGAAGCTAGCAATAGCCGCGCGGCTCGTGGTGTGGACGCTTCTACAGTAATTCTAGTTAGACTTTTCGCAGCGCAGCTGAAGCGCAGCTCAAAGCTTCGCTCGAAGCTTGTCATGTGGACGCGCCCTAAGCAACAAGTACTGAAGTATGATGGGCACCAACAGAAATTTGAGAAAGAAGACAAATTAAAATTATTTATCAAATACTACAGTATAGTATAGTGAGGCCTATAATTAGGACTTCTGTGACTGCATACTAGCTGGTCCTACTGTGTTAGCAAATGGACCCTCACAGACACATTTTGACCTGGCTGTTGTAAGCATAAGCTCTCGACCGTGTGCACAAATTCTACGAATGTATAAATTTGTTTGATGGATTTATCATGTAATTTGAATGAACATAATTAGTTGAACACAGAAACATGTGATGAATAATGGTGTATTGAGTGCATACACAATTAGGGCATAATGGTCAGTTGAGTAAAATTGACACAATGTTTTAATTTGTTTTCTTTTGTATTAGTTAAGCAATTTGAATTGTGTTTCACCAGGACATGAAAATGAGAGTTGAAATTTACACATTTGGACTAATAAAATAAAATAATGTATCTTTGCCATGCGCCTGGTGTACAAATTGAATTCTTAAAATTATTTGTTTTGATATCAATTGCAGACGCAGCAGAGTACCCAAACACTGCCAATGGCTTCTTGGCATGGAAGGCCTCAGAAGGCATCGGAATTTGTAAGACCCCAGACTGCTGCAGAATATTTCCGGTTGTTAAAGGAAATGTGAGTTTATGTTTTAGTTTCCTTAAATTTCTTCATCATTAGTTTCCTCATTTTTATTTTGTCACAATGAAGAGAGCAGCACAAATTCGTTCTTTTGAACACATGTATTGTTGATTCGGGAAATGACTTGGCCACGTTAATTTTTGTAAATACAACTATACTTTGGTAAGATTTTTATTTTTTTTTTCAACTGGAAAACCCCATACAGAGTACTGTTTGACCTTTACAACCATACACCAAATGGAGACCCATCAGTTCTAGCATGTCCCGAGAACAGATAAGAAGAAGAAATCCTCCCAATTCTCCGGGAAGAAGTTGAGGCAGCAGTGCAATCGCTGAAGAAATGGAAGTCAGCGGGTGTGGACAACATACCGGAGGAACTGCTACAAGCAGGAGGAGAAGTGATGATAGATGCCCTCACCATTATCTGTAACAAGATCTGGCAGAGTGGGGAGTGGCCAATACCATGGACCCAGTCACTTGTCATCACTCTTCCCCAAAAAGGTAACCTTTAGGAGTGTGAAAATTACCGCACCATCAGCCTCATCAGCCATCCCAGCAAGGTCCTCCTGAAAATAATACTCAACAGGTTGAAACCCCAAGCTGAACAAATCATAGCTGAAGAACAAGCAGGATTCAGGTCAGGGCGAAGTACCACTGAACAGATTTTCAACCTCAGAATAATCTGTGAGAAATACCTACAGCACCAACAACATCTATATCATGTGTTCATAGACTTCAAGAAGGCGTTTGACCGAGTCTGGCATGCAGCTCTATGGGCAACAATGAAAGTGTACAACATCAGCCCTAAAATTATTGAAGTCATCAAAAGCCTGTATGACAAGGCTACCAGTGCAGTCCTCCACAACAGCGCCATCGGGAACTGGTTCAGAACAACAATCGGTGTGCGTCAATGATGCCTACTCTTTCCAACACTCTTCAACATCTTCCTAGAGCGCATCATGTCAGATGCTCTTGCAGATCATGAAGGCACAGTCAGCATAGGGGGTAGAGCAATCTCCAATCTTCGTTTTGCGGATGACATTGATGGATTGCCTGGAGAGGAACAAGAACTTGAACAGCTGGTACAGAGGCTTGACACCACCTCCAGAGCTTATCGAATGGAAATAAGTGCAGAGAAGACCAAAATGATGACCAACAACACCAATGGCATCAACACGGACATCAAAGTCCAAGGCCAATCCCTCAACACAGTGCATAGCTTCAAATATTTAGGAGCCATTGTATTAGACAATGGGTCCCGACAGGAAGTCCTCTCCAGGATCGCACAAACAACTGATGCCCTGACAGGGTTGAAGCCCATTTGGAAAGACAGGACCACCAGTCTACATTCCAAAGTAAGACTGCTGCGC
The DNA here is from genome assembly GCA_036898135.1 of Oncomelania hupensis. Taxonomy (NCBI): domain Eukaryota; kingdom Metazoa; phylum Mollusca; class Gastropoda; order Littorinimorpha; family Pomatiopsidae; genus Oncomelania; species Oncomelania hupensis. The sequence goes on from CM072513.1 coordinate 80,906,013, forward strand.
TCCCTTGTCATCTCCATCTTCCTATATGCGTGCGAAGCATGGACCCTCACAGTAGATCTCCAACGAAGAATATAAAGCATGGAGATGAGGTGCTACAGAAGACTTCTGGGCATTTCCTATACCCAACACATCACCAACGACGAAGTCCGACAGACCATCACACAAGCAATTGAATTGGACAACACGATGACCTGCTCACAGCGGTGAAGAAACGGAAACTCCGATGGTATGGCCACGTCACCAGATCATCAGGCCTTGCAAAGACTATTCTGCAAGGCACAGTGCAAGGAGGTAGAAGAAGAGGAAGACCGAAAAAGAGGTGGGAGGACAACATTTAGAGTAATTTAGACATAACGATTCATTATGTACTTATCAAGAGTAACAATAGACAACAGATAACAGATTTGAGCAGAATATATTTTTTTGTGCTGTGTAGGAATGTAATAAAGGCTGCTCCAGTCCAAGCATCATCTACAACACCAGCTGAAGCAACTACATCTGTCGTGTCCACAGTAGCTACTACTGCAGCAGAACTGGAGAAGTCGGCATCGCTGCCATCACCAGCCCCTGCAGAAATAACGCCGTCTTCTGAAATGGATTGTAATATGGTAAGTCTGTTAACAACCATTGTTCTGTATTTAAAAAAAACAACTAATAATTATGTTGTATTGTATAGTTCGGGAGGGAAGTAAACAATAATATTGCCTTGTTTTCTTTCAAAGGTAAATTATATATATATGTGCAGCTTAAATAAAAACACTTGCTCAGGATTCCCCACCACCACCACCACCCCCCTCCCACCCCCAAAACAAAAAACAAAAAAAACACAAAAAAACAAAACAAAAACTGTTTCCATCAGATACATGACTCATGAATGATATGAACAGAGCCAGGGAAGTGGTTCATTAACTCTAGATTAAGCTTTGTTTCAAATGGTAGATCACAATAGTACAAGATCAGCAGTTAATTTGAAACACTTTCTTACAATTATTTTAATTTTGATGTATATTTTTTTCTTCATAAAACAATGTACAACTAATGGAACAAAAGGCTTAAAACAGTCTGTTATTCATAGTTTACATCATTACATGTAATGAATGCAGGCATATTACAATAATATTATATTTTGTTGTTTTCCAGTTGCCAAACACAGTTGATACAGACATCCATGGAGTACAGAGGAAGTAGCAGCTTGTTATCGACAATTGGGTCGCTACATTCACCTCCACACCTTACCTGGTAAAGCTGTCATAGAAGACTGCCTCCAAAAAGAACCTGTTCTCAGGCACAGAACTTGGAAAAACATCAAAGATTTTGTAAGAAATCGGGCCACAGCAACAGCTAACGCAGCTAGATAAAAACACTGTGTACATACAAACTCTGTGTATGAGGGACTGTCACGCCTGCCTCGATTCTTTTCAGGCACAACTGCACTGCTTCAGAAACTTCTAGATGCCAAACTCTGGACTTTTGAGACTGATGGTCCACTAGTGCACCATTGCAGCTCTCCAAAAATAGTGTGATGTTGTGATTCCTCATGTTTTAAGTACACTAAACCTTTTCACTGGTAAAGACTTCATGCACTAAATGGCTGCGTGTATGCACTGTGTAGACCACCTTTGTTGACAGCGTGGTTTTGTGAAACAATTTGTAATGTAATGTAGAACGTCGTTTGAAACCAATTACTGAAAATTCTGTGACCAAGGCAATTGCCTGTATATGAATGGCACCAAAAATGACCCATGTGGCATCATCATGCTTACGGTTGTATTTGTTACATTCATACTGGACAGTTATGCATGAAAACTATGACCATTGATTCATGAAGTATTAATCATGAGACATAAGTATTGCGGATACCCCCGTTGGAGTGCCGGGGGTTTCAGTATAAATAGTATCCCCACTTTCTGGAAATTTAGTGCTTTAAATTCCCACTGTCGCTGTCTTCCTCATTTGCACTTTCCCATTCCTGCTCTGTCCTATCACTCTGCTATACTATCTTCTTCTTCGCTAGATCAATGACCTACCTTTTTTCTTGAAAACTCTTCCTGGACAAGACTCCTTGTTTGTGTATGGGGTCTGTTGGATAAGCTTGGGAGTATTGGACGCTTTCTGCCGGGTGGTCACTAGGGCTTCCTATGATGTTATTATTTAGCAACATAGGCATTTTATATGTATGTGTTTTGTTGATAATTTATAATGATGTTTGTATTCTATTTTGTTTTTGTAACCGGGGGTTCGAGTAGTTGGGGTAAAGCCTCAGCCGTCCCCTGCGTGGGATGTCTTTATTGTAAAGTGACTGGCCGGTGGAGGGCATTCAGTTTTCCCACTAGGGTTGTTTCAGCAGATCTTTTATGCAGATCGGGGGTTGTCCGGTCCTGATTTGGCTCAGGGGAGTCCGCTGGACCTAAAGCAACAATCAATCAATCAAGTATTGCGGAAGAACAAAATTTAGGGAGGAAAAAAATTATACTCAACATATCATTTGATAGCTATCTTTTATCAACAGAAAACAAAACAGAACACCACAAGCTGGGATTTTTGTTGTTGATAAGAAGAATCTATGATCTAAAACGTTAAGTGTTCTTTCCTTCTGTAATTCTACAGTATTTCCGTCTCGTTGTACAGGACAGTATGTGACTGAAAGCATGAATCGTTGGGGACACAAATTGTGCTGGTACTGCTTTCTCTAGTCTGTGAATAAATTGTTGCTAAAAAAATTCTGACAATCTAACTTGTTGAAATTGAATAGTGTGCTGAGTCATGTTTAGAGGGAGCAGTGACCAAACAAATGGAAATGGCGAAATGGACTATTCATGATCTTTATTGATGAGGTGTAATCAATATTTTGATGCGTCCACTGTCAGTTTTCATGAGATGTAAGAATCGTTAAAGATCAAAATTAAATGTATGCTTGTCTTAGGGTGAGTGCCAAATATGATTGGTAATAGAGATTTCGTGTGAGCTGGATGGGTCAAGGGCACATGTACAATGCCATGAACATAATTAAGACAGTTGGGTGCGCGTGAAAAAAATCGATTATATTTTGAAGTGTTTAGTTTAGGTAAGCATGCAGTGGGCAGTTGGAAAGGATAACATTTCTTTTAGTATTTGAGATGAGAGTATAAACTGAGATCAAGTCTGCATGCATGCATTCCATTGCACGGACTTTAAAGATCTTGACGCTCATGTTCTAGCTGGGCGAGTGCCAGCTACCCAATACACTTTGCACTGAACTAGGTCCAATACCTCATCGTCCAGGATTGTGCTCAGTCGTTTGAGAGTCAGACTATATGTCCAGAGGTTGCAGGTTGAGCATCAGACTATGCGCCCAGAGGTTGCAGGTTGGCGCCTTGGGCCGCTTTGGCTAGATCCTGTATCGGCCAGCACTTTGAGCAGCTCTGTCCTGTTGTCTGCAAATATGCATCCCGAACAGTGCCCTAAATACTTATAGTATCATGGTTCAGTGTTTGAATGATCTTTCTATTTTATTTTAGAGCATCCTTTAGCAATCATAGTAGATACCATGTACAGCTCTGTGTGACTGCAGCACTTTGAAACAATGGTTTGTATGTTGCCCTGTTTACTAAGTAGACTGCTACAGGTTTACAGGAAATTGATAAGACATTGATGTACTTATTTATTATTTATTATTATTTAATCGTTCTTATATAGCGCTTTTCCAGCTCAAGCGCTGCTCAAGGCGCTGGCCGATACAGGATCTAACTTAAGCCGCCCGAGATGCCCACCCGCAGCCTTTGGGCACATGGTCTGACGCCCGGACAACTGAGCACAATCCTGGGCAGCCAGGGATGGGGGAGAAGGACCTAGGTGCATGCTGGGTGTTTTCTTGTCACCGGCACTCACCCGTCTAGGACATGAGCGTCAGGATCTTTAAAGTCCGTTATGATGGAATGTATGCGACACAGACTAGACCTCGGTTTATACTCTCATCCGAAGGAGTAGGAAAACAGGAGTAAAGTGTCTTTCCCAGGGACACAACACAATGGCCCGGCCAGGGCTCGAACCCGGGACCTTCCGATCCGCAAGCCGAAGCACTACCATTATCATTCATTCAATCAAACCACCATTCGTTATTGACACAGCCCAAGCACCCATATTAATTTTATGTTACACGAAGTTATGCAAATTAATAGCCGAATCTCTTATGTCGATGTTCGTGCTTGGGCAGTGTAAATAAAAATATCGAAGCTCGAATATCAAATATCAAGGGATGAACTTGTGCGACTTGTAGGTACGAGGCTTTTCAGGTCACTGTTGGTTTTCTCTGGGTACTCTGGTTTCCTCGCTCCCTTCAATAAAAATATTGGATGCAGTCAATCTAAACATTTCAAAATTAAAATTAGATTCCCTTTTCATCTTCTAATAATAGTGACTTTGCATGTCTGAGTGATGAATGTGCGTTCCGTGCGTATGTAAAGATGTCTGCAAAATGTGCAATTTATTGACTTTTATGTTTTTTAATTAGTGTTGTTGTAGGTTTTTTTCCCCACTATTTTGTTTGGTTTTTGTTTGTTTGTTAAATATGTGCTTTTTTAAATTTAAAAAACACATTTTTTTTGGTAACATTTGGATGATTTTCTTGTTAGTTGACTGATTATTTTTTATTTTTGTGTGTGTTGGAAGTAACACCACCGTGGAGTTGCCGGGGGTTTCTGTATGAATAGCATCCTCACTTTCTGAAAATTTAGTGCTGTAGTTTAAATTCCCACTGTAGCAGTCTTTCTTCTTTGTTCTTTCGTATTCATACTCTGTTCTATAGCTCTACTATCTTCTTCGCTAGACTAGTCATCTACCTTTTTTCTTGAAAACTCTCCCAAAACTCCTCTTTTGTGTATTGGGTCAGCTTGGGGATATTGGACGCTCTCTGCCAAATGGACACTAGGGCTTTCTATGATATTATTTAGCAATGTAGGCATTTAATATGTATGTGTTTTGTTTTAATATTTAATCATGTTTTTATTCCAATTTTTTAAACGGGGGTTCGATAAATTAAGAGTATAGCCTCAGCGTCCCCTGCATGGGATGCCTTTATTGTAAAAGTGACCGGCTGGTGGAGTGCCTTCAGTGTTACCGTTAGGGTTGTTTCAGCAGATCTTTTATATGGATTGGGAGTGAGCCCTCTTTCAACTGAGTTGTGGTCCTGATTCGGCTTTTATCAGTCCGCTAGACCCTATAAACAATGACTAACTAACTAATTGATTTGTTATAATATTGATAAATATGAAACCAAACAAAACCAGTGTGATTTTTCTATCTTTGAGATGCCAGCTCACCCATTGCCACTGTCTGCTAACCACACATGTTTATGTATTGTCCATAGTCCTGCACACTACCAGTTGTTTGAACATTAAAATATGTATTACAGTTTGAATACATTTATACTGAAGCCATTTGACAGATTTGTGTTTTCTTTTTCTCTATCTTTTTCTCATTCTGTTGCTCAACTCAGTTACGATTACGTAAGTTTTTTTAAAGCACATTCTGCATCAAACTTCAAAGCAGTTTTCATAGTGAGTCAAGTAAAGTTTATTCATATTCTCAGCATCATAATACAAATGTCTTTAACATGTTCTACTGCTAGTTAACTAAAATCCACTAAAGATTTACAATAAAGTCTTTTTGAAGATTTCAATTCAATGTATTTGAAATCAGTTTACAAATTATGTGATTTTAGAATGTAACATCTTTATAAGTATGATGGTACACCTGCAGACTGCCTGGTAATAATGCATAAGAGTTTACACAAATTAACTACACAATAATGGTACAGATGAGCTTACCAACAATGACTACATAATGATGGTACATAAGAGTTTACACACCATGACTACTTAATGATGGTACACAATGACCGCATAAAGTTAGTACAAATGAGCATACACAAAATGATCACATAATGATGGTACACATGAGTTTATTAATGACCACATAATGTTAATACGGATGAGCTTACACACAATGACCACATAATGTTGATACAGATGAGCTTACACACAATGACCACATAATGTTAGTGCCAAAGAGGTCACACACAATGGCTGCACAATGATGGTAAGAAATCACACTTCCATGTTTGTTGCTTTAGAGAAATAATTTATATACCACAGCTCTTAGAATGCAAAAATGAAGCAAATTCCATAATTTGGAATAATTTGGAGTTCATAGAGCTGTTCAGTAGCCAGATATATACCGGCAGCGTAATGATGGAAAATTGTTAAAGACCGCTTAACGGGGTCAACTCCTGTATGTGTGTGTGTGTGTGTGTGTGTGTGTGGAAAGGGGAGGAGGAAGAGTGAGGGGTGGGGCGTGAACGTTGTGTGTGTGTGTGTGTGTGTGTGTGTGTTTGAAACAACATACTGATTTTCTGTTAAGCGCGAGTAGGGAAACGAGATATATCTAAGTTTACTTTCTACTGTATTTGTTTGTATACGGGTGTGAATGTGTGTGTGTGTGGGTGTGTGTGTGTGTGTGTGTGTGTGTGTGGAAAGGGGAGGAGGAAGAGTGAGGGGTGGGGCGTGAACGTTGTGTGTGTGTGTGTGTGTGTGTGTTTGAAACAACATACTGATTTTCTGTTAAGCGCGAGTAGGGAAACGAGATATATCTAAGTTTACTTTCTACTGTATTTGTTTGTATACGGGTGTGAATGTGTGTGTGTGTGGGTGTGTGTGTGTGTGTGTGTGTGTGTGTGTGTGTGTGTGTGTGTGTGTGTGCTCACGTGGGGACCCGCTAATCGCAAATCCTTGCGAGATGCGTACGTACGTGTACGCATTATACATTTTTGTATTATTATTATTCATATTATTATTATTATAAATTCATCATTACTAATCCATTCTTTTTCCTTCTTCTTCTACTCCTTTCCACGATTCTCTTTCTTTTCTTTCCATTAATTCCTCCTTTGTCTCTTCTTCTTCTTCTCCTCTTCCTCCTACTTCTTCTTACTCTTTTTCCTCTTCGTGCTTTTCTCCTCCTCTTTTTTTCTCCTCCTCCTCCTTCTTCTTGTTCTTCTTCTGTGTCCCCTTCCACCTTCTCCGTCCCCCCACACACCCCTCCCACCCCGCCACCGTGGCGGTGCCGGGGGTTTCAGTATAAATAGTATCCCCACTTTCTGGAAATTTAGTGCTTTAAATTCCCACTGTCGCTGTCTTTCTCCTTTTTCTTTCTCATTCCTATTCTGTTCTATCAATCGGGTGCTGGTCACTACCGCGAGCGTCACTACCGCGTGTAACACTACCGCGTGTAACACTATCGCGAGTGTAATACAACCGCGAGTAACAGTACCGCGTGTAACACTTCCGCGTGTGTAACACTTTCGCGTGTGTAACACTACCGCGGGTAGCACTACCGCGTGTAACACTTCCGCGTGTCTTGTATCACGAAAAGAGAGAGAGAGAGAGAGAGAGGGAGAGAGAGAGAGAGAGAGAGAGAGAGAGAGAGAGAGAGAAAGAGAGAGAAAGAGAATTCAATGTGTGTTGAAACAATCGTGACATTTGACACTGACACTTGAGAGAGAAAATCAGAGAGAGAGAGAAAGAGAGAGAGACAGAGAAATGGGGAGAGAGAGAGAGAGAGAGAGAGAGAGAGAGAGAGAGAGAGAGAGAGAGAGAGAGAGAGAGAGAGAGCGAAAGACAAAGAAAGAAATTTGTATCTTTTTATTGTTCATTTTTATTTTTAATTCATATTTCTTTTAATACAATTATGTTTTTTAAATTAAAAATCCTCGAAAATTACATGCATTTTGTACGTGCGTGCGTGCGTGCGTGCACGCTTGCATGCGCGTGTGTCCATCTGTCTGTCTGCCTGTCGCATGGCAGTTATTATTTTAGAAGAATAAGAAGAAGATGAAAAAGGAAGAAGAAGAAGAAGAAGAAGAAGAAGAAGAAGAAGAAGAAGAAGAAGAAGAAGAAGAAGAAGAAGAAGAAGAAGAAGAAGAAGAAGAAGAAGACAACAACAACAACAACAACAACAACAACAACAACAACTCTCTCTCTCTCTCTCTCTCTCTCTCTCTCTCTCTCTCTCTCTCTCTCGTTAGTGGAACACACGCGGAAGTGTTACACGCGGTAGTGCTACTCGCGGTAGTGTTTCACACGCGGTAGTGTTACACACGCGGAAGTGTTACACGCGGTACAGTTACTCGCGGTAGTGTTACACACGCGGTAGTGTTACACGCGGTAGTGTTACACGCGGTAGTGTTACACGCGGTTGTGACGCTCGCGGTAGTGACGCACATTCCTATCAATCTACTACACTATCTTCTTCTTCGCTAGACTAGTCACCTACTCTTTTTCTTGAAAACTCTTCCGGACAAAACTCCTCATTTGTGTGTGAGGTCTGTTAGATCAGCTTGGGAATATTGGACGCTTTCTGCCAGGTGGTCACTGGGATTCCTATGATGTTATTATTTGGCTATGTAGGCATTTTATATGTATGTGTTTTGTTGATATTTTAGAATGATGTTTGTATTCTATTTTGTTTTTGTAAACGGGGGTTCGATAAATTAGAGTATAGCCTAAGCGTCTCCTGCGTGGGATGCTTTTATTGTAATGTGACCGGCAGGTGGAGTGCCTTCAGTGTTACCACTAGGGTTGTTTCGGCAGCTCTTTTATGCGGATAAGGGGTGAGTCCTCTTTCAGCCAAGTTGTGGTCTTGATTTTGTGGTCCAGATTCGGCTCTTAGCACTCCGCTGTAAGCAATGAATTTTAAAAAAAAGGGGTAAAGGTAGTCCCATAGCCTTGTGGCCGTAGGGGAGCGTGATGTTGGAGATCACACTTTTCTTGGGCCAGCGTAATGAGGGTGATGCCCATCTCTTTCCCTCGCTGATTTCCCTTCCCCACCCTTAAGAGAGTAGGTACTCAGTCACAGTTGAGTCAACTGGGGGCGTTGTTATATGTCGCTTCACGTTTTGCGGTCACCCATCCAAGTGCTAACCGCACTGGACGGTGCTTAACTTGCGACACAGTAGCGAGTGCTCCAACGACTGCGCTATCCGACACCCCAATGAATAACTAACTATCTTCTCCGTCCACGGTTTTCCACGTGCAGATCATTTCCTGTGGAATAAGCCAATTTTCCAAAGTTGCGAAAAGACAATGGGCCACGAGACTGAAGTGAAAAGGACGTGTTTTCCATGGTTTGGAATTGCAGTAATCTTTGAGAAATGTAAGAACGGGACCCAGAAAATGCCATCGTTGCTTCAATTTGGGGATCAAAAAGAGGGGAGAGAGGGTGGGTGGGAGGTGGAGAGAGGGGTGGAGGTGGGTTTTCTCCTTCCGCTCAGGTTTGGAATGCAGTAAATCTTGGAGAAAGATAGGTAGTGGATCCAGAAGACGCATCGCGGCGTCAATTTGTAGGTGGTGGGGAGGTCTAGATGAGGGTAGTGGCAAATTCAGGTGGCTTTCTCTGACGTTCAGGTTCTGAATTGCAGCAATCTTGGAGAAAGGTATAACGAACGACCTGGACCCAGAAGACGGACGCATCGTGGAATCCACTGGGGGTCAGTTCTCGGGCAATTTCTACGTTGCTGAAAGGCAGCAGAAGAAGGACAAGCTCATATCTGAAGCCATTTTGTCCGATCCATCTTGTCTACTTTCGCCACAATGCCGGGGTCTTAGTTTTAATTTGACAGCCTGAATAGAGTCTTTCTAACATCCTTTTTCTCTGTTTTAATCTTTTTCCTTTTTCTTTTGCCCTTAAAGGGCCTTAAAATCACACATTTAAAGCGTGACACGCCTAGATCCATTTTTGAAATTCACAGGGATTCCACGTAAACAGCATGAACTGAAAGAGTTCACGATAGCATTTTGGACGTAATTATTCTCCATTTAAATGCGCGCGTCAGAGTGGTGCGGGAATGATGGACAAGATCTATTATCTCCCTTCTCACCTCCAACACAGTCGTTGTTGTCTTTCTTGTGGCCTGGCTTCATTGTAATATTCACGTGGATCCGCGAACCTTTCTTTCTTCGAGGTTCTCAGATACCCAACCTAGGTTTCTTAATCTTTTGGACACAAAAAAATGAGGTTTAGAACTTTTAGGTTTGGGATCTGATAACATCAACAACAACAAAAAAAAAAGGTTCTTGAACCTACCTGAACCTTCTAATTAGGACAGGCCATTAATGTGTGACTTCCCGTGGTAAGTCTTCTGAAGAAACATAAATCTGTTGTCTGTGTTAACTTCGTCCTATAATGTCCATCTGTCATAAGCTTGTTCGATGATTACTGATTATGTTTAAATACCTTTTCGCTTCGTCCCCCCAGTAACCTTATGTTTTATCGTTCCTATACTTCTGTAGCGCTTTTCCTACTCAAGAGCTGCTCAAGGCGCGGGCCGATGCAGGATCTACCTCGAGCCATCAGAAGCACCCACTTGCTGAGGCCCCAGATGACTAAACACGCTCCTGGCCAGTGTAACGGGGGATACTGTTGAGAAGGGCACTAAAGCGCTTGCTGACAGTATTTATGTAGCTGGTACTCCCTCGTCTAGGACATGAGCGTCAGGATCTTTGAAGTTCATACGCTGGATCCCGTGCGTGCACAGACTAGACCTCGTTTATACTCTTGTCCTGATAACCTATCTCATCATATCCTATCCCGTAACGCAAAGGTCGTTGGGGCACAACAGATGATCGTTTAACCAGCGTTTTCCGTCTTTCTCTGTTCTCAGCAACCCTCATGGCTTCGTTCAGTGTCAAACCAGTCCATTCTCGAATGTTGTCCTCCCACCTCTTTTTCTGTCTCCCACTTCTTCCGCCTCCTTGCACCGTGCCTTGCAGGATGATTTTTGCAAGGCCTAATGCTCTGGTGACGTGGCCATACCATCGAAGTTTCCGTTTCTTCACCACTGTGAGCATGTTATGTTGTCCAATGGCTTGTGTGATGGTCTGTCGGACTTCGTTGTTGGTGATGTGCTGGGTATAGGAATTGCCCAGAAGTCTTCTGTAGCACCTCATGATAACGTTTTTATCTGTTTTACCAACAACGATGCGTAGGATTTCGCTTGGTTTTCCACACAGTATCCTGAAGCAGAAGGATGGTGTGCAATAGTGGGGTAGCCGGTGCATGTGGTCTGAAATGATCTCTCTGTCTCCCTGACTTCATTACAAGCAGTCAGATTGAAGGGCCGCAACCCTGGGCAATCCTGTCTCAAGTCACTTACGCAATAACCGAACTTGTTGCCTAGGCGAGGAAAGACACACTAGTAGCCGTGGCAAGGAGATGTTGTTTTTTTGTTTGTTTGTTTTAAGTTGACGGCGGCTTGTGGAGCCTTTGTGAAGTGCAATGGAAGGCTAGGTAAAATTAAGGCCTAAACGATTTAATTTTCTTTAACTCCTTCAAATGAGAGTATAAACCGAGGTCTAGTCTGATCACGCACTCATTCCTTCGCCATCCCAACGCCCGGACTTTACAGATCCTGATGATCCTGTCCTAGACGGGTGAGAGCCAGTTAGCTTCATGAATACAACCACTACGAGGGCTAAGGTCCCTCTTTCTCCCTGCTCAAGGCGCTGGTCGATACAGGATCTAACTCAAATAGCCCGAGGTGCCCACTTGCTGGCTTAGGTGCCTAGGTTCTCGCACCAAGCAACTGAGCACAATCCTGGGCGATCGGGGATGGGTGATAACGGGAATTATTAGTGCTTGCCGGGTACTGGCATTGGCCTGTCTAGGACTTGACCGTCAGGATCTTTAAAGTCCGTGCGTTGGGATGGAATGCACTAGCCCTCGGTTTATACTCTAATCCGAATGACCAACTCTGCCAAATCTGTTATTTTTATCATAAACGTTTTTTTTTTTGCCTTGACTTCATTAATGACGCGCTATTGCCGTCTATCTAGCAGCACAATGAGGTCTGGCATAAACTCAGTTCAGTTCAGTTCTTTTATTTAACGTCTATTCATTTCATACAATGATTTTAGACGATCATACACACACACACGCACACACACACTATCTATACAATCAAAAAATACCTTTTAAATCGGTATTTAAAATAATACTTGCTATTGTTTCTATTATTGCTTGATTATATAAGATATTACTAATAAACTCTTCTACCTAAAATGTATCGCGAGGGCACCTTAAAGAGTAGGTCAACGTGCGTTTGTCTAGCTTCCTGATGGCACGCGAGAGAGAGCCTAACTTCCAGACACCCCAGCGCTCAGGCAACGCCTGCAAAGCTCTGCTGGCTAAAGGGACACTACCGCTCTCATTCAATTAGTCTCCCTTTGTGATCCGATCTTGTCTGCTGGAGGCAGTTTTAGTGCGGGCTGGAGCTCGAAAATGGAGAAAAGCAGGCGTCCATTTTACCCCTCCTCACCTCACGTTTTATCTCCTCCCCACTCCCCTTCTTTTTCCTCATACCTTCCTCCCCCTTCCTCCTTCTTCATATTATCCCACACCCTCATTATCTCTTCCTTCTTTTTTTCCATTTTTTTTTATTTTCCGGTCTCAACCTACACGCACTTTTCTTTCTTTCTCTCTCTCTCTCTCTCTCTCTCTCTCTCTCTCTCTCTCTCTCTTTCTTTCTTTCTCTCTCTCTCTCTCTCTCTCTCTCTCTCTCTCTCTCTCTCTCTCTCTTAATATACAGTACATGTATATACTAATATATATCGGTATGTTGACATGCATTAATGTCCTACAGAAAGTGCAGTGACGTTCTGCTGTACACAACAACAAAGTACAAGTATATATATATATATACGTGGGGGGGGGAGGGGGAGGGAGAGGACGAAAAGAAAGAAGAGGAGGAAGAAAATAGAGGTAGAGAGAAAAGAAAGGACGTTGAAGGATAGAAAACGAAGAGTGTCGGTATGATATAGGTATACCCAGGTTGACGTTTAAAACGAATCGACCCAGTACAAATCATACACCTAGGTTCGGTCCAAATCTAATACCAACTCTTGGTTCGTTCCATCCCAATTCCGATCTCATACATGGAAAGTTGATTTTCAGAATACACGACATTTCAACTCATGGCCAATCATTGCAATCAGTGAAAGGAGGTAGAAGAAGAGGCAGACCGAAAAAGAGGTGGGAGGACTACATTCGAGAATGGACTGGTTTGACACTGAGCGAAGCCATCAGGGCTGCTGAGGACAGAGAAAGATGGAGTATGCTGGGTTTTTTTTTGATTTATTGTTGCTTTAGGTCCAGCGGACTCTTCCGAGCCAAATCAGGACCGGACAACCCCCGATCCGCATAAAAGATCTGCTGAAACAACCCCAGTGGGAAAATTGAATGCCCTCCACTGGCCAGTCACTTTACAATAAAGACATCCCACGCAGGGGACGGCTGAGGGTTGACCTCAACTACGCGAACACCCCGGTTACAAAAACAAAATAGAATACAAACATCATTATAAATCATCAACCAAACACATACATATAAAATGCCTATAGTGCTAAATAGTACATTCATAGGAAGCCCTAGTGACCACCCGGCAGAAAGCGTCCAACACTCCCAAGCTGATCCAACAGACCTCATACACAAACAAGGAGTCTTGTCCAGGAAGAGTTTTCAAGAAAAAAGGTAGGTCATTGATCTAGCGAAGAAGAAGATAGTATAGCAGAGTGAAGGACAGAGCAGGAATAGGAAAGAGTAAATGAGGAAGACAGCGACAGTGGGAATTTAAAGCACTAAATTTCCATAAAGTGGGGATACTATTTATACTGAAAACCCCCGGCACTCCAACGGGGGTACTGTTGCCGCAGTGAAGCGTCTTGCCTATAAAGGAAAGACAGGTTTTCAACTGTGGCTTTCACTGTTCCCTTTATAGGTTTGAACAATCTACAGTGGCAAGATTGCTCATGACCCCAAGGGGTAGTATGCTGGTTAAACGATCATCTGTGGTGCCCCTACGACCTTCGGGTTACGGGACAGGATAGGATAGGCCAATCATTTAGTAGCAGCTCAGTTGTCGTTCAGTCGGTCGGTTGGTCGTCCGTCGCTCCGAAGTTGACTTGTTCGTCCAAAACGCGCCTTTTTATTTTATTTTTTTGTGGTTTTGTGTGTGTGTGTGCGTGTGTGTGTGTGTGTGTGTGTGTGTGCGTGTGTGTGTGTGTGTCTTATCCCAAGAATGACAGCACCGATTTTTTTGGGGTTACAATGCAGATACCTTAAACACAACTCACCCTCTTGTGTTCTTGACATGTGGTGTGTTTCAAAGGTCAAGGTCACTGGGGTCAATTATTGTAGCATAAAAAAAAACTGTTGCGCTTTACCTCAAAATGGCCGGAACTGATTTTGATAATCCCCACTTTCTGGAAATTTAGTGCTTTAAATTCCCACTGTCGCTGTCTTCCTCATTTACTCTTTCCCATTCCTGCTCTGTCCTATCACTCTGCTATACTATCTTCTTCTTCGCTGGATCAGTGACCTACCTTTTTTCTTGAAAACTCTTCCTGGACAAGACTCCTTGTTTGTGTATGAGGTCTGTTGGATCAGCTTGGGAGTGTTGGACGCTTTCTGCCGGGTGGTCACTAGGGCTTCCTATGATGTTATTGTTTGACAGTGTAGGCATTTTATATGTATATGTTTTGTTGATAATTTATAATGATGTTTGTATTCTATTTTGTTTTTGTAACCGGGGGTTCAAGTAGTTGGGGTAAAGCCTCAGCCGTCCCCTGCGTGGGATGTCTTTATTGTAAAGTGACTGGCCGGTGGAGGGCATTCAATTTTCCCACTAGGGTTGTTTCAGCAGATCTTTTATGCGGATCGGAGGTTGTCCGGTCCTGATTTGGCTCGGAAGAGTCCGCTGGACCTAAAGCAACAATCAATCAATCAATCAAAATGCAGACAGTGGCCCATCACTCCATGCTTTCACTTTGCTTCTTTAGGATAACACCGAGTCACCACGCCGCTACGAAAATTAATAGTTTTGAATGTCAAACTGCTTGGTGTCATTTATTTGTGTGTGAATGCCTGCAAAAAGCATTTGACTGACTTGACATCTTGTCGCTCATTACTCCTGTCATTCCTGCGTCATTTATACGCCATTTTATAGGTCCAGGCGGGATAACTCTGCGCGTAGGCGCGAACACGAAAGAGCAGTATTATAGCGTCGTAGCTCGCCAGCGGTTCTGTGCCCCTTTTTTTCCCCCTCCTTTCTTCTCCATTTTTTACGACACACCGAGGTTGTTAACAACTGGTTCTCTCCCTTTACTTGCTTCATACACCGGAAAAAGAAAAGCAGACGTCATGAATAAAACATGGCCGCGGGAGCTGTTTTTAGGGATTTTCCTGACTTCCACACACGCACCCACACACACACACACACACACACACACACACACACACACACAAAGATTTCTCTAGCTCTTTCCGGCACGGAAATGGTAATGACTGCCATGACGCCGAGGGACGATGGGAAGGGCTTGGGAGTGCACGGCTTTGACCGACACCTTGATGGATGGCACTGTGCAGGGGGTAGAAAGAGAGAGGAAGCGAGAGACATGTGGTACGGGGGGGGAGGGGGGGGGAATAGAGGGGGAGGAGGGAAAGGAAGGAAAGAGAGAGAAGAGGAGGAAGGAAATAGAGGTAGAGAGAAAAGAAAGGACGCTGAAGGATAGATAAAGAAGATCAGAGTGTGGGGATGGAATGGTGTAGGGGGTGGGGGGTGGGCAAGTGGGAGGAAAGCTGGCCATAGCTTTTAGAGAGAGAGAGAGAGACAGACAGACAGCTAAGAGTAACAAAGAGAGACAGAAAGAGAGAGAAGAGACAGAGAGGTGAGAGAGAGGGGGAGAGAGAGGGGTGAGGGGGAATTAGGGGAGGGGGGGAAGAACAGAGAAAACGAAGGATGCTGAAGGAAAGAAAAAGAAGACTGTCGGGATGAAATGCGACGGAGGGAGAGTGCGGAAAGCTCACCTCCGATTTTAAATAGAGACAGACAGAAAAGAGAGAAAGAGAGAGAGAGAGAGAGAGAGGGAGAGTGTGTTACGTTGAAACGCGCACGATAGTTCGTGTGTGACGCGCACGATAGATGCGATCGTTTTGTTTTGCTAAGCATGCAATAACAGAGTGTATTTATCCTTGATTTGATTTTGCGTTGTTATTAGAAGAAGCTTTGTATAACGTTAGTAATTTTAGTTGGTCGATATTATTTGAGAATTTTCTAGAGTTGGTTGTTTACTATCGATCGAAGTGTATGGATAATTCTAGTGGTAACTAGAGACGCTTATATACTAAATATGGTTGTATGACGTGAGACAGTGATGATGAAATTCGTTCTGATTGGTTATAATTATGTCTTGCCCGAACGTTCTTTATTTCTCTGGAGTTGGAGAGACTATAAGTGCCGCACTGTTTCAAAAGTGTATTGTATTGTTGTGTTGTGTTGAAAGTAAGAAATTGTAAAGTGAAAAAGTGATTGAGCCTTGGTATGCAGTTGTTGATGTACGCTGAATAAAGTTGAGAAACTTTATAC
>CM072513.1:80927462-81022462 GCA_036898135.1 Oncomelania hupensis
CTGCCGTAGCTCAGTGGCAGTACGTTTGGTTGGCACAGGACTTATCCAGGTTTGCCTCCGGTGATGGGCCATCTTAGCAGTGTGGCTGATCTGGTGTTCACTGTTGATTTAGGTCCCAATCCCCCCTCTTTGGTGGGAGGGTTGTCCCCTGTCTGCCTGCCGTATTGACAATCGTGGCTGTGGACGTTCAGCTTCTATGTTCAGTCCTTCATGTGAACCGGCCATTTCTTTATGCTGTCGGGAACTCAGCCACTGAATGATCGTCAAAGAGTTGTAAGTCTAATCTGAACACTGAAGGAACTGAGAACACAGCGAAATTTGCCCTGTGAGCCCACGGGAGTCCTGTATCGGGATGTGAGCGGAGTGAGATGCTGACTGCTTACTAATAGTAATAATACAATGTTCTAGTTAGCAGAGAGAGAGAGAGAGAGAAGACAGACAGACAGA
This sequence comes from Oncomelania hupensis, assembly GCA_036898135.1. Lineage (NCBI taxonomy): Eukaryota > Metazoa > Mollusca > Gastropoda > Littorinimorpha > Pomatiopsidae > Oncomelania > Oncomelania hupensis. Next base: position 80,927,910 of record CM072513.1, read on the forward strand.
CAGACAGACAGACAGACAGACAGAGAAAGAGAGAGAGAGAGAGAGAGAGGGACGCTATTCTGAGCGATACGGTCACTAGTGTGTGAGCCCACGGCATTACTGAAAGGAATCCACTTTGACCACGTCAACTCGATAGATCTGTTTAGCATTCACAGCGAGTGTGGCCCCACTGAAAGAAATAAGCTTACAAAACAAAAACAAAAACTCTTTCGAATGTATAATTGTTAGTTGGTGTGCTTTTTTTTTTTAATAAATAAATTCTACGGGTTTGGTGTCTAACGGCTAACCAACATTCTTGAGCTAAAAATAGCCTCAACCAAAGCCGAAAAGAGACAGAACCCGTAAAATAAATTGCTCGTAAGGTGTTTAGTTCTTAGGCTGATAACAATAATTGACCTTACCTTATTCCAGACACCGAAGGCGCACTCTTCAAACCCCGTGGTTCACTCACAAACAGGGTCAAAGGCCACACGCCTAAGGTATTGAGGTAACGTTAAAACAGGGGAAATAACTCCCTGTCAGAACCGCAATGGAAAAATAATCAAACATTAGCATGAGGTGTGAGCAAGGAAAGCCCATTTTAGCATTGTTTAATGTAATAACAATGCGAATTTTAGGGTAAACACGGTTTCATCAAAGGTAAACAAAGTTTGGGATTGGGGCCTTTTTAACCGAAACAGAAAGCCACTAAAAGCAGAGGTGGGGAAGAAAAAATCTTTCCCATCACCCCGGCTTCATCCTTTGGAAGATCGCATCTAATTAGGATTTGTGTACCATATGCTCTCCTTAGTAACTCCAGGCCCCAATCACGTGACGTAACTACCTGCGCTCAGTGTTTTTACACACACACACAACATGCCCACACACACACACACACAAATACACACACAACCGTGTAGAAACGCCGTTGTGATGACTTTTATGAAACTCTACATACGTTACTTTGACATTTTAACAAATTTGTCAATTTTTTAAAGCTATCCCTTGCCCTAACCGAAATTCTAACCCAAACCCTAATCCTAAACCTACCCCTAAGCCTAACACAGCCCTAAACCTAAGGGAACATTGTTTTGACGTCAAAATAGCAGGGTCGTCAAAAGAACGTAGGTAGAGTATAAAGAGTGTGTACCAATAACGCGTTAACGGCGTTTCTACAAACACACACACACACACACACATGCCCACCCCCACTCCTACCCCTACCACCACCCACCTCCACCCACACATACACACACACACACACACACACACACACAAAGTCTCCCGAAAGCTGTATTATTTTCTTGGCATTCAAAGATGTCTGGCTGGATTGTGAACATGAATGATAAGTTTTATGAATGACGCGATCTGCACGCTCATAAATATTAATGAGGATGGCTGTAAGTAACTTGAGTTTATTATTTTAGTACATGAATGATTTTGTACAGCTTATAAATATACTACTCAAAATAATTGAAGGGCCACTCTCATATTTCATTTAGTTTAATTATTTTTTGCTGCTATCAATAATATCGCTTATATTGCTTATTTCAAAACTTATCGTGTACAGTAACATTCAAGACAATCTTATTCTGACAAGTAATCACATGTGTGAGTTTTGAACTTTCTGCACTGAGTTTAAAAACAAACCCAATTTTTACACAAAAAAAGACCCTAATTTACTGTTGTCTTGCTAATAAAGCAAAATTTTCAACATTAAAAAGTGATTTGCACGCGAAAGGCTTGCATTTTGTGAGTTCAGTTCAACAATCGGCGCTTTTTTCTGGGTATAAATGGCAGCGCTTTTGCTGCTTTTCTAACCATGCTCCCCAAGGCGACGATTGACTGATGCGGATAGAGGAAGAGCTATTGCATGGCTTCAGGAAGGTATGGGGGTGAGAGCAGGCGGCTGGGAGCGTCCCACTCCGTTGTCCAAAGGCTGCGGAAGCGCTTTAACAGCACTGGAAGCGTCCAAGAACCAAGAAGGTCCGGACGCCCCCTCGTTACCACTGCAAGACAAGACCATTTCATCATCCTGTCAGCTTTGAGGATGAGGTCCGCTACAGCAAACACCATCAGAAGACAGCTTCACGCAGCCAGCAATGTTAACGTCAGCGACCAGACAATTCGCAACCGTCTACACGAGGCAAACCTGAGATCAAGACGACCAGCAGTACGGCCTTTGCTCACCCCAGCTCACCGTGCAGCGCGTTTGGCCTGGGCTCGGCGTCATTTGGTGTGGACTAGGCAACATTGGTCAAGGGTGCTCTTTACAGACGAGTCTCGGTTCTCCTTGTCTTTCAACGACCGTCGAGTGAATGTTTGGAGGCGTCCACGGGAGCGTTTTGCTGATGCGACGGTGCGCGAGCATGACCGCATTGGTGGTGGATCTGTCATGATGTGGGGTGGCTTCGCATTAAACTTCAGAACACCCCTGCTCCAAATTCATGGCAACTTAAACGGTATTGGCTACAGGGATGACGTCCTACAACCTAGGGTTCTCCCAGCTCTGCGGGCCATTGGGGAAGGTGCCATACTACAGGACGATAATGCCAGACCCCACCGAGCGCGTATCGTCTATGACTTCCTGCAGCAACAACACGTCATAAGGATGGATTGGCCGGCTCGATCACCCGATTTGAACCCCATAGAACATCTGTGGGATGTCTTGGGTCGACAGCCACGGGCAAACCTCCCTCCAGGAGCTAATCTTGAAGTTCTGGCCCAAGTTCTCCAGCAAGAGTGGTTGGCCATCCCAGGAAACATCCTCCAAAACCTGAAACGGTCCATGAGACAACGATACCAAGACTGCATTGATGCAAACGGTGGCCACACCCGATACTGACTCTATAGATTTTTGGTTTCTAAAGTTTTGATTTTGTAAATGAGGGGTATGTCCAGTTAAATTGAATTTACTCGAATTTTAAGCGACTGATGTCTCAAATCTTTTTTTGTTATTGATGCAGAAATGATTGCAATAAAATATGATGAACTAATACATTGAATTCGTGTTTCTGATTTAAAGAGAGACCCATATGTCCAAGTGGCCCTTGTATTATTTTGAGTAGTATATTTTTACGGTATTTGGGGAGGATGGGTGGGTGTGGAGTGTTCTGAATCACTGTATTGTATTATTGAAGTTCATGAATGACTGTACAGTTGATGACTATTTATGAGGAAGTCTGCTAGCTCAGTGGAACATAAGCTGGTTTCCTATGCTGAAAGGGGGGCGACCGTACGCACGAGACTTTTCAGGACACCGAGGGTTTCCTTCGGGTGCTCCGGATTCTCCCTCCCTTCAATAATGATATAGGATGCAGTCAATTAAAACGTTCAACAATAAAAAAACAAATGATTTCTATTCCGATTTCGGTCACGCTTTGAGTTCAACGGAATAAAGTAGTATCTTGTAGTTTGTTTAAAATTAATTATTATTAATTATGTCTGTGAGTCACTGTGGTGTGGTATTGAAATTCATGATTGAGCGCAGCTAGTGCCTCCAAAATATTAATGTAGATCTAGTCTTGATTGTCATTTTTATTTTTTAAATTGTTGTTGTTGTTGGGTTTTTTTTGTGTGTTTTTTTTTTTTTGGGGGGGAGGGTTAGTAAATTTGGTGTTTTTTCTAGTCTAGCCGTTTACCCATGGTAAACGAATTATCTTTATCTTATCTTTATTCATCCTGCCAAAAGACAAGCCATCTGGGAAAACTAAAAAGGAACAACATCGGAACAGTTTGTAGTCTTTCTTCACGAATTAGACTTGACAGACAGGGATATTGATTTCGTGCGTACACTACTATTCACCATAGTTTGTTTTATTTAATTTTTTTTAAATTTTTAGACCTACTTTTAAATAGTCGGGGGGAGTCAGAATGAGCCAAATGCCAATTCATCCGTCCATTGGACGCCGTATGTCAAGAACCGCTGAACGGATTTTGATAAAACTTTATATAAGCATTACCTAGATTAGTGGCCTGCCTTTCGTCCCATCCTATTCGCCGCGGTCGTAAAAGATGGGGTTATTTTTGGTGTAGGATGGTGGATTTTTACACAAACAGATGACGACACAACACACAACAAAATTAAAGGGTCGTGAAGGCGAAAATGCAGGTTACTAGCTCTAAAAAAATGATAGGCTTCATTTATTTTGAACACTTAATTAAAACAAAACGTCAGGAACTAATACACCGTCATGTACAATGGAACACAATAAACGTTTCTTCGATAATCGAATCACATTTCTAAAGTGCTAGTGTGCAACAAACATAATAACAATCACATTTCTATAAATCTACATCATCTGTTCAAATATTTCTTCTCTATTCAGTCTCTATTCAATGTCAATGTCCGTTTCTTAACTATTCCTAACTCTACTAACAGTTGTCACTACAACTACTCAGTGCTTTTTTCTACATGGCGGAATTTCAGGGAATGGTGCTCAGTCTTGCCATCCCTTAACTGTTAGTCCTATAACCAATAGCGTCCTCTCAGTAGGATGGTCGACACTCCAGACCTCTGCGTCAGATTATGGCGGACGGAAAAGGGTCGTTCGCTCAATGCAAGGACACGATATAAAGCATCGTGTCTTTTGCCCAACTAAGGTAAAAGTATCGATACTTTCCGAAAGGATCTTGCTGTTTCGACGAGCAGTTTTAACGCGCGCTTCTGATTTTAGCCGAGAACTGTGACTGGAAGTCGTACCAAAATGGAATCGGAATTTTCACAGAGATCGAGAACGGCTGAGCAGGCAATGCTAATTATCGATGAGAGAAGGGCGGAGTTGGGAGGGCCTCTTTTACAAGGCCTTGCTAAACGTAAATGCCAACAAATCTAATTACGGTTTTATGTTCTTGCCTTTTTCCCCTATAAGGTTTTGTGTTCATGCCTTTTTATCCTGTAAGGTTTTGTGTTCGTGCCTTTTTCCCATGTAAGGTTTTGTGTTAATGCATTTTTCCGTTTCACGTTTTGCCACCACCACTTCGGGATTGCTCGGAAGTGCGCGTTCAAACTGCTTGAACCTTATTTGGGCAAAAGCGTCGTGTCTTTGCATCGAGTGAATGACTGCTCGTTGAAACTGCACGATCCTTTCGGAAAGTATCGATACTTTTACCTTATTTGGGTAAAAGACACGATGCTTTACATCGTGTCTTTGCATCAAGTGAACGACCCTTTCCCTCTGCCTCAATTAAAATGCTTGTTGAAACTGCTCGATGCGGAAGTATCGATACTTTCGGAAAGCCTGGATACTTTTACCTTATTTGGGCATCGAGTGAATGAGCCTTTCCGTCCGCCATAACAGATATGGGATGGAGAGTAACGGTCAGTCAGATAACTGGAGTAGAGCCATTAGGCGCTAGTGTGAATAGGCAAATGGGACTCTGGAAGGGAGGGAGGGTGAGAGGGGGGAATTCCTACTGTTCTGGGATGTGTGATTCTGGAAGCGTCTTTAAAATAAGAAAGACCGTATCAGGGAACTGGAGTAATGAAAAAGAAAACTGAACGATACAGGTCTACGTATAAATACCATTTTATTTTAAAATCTTAGGGTGTTCACAGGGGCTGTAAAATAAGAGTAGGCCAGTCAGCCTGATCTGATCACACATGTTTTCCTTTTGCTTCGTTAAGCTTAAGGCTAGGTCTGACGACTAACGTTTTGATTGCAATCATAGGGAAAATCATGACTTGAGTCACTGATTTCGTGAGACTATCACCGAGTCATCTAAGTCAAATCAGTTTGCAGCGTGATTTGCGATGATTTTCCACGTTTAGAACATGCCCTAATTTCGACGAACTGATTGCGAGTCATTCAGCATGGGAACCAATGAAACGCGCTTCTTTGTTGACGTGATCTTGAGAAAAAGGCAAATAATTCTAAGACCGGCCCGATAGGAACGTTGACTGTGACAAATATCTGTGAAGTAATAAAGATGGTACAATCAGTTCAATGTTTATAGGCTATCGTCTTTTTCTCTGAACTTGACAAATGATATGCTACCGTGTAATGCAAACATTCTTCGTCGCAGCTTTTCACACATTTTGACTTTCGGAGCAGCAATGGTAACAACCCTTGTGCTTTTGTTTATGCGCAGTGACTGTGCGCATGTTTACCAAAATCAAACGTTCTAGTGTGACTTCTGACGACTCAAAGCGTCAATCTTCCCATTCAAATCAAGACTCGAAAAATTCACTGTCATTGGGATTGCAATCAAAACGTTCGTCGTCAGGAATAGGCTTTAGGATCAAGCCAATGGGTCACAACGCCACCTAGAAAGTTAACACTTTTGAAAATGCTTTATTTTCCGTCTATGTGTATAAGTGTCTGGAAATACATTTGATTGGCTTGACTTCTTGTTGGTTAGTAACACTGGCATTTTCTCTAGGCTCTGGCGCTATGAAGTGTGGCAAACGAAATATCATTGTTCATTCATTCCACAGTAGGCTTCAGGTGCTCTACCATTCTGCCAAACGACAAGCCTTCGGGGAAAACTAAAAACGAATATTTAGGAACAGATTGTATTCTTTCTTCTTGAAGACGTGACAGACAGAAATATTGATTTCGTGTGTTCATTATTCCCCACAGAAGTCGGTTTGTGTTTTGTGTTTTGTGTTTTGTGTTTTGTGTGTGTGTGTGTGTGTGTGTGTGTGTGTGGGTGTGCGTGTGTGCGCGTGTGTGGCTAGGTAGAAACGCCTTTATTCTGACATACACTTGAACCTCTACGTACTTGTACTTTCTTTTGACGGAACCCGTTATTTTGACGTCAAAACAGTGTTCCGTTAGGGTTAGGGCTGTGTTAGGCTTAGGGTTAGGTTAAGGGTTAAGGTTTGGGTTAGGATTTGGGTTAGGGTTAGAGTTAAGGTTAGGGTTAGAGTTAGAGTTAAGGTTAGGATTAGCTTCAAAAAATGGACTAATTTGTAAAAATGTCAACGTATGTAGAGCTTTATAAAAGTCATCACAACGGCGTTTCTACACGGTTGTGTGGGTGTGTGTGTGTGTGTGTGGGGTGTGTGTGTGTGTGTGTGTGTGTGTGTGTGGGCATGTAGAAACGACGTTCTGTTGACACACACATGAAACTCCACATGGTTTCTTCTGACTTTTTTTGAAGGCCGTACTATTTTGACGTCAAAATAGTTCTCCGTTGAGTTAGAACTGTTTTAGGATTAGGGTTAGGTTAAGGGTTAGGGTTGGGGTTTGGGTTTGGGTTAGGGTTGGGGATAGCTTCAAAAATTGGAAAATGTCAAAATAATGTGAAAGAAATGGAAAGTGTGCCAAAATAATCCCTGTTTTTTTCACAACAGTCATCAGAACGTCGTTTTTACAAAAATGTGTGTGTGTGTGTGTGTGTGTGTGTGTGTGTGTGTGTGTGTGTGTGTGTGTGTGTGTGTGTGTGTGTGTGGGTGTGTGTGTGTGTGTCCAGACTTATTTGGAAATATTTTTCAACCGACGAGAACCAGAACAAGCTAAAAAAAAAAGTTAGTCTGTCGGTCGATCGGTAGGTCTTTTGTTATGTCTGTCTGCCGGTCCGTTAGACGCCATATTTTAAGAACCACCGAAAGGCTTTTGACCACACTTCACAGGAACATTACCTATAGGTTAGTGGCCCGCCCCACGTGCATCCTATTTGCTCAACCGCAAAGGTCAAGGTCGCTGAAGTCATTTTGTGAGTAAACACGTTTCGCCCAATATCTTAACAACGGCAGAAGCCATTTTTTGTTTCTAATACGGGTACTTCAAATCTTGGGACAACCTTCAGTGATAGCCCGACTGTCGGTCAATCGGTCAATACGTTGCTCCGAATGTCACTTTTTCCTACAAAACACCTATCCTATCCTATCCTATCCTATCCTTTCCCGTAAATCGAAAGTCGTTGAGGCACCACAGATGATCATTTAACCAACCTACTCCATCTTTTTGTGTCCTCAACAACCCTCATGGCTTCGCTCATGGTCATGATAGAATTGCTCACAGTGGTAAAGAAACGGAAACTCCGATGGTATGGCCACGTCACCAGAGCGCATCAGGTCCGTGCAAAGACCATCCTGTAAGGCACGGTCCAAGGAGGCAGAAGGAGAGGGAGACAGAAAAAGAGGTGGGAGGACAACATTCGAGAATGGACAACAACTTCCAAACACACTTTTTACCTCGTCGGAAGAATAGGTAAGCCGAAATTCATCACATTTACTTTGCGGTTACTTTATCTACTTCAATTCAATTCAACTGAATTCAATTCAATTCAATACAACTTTATTTATCCACATAGGGCAGTTACAAGATTTAGAAGCAGCTTTTATTTATTTTAAAAAAAAAAAACACCAGTGAAATGTAAAACAAGGTATCACAACATTGTCACACGACTTCATAAACACGTGTCCTACCATACAAACATAAACCAAACACACACAACACAATACAACACAACACAACACACACACACCACACACACACACACGTCATGAACACTCACCACCGACAGTTACATAAAAAAAAACATGAAAGTAAGAAAATAAGGTAAATATTTCAATCAATCATCAAATCAATAATTTAAAAAATGTTGCTGCTTCAGGATCCGTCGCCCAACCGTGTGAGTGCCCTTGACCCATCTACTGCTACGTATTTTAGATCATTCTTATTTGTACTTTCTCAAAGGTCAAGGTCATTGTGCTTCACCATTGTGTAAGCACGCTTTGCGCTGTATCTATAAATTGGGTGAGCCGATTTTCGTAATGTTTTTGCTTGCAGATTACATAGTTCAGATACCGGACTATCATTCCGAATTCCGCGTTGGCCTTTCGCTTCCTTAGGAGAAATTTAAAAGCCCAAGCATAAAATCCAATAAAATTAACTCTTTAGAAAATGCTTATTTTTCGGCTAGACCTGTGTGTGAATATCTGGAAATATATTTCATTGGCTTGCCGTCTTGTTGATTTTGCCTTAAAATAGGCTAGACCATGGGTTTTGGGGAAATGCAATTGTAAGAGAACGTGGTTTTGAGGTTGTAGATAAAAAGGGAGAGAGAGAGAGAGATAGAGAGAGAGAGAGAGAGAGAGAGAGAGGGGGGGGCGAAAGAGAGGGCGGTAAAAGAAAAGGAGAGGAAAGAGTGAGAGGCGGCGGTGGGGAGGGGGGGGTGAAAGGAGGGGGGAGATGGGAGGAGTCCGGGAGGTGAGGGGAAGAAGGGGGGTGGGTATTTGCAGATGGGCAGAGGAAGGGGCTAAAATAGCTATTCTTTGATTTCTTGTTCCACGTTCTTCTTCTGACAAGGTTCGTGGGTCGAATTCTCTCCCTTTATAGGTACAATATGCTTGAAAGCAACTGAGCCCTTTTTTTTCTTCTTTTTTCATATATAGGAAATAATGTATTTTCAGTCTTTGAATACCATGTGCCGATTCTAAATCCCAAGAATTTCCTGCTGAAAGTTGATGTTGCTGTCAACCTTTCTTTCTTTCATTCTCCTCCTCCTCCTCCTCCTCCTCCTCTTCTTCTTCTTCTTCTTCTTCTTCTTCTTCTTCTTCTTCTTCTTCTTCTTTTTCTTCTTCTTCTTCTTCTTCTTCTTCTTCTTCTTCTTCTTCTTCTTCTTCTTCTTCACCCGGTACACATTGGTCGAAGGCTACCAGAAGCATACTTTAGTAGTCCCTCAACAGTCAATAAAGCATGCTCTCTCATGCTTCAGAGCACTGCTTCTTATACTCTTCAAGCTCTATAGTGACGGAAAAAGCGCAATTTCACTGTAAATATATACAGAATGTTTCTCTACAACATTCCGCTCTTTCCGTCTCAAAAACCCATTTGCCTTCTTGGATTCTGAAATTGTATGAAACCAAGTGAGGACACTATCTGGCGTCGACAAACGGTTCAAAAACATTCTCAAACGGTTCGTAAAAGACCTAGAAACAAATACAGTTTGACCTAATTCGTCCCCTTGAGAGGGACGAAACTTACATTTTGTATTTTCATGAGTTGATTGGTCAATGCTCCTAGGGCTTGAAGAGTATAGGAAGAAGTGCTCTGAAGCATGAGAGCATGCTTTGTGGCCTGTTGAGGCGACTACTCTAGCATGCTTCTAGTAGCCTTCGACCAATGTGTATAGGGTGTCCTCTTCTTCTTCTTCTTCTTCTTCTTTGTCACGACTCGGTTTTCTAAACCTGTGATGATAGGGTCTCTAAACCTGTGGTAGAGGAAGGAATGTGATGGATAAATTAACGTTTATGGATAAGTTTGAAAATAGTGGAATTAGAACACGTGCATGTTTTTGGGTTGTTAATTTTGTCTCGTCATCCTAAATTGGTCAAGATTGCCGCTATATGGGTATGACAGCAGGCGTGTATTATCACGTGCATGCCGCGCAAGTTTTGCAGTTATCGATGTGCGCACTAAATTAGAGGATGCACGCAAATAAAACTGCTGTATTCGGCCAAACTGGTCAGTCACAGAGAGAAGTTTTACTCTAGTACCAGCAGTTTTCGAGGGGGAATTGTTCGGTCGTATGTGGTTTTTTACTATCTGCCGATGTCGTCCTTCTGTGGCGGTCCTGTGAGGCGGATCCAGTGGTGAACTGATATCCTGCGGAAGAGAAGAGAGCTGCATGTGCAACTGTGACCACTCGGACCTGTCTTGTTCTGTGGTGTGTCGTCTTGTCCGGACCGAGTATAGCACCAGTATGGCAGGCGGAAAGGGCCAATTGATCGATACAAAGCATCGATGCAAAGTATCGATACTGTTCTAAAAGGTATCGATACTTTGTATCGATTCCTTTCCTTATTAGGAAAAGGATCCATACGTTGTATCGATACTTTTCCTTATTAGGAAAAGGATCCATACTTTGAACGAGCACTTCCGACAATTGTCGAAGCCAATGCCACTAAAGTCATACAAAAGTAGGATCGGAATAGCCCTATCACTTCCTCTTGCTTGGAAGAAATGGCTGCGGAAAGATTAGTGCACGTTGAGCTGTTTCGAAAGTATGGATACTTTCTGAAAAAGTATAGATACTTTTCCTAATAAGGAAAAAAACATTCTCAAACATTTGTGAAATTGTGTAGGCTGTAGGAAAAAACACTTCAAAGAAAATCATTATCTCATTTATTATTATTGTTTACCAGTTTTGTTTTAATTGTAGTTAAAGGGTGATCGTGGGTTAAACGGGTGGGTTAACAAGATATATAAATATGTAGGTTAGTTTGGTTTTTGTGTGAATAAAAAGGTTGTAACTGTTCCTTCTGGTGTTTTATGTCGTAGTTTTGGGGGGTGGTTGTTTTTGTGTTGAGGCAGTGGACGTGACATTCTTCTTCTTCTTCTTCCGTCACTTTCTCCTCCTCTTCCTGTGTCCCATATGCGAAACTGGCCCCAAGGGAAAAATACAGCTGCGGCCTCTGATAAAACACATGAACACGAAGTGTGTTTGTGTGGACCCAAATCTATTAACGGCAACTTAAATCTCTGTTTTCATAACAACCTTCCAAGTGCTAGCGTGAGCGTGAGCGAAAGCGGGAGAGAGAGAGAGAGAGAGAGAGAGGGGGGGAGAGGGAGGGAGAGAGACAGAGAGGGAGGGGGAAAGAAAAGGAGAGAGAGAGTGAAGAGAGAGTATGAATGAGAGAGATTGAGAGGTTGAGAGAGAGGGTGGGGGAAAGGAGAGTTTAAAAGATGGAAAGAAAAGGGTGGGGGAGGAGAGAGAGGAGGAGTTGTGGGTGCGTGTGTGGGGGATGGGGGTGAGGAATAGATGGAATTGGGGGAGGAGGGTGCGCAAATCAAACGTGATTTCTGGAATACAATATTTATTGATGACCAGTTAAAATACTATTTTCATTTACAACCCGAGAAGTTCGATGTGCGTGTGTGTAGATGTGTGTGCGTGCATGTGTGTGTTTGTGTGGGCGTGTGTCGTTATGTTGTGCGGGCATGTCTGTTCGTGCGGGTCTTTGTGTCTGTGTTTGAGTGTACAACACAACACAACAAATCTTTATTATCCCAAAAAGAATACACGATAGTCCGCTATCGTCCACATCACACTCATCGAAAACAGTACCCCCGTTGAAGTGCCGGGGTTTTCTGTATAAATAGTATCCCCACTTTGTGGAAATGTAATACTTTAAATTACCACTGTTTCTGTCAATCGCATGTGTTCTTTCTCGTTCCTAATCCGTTCTATCAATCTACTGCCTTCTTCGCTAGACCAGCCACATACATTTCTTTTTTCAATTGAAAACTCTTGGAGTCTGTTGGGTGAGCTTGAGGATATTGGACGCTTTCAGCCTAATGGTCACTAGGGCTTTCTATGTATTATTATTTAGCAATGCAGACATTTTATATGTATGTGTTTTGTTAATATCTTATAATGTAGTTTATATTCTATTTTGTTCTTTTAAACGTGGGTTCGATACATTAGAGTAAATCATCAGCGTCCCTTGTAACTGTAGATTATAGTCACACGACACCGAAGCGTATAGGCGACTACTGGTCACATTATTCTGACACCAGCGAACCAGTTGAAGGTAAGGGGAAAATAATATGGTCACATTGGCCAATCCGGGATTCGAACCAGGTACCTTTCGGTTACTAGTAAGACGCTCTACCAACTTCCAAGTCTTTATTTGTTGTTCCTGGGCACAAGCAGTGTAGGACTAAGAGGTATGGCCGAGGTCTTCCAGATACACTGCACCGGTCTGGTGGAATGCTCTTCCAGAAGGCATAAAAAGAGCAGACTCTGTCGGTGCATTTCGCAGAAACTTGAAAACACATTTCTTCTCTTCTTGCTAATCTGGATGTATAATTATCTGATCTCATCCCAATTTCATAAGTCATTGCGTGAAAGTATTGCATAAATGTTAATTGACTGGTCTGCCTGCTAGAATGTGTTGAGCGATTGTGAAGAAGTTAAAATGTTAAGTTATGATGTATGCACCCTTCCCGCCACTGTCTCTGTGTGTGTGTGTGTGTGTGTGGGTGTGTACTTGTAAAACGTCACGAATGAGGAACGGAATTTGCCTTTTTTAGTACAAAATGAGGTAATTTTGTCGTTCCCCGTTTGTCTGGCGTTCCTCATTTGTTCTAAGTACATGGCAGTGTAGTTGTAGTGCATGTGCTTCACAAAGTGTACTTTAAGTGCACGTGCACTACAACTACACTTCACGAAGTGTAGTTGTAGTGCATGTGCACTACAAGTACACTTGGCCAAGTGTAGTTGTAGTGCATGTGATTCGGCTCTCTGCAGTCCGCTGGACTCTAAAAGAAAAAAGACTAAATAACTAACTAAATCGAAAACTATATTCTCTCTCTCTCTCTCTCTCTCTCTCTCTCTCTCTCTCTCTCTCTCTCTCTCTCCTTCTCCATACACACCGACACACACAGATCACAGCTGAGGGAGCCAAGCATGCAGTTGCCAGTCTTGATATCACAAGATATGACATGTGACGGGATTATAATACAAGACGCGTGTGTATGTGTGTGTTAGCGTGCCGGCGTATGTGTGTGTATGCGTGTGTCTGTGTGTGTGAAATAGAGAGAAACAGTAGAGGGGAAGGAGGGTATTGAGGAAAGCAAATATGTCATTTTTAATGACAACGCTAATACTGTGTTTTCAGAACTGCATATGCGTTTGCTTGCTTTTGAGTATTTGTGAAAGAGAGTTGCGTGTTTGTGTGTGTGTGTGTGTGTGAGAGAGAGAGAGAGAGTCAGAGAGAAAGAGACAGACGGACGGACAGACAGACAGAATTTCAGACAAGCAAAGACAAATGTGTTTAACAAATTCAAACAGAATTTCAGGAAAACGACATTTGGACAAATCTGTCAGAATTTATTTGTAGGAATTCATTTTTAAGACAAGTTAGACAAAACCAGACCGAATTTTACACATAATTTCAGACAGCTTAGACAGAATTTTAGGCAACCTAAACAGAATTTTTGACAGCCTACAAAAAAAATTCTTGATACAATTTTAGACCAGTTAGACAGTATTTTTAAAAGACAAACTATTAACACAAATTCAAACAAAGCAAGATAGAATTCTACACGGGAATGTCAGACAAAACTACTATAATTATACTGATCAGGCAGCGGTTTCTATAGTGGGAGATGATAGAAAAATCAGCCAGACAGAATTTCAGGGCAAAACAAAGACAGAAATGTGTGAACAGATTACTAGGAAAGAAATTTTCGGAGAAACGCACACCCTATAGACTACATTTCAAGAAAACTGGAAGTAATCTAAGACGGGACCAGAACGATCGCGAGCATGCCAACGGTCATTAAGGCTCAAATCCATGAGCGACCTTAGGTTAAAAACCACTTCAACGTTCATTTCAAGCAAGTTTCGAAAGCCTATCTGATGGGAGATGCACACGCCCAGGGCAGAGTTTCGAGGTAAAATGATCAGTGTAAGTACAGAAACGGGGGCCTTAGACCTAATCTGCAGTTTGGGAGCAAGGTGGTGCTGTGTGCGGCGTAAGGGTTGTCGTGACCAAAAGCAATTCTATTTGCAGCGCGCAAAAACTTGAAAGGCGTTTGAACACCAAGCGAGCTAGAGAGAGAGAGAGAAGAGAGGGGGAGGGCAGAAAGGAAGGGAGGAGAGAGACAGATAGAGAGACAGAGAGAGAAAGAGAGGGGAAGGGTGGAGGGTGGGGTGGGGGGAGCAGGAAATAATATTCCTGCATGTAGGAACCAATGCACACACACACACACACAAACTGGACAAAGAGGTAGGCAGGCACACACCGAGAGACTTGTTTGTAGGAGAGAGAGAGAGAGAGAGAGAGAGAGAGAGAGAGAGCTAGTGATGATGATGATGATGATGATGATGATGATGATGATGATGATGATGATGATGATGATGATGATGATGATGACGACGATGATGACGACGACGATGATGATGATGACGACGACGATGATGATGATGACGACGACGACGACGATGATGATGATGATGATGATGATGATGATGATGATGATGATGATGATGATGATGATGACAATGTTGATGATGACAATGTTGATGATGATAATGCTATACAATAAAGCAATGCAATCATAGAAAGTTGTCACTGTTTTTAAGGATAGCATTGAAAACGGGAATGATTCACAAAACAAAACAAAAACCGAACAAAAACAATTATATAAATAAAAATAAAAATTCTATTGAACACTGATTAACCATACAGAACAAAGAAGAGTAACTCTTAGCTACATATCGTAATTGGGAACACAGAGTTATAGTTCGTGTTTCGACTAATAATGATGGTGACCGATTAACGAGATGGCGCCGAGTTATGGCCAGAGTAGGCTAACAGCTGCAGTGTTTTTGTATTAGCACCAACGCTGGCTAAATTTACATTTCTTGTTTTTTTTTCGTTGGTTTTGTTCACTTTGCAATAAAACATTTTGGGTTATATCCTAGGAGTATGGATTAAATGGACCTACTTTGACCACGCCCCTTCGACAGATCCGTTTAACATTCACAATGAGTATTGGTAAGGTAAAGGTAAAGGTAGTCCCATAGCCTTGTGGCCGTAGGGGAGCGTGATGTTGGAGATCGCACTTATCTTGGGCCAGCGTAATGAGGGTGATGCCCATCTCTCTCCATCGCTGCTTTACCTTCCCCACCCTTAAGAGAGTAGGTAGGCAGTCACAGTTGAGTCAACTGGGGGCGTTGTTATTTGTCGCTTCACGTTTTGCGGTCACCCATCCAAGTGCTAACTGCACTGGACGATGTTTAACTTGCGTGTCGCGAGTAGCGAGTGCTCCGACCACTGCGCTATCCGACACCCAATAAGTATTGCCCCTCTTAAAAAATTAGCTTGCAAAAAAAAAAAAATCTATTTCGAAAGTATTGTTTGTTTTTGTTTTTACATCAATAAATCCTCTCTCTCCCTCCCTCTCTCTCTTTCTTTCTTTCTCTCTTTTGTCTCTCTTTCCCCCCCCCACTCTCTCTCTCTCTCTCTCTCTCTCTCTTTTGTCTCTCTCTCTCTCCCTCTCTCTCTCTCTCTCGCTCTCTCTCTCTCTCCCCCTCTCTCTCTCTATCTGTGTACAAAAACTTAACCCAAACCTGCTGGAATAGTATATTGTAAAATTATAATAATTATGACTGTACAGACTGGAAGTTTTCTTTATATTTGATTTCATGACTAATCTGTACTATTGACATAATGTAAAATGTTCCGGTTTAATTTCAATATTGTATGCATAATAGCTATAATTGTATTTATTCATGTTCTGTATTATTAATGTTTTTGTATTCATGCAGGTTTTGGAATTTAAAAAAAAAGTTGATTATAAACAAAAATATATAAATTGAGTAGTTTTTGTGCCTTTTGTGCCTTGGGGTACCGGGGGTTTCAGTATAAATAGTATCCCCACTTTCTGGAAATTTAGTGCTTTAAATTCCCACTGTCGCTGTCCTTCTCATGTTTTTCTTTTTCATTTATGCTCTGTTCTATCAATCTGCTATACTATCTTCTTCTTCCTTGACCAGTCACCTACCAGTAGTACCTTTTATCTTGAAAACTCTTCCGGGACAAGACTCCTCATTTGTGTGTGAGGTCTGTTGGATCAGCTTGGGAATATTGGACGCTTTCTGTCATGTGGTCACTGGGGCTTCCTATGATGTTATTATTTAGCAATGTAGGCATTTTATATGTATGTGTTTTGTTGATAATTTATAATGATGTTTGTATTCTATTTTGTTTTTGTAAACGGGGGTTCGATAAATTAGAGTATAGCCTCAGCGTCCCCTGCGTGGGATGTCTTTATTGTAAAGTGACTGGCTGGTGGAGAGCCTTCAGTTTTACCACTAAGGTTGTTTCAGCAGATCTTTTATGCGGATCGGGGGTTGTCCGGTCCTGATTTGGCTCGGAAGAGTCCGCTGGACCTAAAGCAATAATCATGCAACGTAATGTGCCTGTTAACAGCAACCGCCAGCTGCCTTTCTAGCGCTATGAATATCATGGAGTTGATCGCACAGCGTATAGGGGTACCGTTAACAGGGGAAACCACTCCCAGTCAAAACAGAATTGCAAAACTTTACACTTGAGCGGTTAGTGTGAGCAACGAAAGCCCACTTGGCTATTGTTTCGGATGAGAGTATAAACCGAGGTCAAGCCTCGTCTGTGCACGCACGCATTCCATAGCACGGGCTTTGAAGATCCTGACGCTCACGTCCTAGACGGGTAAGTGTCGGCTACATAAATACACCCAGCACGCACTAGGTCCCTTCTCTCCATCCCCGGTCGCCCAGCATTGTGCTCAGTCGTCTGGTCGTCAGACTATGCGCCCAAAGATTGCGGGCGGGCGCCTCGGGTGGCTTGAGTTAGATCCTGTATCGGCCAGCTGAGCTGGTAACGCCCTATATAAACAAATACATAATACCAATGCGGATTTTAGGCTAAACTCATTGTCGCCAAAAGTAAACAAATACACAATAACAATGCGGATTTTAGGCTAAACTCGTTTTCGTCAAAAGTAAACAATGCCTTCGAGTTTAAACCTATCAAACTAACCCTAATGAGCCAAAAAACTCCACCTTCGGGGAAGACAATCCGATAGAGTGCGCCTAGGGTAGCGTACTTCCGAGGTAGTAAATAGGCCTACGTGATCGAGCCCCTTGTAATAACTGTACACCGTGTTGCGTCACGCCATGTGGGGCCGGGTAGCTCAGTAGGTAAGAGCGTCTTGCTAGTAACCGAAAGGTCGCTGGTTCGAATCCCGGATTGGTCAACGTGTGATCATATTATTTTCCCCTTTACCAACAACTGGCCCGCTGGTGTCAGTATAAATCGGTCCAGTAGTCACCTATATGCGAAAGTGTCGTGTGACTATAATCTACAAACAACAACAACGTCACGCCATCTACTGGAGTACCGAACTCTATAAAAATTTGTTATTATTAATATATATTATATGACAAGACTATTTAAAAAAATTATGTATGATTTCAGACTTGAGTCGTATGATCGAAATGACAACTTTGGCAAAGGAGACATAGCAACACCGGAGTTCAAAATGGAGTTACCACCTATCACTAACTACAAAGACTTGCATATAGAAGTACATATACCTAACATCAGCACAGAGCAGGTTGCAGCCTTTTTGAATCCCATGAGCAAAGATATAGACAAAAAGCTAAAGATTTGTACCAGAACAAATATGTCAATGATGTTAGAGCTTGCATCCAGTCATCAGTTACTTACATTCATGCTGAAGTTCGGGCTGAAATGAAAACTGGTCTTATGTACAAAGTTGACATTTCTTTGACAGAAAAAGGAACAGTTTTGGAATGTCAGTGTGAATGCGCTGCAGGCATGGGGCCTTCTGCACACTGTAAGCATGTAAGATGTGTCTTGCTCGGCCTGACAGACTTTTCACAAAATAAATCGTTTGTAGTACTGACAACATGTACATAATCACTCCAAACATTTCACCAAGCAACAAAATATTTGGGGTCGCCTATGAAAGCTTATACCGACATCAAAAAAGACTTAAAACTGTAGATTTTGATCCACGACCTGAACATGAAAGTACGCGACTATTGGCGCACCTATCGGCTGAACATTTGCATATTCAAGGGAAATAATTTTAATATTTTGGCCCATTGGGGTCTTTGGCTTTTACTTCCCAAAAGGACTTCCGCACGGGAGGTAATGGGTTAGTTAAATCTATAGTCTTCTAGGATTCGGCCGCATTTTGTGCAGTGCTTAACATCCTTTCTCTCGGATTTCTGATTGTGTACATTGTGCATGTGACGCCATTTTGGTACTGAGATCTTTGTAAATAATTTGATATTGTTATTCTTTTTTATTACAAAACTATTAAAATGAAATAAAAATTTTAAACTACAAATAGCATTAAAAATAAAAAAAAATTGGAAATAAAATAAAATCAAACATATAAATATAAATTTTAAATAAATACATTCGTAATAAAAAATAAAATTAGATTTTAACAGGTAAAGTATTCAGTTAAAAAAATCATGAGTCGTTGGTAATCTTTTTTTTTAAACTGGGAAAGAGATTTATTGACTTGATTTGATTTGATTTGATTGACTTGACATGACTTGATTTGATTTGATTTGACTTGACTTGAACTATGAAGGAAAATAGCGGTCAATCTCATGTCACGTTGTCACGATTACATTTGCGATTCAGAATTAATTGAAGTCAGTGACCTGAACGTGAAAAGTAAATAATGCCAATTCATGGAACAAAACTATTACAATCAGTTTAGTTTATGTGAACAGTACATTAAAACTGAAGTGTTCATTTTTAACCAAACGTAGAACCACTTAGTGTGGCAGATAATTGAAAAAAAAATGTGGACAGATACGTGTGTATGTATGCTTGTACATTACATTACATTACATGATTATTGCTTTAAGTCCAGCGGACTCTTCCGAGCGAAATCAGGACCGGACAACCCCCGATCCGCATAAACGATCTGCTGAAACAACCCTAGTGGTAAAACTGAAGGCTCTCCACCAGCCAGTCACTTTACAATAAAGACATCCCACGCAGGGGACGCTGAGGCTGTACTCTAATTTATCGAACCCCCGTTTACAAAAAGAAAATAGAATACAAACATCATTATAAATAATGAACAAAACACATACATATATGTATGCTTGTGTGCGTGTATGTGAGAGGGAGATACAAAGAGACGGGGGGTGGGTAGAAGGAAGGAGGGAGGGATGGAGAAGGAGAGGGATAAAGAGTGAGTGTGTGCGTGAGAGACAGTGCATGTGTACTGCGTGATTGTGTGTGGGTGTGCGTGTATAGTGTGTGTGTGTAGTGTGTGTGGATGTCTGCGTGTGAGAATATGTGTGTGTAAGCGAATATGCGTATGCCGTTTTTGCAAATGTGTGAGTGTATGTATGGGAATGGGGGGAGGGTGGAGGGTGGTAGTGTTTGTGTGTGATATTTGTGTGTGATATTTGTGTGTGCATGAGCGTGTGCGCCTGCGTACATAGTGTGTCCAATTTTCAGTGAGCGCATGAGGCCAATATTCGATGAGATGTTGAACTATGCGACGTGCCCAGTTAGAATAAGAGAAGGCTTCCAAATTAGTTCAGTAAGTTGGGATCGGTGGAAGCGTTCAACATCAACAATAACAACAATAACAACAACAACACACATACGCACGGACTCACACACACGCACACACAAGCAAGTTAGTTAGTTAGTTAGTTATTCATTGCTTACAGGGTCCAGCGGACTGCAAAGAACCGAATCATGACCACAAAATCACAATTTCGCTGAAAGAGGACTCGCCCCTGATTCGCATAAAAGATCTGCCGAAACAACCCTAGTGGTAGCACTGAAGGCACTTCACAGCCAGTCACTTTACAATAAAGACATCCCACGCAGGGGACATTGAGGCTATACTCTAATTTATCGAACCCCCATTTACAAAAACAAAATAGAATGCAAACATCATTATAAAATATAAACAAAACACATACATATAAAATGCCTACATTGCCAAATAAGAACATCATAGGAAGCCCCAGTGACCACCTGGCAGCAAGCGTCCTATATTCCCAAGCTGATTCAACAGACCTCACACACAAATGAGGAGTTTTGTCCCGGAAGAGTTTTCAACAAAAAAAGGTAGGTGACTGGTCTAGTGAAGAAAAAGATAGTATAGTAGATTGATAGAACAGAGTAGAAATGAGAAAGAACAAAGGATAAAGACAGCGACAGTGGGAAATTAAAGCACTAAATTTCAAGAAAGTCGGGATACTATTTATACAGAAACCCTCGGCACCCCAACGAGTGGGGTCGGGTAGCTCAGTTGGTAAGAGCGTCTTGCTAGTAACCGAAAGGTCGCTGGTTCGAATCCCGGATTGGTCAACGTGTGATCATATTATTTTCCCCTTTACCAACAACTGGCCCGCTGGTGTCAGTATAAATCGGTCCAGTAGTCACCTATATGCGAAAGTGTCGTGTGACTATAATCTACAAACAACAACCCCCAAGGGGTAACACAAGCAAGTAATGCACGCACAAAATCATGCACACACAATCTTCTTGTCTCTCCACGCGCACACGATTGTCCTTATGATAACGAGAAGATTTATTTTTAGAAAAATAATTTGAAATTGAGGAAGCGTAGTAGCGTGCTACACACACAAACACACATACACACACATGCTTGCACACATGCTAGCACACACAACCATACGCACTCGCACACACGGAAATAAAAACAATTTCTCCTACTCTTCTCCCTACATGCACAGACGTTTGTTCTACAATGACACTGCCATTTTTAAGAGGAAAACATTACGGATTGGTGCAGACGTACGCGCATGCCAGATCTCTCTCTCTCTCTCTCTCTCTCTCTCTCTCTCTCTCTCTCTCTCTCTCTCTCTCTCTCTCTCTCTCTCCTTCTCTTGTTCCATGCGGACAGTAACTCCCCTAGTATGTCCAGTAACAATGGCACATGCTCGCATCACAACTCCAGAGCATTTGAAAGAAATCATCGACATAAATTATTAATACATTAGAAGAGGAAACAAAAACAGAAAAACACCACCACCACCACCACAACCACCTCCACCACAACCTTATCAGGAATAAAAACATCACCACAAGCACTGCCACTACCAACAACAACATTACATAAACAGCAACAATACAATACAATACAATACAATGCCACTTATTGCCGATAACAAACTTTTTTGGGGGGGGTAGTAACAAGCAAAGACATATTCTTCAATTGGCCAGCGCCTTGAGCAGCTCTTGAGCTGAAAAAAGCGCGATACAATAATGTTAAAATAAATAAATTTAAAAAAAATTAAAATAGAAACATAAAATGAATGAATAAATAAATAAATGAATTAAGAAATGCACACTGAATGAGGACAAAACAGAGGGCCTACAAGCTTTACCTGACAGCTGGAAACAAAATGACCTTCGACCTCAAAGAAAATGATTACCAAGAGATCATAAAAAACTTATCCCAAGGGGTTAGACATAACACGACTCAGGAAGTTACAATGCAAGGACGCGAAACTAAGAAAATAATGAGTCCAAGTACCAAATAATTGACGCCTCTGCCCTGCTTTCCCTCAGCGCCATTCCCCTCTACCCCTGTTCCCCATCCTCTCGCAGCCCTCCACCCACCCACCCATCCACACACACTCACACACACACGCCCACACGCACCCACACACACACACGCACACACACACACACACACTCTGTTCTTTGAGGTATAAGTATCCTTTTGAAAAAAATGTTTGCGATGAGGGTATAAAAACCCTTTGCACGCCTTGTAGAAAATAACGGACATATATCAACCCGATGACGTTGAGAAATTAACATAAACTTGAAAATACTGAGAGAGCGAGAGAGAGAGAGAGAGAGAGAGAGAGAGAGAGAGAGAGAGAGAGAGAGAGAGAGAGGGGGAAGCGTAGGGGAGGGGAGAATGAAACAGACAAAAAGACAGGTCAGTAGACAGACAGACAGACAGACAAGCAGACAGATATTGAGACGGAAGCAAGATTTTCTTTTTTTTAAATGCCTGTGTCTGTGCCACGACATTAAGCGTAGGTTTGTTTCATCCCTTGTTAGGAGAGCGAAAACAGCCAGGGAGCGCCTGCATTCAAAACATTGGTACAATGACCACGAAGGAAAGGAAATGGGAATTTGATAAGAGCGGAGGAAGATGAACAGAAATAAAAACAGGAAAAAAGAAGTCAGGAAGGATAACGACAACAAAAATACAGACGTCAACTGACGTCATTCACTAAACAAGACAGACATTCACATTAAAAACTTTTTTTTTAAACACATTAGAATTCCACCAAACGTGACTTACCGGTGTCGACCATTTCGGCTCTTTTGTCCCTGGAGCTCTCCACTGGAAGAAAACGTTTGTCTTTTGACCCAAATCGATTCACACTGTCACCAAGCTGCTGGGGAAGCTATTCTTCATCTTTGGGTTGGGCAAACACAGTGAACAACGGGACGACGAAAGACAGAATCGCCAAGAAGAAACAATACACGTCTTTATGTGGGTTGTGTCCTGGAACTGTGTGGAAACGGTGTTGCAGACGAATGTAGCAGACTATAGTTGACTGTTGTAAACTGATCTTGAACTTGACTTTGGGTATGTTGTAGCAGTAGTTGAAGACCGATCAAGTAAACTTGAATGTCCTTTTTACGTGGAAGCCGCAACGGTGAACGTGAATTTCAAACTTGTAGGCTATTTCCTTTGGTAAATAGATCGAAATGGCGCACCACACAATGGTTTTATTTTGCAGCTAAAATTAAGTAAACTTGAAAAGACAGTTTTTTATGTTGTTGTTTTTTAATTTTAATGTCTTTATCAATCTTGGCCACCAAACAGATTGTTAATTTGTCAGCTTATACTTGTATCACCACAAACACGTTTTGCAAGAGAAACCTAGTAAGATGACAGCAATGGCTTTGAATAATGAATTACCTTGTGGATACATGACCTTGCGAACAAAATAACCTTCGGGGATAAATGACCTTGGGTGAAATGACCTTGTGGATAAAATATATGACCTTGGGTAAAATGACTTTGTGGATAAATGACCTTGGGTAAAATGACCTTGTGGAAAAATTACCTTGGATAAAATGACCTTGTGGATAAATTATATGACATGGAGTAAAATGACCTTGTGGACAAAATGAGTGATCTTGCAATAGGTAAAATTACTATTAAAAAATGTGTAGCAGATCCCAAACAGGAGATTTGTCAATGTAGTAAGTCAGTCTACTCGTGTTAGTATGTTAAACGTTTAAAAAAGAATGATGTGACAGAGTCATTAACATTTTGTTTTCTTTCTATGGTATGCTTTCCTGTAGAAATTGCTTCCTTCACAAGCATGAAAGTAGATGCTGCTGACAGACAATGCTAAGTAGTAATATAGGCCTATTAATTTTACTCGCGAGCTGCTATGGATTTGAAAATACAGGCAGGATAGTCAGCCGAGTACTTTGAAGACCAAAGAATAAAATTCATGAGGAACAAAAACACAGAAGTGTAAGCCAAAATGCTTCTTCGGATCCACTCTCTTTATCTGTCTAGATTTTTATCCTTTCTGTTGTATTTCCGACTAGTCTCTTCTTGTGGTCGAAAAAAACCCCACAACAGATCCCTTAAAAGCTAATTGGTGCAATTTAATTACTAACAAAAACAATTTTTTTCCCTTCAAATTCCTGAAAGTAGATTGTAATCTTCCCGAAAGTCTATCCGATATGGCCCTAAGAAAGTATAGGATAATTTAGTTCAAACACTTACAAATTCTCATAAAATCCACAAAGGTGTGTGTGAAGTGTTGTTTTCGTAAATGATGTTCAAGCGTCAAATTGTTTTTTAAGTCTTATCACTAGGAAAAGGTAAACAGAGTCGTCGCGATCCTCTCAACCCCGAATGGCAATTGTATCTCCGATTGTTCGCAGTTTTCTGCACAATCTCCTGACAACAAAATAAAAAATACAATTAGCTCAGAAATCGATAGAAAAGTGTTTATTTCTTTGTCCAGAAACGATCACAATTTGATCGCATAGCTATTTGAATTTTTATTTAAATTGGGGGGGGGGGGAGAAAAGGCGAGGGAGGGGGAAGCGGAGGCGAAACAAACATTTAAAAAAACAAAGCTTTTCAACCAGTTTCAGGGATGTTGCTAGGAAATTGTGAAACTTTCGGCTTTTTACAGAAAGTTTCCGCTCTCTCTTCCAAAGCAGTCTCCCATGGTTTTTTTTGACTAGATTCACTACGTTAACGTGCACCCTCCACCTCCATATATTAAAGGTGTTCTGTGGATGCATATCTTAAGTAATAAAACATGATTTTAAGAGTAGAATAAGAACATTGAAAAGAAATTTTATTTTTTTTAATTTTAGACACACAAAAACAATAAAAAGTTTACACTGTCCCTTGACAGACCACAATACTGTCAGAGTTTCTGGGTTTAACCTTAGTAATTATCGAATCCTCACCTAAACTGCAAGCGTACAGCACAGGAATATCGCAAAAATGGACAAAACCGAGCCGGTTCACCCGTGAAAACTTCGGCTCGGCGAGCTGACATGACGGACAGTTTATCGGCTTTTTTATAAAAATTTCGGCTAAAAGCCGAAGATACGACCCAAACGACATCCCTGAGTTTTGATTGAAATCACCTCCTTGAAATTCCAAAATAAAGCACACACAGAAAAATTGTTCAGGGCAATAAAATGACTCGGATAAAATTAATGGTTCTAGAAAACACAGAAATCGATATTCTAGACGTTAGCATGCAATTTATTGCTTTAGAACTGAAACATAGAAACTGTTGTGTTCTTAAACTTTTTGTTGTTGTTGTTTTGTTTTTGTTTGTTTGTTTGTTTGTTTCTTTCTTTCAGTCTGCTTCCTTCTCCTTTTCTTTCTTTCTCTACCTCCCTCTGTTCTTCTTCGTTCTCTTTCACGTTCTCCTACTTTTCTTTTCTGTGTATAATCGTTCCCTTTTCTTCTTCTTTCTCCTCTGTTTTTTTGTCTTTCTCCTGTTCTATCTTCTCTTCTTCGTCTTCTCAGTTTTCAAGTTCCCCCCTCCTGCATTCCTTTTTCCTCTTGCGCTCCTTTCTTCTTCTTCTTCTTCTTCTTCTTCTTCTTCTTCTTCTTCTTCTTCTTCTTCTTCTTCTTCTTCTTCTTCTTCCTCTCCTCCTCCTCCTTCGCCTTCCCCTACTTAAAAACTAGTTATATAGATTCACCTTCACTTCGTCTTTGCAGTTCTGTCCTCGAGTTTCCTTCCAATCTGTTCTATCTGTTCTAATCTGTTCTATCTGCTGTAATATATTCAGACCTCGAAGAACTGGCTTAAGCTGATTTCCTTGAAAGGAGATGACGTCGAGGTCGACGGGTACTGTAGAGGATGTTATTCTGATCACTGTTCATATTCTATGGTGTCAACAGATCTGAAAAGACAAACCACACACACACACAAAAGTGTTAATTGCAAGGTACAAATGAAGCCTTCGTCATATTAGTTAATGAAAACCTGTGTTTGTTGTTGTTGTTGTTGTTGTTGTTGTTGTTGTTGTTGTTGTTGTTGTTGTGTTTAAATAATATATGCCGACCCAAGACACTATTCACTATAAACTCGAGCAAATGCCCACCGACGTCGCTCAGTGGTAGAGCGTTGGCCTGACCCACCGATGACCCAGGTTCGAATCCCGTGGTGGGTAAAACAAAACTGGCCATTTTCGTTGTCCATCTTACCAGTACGATTGCTCTGGTGGTTCAGTGTTGATTTAGGTCCCTGACTCCTGGGATGATTAACCTCGTCTGCCATATCTCCAATGGAAGGTGTAGACGTTAAACTTACAATTGTTCTCTAACAAGATCCCACACCTACGGCGATGTTGCACATGGTTTGCATGCATTTGTCCATTGAGACATTGCAACGACCAATGACTACTATCTTGAAATAACAAAACATAGCTTTTAAACCCTAATTAAATATTTTTGAAAATAAAAATATAAATATATTGGACAAATTACCAAAACGAAACTACTCAGTTTGATTAATGAGTTGAGTATAATTCACTTAGCAATGACCCTACACTCCGTTAGCCTTGGGATTGTAAGACATCCGCTTCTTCCGTCACATCTTCTACCCACACACAAAACATCCATCCAACTTGCTCTTCATTCTTTTCCATCTCCCCCATCCCTCTTCCCGCCCACCCCCTTTAATAAACACATACACACACACATCCTATCCTATCCTATCCTATCCTATCCCGTAACTCGAAAGTCGTTGAGGCACCACAGAAGATCGTTTAACCAGCGTACTCCATCTTTCTCTGTTCTCAGCAACCTAGCCTCCTGGCTTTGCTCAGTGTCAAGCCAGTCCATTCTCGAATGTTGTCCTCCCACCTCTTCTTCTGTCTCCCTCTTCTTCTCTTCTTCTGCCTCCTTTCACCCTGCCTTCCAGGATGGTCTTTGCAAGACCTGATGATCTGGCGACGTGGCCATACCACCTGATGACCCAGGTTCGAATCCCGTGGTGGGCGATATAAAATGTGGCCATTTTCACTGTCCATTTTAGCAGTATGATTGCTTTGGTGGTTCAGTGTTGATTCAGGTCCCTACCCCTCTTTCCCTGGGATGGTTATCCCTGTCTGCCATATCGCCAATGGTGGGTGTAGACGTTAAACCTCAATGTTCATTTACCATCGGAGTTTCCGTTTCTTCACCCCTGTGAGCATGTCATCGTGTTGTTCAATGGCTTGTTTGATGGTCTGTCGGACTTCGCCGCTGGTGATGTGATGGGTATGGGAAATGCCCAGAAGTCTTATGTACCACCTCATCTCCATGCTTGCTTTGTATTCATCGCTGTAGGTCGGCATGTTTCGCAAGCGTATACAAAGATGGAGGTGACAAGGGAGCGCAGCAGCTTTACATGTACCTTGGAGTGTAGACTGATGGTCCTGTCTTTCCAAATAGTCTTCAACCTTGTCAGGGTAGCTGTTTGTGCGATCCTGGAAAAGACCTCCTGTCTGAACCCATTGTCTGATAGAATGACTCCTAAATATTTGAAGTTATGCACCGTGTTGAGGGATTGGCCTTGGACTTTGATGTCCGTGTTGATGCCATTGGTGTTTTGGTCATCATTTTGGTCTTCTCTGCACTTATTTCCATTCCAAAGGCTCTGAAGGTGCAGTAAAGCCCCTCTACCAGCTGTTCAAGTTCTTGTCCCTTTTCAGCCAATCCATCAATGTCATCCGCACAACGGAGGTTGGAGATTGCTCTACCCCGTATACTGACTGTGCCTTCATGTTCTGCAAGGGCATCTGACATGAAACGCTCCAGGAAGATGGTGAAGAGTGTTGTAGAGAGTAGGCCGGACGCCGATTGTTGTTCTGAACCAGCTCCCCCAAATGGCGCTGTTGTGGAGGACTGCACTGGAAGCCTTGTCTTACACACTTTTGATGACTTCAATAATGTTAGAGCTGCTGTTGTACACTCTTATGGTTGCCCACTGAGCACTGGTTGCCCGATTCGGTTAAACTTTATCTTGAAGTCTACAAACACTTGATATAGATGTTGTTAGTGCTGTAGGTATTTCTCGCAGATAATTCTGAGGTTGAAAATCCGTTCAGTGGTACTTCGCCCTGCCTTGAATCCTGCTTGTTCTTCAGCTACGATTTGTTCAGCTTGGGGTCTCAACCTGTTGAGTAGTATTATTTTCGGGATTGCTTTGCTGGGATGGCTGATGATGTGGTAGTTTTCACACTTTTGAAGGTTACCCCTTTTGGGAAGAGTGACGACAATCGAATGGGTCCATGGTGAAGGCCACTCCCCACTCTACCAGCTATTGTTATAGATAATGGTAAAGGCGTCAATCATCGCTTCTCCTCCTGTTTGAAGCAAATCTGCCGGTATGTTGTCCACTCCTGCTGACTTATCCTTATCAGCGGTTGCATTGCTGCCTTTTTCTAGGACACATACACGCGCACAAGCACACACAGTGACACACACACACACAGGTAAATACACACAAATGCAATCATCACACACACACATACACACACACACGTACACACACACATACACACACAAACACGCATGCCTACACACACAAACAAGAGACAGAAGAGAATGAGAAAAGAAGAAGGAGGAGGAGGTTTTGTTGGAGGAGGAGGAAAGAAGGAAAGAAGAAGAAGGTGTCAAAGTGGATGAAAAAATGGAGGAAGATGAAGACCAGATTATGAAGAGAAGTTGATGATGCGGAGGGGGAATAGGAGGTGGGTTAGGAGTTCGTTGAATGGAATGAGGATATGGCTGAGGTGAGGATAGGAGGAGGGGGGAGAAGGATGTAGAAGGTTAAGAAGAAGAGAACTGAAACATCAGCGTAATTACTTTCAGGTTACATGTATCTGCAGAGATTTAAGCGCTCTAAGAATACGTTTCGATGTCTTTAGTGCCAGTGAATTATTTAGCATTGGTAGAAGAAGCAGAAAAAGAAGAAGAAAGAAAGAGAGAAAGAAAGAAAGAAAGAAAGAAAGAAAGAAAGAAAGAAAGAAAGAAAGAAAGAAAAAGGAGAAGAAAACACAAATTATGTTGTCTTTAATTCCAATTCATTAGTTCACGTTGAGAGAGAGAGAGAGAGAGAGAGAGAGAGAGAGAGAGAGAGAGAGAGAGAGAGGGAGAGAGAGAGAGAGAGAGAGAGAGAGAGAGAGAGAGAGAGAGAGAGTTTGCAGGCAATCTATATCTAAGTGTATTTATGAACAGAGAGAGAGGGGAGAGAGAGAGACTGACAGAGACAGACAGACAGAGAAAGACAGAGACAGAGAGAGAGAGAGAGAGAGAGAGAGAGAGAGAGAGAGAGAGAGAGAGAGAGAGAGTTTTTGCAGTCAATATACACTGTAGATCTAAGTGTATTTATGAACAGAGACAGACAGACAGAGACAGACAGACAGAGACAGACAGAGAGAGAGACACACAGAGAGAGAGAGAGAGAGAGAGAGAGAGAGAGAGAGAGAGAGAGAGAGAGAGAGAGAGAGAGAGATTTCGCAGTCAATATAAATCTAAGTGTAATTTCAGGCACAGTTGGGTGGACTGGGGTGCGTGGTGCGCTTGTATCAATTTGTTTGTGTGTTTGTGTGTGTGTGTTTGTGTGCGTGTGTTTGTGTGTGGGTGTTTGTGTGTGTGGGGGGGGTGTGTGGGTGGGTGTGAACTTGTAAAAGCGACCAAATGGGTTTCAGAACTGACTTTTTGATTACAAAGTGGGTTTATTTGCTTGGAACCCATTGTGTTTCAGGAACCCATTTCGTTCTAAGCGCGCGGGAGTGCTCTTTTAGTGCTTGGGAGTGCAGTTGTAGTGCATGAGAGTGTTTTAAGTACACAGGAGTGCTCTATCCGGGACGGAGAAAATACAGTCCATTTTCGGAGAAATTTGGAAGAAAGTTCGACCTATTTCGTCGCCTATAGGAGACGAACTAGGTCAACTTTTTAGACGAAAAGAGCCAATTTTGACTTAGATTCTTACATTTCTAGAAGAAATTTGCGTTCTTTCCGTCAAAAAAGTGCTTTCCGATTCCTACATTCTTAAAGAAACCCATTTTGTATCGAATACAAGTATGTGTGTGTGTGTGTGTGTGTGTGTGTGTGTGTGTGTGCGTAGGTGTTGACCCCGTTAGGCTGCCAATCGTATGGTTACACACTCACGTTATACTGCCGCGCTCATTATGCTGCCGACCGCATAATGCAATATTGCGATTTTTGAACTCCCTAACCTCTAAAATATGCATAAATTATAATCCGAGCTGTGATTGGTTTAGGCAGCATAACACGGAAAATTCATTGTACGTCACACACGACCTTTTACACACGTGTGTGTATTCCGGCAGCATTTGTGCTGTAAAAAGTATACGTCAATTCACACACCAAGGAGAGAGAGGGTGGCTAGTTTTTGAAAACAAATGTGCACAACTCGTCGCCATCTTGAATTGAAAAGAGCCACTGGTAAGTTGCTGTGCTTTAGTTGATTTTTCGTTTGTTAATTATTTACTTTGAGTGCTTATGTATTTGTGCCATTATTATGAGAAAACCATGGATGCTGTCAGTGAAAATTCAACATTTTTTCTTCCCTTTTTCTGTGGAGATTCCATTGAAGCTAGTGCCACTTTCATGGCATGCTGCGTCTCCATCCCTCTTCTACTGACAGCACTGTTCTAGATCTAATTCTACTTTGTTTCCTTCCATTGTTGATTCAGAATCACGTTGGTTAATTCAAATTAATTATCAGTTCTGATGTTTGTTTTTTCTTTACATGAATGTTGGCAGGAAAAGTATTTATTCAGCATTCCAATACTAAAATAGGAAGTTTTTGTTTTCTAGCAGAGTTGTTACTAACTGGACTAATCTAGCTATTTCACTTAATAATGCACCAAGCATAAATAACTTTAAACACCAGTTAGATATACTTCCACAGTTTAAAAATATATTTTATTGCTATGAGTATGATAATGAAATGTGTAGGAAAATCACATGCTCATTTTGCTCCTAAACTACTAGTAGTGGTACAGTGAAAGTAAACAACTGAACAAAAACAGAATACACAACCATTCACATAGTGTTGGTGAAATTCAGGGTCCATTCACCAACCGACGACTAAAGGGAGATGCATGCCATTTTGTATGAACAACATTGTCAGATGTAAATATGTAAATAAATAAATAAACAATAGTAGTATATGGTTACTGACCACAATGTCCATATAGTGTTTGTAAGAAACTGTGTTAAGCTAACACTGCCACATTTGTCAGTCATTAATTTGACAGTCATTGAGTACTTATGGATTTTTTTCTTTTTTAGAATGTACTGGAAATTCTGAGGTTTACAATTCGCCTGGAAAGCAATCAGAAAGTAAGTATATTTAAAATTTGAATCCAGAAAGTTCTTTATTAGTTAATATTTCTGACTTTTACATTTATTTATATTATTATGATAGTGTTACTTTGTACATAAGTGTCCATACTTGCATGAACTTGAAACTGATTAAGGTCACTGACCACAATCTCCGCATAGTGTTGGCAACTGCATTAAGCTAACACTGCCACATAGTGACAGTTAACTACTGTACAAAAACAGCATACACATGCCGAGATCTAAATGTTGGTGAATGTACCGGATGTGATCTTTAGCTGACTTAACGATGGAAAATTCTGCATTTAACAAATATCTAAAAATAAAATACGAAATTGAAAAATATAATTCAGCTTGAAGGTTAGAAATTAACAAATTACGGAAGCCTGGGTACAAAGGATAGTGTTTGTGGTTGACACTATGTTATATTTATTTTTATTTTCTCCAAAATTATCTACTAACCTCGCCATAATGTATCGGACATTTAATAAAGTTGATTTTCGTGTTTTTTTTGCCTTTCCCTTTCCCCCCCCCTCTCTCTCTCTCTCTGTGTCTCTCTCTATCTCTCTCTCTCTCTCTCTCTCTCTCTCTCTCTCTCTCTCTCTCTCTCTCTCTCTCTCTTTATTAACAAAGAGACCGTGCAGTTTATTAAGGTGGCTGTAATGAACTCGTACTGTCAGTTAAAAACAGGGGTTGTTAGACCGTATCAAGCATTTATTGATTGCACAGTACAGGACGGGAATACACCACCGACCACTTAGTTTTTTGTTTTTTTTAGAATTCTGCTTGCTTATGACAGTAAAGCATTTAATTTTATATCCGTAACATTGTCACATTGTTGCAATAAATAAAAAGTTTCACCTGACTGCTAAATACTTGGAAAATGTTATATTGATATTCACATCTAAACTAGTAAATATAATTAATTATCCGACAGTTTCATTGGCTGCACCTAGAAAGTAGAAAACCTGTTGATTGTGCTTCGAAATATCTCCACATTATATCTTAAAAACTCTTGAAGCTATGGATTTATCCCTAGTGGACACCCTCTTTCACCCCCACACATCCTCCCTATTTTCTTCCTCCCACCCCACACAATTTACTAATTACGGTCGGTTGTAAAATATTACCACAGTTGGGCTTTATATAGTAAACAAGTACAGGGGCGTCGCACGGTCCAAAATATTGGGGGGGGGGGGGGGGGGGCGCAACCCTGTCGACGGGGAGGTGGGGGGGGGGTGGGGGCTGACAAGCGGGACGCACCCTGTAATATATCCTCGTACCTTCATCCAACTGAAAGACTGAGAGTAAAAACATTTAATTATTTATGTTCTTCTTTACTGAAAATACAAGATTCATTTCCAGAAACTACAAATACATGATTAGCGATATGTGATAATGATTAAAACCAGGAAACACGAACATTAATTACCTGCCGCAAGATCATCTAGGTTGAAATTGTGTCTTCTCTATAAATCACAACTCGTTTTGCATATTGCATACATATAATGACCAAACACTTCCACTACCAGTTTCAGAAAATCAGTCAATTGATCAATTTGTTTTACTAGGGCGTATATTACTCGCAGTTTCTCTAAAGCAAAGTACTGTCTGTCTGAGTGCCTTTTGTCTTGGTGATCACAAATGATCTTACTAGTAGTCCATGAACAAAATCTCAGCTAGTTCAGTCCACAAACATCGGAGATCTATTCGCGGACACATAAACAAACAAAACAAACAAACAAACAAACCAAGTGAAACCTATAATGGGGGGTGGGGTGTGGGGGTGGTGGTGTAATAATCAAAGCAGTCAAGCCCACGTTATCTGTCCCCAGAAAAGCGAACGGGTCCTTTTTTCCCCCTTTTGCGATCAAAGTACGTGCACGTGTAGGCCTATCAACAAACTAAATCTAAATTAAAAAATATCGCGCACCTCAACTATTTATTGACACTTGCACATTCACCCTTGCCTTACTCATTTTACAGACTAAAGTAAATAATTGATATCAACAAACCTGGAAAACAGACGATTCCATTGTTTTGTTAATTTTGCTCTTTGCGTGATGAAATGACACTTCTTTCAAACAGCGAAAGCCAGCTCTGCTGCCCGGTGATTGCGTTAGCGCCACGAAATATTTTGTTGTGAAACACCGGCACATGCTAATAGATTATTGTAATATTATTTCGTACGTTAGCCCTTTACACTACGGTTTAAAAATATGGTGATTTTTTTAATTATTGATTCTTCCTGCCTTCCTCTATCGATTGAAATCTTCTTCTTCTTCTTCTTCTTCTTCTTCTTCTTCTTCTTTCTTCTCTCTCTTTCTTTTTTTTTTGGCCAATTATTATTGGGGGGGGGGACAGGTGCCCCCCCCCCCCCCCCCCCCCGTGTGCGACGCCCCTGAAGTAACATTTGTGTTTTTCTGCAGAGCATCCAGCCAGGCGTCCATGGAGTAAAGAGGAAGTAGCAGCTTGTTATCGACAGTTGGGTCACTACATTCACCTCCACACCTTACCTGGTAAAGCTGTTATAGAAGACTGCCTTCAAAAAGAACCTGTTCTCAGGCACATAACTTGGAAAAACATCAAAGATTTTGTAAGAAATCGGGCCACAGCAACAGCTAACGCAGCTAGATAAAAACACTGTGTACAAACTCTGTGTATGAGGGACTCGATTCTTTTCAGTCACACCTGCACTGCTTCAGAAACTTCTAGATGCCAAACTCTGGATTTTTGAGACTGATGGTCCACTACTGCTCCATTGCAGCTCTCCAAAAATAGTGTGATGTTGTGATTCCTCATGTTTTAAGTACACTAAACCTTTT
The DNA here is from genome assembly GCA_036898135.1 of Oncomelania hupensis. NCBI lineage: Eukaryota > Metazoa > Mollusca > Gastropoda > Littorinimorpha > Pomatiopsidae > Oncomelania > Oncomelania hupensis. The sequence continues at coordinate 80,962,081 of CM072513.1, forward strand.
CACTGGTAAAGACTTCATGCACTAAATGGCTGCGTGTATGCACTGTGTAGACAACCTTTGATGACAGCGTGGTTTTGTGGAACAATTTGTAATGTAATGTAGAACGTCGTTTGAAACCAATTACTGAAAATTCTGTGACCAAGGCAATTGCCTGTATATGAATGGCACCAAAAATGACCCATGTAGCATCAAGTGGTATGTGTGAAAGATCCCTACTATTTTTTTAGGTTTGTGAAACTGAGAACTATATTTTGAACTGCAGAACTGTGCCGGTAGAAACGGTCAAGCAGCCTAAATTGTGTTTGCAAGTTGAAATGTTCGAGAAACACTTTCACTTTCCTTCGACTTGTTTGTCGACCTTGGCAAGAAAGGAAAATTCAGAAACTTTATTGGCTTTGGAGTGAAGAGAGGTGAGAGAGAATACCATGGACATGTACATTCCTCATTTATGTGGTGTTCAATCACACTGTGTAGCAGAGTTAGTAGGCCTGCGTCTCCACCACCTCTACCTGCCAACTGTAGATATTTCTACAGTCCTGATTCAGACTCATTATTTTTACCTTAGCTATTGAGAAGTATAAAGAATGTTAGAATATAACTAGTGGCAAGGAAAAAACAGTTTGTACATGGAAAAGTATTCGTTTTTATTTACTTTTATCATGACCAGCCGGGGAGGTTGTGGAGACATAAGCCCACTAGCTCTGCTATGCATATAACTGGGTGATTGCTGGAGACATAGGCCCACTAGCTCTGATGCATGTAACTGGGTGATTGGTGGAGACATAGGCCCACAAGCTCTGATGCATGTAACTGGGTGATTGGTGGAGACATAGGCCTACTAGCTCTCATATGCATGTAACTGGGTGATTGGTGTGCTTGCACGAAAGTGATGTGTGTGCTTGTGCGCATGCATTTTTTTCTTGTTGTTTTTTATTAAATATTATAATGTGAATATTTTTTATAATTGATTCAAATAGGATTTTTGGATAGTAAGCAATACCAATACCATGTAACGTGGACAAAAATGTTGGTCATTAGACAGAGACACTTGGATCCCAGCAAAGGTACAGAAAAATCAGTTGCACAACATTATTGATAATGATAGTTTTTCTGTACCTTTGCTGGGATTCAAGTGTCTCTGTCTAATGACCAACATTTTTGTCCACATTACATGGTATTGGTAGGGGTTGTCCGGTCCTGATTTGGCTCGGAAGAGTCCGCTGGACCTAAAACAATAATCATGTAATGTAATGTAATGTAATGTAATGCTCTGTTCTATCAATCTGCTATACTATCGTCTTCTTCGCTAGATCAGTCTCCTACCTTTTTTCTTGAAAACTCTTCCGGGACAAGACTCCTTGTTTGGGGTGCCGGGGGTTTCAGTATAAATAGTATCCCCACTTTCTGGAAATTTAGTGCTTTAAATTCCCACTGTCGCTGTCTTCCTCATTTACTCTTTCCCTTTCCTGCTCTGTCCTATCACTCTGCTATACTATCTTCTTCTTCGCTAGATCAATGACCTACCTTTTTTCTTGAAAACTCTTCCTGGACAAGACTCCTTGTTTGTGTATGAGGTCTGTTGGATCAGCTTGGGAGTGTTGGACGCTTTCTGCCGGGTGGTCACTAGGGCTTCCTATGATGTTAGTATTTAGCAATATAGGCATTTTATATGTATATTTTTTGTTGATAATTTATAATGATGTTTGTATTCTATTTTGTTTTTGTAACCGGGGGTTCGAGTAGTTGGAGTAAAGCCTTAGCCGTCCCCTGCGTGGGATGTCTTTATTGTAAAGTGACTGGCCGGTGGAGGGCATTCAATTTTCCCACTAGGGTTGTTTCAGCAGATCTTTTATGCGGATCGGGGGTTGTCCGGTCCTGATTTGGCTCGGAGGAGTCCGCTGGACCTAAAGCAACAATCAATCAATCAATCAATTGTGTATGAGGTCTGTTGGATCAGCTTGGGAATATTGGACGCTTTCTGCCAGGTGGTCACTAGGGCTTCCTATGATGTTACAGACCTGCTTACCCGTCCGTATTTCGCCGTATTGTCCCGATATTTTGACCTCGAGTACGCTGTTACGATCTCTTTTTAAAAAATACGAAAATCGACCAAAAAAATTTATTTTTTTATTTTTTTACAAATTTCGGTAAAAAGTACACCTAACCGGAAGCGGAAGCTAAACAAATTGCGCCAGAAAACTATAACTCATTGGATAGCATTGTGTTTTTCAAGTGTATACTCTGCAAATATTTAATTGTCATGGAGAAAATAATTCATGAAACAACAGATGATGATTCAGATGTTGAGGTGGCGAGTTCATCCAAGCGTGTTTGTGTGAAACCAAAACAGACATTTCTGGTTTCTTATTTAAAAAAATTGGCCTTGTTTGGTAGCTGATGAAGACCTGCTGGTTGGTGATCAGGCAAGGAAAATGCTTGACAGTCCCAAAGACTACAACCTAAAATCTGAACGTATTGCAAAGTTCTATGCTTCAGTGCGTGCATACTTTGAGGAAACTTGCAGCTATCTTCTCCTGAAATTGCCCCTCACTGACTCTTTGCTCCAGCACTGCAGAATCATATGTCCTTCAGTTCAGTTGACTGCATCTTCCCAAGATTTACGCTTTTTTGTGAAGCGATTCCATGCACTCTTTCCACCAAATACAACATCTGAACAAATCAGGAGCAATTCTCCGAGTATCAGTCAACTGATGTCAAGGGATTGGTGGGCCCAGCTATGCAGGTGGACGAATTTTGGGTGCAAGTCAGCTAAAACACCCTTAGCTTTTGCAACTGTGCCAGTTCATGCTGGGACTCTGTACCATCCCACACAACAGTGCTGCTTGTGAGAGGGTGTTTAGTTGCGTACGTAAAACGTCCACTGACAGTAGGTCCAGTATGGGCAAAGATGCTGTTGACCCACTGATGGTAGATATGTTCAGACCTGAAAGCTCTTTTACAAAAATAGAACTGCAGCAACTGAAAAGTGCATACATGCATGTTTTTTTTTTAAATACAAGTAGATCATTATCACATATTATGTTGATGTGGTGGCCTAACACTTTTGCATTGTTTTTCAATTAAGCACCCTAATTTTTAAACAATAAATTTATTGAACAGTGTACCGTTTCTTAATTTATTTTACGTGTGTATAATAATATATGAAAATTTAGATAAGAGCAAATTAAGATGAATAATGACAATAAGTTTACACAGTTCTATATTTTTATTTATTTATTATCATTATTTTGGTTCACGTAAAATAACGACAGTTCATATAAATACCGAAAGTCAAAATCTGGTCATGATTTCCAAAATCTGGTTTTGAAGTGCCTGGAGTACTGACAAAAAAATTTTGAGGTAAGCAGGTCTGGATGTTATTATTTAGCAATGTAGGCATGTTATATGTATGTTTTTTGTTGATAATTTATAATGTTTGTATTCTATTTTGTTTTTGTAAACGGGGGTTCGATAAGTTGGGGTGAAGCCTCAGCCGTCCCCTGCGTGGGATGTCTTTATTGTAAAGTGACGGGCTGGTGGGGGGGCATTCAGTTTTCCCACTAGGGTTGTTTCAGCAGATCCTTTTTTATGCGGATTGGGGGTTGTCCGGTCCTGATTTGGCTCAGAAGAGTCCGCTGGACCTAAAGCAACAGTTATGTAATGTAATGTAAACGTTCAGTGTTCTTTCCTTCTGTAATTCTACAGTATTTCCGTCTCGTTGTACAGGACAGTATGTGACTGAAAGCATGAATCGTTGGGGACACAAATTGTGCTGGTACTGCTTTCTCTAGTCCGTGAATAAATTGTTGCTAAAAAATTCTGACAATCTAACTTGTTGAAATTGAATAGTGTGCTGAGTCATGTTTAGAAAGAGCAGTGACCAAACAAATGGACATGGCGAAATGGACTATGCATGATCTTTATTGATGAGGTGTAATCAATATTTTTGATGTGTCCACTGTCAGTTTTCATGAGATGTAAGAATCGTTAAAGATCAAAATTAAATGTATGCTTGTCTTAGGGTGAGTGCCAAGTATGATTGGTAATAGAGATTTCGTGTGAGCTGGATGGGTCAAGGGCACATGTACAATGCCATGAACATAATTAAGACAGTTGGGTGCGCGTGAAAAAAATCGATTATATTTTGAAGTGTTTAGTTTAGGTAAGCATGCAGTGGGCAATTGGAAAGGATAACATTTCTTTTAGTATTTCAGATGAGAGTATAAACTGAGATCAAGTTTGCATGCATGCATTCCATTGCACGGACTTTAAAGATCTTGACGCTCATGTTCTAGCTGGGCGAGTGCCAGCTACCCAAATACACTTTGCACTCAACTAGGTCCAATACCTCATCGCCCAGGATTGTGCTCAGTCGTTTGAGAGTCAGACTATATGTCCAGAGGTAGAGGTTGCAGGTTGGCGCCTTGGGCCGCTTTGGCTAGATCCTGTATCGGCCAGCACTTTGAGCAGCTCTGTCCTATTGTCTGCAAATATGCATCCCAAACAGTGCCCTAAATACTTATAGTGAAATGGTTCAGTGTTTGAATGATCTTTCTATTTTATTTTAGAGCATCCTTTAGCAATCATAGTAGATACCGTGCACAGCTCTGTGTGACTGCAGCACTTTGAAATAATGGTTTGTATGTTGCCCTGTTTACTAAGTAGTCTGCTACAGGTTTTCAGGAAATTGATAAGACATTGATGTACTTGTAATCATTCATTAAATTAAACCACCATTCGTTATTGACACAGCCCAAGCACCCATATTAATTTTATGTTACACGAAGTTATGCAAATTATTAGCCGAATCTCTTATGTCGATGTTCGTGCTTGGGCAGTGTAAATAAAAATATCGAAGCTCGAATATCAAATATCAAGGGATGAACTTGTGCGACTTTTAGGTACGAGGCTTTTCAGGTCACTGTTGGTTTTCTCTGGGTACTCTAGTTTCCTCGCTCCCTTCAATAAAAATATTGGATGCAGTCAATCTAAACATTTCAAAATTAAAATTAGATTCCCTTTCCATCTTCTAATAATAGTGACTTTGCATGTCTGAGTGATGAATGTGCGTTCCGTGCGTATGTAAAGATGTCTGCAAAATGTGCAATTTATTGATTTTTATGTTTTTAATAAGTGTTGTTGTAGGTTTTTTCCCCACTTTTTTGTTTTTGTTTTTTGTTTTTGTTACATTTTCTTGTTAGTTGACTGATTATTTTTTATTTTTGTGTGTGTTGGAAGTAACACCACCGTGGAGTGACCGGGGGTTTCTGTATGAATAGCATCCTCACTTTCTGAAAATGTAGTGCTGTATTTAAATTCCCACTGTAGCAGTCTTTCTTTTTTGTTGTTTTCGTATTCATACTCTGTTCTATAGCTCCACTATCTTCTTCGCTAGACCAGTCATCTACCTTTTTTCTTGAAAACTCTCCCAAAACTCCTCGTTTGTGTATTGGGTCAGCTTGGGGATATTGGACGCTCTCTGCCAAATGGACACTAGGGCTTTCTATGATATTATTTAGCAATGTAGGCATTTTATATGTATGTGTTTTGTTTTAATATTTTATCATATTTTTATTCCAATTTTGTAAACGGGGGTTCGATAAATTAAGAGTATAGCCTCAGCGTTCAGTTCAGTTCAGTGGGTAGATTACCGTCCCCGGACACAGTAGCGTATAGCGGACTGTCTTTATTGTAATGTGACTGGCCGGTGGAGGGCATTCAATTTTCCCACTAGGGTTGTTTCAGCAGATCTTTTATGCGGATCGGGGGTTGTCCGGTCCTGATTTGGCTCGGAAGAGTCCGCTGGACCTAAAGCAACTATCAATCAATCATTCTGTCCTATCACTCTGCTATACTATCTTCTTCTGCGCTAGATCAATGACCTACCTTTTTTCTTGAAAACTCTTCCTGGACAAGACTCCTTGTTTGTGTATGAGGTCTGTTGGATCAGCTTGGGAGTATTGGACGCTTTCTGCCGGGTGGTCACTGGGGCTTCCTATGATGTTATTATTTAGCACTGTAGGCATTTTATATGTATGTGTTTTGTTGATAATTTATAATGATGTTTGTATTCTATTTTGTTTTTGTAACCGGGGGTTCGAGTAGTTGGGGTAAAGCCTCAGCCGTCCCCTGCGTGGGATGTCTTTATTGTAAAGTGACTGGCCGGTGGAGGGCATTCAGTTTTCTCACTAGGGTTGTTTCAGCAGATCTTTTATGCGGATCGGGGGTTGTCCGGTCCTGATTTGGCTCGGAAGTCCGCTGGACCTAAAGCAACAATTAATCAATCAATCAATCAAGCAAAACCAGTGTGATTTTCTATCTTTGAGATGCCAGCTCACCCATTGCCACTGTCTGCAAACCACACATGTTTATGTCTTGTCCATAGTACTGCACGCTACCAGTTGTTTGAACATTAAAATATGTATTACAGTTTGAATACATTTATACTGAAGCCATTTGACCGATTTGTGTTTTCTTTTTCTCTATCTTTTTCTCATTCTGTTGCTCAACTCAGTTACGATTACATAAGTTTTATTAAAGCACATTCTACATCAAACTTCAAAGCAGTTTTCATAGTGAGTCAAGAAAAGTTTATTCATATTCTCAGCATCATAATACAAATGTCTTTAACATGTTCTACTGCTAGTTAACTAAAATCCACTAAAGATTTACAATAAAGTCTTTTTGAAGATTCAATTCAATGTATTTGAAATCAGTTTACAAATTATGTGATTTTAGAATGTAACATCTTTATAAGTATGATGGTACACCTGCAGACCGCCTGGTAATAATGCATAAGAGTTTACACAAATTAACTACACAATAATGGTACAGATGAGCTCACCAACAATGACTACATAATGATGGTACATAAGAGTTTACACACCATGACTACTTAATGATGGTACACAATGACCGCATAAAGTTAGTACAAATGAGCATACACAAAATGATCATATAATGATGGTACACATGAGTTTACACACATTGACCACATAATGTTGATACGGATGAGCTTACACTCAATGACCACATAATGTTGATACAGATGAGCTTACACACAATGACCACATAATGTTAGTGCCAAAGAGGTCACACACAATGGCTGCACAATGATGGTAAGAAATCACACTTCCATGTTTGTTGCTTTAGAGAAATAATTTATATACCACAGCTCTTAGAATGCAAAAACGAAGCAAATTCCATAATTTGGAATAATTTGGAGTTAATAGAGCTGTTCGGTAGCCAGATATATACCGGCAGCGTAATGATGGAAAATTGTTAAAGACCGCTTAACGGGGTCAACTCCTGTATGTGTGTGTGTGTGTGTGTGTGTGTGTGTGTGTGTAGGTGTGTGTGTAGGTGTGTGGGTGTGTGTGCGTGTGTGTGTGTGTGTCGTTTGATGTTTGCCGTCCAAGCTTGGTCACCCATCCAAGTGTTCTTTTCCGACGTTGCTTAATATGAAACATTGCTAGCGCGTGCCCAATCCACTGCATGGCTGAGCGACTCCCCCTCCTCTAATAGAACCATACCCATCCTCTCGCATTTAAGATTTGTTGTTGTTATTGTTGTTGTTGTTGTTGTTGTTGTTGTTGTTGTTGTTGTTGTTGTTGTTTTCGTCAACTCAGCTTTCTGTTGTAAATTAGATTACACAGTTGTAATTGTAATACAGACGTGACAACTATATAGGTCACGTGATAGCAACCACACTCCCCTCTCTTCCAGAATCCCCCATCTTTAAAAAAAAATAATAATAAATAAGAACACACTAAAAACATTATAGATCTAGATGGACGGTTTGTTTACACTAGGGAGCAGCTATTATTTCTTCGCGATCGAACTGTAGGACGGCACCATGCCATGAAGAGTGAACTGAAAGACTTTGGTGAAAAATCTATTCTACCCAGAAAACGTGGTACCAAGGGTGGTGTTCTCAAAGACTCAGGAAACGTTTCTCCAGACCTCCCCTCCCCTCTGTCGTCGTATCTAATGTACAGTCCCTATCTAGTAAGCTCGACGAACTTCGTACACTATGCAGGTATGATTCTGTCTTTCGTGAAGCCTGCCTACTCGGACTCTCAGAAACATGGCTCAACGACGATGTTACCGATGCCGAAGTTTCCATCGATGGTTTCTCCATCCTGAGAAGTGACAGAACACGTACTGAGTCTGGCAAGGACGGTGGTGGTGGTGTGTGCCTGTACATAAATAGCAGGTGGTGTACAGAATATACGGTCCATGAAAGAACTTGTACCACTCTGTTGGAACTGCTGTGTGTCTCGCTACGACCTCACTACCTCCCTCGTGAATTTACCAAGCTGATAGTGTGCGTAACCTACGTCCCCTTCTTCACCCCTTCGGATAAAACCAGAGAAGCTGCTCGAGTAATCGCTGCGTCAGTTTCGGCTCTTCAGTCACAGTACCCTGACGCCCCAGTGCTAGTAATGGGTGACTTCAATGCCTGCACCCTCGATGGAGACCTACCAAGCCTGCAGCAGTATGTGACGTGTCACACCCGTGGTGCTAAAACACTTGACCTATGCTACGGTTCAATTCCCCATGCCTTCTCATGCCAGTCCTTGCCTCCTGTGGGCCGCTCCGATCACAGCAGTGTCCACCTCATTCCCAAGTACAGGCAGCGGTTTGAAGAGGGTCAAACCTCGCTACGTCATGTCCAGGCCTTGGTCAGAGAACTCACTGGAAGCACTTCGCGGATGCTTTGACTGTACAGAATGGTCCTGTCTGTACGATCCATCAGCTGACATCAACTACAACCTCGATGTCATCACAGACTACGTCAAATTCTGTCAGGACTGTGTCATCCCTCCCAAGAAGAAGAAAATTTTCCCAAACACCAAGCCGTGGTTCACGTCACACATCTACCACCTGCTGAAAAAAAAGAGGAAGGCCTTTGCAGAGAAAAACATGCTCCTGGTGGCTCAGCTGACCCGGGAGGCCAGATCTGCGATCCGCCAGGCAAAGCTCCGGTTCAAGCAAAAGGTGGAGGACGAGTTCAGTAAAATGAACGCTAGAGCTGCTTTCCAACACCTGCGGACGTTGATGGACGACGCCAGTGACTCCTCTCGTTCTGACCAGCTTCCAGCATCCACTGACCCTTTGACTTTCGCAACTGACCTGAACAACTTCTACAATCGATTTGACAATGCTGACTTCTCTGCAGAGTGCTTTCACCTGATGTCAGCAGCTCCAGTCGTGGAAGGGTCAGTCACCATCAGCGTCGACGATGTGAGAACCCAGTTCAGGAAGACGAAGGCAACCAAGGCGGCCGGCCCTGACGGCATCTCAGCTCGGCTACTCAAGAGCTGCGCTGATTCCCTTGCACCTGCCTTTCAGCCCCTCTTCCAAGCCTCCGTTGACTCTGGCATTGTACCCACTCTATGGAAATCCTCAGTCATCATCCCCGTCCCCAAAAAGCCCAGACCCACTGAACCTAACCATTACCGCCCTGTTGCCCTCACCCCTCTACCTATGAAGTGCCTCGAGCGCATAATGCTGAGGAACCTGCAGCCTTTCATTGAGCCACACCTGGACCCCCTGCAATTTGCCTACCGTGCAGGTCGGGGGGTTGAAGATGCAGTGGCGACCATCCTTCACCGGCTGCTGAAGCACCTGGAGACTCCCGGCCATTATGCTAGGTTACTGTTTGCTGACTTCAGTTCGGCCTTCAACACCATGCAGAGACACGTACTGGTGGAGAAGCTTCAGCAGCTGGAAGTCCCCACAGTCATCGTTCGGTGGGTGCTTGACTTCCTCACTGACAGACGGCAGCGGGTGCGGGTGGCGGGTGGCGGGGAGACTGGGGTCACGCTCTCGCCTGAGTTGACGACAAACACGGGCGCCCCCCAGGGGTGTGTGCTCAGCCCGTTTTTGTACATTACCTACACAAACAGCTGCAAGTGCGAGGGTGATAAATGCTCTTGCTCCAAGTTCGCTGACGACTCTGCCATCCTCGGCCTGATGTCCGATGCTGAGTCGGAGACGACATATCAGGCCACTGTCAACAAGTTCGCCGCCTGGTGCTCAGAGCACCACCTGCAGCTCAACGTCATCAAGACCAAAGAGTTAGTTGTGGACCCGAGAAGGGACGCTCCGCCTGTACAGCCTGTCATTATCGGGCAGGAGCAGGTGGAGATAGTGGAGTCCTTCCGCTACCTCGGCCTCATCCTCGACTCTGCACTCAACTTCAAGGAGCAAGTCACTTCTGTCCAGAGGAAGTGTCAGCAGAGGCTGTATGTGCTGCGCCGACTGCGGTCTCTCGAACTGGACCCCCAGCTGCTCCTCAACCTCTATCGCTCCATCATAGAGCCCCTTCTCACATACTGCAGTAGTATATACCACCCCTCCCTCTCTGTCACTGAAAGAAACAAGTTGATGAAAATTTCAAACACGGCCTCAAAGATCATTGGCCTCCCCGTCCCTCTCATCTCTGAGATAACAGACAAAGCCCTGCTCCGCAAGGCGCATGCGGTCTCTGCTGACAGCTCCCACCCATTGCACGCGGAGTTTGAACTGCTCCCCTCGGGCAGGCGGTATCGCTCCATCAAATGCAAGAAGGCAAAGTACTCTCGCAGCTTTGTTCCCATGCGGTGGGTAGACTGAATGCTGCCTCTGGCTCCGGCTGGCGCATCGGATGTTAACACTGCCCCACTGCACGCTCTAGCTAGAGTCAACTATACAGTCAAGCAATTACAATAATTATGTCTACGCTAATTAAATTGTCAATGTAATGTACTGCTAACTTGCATAATTATATGTATATGCATATTTGTACGTGTGTGTATGTGTGTGTATTTGGGGTGGGTGTGCGTGTATGTGTGTATATATGTGTATGTATATGTATGTATAGGTGTATGTGGGTGGGTATGTTTATATATAGGTGTGTGTGTGTGCGTGTATATGTGTGTATGTGTGTATGTGTATATATATATATATATATATATATATATATATATATATATATATATATATATATATATATATATATATATATATATATATATATATATATATATAGTATTAATACAATTTATTAACTTTGTCTCTTAGTTATGATAGCTGTATAAATTGAATAGTGTTATTTTAATTTGTGCTAAACTGTATTAGTGTATTAGTACACATGTGATATGGTTTTGTGGTTGTAAGTTATGATAGGATGACGATGAGTATGTGGTGGGCATATGTGTTTTTATACAGTGCGTATCCTGGTGGCAAAACAAATTTTCCTCTTTGATGGAATAAAGAATATATTGACTTGACTTGACTTGACTTGACTAGTGGTTTTGTACCCTGGCAAGCCAGGGTACACAGGTTGCTGTTTAAAATGTAGACAGAGAGACAACTGTTGTCTGCGAGTTTCATTTGGACGATGATACCTCTCCATATCCCCTTGATACCTCCCCATACCCCACCCCCCTGATATCTCCCCCTCCCCCCCATGATGCCTCACCATACCCTCTTGATACCTCCCCGAACCCACTTGATACCTCACCATACCCCCTTGATACCTTCCGTACCCCCCTTGTAACCTACCTGTACCCTCCTTGATACTTCCCCGTTGATCGTTTCGCAGGTATGGATGAAAGGAATCGACTTTTTTTTTTTTTTTTTTGAGTAAATTTACGTCCCCGGACACATTAAGCGTATAGGGGACGGGTGAAACGTGAAAGGAATCGACCATCACCATACCCCCTTATATATACCCGTATCCCCGTTATGCCTACCCATGCCTCTTTAAACCTACCCGTAGCCCCCTTTTACCTACACGTACCACCCCATCCCGATCCTTGGTACTACTACTACTACTACTACTACTACTACTACTACTACTACTACTACTACTACTACTACTACTACTATTAAATATAGAATAATACAAATAGAAATCATAAAAAACACCAAGGTTTTAAAAGAAAATTTGATATAAGATATAATAATAATAATAATAATAATAATAATAATAATAATAATAATAATAATAATAATAATAATAATAATAATTTATTATTATTATTAGTTTATAATAATAATAATAATAATAATAATAATAATAATAATAATAATAATAATAATAATAAATTAAAGGTAAAAAGCCTAAATTAAAAATAAAAATATCCATATTGTAGTGTTAAAAAAAATAAAAAAATAATTGGTACCTCGTGAGCTTCGAACTTGGGTCGCCCTGGACGGTAGGCGAATGTTATACCAATTGAGCTATCAAGGCTTCCTATAAATACCACTAATTTTTTGGTCTATATGGGAAAACATGCTGAAACCTCAATTTGATTTTTAATGGAAGCGCGCGGAATGAGGCTATTGCAGTTTGTGGACATTTTGTTTGTTTATTTATCTCAGAAACGGTTAAACGTTCGGTAAGGAAATGTCGGCTATAACGATTTCGCTGGTTTTGAGCACACAGCAGGCCGATCAGTAACGCCCAGGACCTGCCCAGATCAGCGTCCATACCGGACAAACTTTATAGTAGAGGCGAAGAAGGACTTCCGGCTAAGCAATTTATATATATAGATGCCTTGCAAAATAGTGATTTGGTCAACTCAGCATTGTGATCTAAATTAGGCCAAGAACTGTCTCAGTTTTGAACTGAAGTGAAACATTTAGAACATGTCTTTATTACAGAATGCACAGATCTATTGGGCCTAACCCTCTCCTCCTTCCCCCTCTTCACCCCCCTGCCCAACCCTATCCCCGACCCATCCCCTTCGCTCCTATTGTGGGTGGGAGGTATTGTGTTTTGTACGGTGCAACAACACGGAACGTTTGATGGTTGTTTCTTCGTTTATTAGTGTAGGCTAGCAATACCAGCATGGCGTCTGTGGGTCAGCTCTCTGCGTGTGTTAGTTCATCCTCTGTCCACAGGTCCTCGTATTACGTCACTTTAACCTCGGTCAACAGGTCTCGTCTGTAGTCTCGCGTGGACACAATAAGAGCGAAGGGGATGGGTCGGGGACCTTCAAGTTACGGGATAGGATAGGACAGGATTCTCTCTCTCTCTCTCTCTCTCTCTCTCTCTCTCTCTCTCTTTTTTTTTTTTTCTCTTTGTCGCTTACTGTCTACTTTCTCTCTCTCTCTCTCTCTCTCTCTCTCTCTCTCTCTCTCTCTCTCTCTCTCTCTCTCTCTCTCTCTCTCTCTCTCTCTCTTTCTCTCTCTCTCTCTCTCTCTCTCTCTCTCTCTTCCATTCTCTTTTAGAGTCTCTCCTGCACAGTTTCGTTTTAAGCGTTGAACTAAAAATGCAAGCTGTGGTCACAAAACTGCCCTTTTTCAATACAATACAATACAATTCAATACAATATAATACAGTACAATACAATACCATACAATAAGGCCTAATTTGTTTCACACGGAACAATTGTCAGACAGCATTGTCTTACACCCAGTTTAATTCTTTTTTCACATTATTGTTATTCCTCTTTCCTTTCGTTTGTTTTTTTTTCTTCTTCGTGCGTCGTTTAAATTTCCGTTGTTGTTGTCGTCGTTCGAGGTGGTGGTGTCGTTGCTGCTGCTATTTCTGATGCTGATTATCATGAAGCAATTCCTCTTTGTTTGTCCGTCTTTGTCCTTCTCTACTTTTATTTGTATAGTTCTTATTTGCTTTTTCGTCTTCCTTCTTTCTTCTTCTTCTACTTCTTTGTCACCTTCTCCTTCATCATCCTCATCATCCCCATCATCATCTTCTTCTTCTTCTTCTTCTTCTTCTTGTTCTATAACTGTTGTTTCTTTATTGATATTTTATTAACACTTTTAGAACCTTTTGTATACATGTATGTCGTCTCGAATGACCTTGGTTTTAGCAGACGTTAATAAAATACACTAATACTACTTTTTCTTCTTCCGATTATTATTTTATTATTATTATTATTATTATTATTATTATTATTATTATTATTGTTGTAGTTATTATTATACTCCTACTTCTTCTTCTTCTTCTTCGTCTTCTTCTTCTTCTTCTTCTGCTTTAATGATGTATTTTGTTGTTGTTTGTAGATTATAGTCACACGACACTTTCGCATATAGGTGACTACTGGACCGATTTATACTGACACCAGCGGGCCAGTTGTTGGTAAAGGGGAAAATAATATGATCACACGTTGACCAATCCGGGATTCGAACCAGCGACCTTTCGGTTACTAGCAAGACGCTCTTACCAACTGAGCTACCCGGCCCTCAATGTATTTTATTTTGTTTAGTCTTCTTATATAGCGGGCTTTTTCCCGCTCAAGAGCTGCTCAAAGCGCCGTCTGATATAGGATCCAACTCAAGTTGTAGCACATCGTCTGACGCCCAGACACCTTAGCACAATGCTGGAAGTCTTCTGCCTTTTCTTCTTATCTTGGGTTGAGCGACCACAATCAAATGTAGGCCTAGTTTGATTGGTTTTAAATTCGCTGTAGTAGTGAAACAGACCTGCAATTTACCGCTTGATAGAATCGCATTTACAATTAAATTGCTTTCAATTGTCTGTGCCGATGGCTCACTCGACCGCCATAATTGATTCCTGGGTCCCGATGCTTGGCGCGCGTTCTAATCACAAATAGCTTATAGTCTTAGAGAGTAACAAGCTGTCCCATTTGAAAAAGCCTTGTAAATAATAATAATAATAATAATAATAATAATAATAATAATAATAATAATAATAATAATAATAATAATAATAATAATAAAGTGCCTACTAAATTTGATTCAAATCCATTCAAATAGTTTGGGAGAAAATGTGATTAGAAAACACACACACACACACACACACACACACACACACACACACACACACAATGATGACGTGCATATGATGACGTCACCCGATATGCATAAATCTGATTCAGCAGGTAGGTCTCTTCATGTTATAACTACTTACCAAGTATCAAAGAAATATGTCCATTCGTTTCAACGAACAGTGAGCACGGACGGAAGGACAGCTCCCCATATCCCCCCTACCTCCCCCCCCCCCCACCACCACCAAAAATAGTTCCCTCGTGAACTACCAAGTGTATTTATATAACGCTTTTTCCCCCTAAGTAAACCAGTTCAAAGCGCATATGGTTTATCCCAGACTTAGTGCCATCTCAGTCTTCTCGTTGTCTATGTCAATGCTGAAATTCCAATTGACTAAGTTGAGCCACAAAAGGCGAGAATTTTTTTTTTATAATTCAATTTAGTTATACAATGTTGCTTATCACTAAGTTCTAAAATGCAGGTTTAAAATGCGTCAAGTTTAAAATTCTTTGTAAATCAAAACAGCAATATTTTACAAACTATTGAACTTCAACTCAGTCGGTGGGTTATCATCACGTTTACTCCTTCGGATGAGAGCTTAAACCTAGGTATAGTGTGTCCACCCACGCACAAGTTTCATCGCACGGACTTTTAAAGATCCTGACGCTCATGGTGGTCCTAAACGGGTGAGTTTCCGTTTCGTTGTGTAGATTAACGTCCCCGGACACTTTCGCCGATAGGGTACGGACGGGTGAGTGCCAGCTGGCTTTCATAAAATACTGTAAGCCTCCCTGCACCATAAATACGGCGGGATAGATCGACCGCGTTAAATGTCCTGCGTTGTTCTTGTCATGATTGGCCTCGACAATCAACGCGCTCGATCTATTCAATTGGAAGACTTACTAAGTTTAATAGACCAGATGAAGAATGAAAAGCTACGAATTCAATAGAGAACATTTTTTTGGTAAATCGCCCGAGTTCACTCGGATTCAACCTTGCAATCACTGGAAACATTTTGTGCAGCTTCTTTGTAATTACTATTATTTTTCAATTCATGTTTTCACAGTAACATAGTTTCCATTTAAATTGTGCAAACTTCAGTGCGCATCAATAAACTAAGAAGAAGAACACCACAACAGTGCACACCAAAATATGTTTTACTGGTTCACAAGCTCTAAAAATGTAGCACAAAGTGAAAGTAACACGATAGAGAAAAAAAGACTAAAAATAAAGATTGAACAAAAATCCCTACATTTCCTATCGCTATTCGTAGGATGCGTGTAACAGTTTAGTTTTCTTTCCTATTCATTTTATCAAACTTATAAGCAGCTTGCATGAAGGTGCCTAATAAGTTTAATAAGGACCCTACAACGTCAGTGACGTAACCAAACAACACGTGTAGAACTATTCCGATATTACCGTGGCGTGACCAAACATGTAATATCGGATAACGTACACCCTAATGGTTAGAGACAGGACACAGCTTATTGATCAGCGTGTCGCCTATGGAAAACTAAACTTTACCTTGATAGGTGATGTAGCAGGTATTGTTTCTGAGAAAGAAGAAGACAAAGATGCTTTTCTACAAGTCTGACTCTGCTTTTATAAGGTTTCTCCAGCCAAAAAACATTGACAGCAGCCATTGGCAACCATTGCAAAATCTATCATCGGTAGGGAAACTGAGTAAAGCAACTACGATTCCCTGGGAAACGTGGACAAAAAGTTAGAAACAAGGTTCAGTTACCTGGCTCCGCTATGACAACATTCGCATTGCCGTGGCAACGTAAACAATGCGTGACAACACAGACAAAAAGTCTTCTCGCGATGCACATAAATAATATTTTCTAAATTACTATTTCACCATCTCGGATTAAAAACTTTTCCTACTTCTAAACTTACATTGCTCTAATAAAATAAATTATTTTTTACAAATTTAGTTTCCGTCTTCGTGTTCTCAAAAATGATCACTTTACGTCATTTACGTCTATGTCATTGTATGTGTGCAACGTCACATTAAAACTGTCTCTGTTATCCGTCTATCTTCTGTTGTTGGCTGGTTATATCAATTGTGGTTCAAGGTAATTCTTTCTTATACTAACAGACAAGTGAAATAGATAAAGAAATGAACTAGATATCTTCAACGAACAACATGCAAATGTAATTATTATCGATCTCTTGGAACTTGTTACGAATCACAAGTTATTTTCAGATCTATACCTATTGAGGATAAGCTCCATTCAAATCCCATACTTTAGAATTTGTGTGGAATAAGATTAACACATGCAATAATAACAAGTTGGGCTATATTTGCTTCATGCTCCACGCATCAATATATCGATTTCCACAAATATATTTTATTTTGATTAACCAAGTAAAGTGTGACTAAACTTGATATCGCATGGCAATTAACCAATCACCGATGACGATATTTATAGCAAGCTGTGAAATATGTAAGTCGTAAGAATGCATGACCTATTTTAACCAATTTACCAATCGCAGTCCCATTGCTTTTTCTGCAAATGACCGAAAAACCGAACGACGACCTTTCTATTTTCTAAGACGCCCTAAAACAACAAGGTTTGTTCCCAAACAATCACTAATTCACAAATGCTACAGCAACAATTATCTCAAGGAAAGGTAAAAAAGGGTAAAAGGTAAAGGTTGTCCCATAGCCTTGTGGCCGTTGGGGAGCGTAATGTTGGAGATCACACTTATTTTGGGCCAGCGTAATGAGGGTGATGCCCATTTCTCTCCCTAGCTGCTTTACCTTCCCCACCCTTAAGAGAGTAGGTACTCAGTCACAGTTGAGTCAACATGGGCGGTGTTATTTGTCGCTTCACGGTTTGCGGTCACCCATCCAAGTGCTAACCGCACTGGACGGTGCTTAACTTGCGACACAGTAGCGAGTGCTCCAACCACTGCGCTATCCGACACACTTCAAGGAAAGGAGGAGCCAAAATAGTAAATCATTATGGGCCGATTAAATCAGCCAATGAAATTGGTATTGTTTTTTGTTGTTGTTTTTGTTTGTTTGTTTGTTGTTTTTTTGTTTTAATTGGATGCCTAATCTAGAGTAGACTGAAGACTAGGCTTTCACACCTCGATCGGACAATTTTGTGCCAAGCGCGCTCGTGAATATTGTCCGATCTCGATGTGACCATTTTCCATATCCCACGCCAAGATTCGAATAACGTATAATGCCTTTCTTGAAATATTCAGTTTCCGCATATAATTTAAAATAGAAGAATGTCATCTACCCATCAGGTTAATCAGTTTATCCAATATCACTGCCAATCACATAGTTCAGTTTCCACCATCTGTTTTGTTCCACACTAGCCCTAAAAAGTAACTTCACAATAACGTAAGCCTGCAGCTTACAATTCACCCAGCCATCGTTAGACCCCTTCTTCCGCGTCCTTGGGTTATTCAGGCTCGCGCTCAAGTTGCCTGGGACCTCAGACGACGCGATGATGCGTCTACGAAAGCGAATGGGCCTCTCGGGTGGCTTGAGTTGGATTCTAGCTCGTTCAGCGCCTTGAGGCATCCCTTGAAGGGGAAAATCGCTATAATATATAAGAGCAATAACAGAAAGTAAAGCAGCAAGGTGTCCCACCGCTGTAGCTCAAGTGGTAGAGCGTTCGCCTGGCACACCGAGGACCCAGGTTCGAATCCCGTGGTGGGCGATATAAAATGTGGCCATTTCTACGGTCC
The DNA here is from genome assembly GCA_036898135.1 of Oncomelania hupensis. Classification (NCBI taxonomy): domain Eukaryota; kingdom Metazoa; phylum Mollusca; class Gastropoda; order Littorinimorpha; family Pomatiopsidae; genus Oncomelania; species Oncomelania hupensis. The sequence continues at coordinate 80,980,537 of CM072513.1, forward strand.
ATTTTAGCAGTATGATTGCTTTGGTGGTTCAGTGTTGAGTCAGGTCCCTACCCCTCTTTCCCTGGGATGGTTATCCCCGTCTGCCGTATCACCAAATGGTGGGTGTAGATGTTAAACCTCAATGTTCATTCAAAGCAGCCAGGTGGGTAGTTACAGGCTGTAAGTCGCTACAACAAAGGAGAACAGTTGGCTCATTGGTGTGTGCGGTGTACTCGGATGTCAGGTGATAATATTGTTCAAACCCCGTTTACAGCCTAAAGTATTCAAAATTTTTTTTAATTAATTAATACATAAATGTAAGTTACTCTGAGACAGTGCGTCCCGACTCCTTCGGAAGAGAGCATAAACGCACGCATTCCATCGCATGGACTTTAAAGATCCTGACACTCAGATCATGGCCTAGACGGGGGAGTGCCGGCTACACATGTATACACAGCACACACTAGCTCCCTTACCCCTCTTTCCCTTCCCTCTCATACCCGATCGCCCAGGATTGTGCTCAATCGTCTGGGCCTCAGACTATGCGCCCCAAGGTTGCAAGTGGGGGCCTCGGGCGACTTCAGTTAGATCTTGTATTGGCCTGCGCCTTGAGCAGCTCTTGAACGGAAAGGGCGCTATATTAAAAACGATTAAATAAACAATTTTTTAAAATGCACGTTGTCTGAGGAGAGTTTGGTTTGAATTTCTTGTTACCAATTATGCTTTTTATTTTACATTTAGTTATATATATACATATATATATATATATATATATATATATATATATATATATATATATATATAGATAGATAGATATAGATATAGATATATATATATATAGATATATATAGATATATAGATATAGATATATATATATATATATATATATATATATATATATATATATATATATATATATATATATATATATATATATATATATATATATATATATATATATATATATATATATATATATACATATATATATATATTGAATTGCGCTTATAGCAGTTGCGCAATCTCCAATGGAAAATGTAAACTGCGTTTTATAATAGAACTTATTCCTTTTTATTTACAATCGTAAGGTAAAAAGGATCCAAGATCACACAGTTCAGCTTGACGGTTCCTTATTCACTTCACAGTGAGTGTTGCCCCCCTCCCCACCAACTACCCCCACCTCCACCCCCTCCAAAAAAATAACATATAAAAAAGACACAATAAGATTAGGCCTTGGAGACCTTGAAAAGTTCAGGAATGTTGTGTTTTTTTTCCTCGAGGTTATTAGATCCCGAACCTAGGTTCAAAAGACCTAAGAACCTCAACAACAACCCCCCAAAAAAAGAAAGAAAAGAAAAGAAACCACACACACCAAAAAAAAGGTTCGTGAACTTCCACGGAACTTTTAATTAAGACAAGCCTTAAATCACGTAATTTCGTCCACTATCCTATGCTATCCTATCCCATAACTCGGAGGTCGTAGGGGCACCACAGATGATCGTTTAACCAGCGTACTCCGTCTTTCTCTGTCCTCAGCAACCCTGAATGTTTCGCTCAGTTTCATACCAGTCCATTCTCGAATGTTGTCCTCCCACCTCTTTTTCGGTCTCCCTCTTCTTCTACCTCCTTGCACTGTGCCTTGCAGGATGGTCTTTGCAAGGCCTGATGATCTGGTGACGTGGCCATACCATCGGAGTTTCCGTTTTTTCACCACTGTGAGCAGGTCATCGTGTTTGTCCAATGGCTTGTGTGATGGTCTGTCGGACTTCGTCGTTGGTGATGTGCTGGGACTTTCTTTTCGGTACTGGAAAACCCAGCGCTTATAATCAACTAGGGCCACAAGGTTCCTCCAAGCACACAATAGTTATTATTGTTATTTCTTGTGTAGGCTTCAAAGGATTTCTGTCACCTGTTGTATGGTTTTAACACGAGGTTTTGATTCGGCTCTTTGCAGTCCGCTGGACCCTACAAACAACGACTGACTAACTAACTAACTAACCGCAGAACTGTAGCGAGTTGTTTTGCAGCGAGTGGCTTACTCGCGTTGTTTCGTATGCAAAAGTATTCACAACGCAACATTGGGAAAAACAGGACGTTCTGCGCTGGCGCATTAAGACATCCAAGGCTAATATCAAAAGGAGGACAAGTCCACAATGTTGCGGCCATGATGTACTCGCAGAAAAGTATCTATGATTCAATCTCGCCAAAGTCACGTGGTGGATTGCTTGTTTTCACCTTACCTAGTGCAACGGATCTCATCGCCTATTTTGGCGTGTACCCGAGTATACTCGCGAGTGCTCGCTTCAAAGCAACACGCTGGTCAAACCGCAAGCCGTGGTCTGAAACTCGAGAAGCACTCAGTAGTTGCATATTGTTGATGTTGGTGGTGGTGGTGGTGGTGATGATGATGGTTGTGGAGGTGGTGTTTTAGCAAAAATGGAACCCACGATGCACATTTGCAATTAAGCTTTGCGCAGCATAACGCCATGCACTAATATAGGTAGAACACCAACGACCAGTTTACTAAACAGTTATTTTTGTACAGAGAATGACTGCTGGCGATTTCAACAAGGGAGACTAAAAAAGTAGAATACAGGTGATGTACTGTTTGGCCTTCCTATCACTTTAGGCACAACACCTATATCATTTCTGTTCTACAGAGACTTTGTGTCTCGATTATTGGGCTTGTAGGAAACGCTGAGTGAAAGTTCCCTTTCTGTTTTTTTCCTGCAACTTTATTTTGTTTATTTTTTAGATTTCAATGGCTTGCTGATTGACATGGAATGGTTTGGTTCGCACAATAAACCTAATCAGTCAAAAATTAGGAAAATTGCGAAAATTTAATATGTCTGCCTGTCCGTGTGTGTGAGTGTGTGTATGTGTGTGTGTGTTTCTCTCTCTCTCTCTCTCTCTCTCTCTCTCTCTCTCTCTCTCTCTCTCTCTCTCTCTCTCTCTCTCTCTCTCTCTCTCTCTCTCTCTCTTCTACCTCCCCCCTCCATGTATTTCCGTTCAAATTTTCTGTTTTCTTGCGAGTGTGTGCGTGCGTATGTGCATGTGAGAGTGTGTGTGTGTTTTTTGTTTGTCTCTCTCTTTCTCTTCCCCCCCCCCTCCTCCCCCACCACGCTTGTTTATTTCGTTTGAAATTTTGTTTTCTTGCGAGTATGTGCGTGCGTATGTGTGTGCGGGTGTGTGTGTGTGTGCGTGCGTGTGTGCGTGATTGGAATGCGTCTGTCAGTGAATGCGTGTGCTCACGCAGGCATGAAGATGTTTTTGTTTTCAAATCAAGCTTTTAAATCAACCTACAGAACTTTGCAGTAGAGGCCTAAATATGTATACATCGTCATCCTCATTATTATTATTATCATTTCCATCCTCGTTAACAACATTATCATCGTCGTCGTCGTCGTCATTATCATCACCATCCTTACTGTGGCGGCGGTGGAAAATGTTGTCAAGTTTGCATAAACAACTAACACACCAGCTTCCACGTGATAAATAATTTGACATCAAAGCCAGTAAATCAGTTCAACCAACAACAAGCCACACACTCAAATTGATTTTTGAACTTCGAAAATCTTGGCCCTTGCACAAGTAACACTGTGTGTGTTGGTGTGTGTTGGTGTGTGTGTGTGTGTGGGTGTGTGTGTGTATGTTGTTGTTTTTTTAAGTTTTAACTGATAGAAAATTAGGTTCTTTTAATCCGACATGAAATATACGCAAGGAAATTCAATTTTGAGCTTCGAAAGCATAAACACTATAGAAAAGTAGCAAATGATAATCTGCCATATTAAAGGTATGTGCCATCCGAACAGGCACTGTCTTTTCACTTTTCAAACTGAAATATAGCAATTAGGTATTGGTTGCTGTTGTTGTTGTTGTTTTGGTTTTTGTGTTGTTGTTGTCTTAATAAAACATTTTAAGGTTTACCTCCGTAATGCGACACACGTTCCAAAATATAATAATAATAATAATAATAATAATAATAATAATAATAATAATAATAATAATAATAATAATAATAATAATAATAATAAACACTCGTAAACTAGTACACACCTTCAAATGTTGGGTTCCTCTCCTTCCTACCTGTCTATAAACTTAGGTTATACCTGTCAGCTGTCAACACCGACAACCGCACGTCACTAATATATCACGTGACCTTTAACCAGTCAATACCTGGGCAAGATAAGATTTTTTTTTCAAGGTCTGGAGGAACGCAGAACAGCAAAGCAGGTTAGTCCACCAGTGGAAATCTTTCTCTCTCGCACTCTGCACAGTATTATGTCCGCGCACATAGAATCTCTCAGTAGGCTAATGACGCATGCTTAATCCTGCTAATGATGATCGGAATAACCCAAAGGACCGCCAAGTCACACTACACCGCTAGATGTCGCTTGTCTGTTAGCTGTTTTGTTCTTCTCCTCACTCTCTCTCCGTCTGCAGCCCCCAAAACCTGCGAACTCTCGCGCGAGACCTGGACGAGACGAGAGACGAGACTTGGTGGTGATGGTAGAAGCGACAGCTAGGTTGTAGCCGAGACTGTCATTGGAGGATTTTGCCCGTGCAGGCTAGCCTAGACAAGTGCTCTAGCCTCGCTCTGAACACTCCATTACCCAGCATTCCAGTTCCAAGACGGCGCGCTAGTTATTGAAGTCGTGTCGTCATACTTTTGGAATAAAGAGAGAAAGGGACGAGAAGAAGAAGATAATGATGAAGACGATGATGATCATGATGATAATAAAGGAGAAGAAGAAGAATTAATAAATCAATCAATCACACAATTGTTGACCGAAATAGAAGAAAGACAAATATATTCTGAAAAGAGAGGGTGAAAGAGAGAGAGAGAGAGAGCTGAGAGAGAGAGAGAGAGAGAGAGAGAGAGAGAGAGAGAGAGAGAGAGAGAGAGAGAGAGAGAGAGAGCTGAGAGAGAGAGAGAGAGAGAGAGAGAGAAGGAAAATGAGGGAGGCAAGATTTCCAAGTAAATTGGTGGAGAAAAAAAAAACAAGTAAGAGCACATAATTAACCATAATGAAGGGAGCGACCTGAGTGAGAGAGACAAGACAGACAGACAGACAAACTGAGGGTCGGGTTTGAAGCAGTTTAGTGAAGGTGAGCTGCAGTAACTTGAAAAGAACGAAAATAAAACTAATTTTTAAAATGAGAGAGAACGAAAAGGTGTGAGGAGGAGAGGGGGTGGGGGGTGGTGAGGGTTGCAATACAATAACAAGCTGGAGAGAGAGAGAGAGAGAGAGAGAGAGAGAGGATGGCTATAAAATAACACTTTGGTGAAAGAGAGAGAGAGAGAGAGAGGGGGGGGGGAATGGGCAGAGTGTAAGGTAACGGCCGCTGCAAGGTAGACAGCGATGAAAGCAGAAATGCCGACCTGGGAGCAAATTGGGCATAACAACTGCATGTTGCGCCTGATTGCAGTCGTTTGCATATTGCTACTATGATGGTGCCTACCACTGTGTGTTGTATGGGCGTGTGTGTGGTTGTTGTTGTTGTTGTTGTTATTGATGATGATGATGGTGATGATGATGATCATCATCATCATCGTCGTCGTCGTCGTCGCCATTTAATTTGCCACCTGATCCAACACAGGTGTTTAAAATTGTAGCTCTCACTGTAACTGTCATAAATTGGCTAGTGTTAACTCTGCTTATTACTATTTAGCCATGTGTAGTCTTTGTAACAGTAGAGAAGTTAGACTATTACACAGCAGCAATTAAATTACACAGCATACCACACACCGCGAGGCCGACCCACATCGCAGTGACTCAGCACTTGAGCTTTGAATCGGACCGTTTTAACCAATCAGAAGCAGGCTCAGTGGGTAGAGCAGTTTTGACTGTGTCAAAACCTAGCACAGCTTGGTCAGTCGTGTGTGAGACGAGGTAGAGTCAACATCTCCTTAGCTAGCAGAGAACTATCTTCACTCATAGACCAGGAAGCAGGACTTAGAATCTCAGAATTCTATTCAGTCACAACGGGCCTGAACTTGTCAAACAGGTAAATGAACACCCTTCTGTTTCATCGTGATATATTTGTATTATTGTTGAAATTATGTTTGTGGAATTTGCTATGCATAAATGTGAATTGTTAATCCGAATTTGCCGTACCACGTGGAAGAGCCGAGCACGAGGCGAAACACGACCGGTTGCGCCGCCATGTTGTATACCATACGGAACCACTGTTGTTTAACTTATATGTATGTTTGCAGACCAGTGGCTGTACCACTGAATGTTTATATTATTATTAATTCGGTATGTGTATAGTTAGACACGATTGATATTTATGTATGTATAGGAATTTAGAGTGAGATTCCAGTGGAACCCGGAAGTAGCAGAATGTTCGTCGCTTATGTATAGAGATGTGGAGCTATCACTGAGGGCTACTTTGGCTTTCAGTGAGACGCTCTGCACAAACCGATTATTCAGGGTTGTGCAGAATTTCGTCTCTTATATTACAGACGAGCAGGCGAGCTATCCCGAGCTATCCCGAGCTATCCCGAGCTATCCCCACTCCACAGAAACGACTAGTTGGTTGAGGATCCTCTACCGCACAAGACGGAAAGAGCTGCCTTGAAATACTCCCTGTCAGACCCCACAGCGTGGCAAGGGAACCCAACTACACAAAGACAAAGGTGGACCAGAAGCTACCTCACAGAAGGACTTTGACCGCACCATCAGAAAGTTAAGTGTATTCTCCGAAAGTGCACTTAAACTGATCATAACAGGACCACAGTAGTCCAACTCTTCAGAAACTGTAAAACGGACCACAGTAGTCCAAATCTACATGAAATATTATAGCAAGTGCCCGAGGAAGAAAAACAGCTGCCTATACTAGACTATCAGCGATCGAACTATTAGCAGTGACTGAGACATTTTAAGTTAGATTAGTACTTAGAGAATCTTGTATAGAGTAGAAGAAATAAATGTGTGATTTTAACTGTTATCAAGTGGCTGGACTACATATGATTCATAGCCGTGTGAAAGCTAGTGTGACAGTAATCTTTTACCATTTTTCTATCTATTTCTGTACCCCAACCTTAACACAGAACGAGCTAAACAAATAAATTTATTAAAGTAATTCATAGGGTGACTTACTAGCAGTTCCCACCGAATAAACGTGAGGGTCCATAATTCCATTGTGCAGAGCCCATAAACCCCACGTGACACTTTAATTGGCGAGCCTGCCAGGATCTGTGTATAATAGGAATTGGGTATAACCGGACCTAAGTACAATAAAATTAGATAACAGTAGAAGTAGAATAACTTAGAATAGTGGTAACAAGGACTGATCAGTTGGGTGCACTATTCTTTAGTTAAAAACTTTTTTGCCTCAATTATTTTTGTGCCTGTATGTTGCATTGTTCTTTTGCAGGTTTTGCTTAAGTAACTGTTGTATGCCATTTGACTCTTGTTTTATTCTATTATTGATTACGAATTTGATTGTCTTTGCATTGTTTTTATTGACTTGCAATATTGCTAGTGTTTTGGTATTCCACTTGATTCAGAGGGTGTTCATAGACACGTTTGACAATGTCGGACCCAGTGGCCTTGAGATTGCGTTTCAAGGAACTAGGAGAAGCTTTACACTTAGCAGGGGCAGACCTAATTGCGTATATAAATGCAGAGGTAGAGAAACAGGAGGCTAAGGCAGAGAGAGCAGCAGAGAGAGAACAGAAGAAACTCGAAGCAGAACAGAGAAAAGCAGAACTAGAAGCAGAGCAAAAGAAATTAGAACTAGAAGCAGAGCAGAAGAAACTAGCATTAGAAGCAGAGCAGAAGAAATTAGAAGCAGAGCAGAAGAAATTAGAGGCAGAGAGAGAAACGAGGAAATTAGAGCTAGAAGCAGAACAGAAGAAGGTAGCAGCAGAGAGAGATGCAGAAGTTAGGAGATGGGAGTATGAGCGGGCAGAAAAAGAAAAAGAGAGGGAAGAAAAGGAAAAAGAAAGACAGCATGAGTTAGAGCTAAGAAGATTGGGATCAGGAGCTTCAAGTTCTTCCTCAACCCCTCCCCACTCAGATCAGCTAGAGGTAGCACCCAACCCTGTACAAGGAATGTCATTTCCACTGGGAACATTCAATGAGAGAGAAGAAGGTCTAGATCTCTTTCTGACTAGGTTTGAGCGTCTAGCAACAGAGTACAAACTAGATCCCACTCATTGGTCTTTTAAGCTTAGTCAAGGGCTTAGAGGAAAGGCTTATGACATCTACAGTAAGCTTCCGACTGACAGAGTGACTGACTATCACAAAGTAAAAGAGGCACTCCTAACGGGATTCGAACTAACAGGAGAATGCTACCGGCAAAAATTCCGCACCAATCGGAGAGTGAAAGGAGAGAGCTATGCGCAGTTCGCGGATCGGTTGTCCACAACGCTGGATAAGTGGATTAGCCAGTCAGCCACGGCTAAAACGTATGATGGACTGACAGAACTGTTAGTATGGGAACAGCTACGGGAAACCATGACCCCCGAGCTGAGAACATTCTCAGTAGAGCAGGGCGCGGAAAGACTGGAAGATCTGGTCAAGGTCGCAGATAGGTACGTGGCCGCACACGGAGAAGCCAAGAGCTTCAGGCGAGACCTAAAGCCTAACGGGAAAGAGGCACAGAAACGAAGCCCTACCCGGGAAGAGCGCACCGCGAATAAGCCGAATAACCCCAGACCTGGGCAAAATAAAGGACCCAACACGGAATTCGGGAAAAGAGGTCCCGCAGAACAGAGACGGTATTGTTCGTTCTGCAACAGAAACAATCACTCCACCGCAGAATGTTTCAAGTTGGCCGCACAACGTAGGGAAGAGCGCGAAAGCCGGCCAGCGCACAGAGTTCTAACTCAAAGCAGCGGTAACAAGCCACACACAATCGGAGATCACCCATCGGTGACAGACACGGTCAAGGTCAACGGTAAAGAAGCGAACTGTCTGTATGACACAGGTCTATCATACGACGCGATAGTTAGCGAATCTCTTGTATCGCGCGCGGACTTGACAGACAAGACAGTCGACTTACAAGGAGCAGACTTGACGAAACCGACGACTACTTGCCCAATAGCTTGGATAGAAGTAGAGAGTAGGTACGTCACAGGACGAATCCAAGCAGCTGTTTTACAGAAACCCCTGTATGATCTAGTGCTAGGTTGTAGGTATGTGTTCTTAGGCACGCCCCCCAAAACTGTAGAGATAGCTGCAGTGCAAACCAGGGCCCAAGCTAAAACCCAACCACCCCAGCCCGAGTTCGCTCCGAACCCAGGACTCGAAGAGATCAAAACAGCACAGAAAGAAGACACCTCGATAGCGAAGTGCTTCCAGAAGCTACCCAAGGCGCACACACCCCCGCACAAGGGAGACTTCTACATGGAAGAGGGAGTTCTACATCGACAAGGAGATGGAGATCACACCCAACTAGTACTACCAGCCACCTTTCGAGCCCAAGTACTAGAACTAGGCCACAGCATGCCACTCAGCGGACACATGGGAATTGGAGCCACAGTGCAGAGAATCAGCGCACACTACTATTGGCCAGGAATCACGGAGGATGTCAAGCGCTACGTGAAATCTTGCCACCAATGTCAACGATATTCCCCGCGACATCACACCGTACCAGTTACCTTAGGACCATCGGTAGTAGTCGGCGTACCATTCCAGCAAGTCTCAGTAGACATAGTAGGACCACTGCCCATGACCAAGAAGCGGAACAGATTTCTACTCACACTCGTCGACGCATGTACGATGTGGTGCGAAGCAGTCCCGTTGCCAGCGATCGACACCAAGAAGATCGCAGATGCACTCATCGCCATCTTTACCAGAGTCGGATTCCCGGACAGCATTAGAACGGACAACGGATCTCAGTTCACCGGCCGCCTGATGCAAGACGTGTTCGAGTTGATACAAGTTCATCACATTCGCACACCACCATACCACCCCGCCAGCAACGGACAAGTAGAAAGACTGAATGGAACCCTTCTCACCATACTCAGGAAAGTCGCCGACGACAATCCAGAAGCGTGGGACACCTACGTGAATGCGGCACTGTTCGCATACCGAGAAACGCCCCATGCAGCCACAGGCTACACCCCGTCAACATTGCTATTCGGCAGACCTCTAGCAGGACCGCTAGAAGCCCTACGCAGAAGTTGGACGGAAGCCAAGATAGACGACACACCAAGAGGTGCCACCAAGTACGTCGCAGACCTGCAGGAAACCCTCAAAGCAACGTGGAAGAAAGCTGGTGAAGCACTGAAGAAGGCAAGAGCCCGTCAGGCGAAGTACTACAACCGCCACGCGAAGGACAGAGAACTGCAAGTCGGCGATCAAGTGCTACTCTTACTTCCAAGTGGAACCAACAAGCTGGACATCGCTTGGAGAGGACCGTACCGGGTGACTGCCAAGAAATCCAAGACAGTCTACCAAGTAGAGGTGAACGGGAGAGCCCGATACCACCACATCAATCGCCTCAAGAAATACACGGACCGACCAGCGACCCCCGGCACACACACATGGATGGCCATCGCCATCGCGGAAGAAGCTCATCCACAACTACAACAGCACCGCCGTACCACTGACAAATGGAACCCGGAAAATCGCCCCGGACAAAGTCGTATGGACAGCCGAATGCGAGACAGCATTCCAAACACTCAAGGACAGAATGACATCGGCGCCAGTACTCCACCTACCCGATTTGACCCAGCCATTCGTTCTTCGCACCGACGCAAGCGACTTAGGCCTCGGAGCAGTACTGCTACAGCGCGACCCCAAGAATGCAGAGACGCTATTCCCTGTCGCCTACGCCAGCAGAAAATTGAGACCCGCCGAGACCCACTACGCCACGTCGGAGAAAGAATGCCTTGGACTAGTCTGGGCCATACAGAAATTCCAACTCTACCTGTATGGGACCCACTTCACAGTTCAGGTGGACCACCAACCACTATCGTTCCTGGCAGCCTCCAAGTCTTTGAACTCTCGCCTGATGCGATGGGCACTCACCCTTCAAGCATACTCATTCCAAATCGAGTACATCCCCGGCAAGGAAAACCACGGAGCCGACTACCTCAGTCGCCATCTCGTGGAGGACACAGCAGCTGTCGCCCACCCATCACAACTAAGGGCCACAGCACCAGAATTCGTCCCCGTCCAGTAAAACCCTGTCACTAGTGTCCATAGCTACCTGGCACAGCATTGCAGCTCAGGTAGAGCAACTTAATTAGTTTGTAAATAGGACCCTAGGATAGTGCAGTGTTAAACTAGGCTCTGTAGTAGAAAAAGGTCGAATCCAGTAGTCATCGCCTTTTTTCAGTTGAGGGAGCCTGTCATAAATTGGCTAGTGTTAACTCTGCTTATTACTATTTAGCCATGTGTAGTCTTTGTAACAGTAGAGAAGTTAGACTATTACACAGCAGCAATTAAATTACACAGCATACCACACACCGCGAGCCCGACCCACATCGCAGTGACTCAGCACTTGAGCTTTGAATCGGACCGTTTTAACCAATCAGAAGCAGGCTCAGTGGGTAGAGCAGTTTTGACTGTGTCAAAACCTAGCACAGCTTGGTCAGTCGTGTGTGAGACGAGGTAGAGTCAACATCTCCTTAGCTAGCAGAGAACTATCTTCACTCATAGACCAGGAAGCAGGACTTAGAATCTCAGAATTCTATTCAGTCACAACGGGCCTGAACTTGTCAAACAGGTAAATGAACACCCTTCTGTTTCATCGTGATATATTTGTATTATTGTTGAAATTATGTTTGTGGAATTTGCTATGCATAAATGTGAATTGTTAATCCGAATTTGCCGTACCACGTGGAAGAGCCGAGCACGAGGCGAAACACGACCGGTTGCGCCGCCATGTTGTATACCATACGGAACCACTGTTGTTTAACTTATATGTATGTTTGCAGACCAGTGGCTGTACCACTGAATGTTTATATTATTATTAATTCGGTATGTGTATAGTTAGACACGATTGATATTTATGTATGTATAGGAATTTAGAGTGAGATTCCAGTGGAACCCGGAAGTAGCAGAATGTTCGTCGCTTATGTATAGAGATGTGGAGCTATCACTGAGGGCTACTTTGGCTTTCAGTGAGACGCTCTGCACAAACCGATTATTCAGGGTTGTGCAGAATTTCGTCTCTTATATTACAGACGAGCAGGCGAGCTATCCCGAGCTATCCCGAGCTATCCCGAGCTATCCCCACTCCACAGAAACGACTAGTTGGTTGAGGATCCTCTACCGCACAAGACGGAAAGAGCTGCCTTGAAATACTCCCTGTCAGACCCCACAGCGTGGCAAGGGAACCCAACTACACAAAGACAAAGGTGGACCAGAAGCTACCTCACAGAAGGACTTCGACCGCACCATCAGAAAGTTAAGTGTATTCTCCGAAAGTGCACTTAAACTGATCATAACAGGACCACAGTAGTCCAACTCTTCAGAAACTGTAAAACGGACCACAGTAGTCCAAATCTACATGAAATATTATAGCAAGTGCCCGAGGAAGAAAAACAGCTGCCTATACTAGACTATCAGCGATCGAACTATTAGCAGTGACTGAGACATTTTAAGTTAGATTAGTACTTAGAGAATCTTGTATAGAGTAGAAGAAATAAATGTGTGATTTTAACTGTTATCAAGTGGCTGGACTACATATGATTCATAGCCGTGTGAAAGCTAGTGTGACAGTAATCTTTTACCATTTTCTATCTATTTCTGTACCCCAACCTTAACACAGAACGAGCTAAACAAATAAATTTATTAAAGTAATTCATAGGGTGACTTACTAGCAGTTCCCACCGAATAAACGTGAGGGTCCATAATTCCATTGTGCAGAGCCCATAAACCCCACGTGACAGTAACAAAACACAGAGAGTAAAAACCATAGCTGATGATGACGACGATGATAATGATGGTGAGGAGGAGGATGTATGTGAAGGAGTAGGAAACCGAAAGAAAGAGAAAAGGACGAGAAAACATTTTACCACCACCACCACCATCACCATCATCATCATCATCATCATCATCATCATCATCATCATCATCATCATCATCATCATCATTTCTTCAATTACCTTTTTTTTTTACATGCTATTATTCAGTGTTAAAATGGAGAAGAAGAAGAAGAAGAAGAAGAAGAAGAAGAAGAAGAAGAAGAAGAAGAAGAAGAAGAAGAAGAAGAAGAAGAAGAAGAAGAAGAAGAAGCAGCAGGAAGAGGAGAAGAAGGAGGAGGAGGAGGAGGAGGAGAAGAAGGAGGAGGAGAAGAAGAAGAAGGAGGAAGAAGAGAAGAAGATGAAGGAGAAGGAGGAGGAGAAGGAGGATAAGAAGAAGGAGGAGGAGGGGGGGAATGAAGAAAAATATGATGATGATGATGATGATGATGATGATGATGATGATGATGATGATGATGATGATGATGATGATATATTGACAACAACATCATCACCATCATGATTCCTTCAGTGTGGGCTGTTGTCTACATTATTCAGTGCCATAATGATGATGTGTATGCATACGACCACTGTTTGTCTCAAGTGACACGTGATCAATAAGATGGCTAAGGCTGATCCCACTCCAAAAACGACCGTCCCGATACTCATTAGATCCGCATTGGTCAAATGCAGTGTTAGCCCCTAGACGCTCATCCTTGTGGTTAGGATCCAGCCTCGTAGATGCTAAGCCCTGGTTATTAGGAATCGGGCATTCCTAAACGTCAGTTTGTTGTTGTTGTTGTTGTTGTTGTTGTTGTTGTTGTTGTTTTCAAAACTCACGTCATCAGAGCACTAGACCATCCTTGCAAGGCACAGTGCAAGGAGGCAGAAGTAGAGGAAGACAGGAAAAAAAAAGTGGGAGGACAACATTCGAGAATGGACTGGCTTGAACCTGAGCGAAGCCAAAATGGTCGCTGAGGACAGAGAAAGATGGAGTACGCTGGTTAAACGATCAAATGTGGTGCCCCAACGACCTTTGAGTTACGGGATAGGATAGGATAGATAGTACATGAAAAACACACACACACAATGAAACTAGTCCCGTAGATGCTCATCCCAGGCTGTTGTGAAGCATTGGGATCCTATGGCGGCCTACTAGCGCCAAAACCTGATAGTTACAATTATCATGTGATAATTACAAATATCATGGGATAATTACAATTATCAAGAGATAATTACAATTATCATTGAAAACTACAAATATGTTCGTGTGATCATGTTTAATTTTCAGTTTTGGCTCTATCAATCCGCCTGGAAATGCGCCAAAACTGAAAATTGTAATTATCACATTAAAATTTTCACTTGATAATTATAATTTTCACGTGATCATGCTTAATTCTGGTAAGGCGGCTTACTAGCGTCAAAACCTGCAAAACTTACATGTATCAGTGATAATTGTAATTAACACGTGTTCTGTGTAATTCACAGATATACCGGTAATTCACAGTGTTAATTACTAATTTTCAGTTTTGGCCACGCTTTACTAGGGCCAAAACCCCAGGCGTGCTGGGAACAGTGCCGCGCATGCGCATCGCGCATCGGGCCGCGCATGCGCATCGCGCATCGGGCCGCGCATGCTCATCTTGATATTTATAATTTTCAGTGATAATTGTAATTATCGCTTGATAATTGTAATTATCTCTTGATAATTGTAATTATCTCATGATATTAGTAATTATCAGGTTTTGGCGCTAGGAAAGCATGGCAAATACTGATAATTATTCATTAACACTGCGGATTACCGGTATCTCTGTAAATTACACAGAACACGTGATAATTTCAATTATCTCGTGATAATGGTAAATTTTGGTTTGGGCGCTAGTAGGCCGTCATAGGATCCTTGCTGTTACTATCTCGTTCTACAGATGTTAACACATGCTGTTGTGACCCCACGCATGAAACTGCAGTTTCATGCTCAGTAGGCATAATTTGTCGCTAGGGACATCGTTATTCCCTAGATGCGGATCTTTCCTGTTATATAGTACAATCTCCAGTACTCCCGTCTTGCAAAAAGGGCAACATTTTCCACAGGTATTACTTCTCGGTTGCTGACGAAATGTATAGAGATCCTTTCGGTGTGCTTAATCGAGTAACATGCAACTTCTTCCTCTTCTTCTTCTTCTTCTTCTGAAATCACTTCATACGTACATCCCTGTTCCGCTGTGTGAAAATAAAAGTAAAGATGACTCCCCCCCCCCTCACACCTTCCCCCTCCTGTAATCTTGCGGTCGTTAGAGGGGGAAACGTTTGTGATCTCCCTTTCCTCTTGGCCAGCTTAAGGAAGGCGGTGCATATCTTCTCTCTCTCTCTCTCTCTCTCTCTCTCTCTCTCTCTCTCTCTCTCTCTCTCTCTCTTTCTCTATTTCTCTCTCTCTCTTTCTTTCTCTCTCTCCCTCCCTCCCTCCCTTCCTCTCTCTCTCTCTCTCTCTCTCTCTCTCTCTCTCTCTCTGTATGTTGTGCACGTAAAAAAGGTAAAGGTAAAGGTGGTCCCGTAGCCTTGTGGCCGTAGGGGAGCGTGATGTTGGAGATCACACTTATCTTGGGCCAGCGTAATGAGGGTGATGCCCATCTCTCTACCTCGCTGCTTTACCTTCCCCACCCTTAAGATAGTAGGTACTCGGTCACAGTTGAGTCAGCTGGGGGCGTTGTTATTTGTCTCTTCACGTTTTGCGGTCACCCATCCAAGTGCTAACCGCACTGGACGGTGCTTAACTTGCGACACAGTAGTGAGTGCTCCAACCACTGCGCTATCCGTACGTGCTCATTTGTGTTGTGTGTGGGTGTGGGTGTGGGTGTGTGTGTGTGTGTGTGTGTCTGTGGGGCTGCTTTCAATCACGGGAGGGAAAGGTGTCATTTCACCATAGCAACCAGACAGAGTATTTTGCTGATGATGACTTCTTTTTGTATTCTAATCTCTCTCTCTCTCTCTCTCTCTCTCTCTCTCTCTCTCTCTCTCTCTCTCTCTCTCTCTCTCTTTCCCTCTCCCTCTCTCTTCCAATCTCTCTCTCTCTCTCTCTCTCTCTCTATCTTCCGATCTTTCTCTTTCTCTCTGTCAGCGTGTGTCCCTCTCTCTCTCCCTCCATCTCTCTCTCCTTCTGTCTTTCTCGCTCTCTTCCCAGTTTTTTTTTTCTTCTCCTACTCTCCCTCTCTTTCTCTCTCTCTCTCTCTCTCTCTCTCTCTCTCTCTCTCTCTCTCATTCTTTCTCTCTCCTCTCTCTCCTCCCCTCACTCTTTCTATCCTTCTCAATTACTCTCTCCTCTCTCTCCTTCTCTCTCTCTTCCTTCCTCTCTCTTTCATTCTCTCTCTCTCCTTCTCTCTCTTTCTCCCTCTTTCCTCCCCCCTCTCTCTCTTTCGCTCTTTCTCTTTTTCTCTCACTCTCTCTATCCCCCCCCCCTGAAAGGAGAAAATGTTGTTTTGTCTAATAAGCTTAAAAATCTGGAGGAAAAGACAGATGATTTGGAACGTCGATCCAAACATAACAACCTGATTTGTATGGCATCAAGAGACGAAGGGGGTGGCGCACGCTTATTGTGAGTCAAATTTGAAAAAATTGTTGACGAACAAACTAGAGATAACTGAAGAAATAGAATTTAACCGTGTGCATACCGACAGTTGCTCCTTGACAATTGCTCCCCGACAGTTGCTCCGCGACAATTACTCCTTGACAAATTTCTCCTTGACTAATTGCTCCTTGAGTAATTGCTCCTTGGACAATTGCTCCTCGGACACTTGCTACTTGACTAATTGCCCCTTGACCAGTTGCTCCTCGATGTTTTCAGCGGTGTAATTGTATCCGACTAAAATAAAATAAAATATATGAAACAAAAACTGTTCAATTGGAGTTGGCATGTCGTAGCTAAGAAGTGACTCCTAGTCACGAGCTAAGAAGTGACTTCTAGTCACGATTGGTGTTGGCATGTCGTAGCTAAGAAGTGACTCCTAGTCACGAGCTAAGAGGTGACTTCTAGTCACGATATGCCAACACCAAGTGACCAGTTTTTATTAATTTGAATGAGAACTTATAAACAAGGATTGTCATTCTTCAATAATGGTACAGGATGCAGTCAATATAAAAATTTCAAAAAATAAAAATTCGATTTTCTTCCGTCTTCTAATAGCGATCTCCCTGCCTTTACACCACCTGTTTGAGTGATGTATGTGTATTTGGTGTGTGTGAGGGTAAATGAGACAGGTGAGCGTGTATGTTGGTATAGATCGCCGCGCTTTGAGCCTTGGGGAAAGGCGCGTACATAGCATCCTGTATTATTATTATTATTATTATTATTATTATTATTATTATTATTATTATTATTATTATTCTTTTGTTAAGTTGAAAAGAAAATGGACAGACACGTTACTTGGCAATGTTCTGAAAAAGGCAAACCTAAAGCCTGCTACGAAGGTTTCGTTTACAACAAAAAGGAAACCAGCAAGAATGACCCCACGGTTGATTTTTTTGTATGTGAACGAAAGCGAAAACATTACTGTTCCGGGCGACTCCACCTCCGTGGAAATACAGTATTGAAGCTCTCCGACCACAACCATGCCCCAGACACGTGTCGCCAGAATGTTCTGAAGGTAGTCGATGCCATCAAACGACAAGCATCTACAACGGAAGAAGCCACGATGACAATCATTGCCAGTCAGTGTACAGGCGTTTCAGAAATCACAGCAGCTCGTTTGCCAACAGAAAGGACACTAAAGAGACAAATACAGAGAACGCGAAACCGCAATGGTCGGGTCCCACCACTGCCTGCAAGTATGCAGGAACTGACTATTCCTGATGATTACAAGATCTTTGACGATGGAGAGCTCTTTCTATTGCACGATTCTGGACCTGGCCCTCAGCGTATTCTGATTTTTTCAACTCACGAGAATCTTAGATTATTGTCGGAAAGTCAACACTGGTTTGCCGATGGCACATTTAAAGTCACGCCCTCTTTATTCCATCAGTTGTACACAATACACTGCTGCTGCCATGGAGTCATGCTGCCTCTGGTGTTTGCACTGCTGCCTGGGAAAGCAACGACAATTTATCGTAGTGTTCTACAGGTACACACACTCTCTTTCTATATATTTGTAGTTTCTATATCTTCGTAGTTTTGTAACATGTATATCCATACAATGTATTTATGTATTTATAACAAATGATTTATATAGCGCACATATCTCGTGGTACTTGGCGATTCAAGGCACCTTTCATACTTGCAGCCTGCTGGCGCACACACTCAGTCACTCATTCAGTCAGTCACACACACACACACTCTCTCTCTCACATGGTCACACACACACACACACACACACACACACACACACACACACACACACACACATTCCCAAACTCCTAACCCACCCCACTATACACTGAAACAACCATCAGACTGATAACAACAGTAAGATGGCCAGTGCTCAGTCAATTTTTATGTCCGGGCCACCCGGGAATCGAACCCGCAACCTTTATAACACGAGCTCGTTAAATGTCTGTAGCTTGTTATCGCATTTAAAACTGTTAGTGACGCGTATTGGTGTTTAGACACAATGTTAATGTGTTAATCTTGTTTTAATTCGTGTTGTCTGTTATTTCGTGTGTGCAGGCTCTCCGGGAGCTGCAGCCGAACCTTGCGCCAGCAACTTTGATGTGTGACTTTGAAAATGCTGCCATCCGTGCTTTTGAACAGGAGTTCCCTGGGCTTGTAGTGACAGGCTGCTTCTTTCACCTGGGTCAGTGCTGCTGGAGGAAGTGTCAGCAGCTTGGATTAGCCACCATCAATGCTGAAGAAAACGGTCTGTTTGCATCGTGGTTGCGGTGCCTTCCTGCGCTTGCATTTGTTCCAACTGGCCAAGTGGTTGGAGCGTTTGAACGTCTAACAGAAACCCCGGATTTCGTCACATGCATGGCAGAGAAGGGTGGTGAAGCATTTGTTGACTATTTCGAAGACACCTGGATTGGGAGGCCACCAAGACGGCAAGGAGCTGAACGCCGTTCTCCCATGTTTTCCATCGAACTGTGGAACCAGTACGAACGCACCATGTCAGGCATGCCACGGACAAACAACAGCATAGAGGCATGGCACAACAGGATGCAGTCACTTGTGGGAGCGTATTTCCCTCATGTATTCCGATTCATCGACAGCATCAAGAAAGAACAGCCGCTAAACAAGAACACAATCACTCAGATCCTGAGTGGTCAGCCTCCACCACCCAAAAGAAAGAAGCATGTTAAACTTGATGACAGAATCAAAACAGTTGTTCGAGGTCAGCAGGGTAGGGACACCGTTGATGTACTGAAGAGCATTGCTCATTGTTACAATCTGTAAACGACTTCTATTGCAGAGGCAAAATGCAGAGAGAGAGAGAGAGAGAGAGAGAGAGAGAGAGAGAGAGAGAGAGAGAGGAGAGAGAGAGACAGAGAGAGAGAGAGAGAGAGAGAGAGAGAGAGAGAGAGACAGAGAGAGAGACAGAGAGAGAGAGAGACAGACAGAGAGAGAGAGAGAGAGAGAGAGAGAGAGAGAGAGAATTTTATTCAATTTTTAACATACTTTGTGAATTTCATGTATACTCTCTTCTCGTCATACTCATAGATGTTAATTAAGAGAAAGAGAGAGAGAGAGAGAGTGAGAGATACAGTGAGAGATTTAATTCGTTTTAATGTCAAATGTCTGAATTAAATGCAATTTTCCTCATTGGCAAAATTCCAAGAATTTGTTTTAAAATTTATTTGTCTTCAGTGGTAACATTATTCATTCATCTATATTATTTGGTCACAATTTTAACAATTAGAAAAAAAAAGAATAAGTGTTCAAGGAGCAAAAGGTCAAGGAGCAATTTTGCAAGGAGAAATACGTTGAGGAGCAATTTTGTAAGGAGCAATTAGTCAATGAGCAAATGTCCCAAGGAGCAATTGTTAAGGGGCTATTGTCAAGGAGCAATTGTCGGGGAGCGTTTGTCAAGGAGCAACTGTCGTGGATCCCTTTGGCAATAAGCCTATTGCTCCAATGATTGCCAGATGTACTTTTTACAAGGACAAAATTAAGATTTTGAAAGCAAATAGAAAGTTGATAGGACGGGATGTTGGCGAAGACTTCTCCGTGGGTGTCAGTTAAACAAGATTACATTACATTACATTATTATTGCTTTAGGTCCAGCGGACTCTTCCGAGCCAAATCAGACCGGACAACCCCCGATCCGCATAAAAGATCTGCTGAAACAACCCTAGTGGTAAAACCGAAAGCTCTCCACCAGCCAGTCACTTTACAATAAAGACATCCCACGCAGGGGACGGCTGAGGCTTCACCCCAACTTATCGAACCCCCGTTTACAAAAACAAAATAGAATACAAACATCATTATAAATTATCAACAAAACACATACATATAAAATGCCTACATTGCTAAATAATAACATAATAGGAAGCCCCAGTGACCACCTAGCAGAAAGCGTCCAATATTCCCAAGCTGATCCAACAGACCTCATACACAAACAAGGAGTCTTGTCCCGGAAGAGTTTTCAAAAAAAAAACGTAGGAGACTGGTCTAGTGAAGAAGACGATAGTATAGCAGATTGATAAAAAAAAAAAAAAAAAAAAAAAAGAGCAGGAATGAGAAAGAGCAAATGAGAAAGACAGCGACAGTGGGAATTTAAAGCACTAAATTTCCAGAAAGTGGGGATACTATTTATACTGAAACCCCCGGCACCCCAACGGGGGTAGAGAAACAAGAAAGAAATATTATTGTCCAAACTGATGAAAGAGATCAAAGCAAAGAAAGTGTCAAATCAGAACGTAACAATGGTTAATGATCATACTCTTGTGGATGGGAATTTTTATTTTGCGTTCTGATGATGGGGAAAGCTTGGTCCCTGTAGGTCAAGAACGGTGTGGCCGCTCTAGTTCGGACCATGTTTAAAATAATTATGTGCCCCTTTGTGTGTTGATGAATCAAAATCTTGCCATCGGTTTGTAGACTAATTAGGCTTACATGTTTCGGTGCAATATAAGTGTGTGTGTGTGCACTGATAGTAAGCATAATTCTGCTTGTTCCTTTTGTAAAGCTTATTCATGTTCGCATCATATAGATTGTTCTGCTGTCTGCAAAATGTGTTTGAAAAAAAAATAAACAACAGTCTTTCGTTGAAAGTTTTGATCAAGCTAACTATGGAATTATAAATTATGAATCATTTGTGATTGACAAAGTTCGCCAATGAAAACATCCCGTCCTATCAACTTTCTATTTGCTTTCAAAATCTTAATTTTGTCCTTGTAAAAGGTACATCTGACAATTAATGGAGCTCTAGGTTTATTGTCAAGCCTATGTACACGGTTAAATTCTATTTCTTCAGTTATCTTTAGTTTGTTCGTCAAAGAGAGGCACGGTGGTCTAATGGTGGTGCTTTGGCTTGCGGATCTGAAGGTCCCGGGTTCGAGCCCTGTCCGGGCCATTGTGTTGTGTCCCTGGGAAAGACACTTTACTCCTGTTTCCTACTCCTTCGGATGAGAGTATAAACCGAGGTCTAGTCTGTGTGTCGCATACATTCCATCATAACGGACTTTAAAGATCCTGACGCTCATGTCCTAGACCGGTGAGTGGCGGTAACAAGAACACACCAAGCATGCACTTGGTAAGACAAGGCAAGGCAAAAGGCAAGGCAAAATTTATTCCAGACAAAACCCATTAAGGGCACATGGACATGGTTAAAATAATATACACAAACATGCACAATAATTAATTAACATTTTAGATTTTTTTTTAAATAAAAAAATTTTAAACTATTTATTTATACAGCGGGATAGCGTGGAGGGGGGGGAGGTGACAGGGGGAGGTATTGAGTGGGGAAAAGAAGAAAAAGAACTTGATTGGGGACATCAACTATGAATCATAACTAACAATACAATTCAACCTAAACACATCAATGACAAACTACTGAAATAATTTTTATTACACATAACATGTCAACATCAGAACTATATTAATTTTTGACATGGGATAAAAACGTTACATTTGTTTAATTATTAATTTCATTAGACTTACAAGCTTTAATAATTCTGACTTTTTGTTAGATGACAATAATTCTTGAAATTTGATGGCATTGGGATATCTATAATAATATGATTTTAATAAATCTCTTCTCGAGTTACAAAAATGTGAACACAAAAATAAATAATGAAACTCATCACCGAGATCGCCACTATTACATTTTTGACATACACGTTCGTGTCTAGGAATGTTAAAATATCGGCCTCTCTGCACTGGCATTCTGTGGTTAAGTGTCATAAACTTTAGAACAGATATTGCAAGATTTGTTGGTAGAACATGCAAATATTTTTCAAATTCAAAATGTAGCTTAAACATTCGATAATTATAGTAAAATTCATTATTGTTTATTTCCTCGAACCAGCCTTGAATAAACTGATCATGTAGGCGTTGTTTAATTGTACACTTAAAAACTGAAGCAGAAGGCATAACATTAGTTAGCCCCTGATTTAACCAAAATTTACCAAGTCCTAGATTATTTAACTCTTTCCGCACTGAATCGAGGAATGAAGATTTATAACCTTTATGCAAATCAATGTGAAACAAAAAAG
Organism: Oncomelania hupensis; assembly: GCA_036898135.1. NCBI lineage: Eukaryota > Metazoa > Mollusca > Gastropoda > Littorinimorpha > Pomatiopsidae > Oncomelania > Oncomelania hupensis. The sequence continues at coordinate 81,003,083 of CM072513.1, forward strand.
TGTACATAACGCTGGACAATTTATTACTGTTATCAGGGTGAACAAGCTTATACCAAAAATTTAACATTCTTTGCTTTGCCTGTAACTCCAGAGGAACTTGCCCTAATTCACCAAAAATCATTTGAGAAGGAGTAGACTTACCCAGCTTTAAAATTAATTTATAAAAACGCAGTTGTAGTTTAGTGGCAAGGTCACTCATTTGAGGACACCATATCTCTGAACCATATAACAGAATAGGAACTATAGTTTTCTCAAACAGATCAATTTGAAATTCTAGTGGTAACATAAGCTTTCTAATTTTTCTTAAAAGAGAAAACATAGCTTTGGAGGCACGATCATATAAATTTTTCTGGGCTGGTTTAAAGCTACCATTATAGTTAATTTTAATTCCGAGATACTGAAAATCATATACCACGTCCAATTTAACACCATTGTAAAATACATTAGGTAGATTTCTGACTTTGCCTTTTGAAAAAACAACGACCTTAGTTTTAGCAGCATTGACTTTTAATTTGTATTTAGTGCAATATTGATGCATAGCGTCTAAAGAAGACTGTAATTCAGCAGAAGATTCACAAAAAATTACGGTGTCATCGGCATATAGCAAAATAAACAATTTATACAGAGTCTCAATATAGTCATCATCAAGAAAAATATCCGATGCTGCAAGCTTAACAGTTCTTAGACCAATTAGTTTTTCACCAAGAAAACTTTTTAAATCATTCAAAAATACAGCAAACAATAACGGAGACAGATTTTCACCTTGTCTGACACCTGTTTTACAATAAAAATAATCAGAGAGAGTATCATTCCACTGTACCTGTGATTTTGCTTTATTATACAAGTCTTTTATTATATGGAGTATATTTCCGTTTTTTATTATATGGAGTATATTTCCGTTTCTCCCCCATCCCTGTCTGGCCAGGATAGTGCTCAGTTGTCCGGGCGTCAGACCATGCGCCCAAAGGCTGCAGGTGGGCGTCTCGGGCGGTTTGAGTTAGATCCTGTATCGGCCAGCGCCTAGAGTCTGGTCAAGTACGGCGAAATAAGTGCGCTATAAAAATCCTCAATAATAATAAATACTGATGACGTGACGTATCTAGTCAGTGCAGTTGTCATTGTGACCGTAGGCAGAGAGAGTAAGCCTAATTATTTATTTTATGTTATTTTTTTATTTTTTATTTTATTTACATTATTGTCCTTTTTTTTCATAGGGAAATGACCGTGCCGGTGTTCGTTATAATGATCTGAAGAAAATGGATGTATGAATGTTGAGCAGTGTGTTTGTTATTGTAATAGTCGTGTCCAGCCCTCTTTGGAGGGTTTTAAAGGTCAACCACAGTGCTCGGTCAAAACGTTTCTGCTGAAAGAACTTTACTAAATAATACCAGATGCAAAAAATTCGGTAAGCAAAGCTCTATCGTTTAATAGATATCGATCACTGAAAGTGGGATTTCCTACCTGTAATTAAGGGTAAGGGAAGTAATACTCTAAAACGCAGCTATCGCTGATCTTCCCTCGCAGTGACGTCAGCAGCTGTAGACAATGGCCGATTGCGAAGAAGTTACAAGCGAGACAAGCAGTGTTTCTTCACTCGATCTGTCGTGTTACAGCAGTGCTCTCTTCTGTTAGAAACGAATTCGACCCCCGAGTACTAATTGTAATAATAAACAAATAATTATACGAGCTAGACCCGTGAATACATAACCTCTTCAGGGGCGGATCAGTTAGTTTTTTTTTTGGGGGGGGGGGGGTTTCCAAAATTCGTATAAAAAAATAAATAAATAAATAAAATAAATAAATAAATTAATATATATATATATATATATTTCGTATAAAAAAATAAATAAATAAATAAAATAAATAAATAAATTAATATATATATATATATATATATATATATATATATATATATATATATATATATATATTATTTATTTTATGTTTATTTTTATTTTTATTTTTATAATTGTATTCTCTCTCTCTCTTTCTCTCCTTCTTCTTCTTCTTTCTTTTCCTTTTTTTTTTTTTTGGGCCGGAAACCCCCCCTCGTCCGCCCCTGCGTTCCCTTTTCTGAAAAGCTCCTCTGACTTTCCTGACACCCGGCAAGTGATAGCAGACGATGGATGTGTAGTAGCCACTGTGACTGGAGTTGAAGTTGAAGCAGTACTAGTAGGCCTACTACTAGTAACTTGAATCACTGTTGCTGTTGTTGAGGCTTTGGATCGTTGGAACAGAGATAGGCTTTAATGTCTGTATTGTTTTCATCCCAAAGCTCCGCATAAAAGTGGCACTTGGGGGGTAGCAGTCTTCAGCGAAGTGTTTTGCGCAAATTGCTGACGACGCACAAATCTCACTTCTTCGTTTTTTTGGAAACCTATGCAATGTTATCCCATCCGCTTGTTTGTTTGTACAACCTCCAACGGCACAATATAGGCCACTGCTCTTCGTTTTCCTGCGTTTTGGTAGAGAAGTTTTTTGTTTGTATGTAGATTATAGTCACACGACACTTTCGCATATAGGTGACTACTGGACCGATTTATACTGACACCAGTTGTTGGTAAAGGGAAAAATAATATGATCACACGTTGACCAATCCGGGATTCGAACCACCGACCTTTCGGTTACTAGCAAGACGCTCTTACCAACTGAGCTACCCGGCCCCTTGTAGAGAAGTGGCACTATCGGACTCTATATTGTCTCCAGCAGTTGACGTCACGAGCCATGTGGTCACGTGAGCGGGCTTTTCGAAGGTGCAAAAGTTTATTCGAAGTAGATTTTATTAAATATTTAAAAAAGGCAGCATTTTTCGGAAAAAAGTTGTTTGGCATGTGACTTCTTTTATTATGTAGATATTTTGTGCTCAATTTTATATTTCAATGATGTTGACCTTTAATGTTGGATGTAATCAAGGGAGAATAATGCGGTAATACATTCATCTACATTGGGGATCTGTTTATCATCATCGAGCCATCGTCATAGGACTGCCATTTTATTGAACATTGACTGTGCATTAAGACATCATCGGACATCAAATTCTTCGTAATCCTGCAAATTAGTGTTGTGATTTATTATTATTGTTGTGTCATGTCGTCTTCGTGAGGAATAAATGAGTGTGAATGAAGTATTCAAACAAAAACAAAAAGTCTTCTTTTGTTTTGTCATTCCAATTTATTTATTATTATGAAATAGATTTTAAACGAACGCTGCTTCGTTACAGTGTCGTCGTTTCAAACTGTGTGCTTTGTGGAAACATTTGTTGAGACTTTGAATTCTAGCAATTTTTCAGGTTTTAAAGTTTGTTGTCAACCTTCCAAGAAGTTGTCAAATAGAGGTAGACTGTCGGGTGGTGTGGTGTGTCTGATAAAAGATGAAACTATTCCTTATGTTAAGCAAGTGAACTGTTGAAGTTTTCCTCTGAATTTGTTGTTCTTTTTTTTGTCAGGTTTTTTAATGTGTGTTTTTTTTAAAAGATGTTTATCCTGAAAACTGTACAGATTCTGTAACATTACCTTTGTGTAAGAAAGGCGATGTTAATAAGCCTGATAACTACCGTGGTATCAGTTTATCTAATGTAAGCAGTAAAGTGTTTGGTACAATAAATATTAATAGACGCCTACAGGTTTGGGTTGAAGAAAATATTATTACTGGTGAACATAAAGCAGGCTTTAAGAAGGGCTACTCCACTATTGATCACAGTTTCACGTTGTTAGCTTGCAATCAGAAACAGCTTTGTAATCATCGTAAACTGTATGTAGCCTTCATAGATTTTGAAAAATGTTTCGATTCTATTAATAGGAATTTGCTATGGCCTGTCTTAACGAAGAATGGAATTTAGGGGAAACTTGTTCAATGTGTCAAAGGTATGTTTGTAAATGTAAAGGTTTCTATTAGATGTGGTGCCAGACTCACAGACTATGTAAACTGTTCAGTAGGGGTGAAGCAAGGGGACGTATGTAGCCCAATTCTTTTTTCTGTTTCTATAAATGAGCTGGCGTTGGAAGTGATAAATAATAGAAGGCACCGTTAAACATTTTTTCCTGATGCTTTTGTTTATTATGTTGCTCGCTGACGATGTTGTTCTGTTATCTGAAACAGTTGTAGGATTACAAACGCAAGTTAATAGTTTACAAAGAGCAGCTTCCTCGATTAGTTTAAAGATGAATTTGGATAAACGTAAGTTGTGTTTAGACAAGGGGAATATTAGGGTGCTAGGAACATTTTTTTTTTTGATCGAGGTGTTATGCCGCTAGTAAATGCGTATAAATATCTGGGTATTTATTTTTCTACGGAGATAAGTTTTGTTGCAGCATGTAGAGATATAGCAAGTAAAGCTACAAAGACACTTCTTTGTATAATGCAGAGACTTCGTACATGTATGCATGATAAAAATTCTTTAGACGTTTATTTAAAACGTTTTGATGAACAAGTTCAGCCAATTTATGCGATATGGTTCTGAAATTTGGGGTTTGGAAAAATCAATTGTTCATTGTGAAAAAGTACATTTGTTCACCCTGAAGAAATGTTTGTTATATGTGGACATGGAAAGACCATCCTGCAAGGCACGGTGCAAGAGGCAGAAGAAGGGGGTGACACAAAAAGAGATAAGAGGACAACATTCAAGAATGGACTGGCTTGACACTGAGCGAAGACGTGAGGGTTGATGAGGACAGAGAAAGATGGAGTACGCTGGTTAAACGATCATCTGGGGTGCCCCAACGACCTTCGAGTTACGGGATAGGATAGGATAGGATCGTATTCGTGCGATAAGTGATTTAGTGTATAAGAAATGAAATAGATACCCTGTAAGGTGTCTAGGCTATTGCTTTAAGTTATTACACATGAATGCTTGCAGTTTACCTAAGAAAGCTTATAACATGTATGAATTGGATAATAGAAAGAAAAAGACGTGTGATGAACGTAGGAGGATGTTTGTTTCAGTATGGATTTGGGTATGTGTGGATGAATCAGAGCTTTGGTAATGTAAAATGGTTTCTGCGTGTTTTTAAAAAGCGATTGAGAGACTGTAGATGGCAAGGATCCTGTAAATATGAGTGAACGGCTTGAGTCATACAGATCATTTTGTAATATGTCGCATGATGTGCCTTTATTTTTAAAAAAAATTAAATCTAGATAGACATCTTCAGTCTTTGATGACTAAGATCAGTTTGGTATTTCTGATTTGGCTATTCATTTTTATAGATATCGCAGTTGCATGCCCGAAAACAAACTGCAAATTATGTAATCAAACCGAAGAAAATGAGCTGCATTTTTTGCTCTGTTCTCCCTACTTCGATGATTTACGCAGAGAATATACTGCCTCCAAATACTACAGCACCCCAAATGCATTCAAGCTGTCTTTATTATTGTCATCTAATAATGAAAATATTTTAAGGAGATTATGTATGTTTTTGTACAAAGCGTTTAAGATTAGAGAAACTGTTTTGTCGTGATGTACATGTATGTGTTGAATGTTTCGAGGGTTTGAAATGCTGTATTGGTTCGAAATATTTTTGACTTGACTGTAGAGAACGGGTTTTCTCCGGTATTTTTTTTAACTGAAATTAATTAATGATTTTTGATTGGTTAAAAGCCTTGAGCCAATGAATGAAGAGATAGTTTGAATTAGAGGGGAAATTAGTCAGTCGAATTGTTGGTGTCGAGCTGTGAGGTCGAGTGTGTGTGTAGGCCAAGGATAGAAAAAAAGTTGAAAGAAAAGAAAAGAAAAGAAAGTTAACTGAAAGAGGAAGAAAGCATTGAAACTAATCAAGGTGTATTGGTTTGTGGTCATTTCTCTCTGGAAGTGGATTGTTATTTTGTGCTGTAAAAATTACAGGTATTTATAATGTTTTACATGATTGTAAAATGGCGGATAAGTATATTTTTGTATTGAAAGGTAGTGAGCTGTTGTCCACTGAGATGGAATATTGAATTTTCATTGATGTAATAATATTATTAATTACGTGGGGCGATAGTTGTAGGGTAGTAGATAATGAAGTATGAATGAAATGCGTGAGTTTGGTTAATAGTAATTTTCATTCATGAAGTGATTACCTGGATATGAATAATAGTGGTGGAGAAGGAAAGTGGTGATCGCACACGAAACAGAATGGAACGAAGCAAGGAACAAAGGGAGGTGAGATGGGGTGAAACTAAAGAAGAATAAATACATTATCCGAGTCAGAGAATTGACGTTTCTATATGTATGTTGAAATAGCGGCCAACTGGAGACTAGGCGCCTGTTGGGGCTACTGGCCTACTGGGAGCAGAATTGGCTCTGTCCTGTCCGAAGCGAGGACAAGGTGATCGCCAGAAGCATCGGAGGGGAAATCGACTCTATGTCCACACTTGACCAAGACAACGTTTTCTCCGAGCGGACTGGGGCAGGAGGATAGTCCCTCCGCTCGTCGACATTCATCGCTCGTCGACATTCATCGTTCGACGACACTCGTCACTTGTCGTATCTCTGGCATCGTGTGCCAGATAGTGTGAAACCGTGACCCTCGGAGATAATAAGGTACTGTGAAACTTTGCATATTTGTTGCATTGGCCAGGACAAGAAATTGCCGGTCTCGATTATCCGTCCCGAGTGTTCAGGCTCGTCGACGTCACGTTTCTGTGAAACATTGGGATAAGCCCAACCGTGTTAGATTAACTGTATGAAAGGATTAAAGTGAAAGTGTGATATAAAATTGTTGATTATTTATATAAATTTTGAGAACGTGGAACGGATATCTGGTGTTGGTGTTTGTCTGTGTTGGGAAGAGTCCGTACGTTTGTGGGTGTGTCAGTAAACAGAGAACGTGCACGCACGCATAATTCGCTTTAGGAGTCATATATATATTTTGCATGCACCTACACTAAATATCCATTCGCTACATTGACTGCTCTTGTATTGTAATATTTTGTGAATATGTTGCACACACCCATTCTAAGGGGATTTGGCCCTTTATTGAATAAATATCCGTATTGGTATTCTCTCCCTCCCTCTCTCTCTCACTCCTTATCTCTCTCTCTCCTTCTCTTTCTCCCTATCTCTCCCTCCTTCTCTACCTCAATTACTCTCTCTCTCCTTCTCTCACTCACTCTCTCTCCCTCCATATCTCCCTCTCGCTCACTTTCTCTCCCTCCCTTTTTCTCTCATTCCCTCCCTTCAATCTCTTTCTCCTCTCTCTCTCTTCTTCCCTCTCGCTCCCTCCTTATCTCTCTCCATCTCTTTCTCACTCTCTCTCTCCTTCGCTCTCTCCTTCCCTCTCTCCCTCCCTCTCTCATCTCTCTCTCTTCCTCTCTTTCACCTCTCTCTTCTTTCTCTCCCTCCTTCTCTCTCTTCTTCTCTTTCTCTCTCTCCCTCTCTCCTTTTCTCTCTCTCCCTCCCTCTCTCCTTTTTTCTCTCTCTCCTTTTCTCTCTCTCTCCCTTCCTCTCTCTCCGTCTTTTTTACCTATCTCTCTCTCTCTTCTCTCTCTCTCCTTCTCTCTCTCCCTCGCTCTCTCTCCCTTTCTCTCTCTCTCTCCTGTCTCTCTCTCCCTCCCTTTCTCTCTCTTTCTCTCTCTCTCTCTACCTCCCTCTCTTTCCTTCTCTCCCTCCCTCTCTCTCGTCTCTCTCTCTTACTCCCCCTCTCTCTCCATCCCTCTCTCTCAACTCTTACTCTCTCTCTCTCTCTCTCGCTCTCTCTCTCACTTCTTTCTTCTTCCTCCTCCTCCTCCTCCTCCTCCGCCTTCTGCAAATTGATTTTGAGCGTTTGACCAGCACTTCATAATATTTGAAAATTGCTATTGCGCTTGTCAACATTATTCTGACTGCTGCTATGTGAAGGGGTACTACATCCTAAATAATCTTTCGTGTTTGTCCTTAGCAAAGTCAATATCTAGGTAAGCCCGACATCTTACTAGACAATGGTTTCTTTTTGCTAATGTTATTGTTTGTTTACTTGTTCGTTTTTTTTGTTGTTGTGATGGTGTTTGTGTATGTATGTATGTGTTTGTACGTGGAGTGTGCGTGTGTGTGGGGTGTGTGTGCGTGTATTTGTGGTGTGTGTGTGCGTGTGTGTGGTGTATTTCTGGGTGGTATGTGTTTGTGGTGTGTTTGTGGTATGTGTACGTGTGTGTGTGTGTCGATGGCAGTGGTGATGGTGAATGCATTGTGGCTGTTGATGGTGGTGGTGGAGGTGGTAGTTTCTCCTTTGCTAAAATCAAGATTGACAAGCAATGGTTGCTCTCGTGGTTGTCGTTGTAGTTGTTGGTGTTGTCATATGTGCGAATGTGTTTATGGGTAAGTGTGTGCGTTTGGCTGTATGTATGCATGTGTGTTTGTGTGTGTGTGTGTGTGCATGTGCATTAGTTAATAATATTAAAACAATATTGGTGCCACGTTAATGTTTGTTTGAATGTTAAAATTGTAATGTTTTAGTAATGTTAATGTTGTTGGTTTGTCTTGTTTGTTTGCTTTTTTAAAAACCGAATTACGATTGGTGTGCTTTTGTTTTCCTACCTTTCACACGTCACAGAACAGGACACAATTCAAAGGTTTTGTTTACGTTTGGCGAAAATGAGTTTAGCCTACAAATTCTCGTTGTTATTATATAAAACAAATGATAAACTGGCCTTCCGTTGGTCAAACTAACCGCTAAAATTTGAATGTTTCCATTCTGTTCTGACAGGAGCGAGTTCTCCTGTTTAACGGTACACCAATACGCCCTACGATCTTCTAGATGATTTTGTTTAACGCTACAAAGCTAAGCTAGCTATAGCTAATAAATAGGCACACAAATTGCGGAATATTTTTTTTTAAATAACTATACTTTAGAAAGAGTTTGCTTTTTTTGAGGAGGGGGGGGGGGGAGACGGGAAGGGAGAGGGCGTGGAGAAGAGGAAGGAGGGTTTACATGCGATTTTTGTCAGTGGGGCAACATTCACTGTGAATGTTAAAGGGATCTGTCAAGGAGTGGGTGGTCAAAGTGGGTCCATTTAAATCTTGAATCTTAAATCTTGAAATTTGAATTTTAAATCTTGACATCTTGAATCTTAAATCTTGAATCCTAAATCTTAAACTCTTAAATCTTAAAGTGTTGAATCTTAAATCTTGAAATTTTGAATCTTAAATTTTGAAATCTTGAATCTTAAATCTTAAACTCTTGAATCTTAAAATCTTGAATCTTAAATCTTGAATCATAAATCTTGAACTCTTGAATCTTAAATCTTGAAATATTGAGTCTTGTGTTTCTATGTGAGTTTGCCAGTGTATCGACTTTTTGAAAAGCCACACAACATAGAGATACTTAACCAACAACAATGAAAACAACAACAACAACAACAACAACTAAAGAAGTAGTAACTCTGGACACCCTGTTTTCTTCTCAATAGTTCTGTTACAATGACCCGCACTTGCTACAACGTGCAAATCAGTCTAAAGCCATGGACAACTAAGCTACCCAATGGGACTAGACAGGTTTTGTGGTAAATGAAAACAAACACAAGTACAACCTACAAAGAGTTCATTTACCCGTGTTTTTGTATTGCTTACTTTCTTTCTTTCTTTCTTTCTTTGTTTTGTTTTGATTGTCGTTGATGATGTTGTTGCTGATGTTGCTGTGCTTGTTTTTTCACAGGTTATTACAACGACGAGCTCTTGCTGCGAAGTTGGCCTCAGTCTCTCACCTGGGACAACTTAACCAGTCCAACGATAAATCTTTTTTTTTGCAGACTCCTCCTCCCCACCCCCCACCCCATCTCTCTATTCTTCTCCCCATACTTCTTCCCCCTCCCCACAAGAAAGTCAATAACTTAAAAAGAACGTAATTACGAGAAGATAAAAGTAATAAATCTACAAGGCTTGTTCTTAATTAATGTTTCACATGCGCCCTTGCTTCAAATCAACTGCCTCATTCTCACGCCAAGGACCACTCGGCCATACCGTCTAGGTCCCCCCCCCTGGGGGTACCGGGGGTTTCAGTATAAATAGTATCCCCGCTTTCTAGAAATTTAGTGCTTTAAATTCCCACTGTCGCTGTCTTTCTCATTTGTTCTTTCTCATTCCTACTCTGTTCTATCAATCTACTATACTTCTTCTTCGCTAGACCAGTCACCTACCTTTTTTCTTGAAAACTCTTCCGGGACAATACTCCTTATTTGTGTATGAGGTCTGTTGGATCAGCTTGGGAATATTGGATGCTTTCTGCCAAATGGTCACTGGGGTTTCCTATGATGTTATTATTTAGCAATGTAGGCATTTTATATGTATGTGTTTTGTTATATTGTATAATGATGTTTGTATTCTATTTTGTTTTTGTAAACGGGGGTTCGATAATTTAAGAGTATAGCCTCAGCGTCCCCTGCGTGGGATGTCTTTATTATAAAGTGACGGCTGGTAGATTGCCTTCAGTGTTACCACTAGGGTTGTTTCGGCAGATCTTTTATGCGGATCAGGGGTGAGTCCTCTTTCACTTCTCTGGTCCTGATTTGGCTCGGAAGAGTCCGCTGGACCCAAAGCAATAACCATGTAATGTAATGTACCGTCTAGGTATATAGGCTGTACAGTGCCGTCGATGACAGTGACATAATTAAGAAAGAACAATTATGACCGATTGCTGTCTTCAGTGGTTAAGAATTAGGAGAACGCTCACTTGCTTCGACTTTGAGCTCGGTCTCGCGCCTTGGACAACTGCGCAACTGCTAGGTAGATCAGATACGTCAAAAAGGTCCACCGATTCAATGTCTCAAAAGTACAAAGTGGAAATTATATAGAGGAGCACAACTTCATGTTGTTTTGTTGTACGTCGTGCATTGTTCCATATAACACATCTCTAGTCGTCAAATTTTCAACCTCATCCCTCCTCACACTCATGTCTGTCTCTATCTGTCTATCTGTCTGTCTATCTGTCTGGCTCTCTCTCTTTCTCTCTCTCTCTCTCTCTCTCTCTCTCTCGATACTCGCACTGCTACTACTCTCCTCTCTCTCTGTCCCTCTTTTTCCCCATTTCATATAGTGAATAAATATTCGTATTCTTTCCCCATTCTCTCTCTCTCTCTCTCTCTCTCTCTCTCTCTCTCTCTCTCTCTATCTCTCTCTCTCTCTCTGTGTCTCCCTCTCCCTCTTTCTTCTTTCATTCTCTCCTTCTATCCCCAACCTCTCTCTCTCTCTCTCTCTCTCTCTCTCTCTCTCTCTCTCTCTCTCTCTCTCTCTCTCTCTGTGTCTCCTTCTCCCTCTCACTTCTCTCATTCTCTCCTTCTATCCCCTACCTCTCTCACTCATTCTCTCTTTCTCTTTCTCTGGCTCTCTCTCTCTACGTCTGTCTCTCTGTCACACACACAAACACATAGACACGCACACCTGCATGCATACAACCTTTGAGCACGAATTGTAAACGCATTGTCCACTGTTTCCAAAACCCAGCAACGCAGCCTACAAATGTATCGCGACTCTCAGCTCACCCATCCCTCCATTCCCCCACACACCAACACCTCTACCACCATTACCAACAACACCGCCAACAGCATCAACAACACACAAACAAAAGGCAGAACCAACTTGACGTTGTGTGTGGACTTCTTATTGATAACCAGGCCCAAATCAAAAACCAACCAGAGTGAAGCCAATAAAACAAGTCAATGGAAGCGGAGACCGGTAAGGTAGTAGCCGAATATTGTTTTTTGCTGACAGTCTTACGAACAACAAGGTAATTTACCCCACTGATTTACAGGATCTCGTCATGGTTGTCCCAAAGGTCGTGAGTTCGATCCCCAAGAATAACTAGGTGGGTTTAAAAAAAATGTATTTACTTCTTTCTTTATGGAGAATCAACTTTTAATTTGTATCCTATCCTATCCTGTCCCGTAACCCGAAGGTCGTAGGGGCACCACAGATGATCGTTTAACCAGCATACTCCATCTTTCTCTGTCCTCAGCAGCCCTGATGGCTTCGCTCAGTGTCAAACCAGTCCATTCTCGAATGTTGTCCTCCCACCTCTTTTTCGGTCTCCCTCTTCTTCTACCTCCTTGCACTGTGCCTTGCAGAATAGTCTTTGCAAGGCCTGATGATCTGGTGACGTGGCCATACCACCGAAGTTTCCGTTTCTTCACCACTGTTAGCAGGTCATCGTGTTGTCCAATGGCTTGTGTGATGGTCTGTCGGACTTCGTCGTTGGTGATGTGTTGGGTATAGGAAATGCCCAGAAGTCTTCTGTAGCACCTCATCTCCATGCTTTGTATTCTTCGTTGGAGATCTGCTGTGAGGGTCCATGCTTCGCAAGCATATAGGAAGATGGAGATGACAAGGGAGCGCAGCAGTCTTACTTTGGAATGTAGACTGATGGTCCTGTCTTTCCAAATGGGCTTCAACCTTGTCAGGGCAGCAGTTGTTTGTGCGATCCTGGAGAGGACTTCCTGTCGGGACCCATTGTCTGATACAATGGCTCCTAAATATTTGAAGCTATGCACTGTGTCGAGGGATTGGCCTTGGACTTTGATGTCCGTATTGATGCCATTGGTGTTGTTGGTCATCATTTTGGTCTTCTCTGCACTTATTTCCATTCCATAGGCTTTGGAGGTGGTGTCAAGCCTCTGTACCAGCTGTTCAAGTTCTTGTTCCTCTCCAGCCAATCCATCAATGTCATCTGCAAAACGAAGATTGGAGATTGCTCTACCCCCTATGCTGACTGTGCCTTCATGGTCTGCAAGAGCATCCGACATGATGCGCTCTAGGAAGATGTTGAAGAGTGTTGGAGAGAGTAGGCATCCTTGACGCACACCGATTGTTGTTCTGAACCAATTCCCGATGGCTCTGTTGTGGAGGACTGCACTGGTAGCCTTGTCATACAGGCTTTTGATGACTTCAATAATTTTAGGGCTGATGTTGTACACTTTCATTGTTGCCCATAGAGCTGCATGCCAGACTCGGTCAAACGCCTTCTTGAAGTCTATGAACACATGATATAGATGTTGTTGGTGCTGTAGGTATTTCTCACAGATTATTCTGAGGTTGAAAATCTGCTCAGTGGTACTTCGCCCTGCCCTGAATCCTGCTTGTTCTTCAGCTATGATTTGTTCAGCTTGGGGTTTCAACCTGTTGAGTATTATTTTCAGGAGGACCTTGCTGGGATGGCTGATGAGGCTGATGGTCCGGTAATTTTCACACTCCTGAAGGTTACCTTTTTTGGGAAGAGTGATGACAAGCGACTGGGTCCATGGTATAGGCCACTCCCCACTCTGCCAGATCTTGTTACAGATAATGGTGAGGGCATCAATCATCGCTTCTCCTCCTGCTTGTAGCAGTTCCGCGGGTATGTTGTCCACTCCCGCTGACTTCCCTTTCTTTAGCGCTTGCACTGCTGCCTCAACTTCTTCCCGGAGAATTGGGAGGATTTCTTCTTCTTCTCTGTTCTCGGGACATGCTAGAACTGATGGGTCTCCATTTGGAGTATGGTTGTAAAGGTCAGAGCAGTACTCTGTCCATCTGTCCAAGACTTCTTGTTCTTCTGTAAGGCATATGCCAGACTTGCTTTGGATAGTGGAGACTTTGGGCTGTTTGACACTTGTCAGCCGCTTCACAGTCTGGTAGGCCTTCTTGCTGTTGTTCTTGTTCAGACTGTTCTCTATTTCCTGGCATTGATCTTCTATCCAGTTCTCCTTTGCTGTGAGCATGCCTTTTCGGATGTCATTGTTGATTTTTCGGTAGACATCAGCTCCCTGTGAGGTGTTCTTTTTCTTTTTCATCTCTCTTCGTTTATCACACAGATCCAAAAGTTCAGGTGTGATCCACAGCTTCTTCTTTGGTCGGTGCTTGCCAAGGATCTCAGTGGCGACATCTGTCACAGCTGAGTTGAAGGTGGTGGTCATGGTGTTGACATCTACTTCACCAGCCCCCAAAATGAGCAGTGGTGCAAATTTCCCTCCAATTGTGGCCTGAAATAGTTCTGCCACCTCCGGGTCTTGCAGTTTGTCCAGGTCGAACTTCAGTCTAGTGCACTTTGCTGTATTTACTCTCTTCAAGTGGAGCCGGAAAGACATCATCACGAGATCGTGGTCACTTCCGATGTCTGCTCCTGGAAAAGTACGTGTCCTGCCAATGTTGATGCTTGATCTGAAGCGTTTCTTGACCATGATGTAGTCTATTTGGTTGTGATGCTCCCCGCCAGGACTGTGCCATGTCCATCGTCGGGAGTTTTTGTGGAGACCAAGCGTGTTTGCCAGTACCAGATTGTTGTATCTGGCAAACTCCAAGAGTCTCAGACCCCTGTCATTTGTCTCGTTGTTGCAGTGGGGTCCACATGTGTCTCCCCAGTTGTGGTGCGCATCTTGGCCAACCTTGGCATTCCAGTCGCCTTGCACTATGACTATGTCCTTCTTCGGCACTTGGTCAAGGACCGCCTGTAGATTTTCATAAAAATCCTCCACTTCGCTGTCGTCATAGTCTGATGTTGGGGCGTAGGCCTGGATGATGGTGATGTTGAAAGGGGCTGCTCTCAGGCGGATGGTAATGAGTCTACTGGAGACTGGGCGGCAACCCATGACAGTGGCTAGAATGTTCTTGTGGACCAAGAATCCAACGCCGTGTTCGTGCCTGTCATCCCTACCGCTGAAATAGAGCTTGTGGCCTTTGTCGGTCGTTGTTTCACCTAGGCCTTTCCAGCGCAGTTCGCTGATACCTAGAACATTCCATCGATAGTGGTCCAACTCGTGGGCCAGTTCTTCTAATTTTCCTTCCGCAGTTAGGGTCCTGACATTCCAGGTTCCTATGACGATGTTGTTTCTCGTGCGGATCTTGCTAAATTGTCCATCAGTAGCATACTTAACACCTCCGTCCTGGTGGCCAACGGAAGGCGCGGTCCTTGTGCCGTGTGACGACCCGGGCGACGACCGATCCGGTATGGAATTAGTGGGTTGTGTCATCATGTAGTGTGTCTTGGGCAAAAAAGACCTGGCGGTGCCCAATCCTCTCCAGGCTGTTGGCCACAGCCGAAATCCACGAATACAGTGTGGCTCGCCTTGGCCCTGAGCACATGGTCGTTGAACCTGTAGTAACGTGAGGTTCCTCCGCCCTGGCCGGTGACTTCTGTGTAGAAGACTTTCGCCCAGTGATGCCGTGCTAACATCACCCCTGTTAGTCGCCTCTTACGACACGCCGGGAAACGTTGGGTCTATTCTATTTAATGCCCGAACCCACAGAGCAATAATTTGTATAAATGTATTTATTTATTTAAACATTAATTTACTTGTTTATACGAATATGAATTTTTGTTGTCTTCATTTATTATACCTACATAGAAAATGAAGTACGAACACGAAGCATCGGATGACACGTAACTAACAAGACACCTAATTTACTGACCGTTGTTAAGAAATGCGGCCGCGCACTGAAATCGTGCAAGCAAAACTAAAAAATAGTTTGAACACCTTTGTTCGCTTCAGCTGTGACTGGACAATGACATACATCAGTCTCAAACTCCAAATTTTGGGTTCTGTGCACAAAAGGTTTATTATTCACACGGCCAGCCCAGGGAATTACAGACCTAGTTTTGGTCACCCAAATTAGACAAAATAATTATATTCGTGATTTATGAGATGCGCCCGATGATGCGGGGTTGAATTCCTCTTTCGGCACTCAAGATGAGCTTCAGCCAAAATTGGATCAGAATCTTTTGGCTTTGGCATCTCTACACATTCGCCTGTAAGCCTTTTTACCTGTCGACAATTTAGTCCACTGAAGGAGGTTTCTACGAATGTCAGATTGTGTCTCCTTTCCTCAAGCTGTTTTATCACATCAAAACATTTTCAAGGTACCAGTTTTATTCCATTTTTACAGGGTTTCATTAGAAAAATGAATTCTTTCAACGGAGCTTTTGGCAGCCATTGTTGGCTAGGAAAGAAGCGCGGCATAGTTCGGTGGGAGGTGTATCAGTCAGGGAGAGGGGAGGAGGGTAGCCAGTCAGGGGAAGGGGAAGGGTAGAAAGACCCGAGGGTGGAGGACCTACAGTTTGTTCCACTAGCGGAAGACCACTTTGCTGGTGATCTGTCAAGCGAAGGAATACCTTTTAGGTCTCGGGGCTCAGGGGAGGTAATGCCGCCATCCAGAGAATCTGAGCACGAGAGCAGCGTCGCCCTTGATGCGGTGGATAATAAAATAGGCCTACGCTGTTGTTGTTTTTTTTTTAAATCCTATTACTCTCTTCCTTTTTTCCCTTTCTTTCTTTCTTTGTTTTGATGTATGTATGTATGTATGTATGTATGTATGTATGTATTTATTTATTTATTTATTTATTTATTTATTTATTTATTTATTCAGACTATTATTTTGTATGTGTATTTATTTCTTTCGTACATTTCCTTACAAAAAGATACTTATATATTTATTTACCTTTTTATATTTTTCTTTTGCGGCTGTCTTTGTTTCCTGGTTCTGTATCGTGTCGCTGAGGCGACCGGAAAGGAAACAGAAACCGTCCACAAAGAATCATCAGAGAAAAGACGACTCCTGTGCATTCTGTTTTTTAAAAAAAGTATAATACTGATATTCTTCACCGTTCTAGATGAGCAGTTCATCCGCATATCTTGTGAAATAACAACAACAACAATAATAATAATAATAATAATAATAATAATAATAATAATAATAATAATAATGACAGCAACAACAACAACAACAATAATAATAATAATAATAATAATAATAATAATAATAATAATAATAATAATAATAATAATAATAATAAAAACAACAACAACAACAAAAATCATCATCATCATCAGAAGAAGAAGAAGAAGAAGAAGAAGAAGAAGAAGAAGAAGAAGAAGAAGAAGAAGAAGAAGAAGACGTGCAGGAACGTAAGGGTGCAGAGTTCCCTTGCGTGCTGTCTCTCACACTCACAACACACACACACACACACACACACACACACAAACGTCACACAAACGTCACACACACACAAACACACACACACACATAAATGTTATATAAAAAAACCACAAAAATTACAAGGTACGTCATCATGGTAACGTCACTCGATTTACATAAATTTGGTTTTTAAGTTGGAAGCATGGAAGTCTAAGTATATACCAAACTTGAATCAAATCCCTCCAGTATTTTGGGGGGAAACATGATTAGGAAAAAAACATGACGTTACCATGATGATGTCACACGATGACATCACTCAATAAACCATAGTTTCGTTTAAGGTTCAATTCATCCGTACATTCTAATTACATATGAATTTTTTTTTTTACTTCTAAAAAATAATAAAAGACTTCACGTTGACTATATCACTCGATATGCACGCTTTACCTTGGAGATACATGTAAAGTCTAAGTAGGTACCAATATTGAACCAAATCGCTCCAGAAGTTTGGGAGAAATTAGGATTAGAAAAAAACACAACAAATTATGAAGTCACTATGATGACTTCACTCGATATGCATACTTTTTTGTAATCTTGTAGGGTTCACTCATTCCTAACTACAGTAAATACTCAGATTCAAAGAAATTCGCCCAAATATCACCTCCAGGCGTACGCCAGGCGCCAGGTCGCTACGATGACGTCACTTCATATAAATAAGTTTTGACTAAGGCTCAACGCATCTATACACTTTAAAAGAAATGAAAAAGGTCACACAAAAAAATATGTAAAATTAAAAGGTGATGTCCTAATGATTACGTCACTCGATTTGCATACGTTTGGTTTGTACGTTGGAGGTATAGGAAAAGTCTAAGTATATACCAAATTTAAATTAAATCCCTACCGTATCTTGGGAGAAATAGAATCATTTAAAAAAAATAATTATGACGTTACCATGATGGTGTAACGCGATTACGTCACACAAAAAAAACACAATTTTTTCGTTTCGTTTCGTTCCTAATTACACAGGAAGTTTTTTTAAATGAAAATATTTTAACATTTTCTGTTTAAAATAACAAAACTTCACGATGATTACGTCACTTGTTTTGCATAAATTTGGAGACACAGGTAAGCTGAAAGTAAATTTATATCAAACTTGAATCAAATCTCTCCAGTAGTTTGGGAGAAAATAGGGGTAAAATGACCTCCCCATCATTGTGTACCCGATATGCATATATTTTTGTGTTCTGGTACGGTACACTATTTTCTAAATAAATACCAAGTTTCAAAGAAATGTGTCCGTTAGTTTCAGAAAAAAGTGCGCAAATTTCACCTTCGTACAGACACTGGGTGGACGCCGCACGGACGGACATAGCCAAAACCGATAGTTCCCAGAGCTTTACAGCTCGAGAACTAAAAGTAGTAGTAGTAGTAGTAGTAATAATAATAATAATAATAATAATAATAATAATAATAATAATAATAATAATAATAATAATAATAATAATAATAATAATAATAATAAAATTATTATTATTATTATTATTATTATTATTATTATTATTATTATTATTATTATTATTATTATTATTATTATTAATTCCTATCCTATTTCTATCCTAACCCATAACTCGGAGGTCGTAGGGGCACCACAGATGATCGTTTAACCAGCGTACTCCATCTTTCCCTGTCCTCAGCAACCCTGATCGTTTCGCTCAGTGTCAAACCAGTCCATTCTCGAATGTTGTCCTCCCACCTCTTTTTCGGTCTCCCTCTTCTTCTACCTCCTTGCACTGTGCCTTGCAGGATGATCTTTGCAAGACCTGATGATCTGGTGACGTGGCCATACCATCGGAGTTTAAGTTTTTTCACCACTGCGATTATTATTACCATTAATATTATTATTTATTAATTATTTTATTTATTTATTTATTTATTTCTTTATTTAATAACATAATAATAATTTTGAGAATGAAAAAAAAAACGTACTTCGGCATTGACTGGACACGATCCACTACGCACCGTGTGCTCGAAAATTAATATGCGCACTTTGGTCATACGCCGCCACAACAACTATTTGGTTCAGCTTGTCTTCCGATCTGCTAGTGCCAGGCGGACGTTCAATAGCCATGTATGATGCCTGTCTGGGATTCCACAAATGACATGAATAAGTGTGGCCTCTCTCTCTCTCTCTCTCTCTCTCTCTCTCTCTCTCTCTCTCTCTCTCTCTCTCTCTCTCTCTCTCTCTCTCTCTCTCTCTTTCTCTGTTCACCGAGGTTTAAAGAGATAGATGTGCTATCTCTCTTTCTCTTTCTCTTTCTTTCTCTGTCTCTCTCTGTCTCTCTCTGTCTCTCTCTCTCTCTCTCTCTCTCTCTCTCTCTCTCTCTCTCTCTCTCTCTCTCTAATATTGCCAGACATTATTTGAAAATCATCTCTCAAATAGGAGCGTATTTTTTTAAAGACAAAAAAGACATTCCGTCCTTGTTATAACATCACCTCGAGAGTACCGAACCCTACTATGCATGCATCCAGATATAAAGTGGAAATATTTTGAAATA
>CM072513.1:81027462-81042462 GCA_036898135.1 Oncomelania hupensis
TTTATTCTTCATGCTGATGTCTTCCTCTGTGTGTGTGTATGTGTGTGTATGCGTGTGTGTATATGTGTGTATTTGTATGTCTTTAAAAATGCCTTATTATATTTTGCTGTGATGTTTGTTATTATTTGTTACGATGTTTAACGTGTTTTATGTCATAATGTCGTACCGTATTGTTCAAATATGTATTCTTGTTAGAGGTGATGTTTGCATTATTTCTAACCACTGTGAGCATGTCATCTTGTTGTCCAATGACTTGTGTGATGGTCTTTCGGACTTCGTCATAGGTGATCGATGTGCTGAGTATAGGAAATGCCCAGAAGTCTTCTGTAGCACATCTCCATACTTTGTATTCTTCGTTGTAGATCTCCATGCTTAGTTACGTCACGAATAGGTGAGACAGTGAACAATAAATGATACTCTGCGTGCTGAATTTATATATATAAATGACAGATGCCGCCACTGAGATCCTTGGCAAGCACCGACCAAAGAAGAAGCCGTGGATCACACCTGAACTTTTGGATCTGTGTAATAAACGAAGAGAGATTAAAAAAAAAACTCACAGGGAGATGATGTCTACCAAAAAATCAACAATGACATCCGAAAAGGCATGCGCACAGCAAAGGAGAACTGGATAGAAGATCAATGCCAGGAAATAGAGAACAGTCTGAACAAGAACAACAGCAAGAAGGCCTACCAGACTGTGAAGCGGCTGACAAGTGTCAAACAGCCCAAAGTCTCCACGATCCAAAGCAAGTCTGGCATATGCCTTACAGAAGAACAAGAAGTCTTGGACAGATGGACAGAGTACCGCTCTGACCTTTACAACCATACACCAAATAGAGACCCATCAGTTCTAGCATGTCCCGAGAAGAGAGAAGAAGAAGAAGAAATCCTCCCAATTCTCCTGGAAGAAGTTGAGGCAGCAGTGCAATCGCTAAAGAAAGGGAAGTCAGCGGGAGTGGACAACATAACCGCGGAACTGCTACTAGCAGGAGGTGAAGCGATGACTGATGCCCTCACCATTATCTGTAACAAGATCTGGCAGAGTGGGGAGTGGCCTATACCATGGACCCAGTCGCTTGTCATCACTCTTCCCAAAAAAGGTAACCTTCAGGAGTGTGAAAATTACCGCACCATCAGCCTCATCAGCCATCCCAGCAAGGTCCTCTTGAAAATAATACTCAACAGGTTCAAACCCCAAGCTGAACAAATCATAGCTGAAGAACAAGAAGGATTCAGGGCAGGGCGAAGTACCACTGAACAGATTTTCAACCTCAGAATAATCTGTGAGAAATACCTACAGCACCAACAACATCTATATCATGTGTTCATAGACTTCAAGAAGGCGTTTGACCGAGTCTGGCATGCAGCTCTATGGGCAACAATGAAAGTGTACAACATCAGCCCTAAAATTATTGAAGTCATCAAAAGCCTGCATGACAAGGCTACCAGTGCAGTCCTCCACAACAGCGCCATCGGGAACTGGTTCAGAACAACATACGGTGTGCGTCAAGGATGCCTACTCTCTCCAACACTCTTCAACACCTTCCTAGAGCGCATCATGTCAGATGCTCTTGCAGATCATGAAGGCACAGTCAGCATAGGGGGTAGAGCAATCTCCAATCTTCGTTTTGCGGATGACATTGATGGATTGGCTGGAGAGGAACAAGAACTTGAACAGCTGGTACAGAGGCTTGACACCACCTCCAGAGCTTATGGAATGGAAGTAAGTGCAGAGAAGACTAAAATGATGACCAACAACACCAATGGCATCAACACGGACATCAAAGTCCAAGACCAATCCCTCAACACAGTGCATAGCTTCAAATATTTAGGAGCCATTGTATTATACAATGGGTCCCGACAGGAAGTCCTCTCCAGGATCGCACAAACAACTGCTGCCCTGACAAGGTTGAAGCCCATTTGGAAAGACAGGACCATCAGTCTACATTCCAAAGTAAGACTGCTGCGCTCCCTTGTCATCTCCATCTTCCTATATGCTTGCGAAGCATGGACCCTCACAGCAGATCTCCAACGAGGAATACAAAGCATGGATATCAGGTGCTACAGAAGACTTCTGGGCATTTCCTATATCCAACACAGCACCAACGACGAAGTCCGAAAGACCATCACACAATGGACAACACGATGACCTGCTCACAGTGGTGAAGAAACGGAAACTCCGATGGTATGGCCACGTCACCAGATCATCAAGCCTTGCAAAGACTATTCTGCAAGGCACAGTGCAAGGAGGTAGAAGAAGAGGGAGACCAAAAAAGATGTGGGAGGACAACATTCGAGAATGGACTGGTTTGACACTGAGCGAAGCCATCAGGGCTGCTGAGGACAGAGAAAGATGGAGTATTCTGGTTAAACGATCATCTGTGGTGCCCCTACGACCTCCGGGTTACGGGACAGGATAGGATAGGATAAGATAGGATATATATACCATAGATAAGAGCGAACTACAGCCTCTCTCTCTCTCTCTCACACACACACACACACACACACACACACACACACACACACTCTCTCTCTCTCTTTCTCTCTTTCTCCCTCTCTGTCTATCTATATCACTGTCTCTCTCTCTCTCTCTCTCTCTCTCTCTCTCTCTCTCTCTCTCTCTCTCTCTGTTTTGTTTCCCCATGTAATATACGATTTTTTGCCGGAGGGGACGTCACTAGAATCGCACGCTTATTTCCTCGCAAAGGGTTGTCTGTCCCTGCCTCTGAGCTAAACTGTGTTATGGGGTGGCCTCGTGGCGCAGTGGATAAGTCGCCGGTTTCCTATGCCGAAGGTCGCGGGTTCGATTCCCGCAAGGGGCGATCGTATGTGACTTAAGTACGAGACTATTGAGGTCACCAAGGGTTTTCTCCGGGCACTCCGGTTTCCTTCGATTTTCTTTCCGTCTTCTAATAGCGATCTCCCTGCCTTTACACCACCTGTTTGAGTGATGGATGTGTGTATTTGGTGTGTGTGAGGGTGGATGAGACAGGTGAGCGTGTATGTTGGTATAGATCGCCGCGCTTTGAGCCTTATTGATTTGGGGAAAGGCGCGTATATAGCATCCTGTATTATTATTATCTATCCTTCTTGCTCTTCACTCCAGCAACTCTCAAAAGTCGCTAAACAACAATTTGAACGGGGACCGATTTTTTTTCGGGGGCTTGGGAGGTGGGGTTGAGAGTGGGGTGGGTGGAGGAGTATTTAAAGGGATCCCACTTTGACCACGCCCTTCCTAGACCGATCCGTTGAATATACACAGTGAATGTTGCCCTACTGATAAACAGCTTCTCCACCCACCCCTCCACCCCCTAAAAAAGGAAAAGAAAAAGCTTTTTTGATAGCATAGTTACTTTTAAAATCAGAAAATTCCGTAGTTTTTCTAGGCCTATGAATAGCAATCGCCAGCTTAATTTTTAGCGCTAAAGAAGTTTTGCGGATGACATTGATGGATTGGCTGGAGAGGAACAAGAACTTGAACAGCTGGTACAGAGGCTTGACACCACCTCCAGAGCTTATGGAATGGAAATAAGTGCAGAGAAGACCAAAATGATGACCAACAACACCAGTGGCATCAAAACGGACATCAAAGTCCAAGGCCAATCCCTCAACACAGTGCATAGCTTCAAACATTTAGGAGTCATTGTATCAGACAATGGGTCCCGACAGGAAGTCCTCTCCAGGATCGCACAAACAACTGCTGCCCTGGAAAGGTTGAAGCCAATTTGAAAAGACAGGACCATCAGTCTACATTCCAAGGTAAGGCTGCTGCGCTCCCTTGTCATCTCCATCTTCCTATATGCTTGCGAAACATGGACCCTCACAGCAGATCTCCAACGAAGAATACAAAGCATGGAGATGAGGTGCTACAGAAGACTTCTGGGCATTTCTTATACTCAGCACATCACTAACGACGAAGTCCGACAGACCATCACACAAGCCATTGGACAACACGATGACCTGCTCACAGTGGTAAAAAAACGGAAACCCCGATGGTATGGCCACGTCTCCAGATCATCAAGTCTTGCAAAGTCCATTCTGCAATGCACAGTGCAAGGAGGTAGAAGAATAGGGAGACCGAAAAAGAGGTGGGAGGACAACATTCGAGAATGGACTGGTTTGACACTGAGCGAAACAATCAGGGTTGCTGAGGACAGTGAAAAATGGAGTACGCTGGTTAAACGATCATCTGCGGTGCCCCTACGACCTCGGAGTTACGGGATAGGATAGGAAAGAAGTCATCTAGTAGAGCGTATTAAGCAAGTAAAATCATTCCCTGTCGGAACAGAAATGGAAAATTCAAAATTTAGCGGTTGGAATAAAACTAATACCTTTTTTTTTTAATGGGTTCTTTGAAACTTCGGAACTTTGTCCTTTTATTTGAAAATACTTAATTTTATTTCAAAACACTTAGTTTTAATCAATATACAACTATACAGCTATACAACTATACAATTATACAGCGTCGTGATGTGTTAAAATGGTTTCAAGAAAGAAGATAAAACCAATATTAAAAATAGCGGTAGGTTTGAACAAGAGCAATGCCAGTGTTAGGCGTAACTCATTGTCGCCTAAACGTACAACAAGGCCTTTGAATTGGGACCCTTTACGCCGAAAGAGGTGGAAAGTTTCGAACTGCTTTCCCAAGAACAACACAACGCGGCAGCAGCAGTACAGTGACAACATTCCTTGTTATTTGAAGACAGAGAGCGGCAATAAAAAAATAGTCTCTTTATTGTTGAAACTTTCGAACGCTCTGAACTAAAAATCCAAACCCAGTATCACATTTTGTGAGCCAAAAGCTCTCAACCACAATACAGCCGCGAGATGTAAAAGCCTAGACACGGGGGGTAAATTTCTTTACGATTAAAGTGGATCTCACCCATATTTTTTATAGCAAATTTAACCGTGATCAGGTTGGTGGCACCTGTCAGTGTGAAGTGTTTTTACGGTCATGGCGGCCGACATCCGTGTCTCTATAACGCCGTTAGCGAAAACCCGAAAGTAAGCGCCTGTGGTGAAAAGCTAAATCGGACGTATAACTACGAAACGGATTTTCCAGTTTGTGACTTAGAATACAAAATGGGGAATTAAGATGGAAGTCTTCTGTAGAAGACATCACCAACGACGAAGTCCGACAGACCATCACACAAGTCATCGGATAACACGATGACATGCTCACAGTGGTAAAGAAACGAAAACTCCGATCGTATGGCCACATCACCAGAGCATCAGGAGTTGCAAAGACCATCTTGCAAGGCACGGTGCAAGGAGGCAGAAGAAGGGGGAGACAAGAAAAGAGGTGAGAAGACAACATTCGAGAGTGGATTGGTTTGACACTGAGACACTGAGCGAAGCCATGATGGTTGCTGAGGACAGGGAAAGCTGGAGTACGCTGGTTAAACAAAACACATGTGGTGCCCCAACGATTTTCGAGTTACGGGAAAGGATAGGATAGGAATCAAGATGGGTCCAAAGTGTGCTGTCTCCTTGTGTGGAATTTCACCCAATCACAATAGATATATAGGTATTAGCATGCAGCGACAGCTATTTAAAAAGGCAATGGATCAGGTTTTATCAAGACCATGAGTTACTTTCAGGGTTGGTGACGTAGGAATGGAAATTCCGGGTTTCGCTTTGCGTTTTCAATCGCACTCTGCAACTCCGAAAATGTGAACTTTGCTTTGGGTATACTCTGGCCCCCAGTGCGGTGAACTTTGCTTGGGGTATGCTCTGGCCCCTGTGCGATGAACTTTGCTTGGGGTATACTCTGGCCCCTGTGCGATGAACTTTGCTTGGGGTATACTCTGGCCCCAGTGCAGTGGTGAACTTTGCTTGGGGTATACTCTGGCCCCAGTGCGGTGAACTTTGCTTGGGGTAACTCTGGCCCCTGTGTGATGAACTTTGCTTGGGGTATTCTCTGGCCCCAGTGCAGTGGTGAACTTTGCTTGGGATATTCTCTGGCCCCAGTGCGGTGAACTTTGCTTGGGTTATACTCTGGCCCCAGTGCGGAGAACTTTGCTTGGGGTATACTCTGGCCCCAGTGCGGTGAACTTTGCTTGGAGTATACCCTGGCCCCAGTGCGGTGAACTTTGCTTGGGGTGTACTCTGGCACCAGTGCGGTGAACTTTGCTTGGAGTATACCCTGGCCCCAGTGCGGTGAACTTTGCTTGGGGTATACTCTGGCCCCAGTGCGGTGAACTTTGCTTGGGGTATACTCTGTATCCCAATGCGGTGAACTTTGCTTGGAATATACTCTGGCCCCAGTGCGGTGAACTTTGCTTAGAGTATACTCAGGCCCCAGTGCGATTCTAATGAAAAGGAGTAGGTGTTTAGACTACAGTTTGGTGTTCACTTGAACCCACACAAGTTATTTCTGGAGGATCATAACCCCTTTAAACCTGTGGAAATGGTGTTGTTGTGGTGTCCGGTTTTTGTTGGTGTTGTTTTTTTTGTTGTTGTTGTTGCTGTATTGTTCTCGCTCTTCTTCCTACTCTTTCTATTTTTCCTTCCTCCTCTTTTTTTGCAAATGGAAGCAAGCAGACCCCGACCTGTCGATTTCAAATCAAATTTAGGGGAAACGATTTCGTCTGGATCATGGAACTTTTTTTTTTCTTCTCTCTTCCCCGTGCTCGCGGAAGGATCAGTCGTAGAAAGAGCAATCTTGTATTGGTTGTGCAAGAAGGTAGACGCGGAGGGATATACATCAGTTCCGCTAACTTCCAAGTGTCGTCTGGAGTGGTGGTTCTTGTCCAAGGGGAGATAAGTTTGATACTCGCTTACCGCCCTTGATCGCTCTGTGCTTTAGCTGTGTGCCGACAGTCGCGGATGTCAAGGATAATAACAGACCAGATCGAGTGAAGGATAGCTAGCTGGTTTGAGAGTGTTTGGCCGGGTGGAAAATTGCGCTATTTCATACTGCATCATCATGATAATAATAATACAGGATGCTGTCACATGTGTGTCTTCATCATCATCAGCAGCAGCAGCGTTAGCAGAACCAGCATCAGCAGCAGCATAGCAGCCGCAATGCGAGCATTTTCATAACCGTTACCTCCAACATTATAAACGTAGTCATCATCATCATCATTACATTTATTTATTTATTTATTTATTTATTTTTAGAACGCCTGTGTCCCCCAAAACTTGTGAAAAACGGGGTTCTGTCTCAGCAAAAGCGCAGCAGCACACGTGCAGCGCTATCTATGACAATGCAAATAACTAGCACCGGTACTTCCACCTACCTTTCCTAATAATAATAATAATAATAATAATAATAATAATAATAATAATAATAATAATAATAATAATAATAATGGATGCTATATACGCGCTTTTCCCCAATCACCAATCAGGTTGAAAGCACGGAGATCTGTAGCAACATTCACGCTCACATACTTCACTCACTCTTATACACACAGCACAAACACATCTATCGCGCAAACACGTGCTGTAACGGCAGGGATATCGCTTTGTAGAAGACTAGACGACAAGGAAATCGACTTTCTATTTTTCAAAGTTTTAGATTGATTGCATCCACTACCATTATTTAATTAAAAAAATTTTTTTTAAAGTCTTTCCATAATCCCGCACACTACTATTAACCCTAACACTGATAACACACACACGCACACACATACGTGTACGAGGTGTCAAATGGGGTAAATTTAACCGGGTAGCACACAAAACGGGTAGGATAAGGGCTACTTACATCGCTGCCTTATCCCTATCCGTCTTGTCACAATTTGACCTAGTTCGTGCTCTATAAGAGACGAACTAGGTCAAGTTTTGCCAACACGGGTAGGGTAAGGAATTTTCTTAAACGGGTAGGTTAAGTGCACCCGTTTAAGAAAAGGGTTAGGGTCAGGGCTAGTTACAGCGCTGCAACTAGCCCTGACCCTAACCCTTTTCTTAAACGGGTGCACTTACCCTACCCGTGTTGGCAAAACTTGACCTAGTTCGGCTCTTATAGGGCACGAACTAGGTCAAATTTATGGGAAAAGGGTGCACTTAACCTACCCGTGTGGAACAAAACTTGACCTACTTCGTGCTCTATAGGAGACGAAATAGGTCGACATTTTTCAAACTTTGTTCGGAAATGGGCTGGAAGTTCTCCGTCCCGGATAGAGCACTCCCTTGCACTAAAAACACTCCCATGCACTACAACTGCACTCTCATGCACTAAAAGAGCACTCCCGTGTACTTAGGACAAGTGAGGAACGGCAGAAAAATGGGGAAGGAGAAAATTACCCCATTTGATACTAAGAACGTCAAATTCCGTTCCTCATTTGTGACGTTTCGCAGCCACACAATCACACACACACACACACACACACACACACACACACACACACACAAACAAACACGATATTACGGGAGAAAACTGGACTGTTGTTCAAACCACTATGGAAGCAAGATCATATTTTGACATTTTTTTGTGACACTTTATTGTCCCTTTTTATCGGGTTATGTTGGGCCACCTTCCCTGGGGAAGCCGTTGGCGCAGCCTGTGGCGCGCCCAAACACAACCTACATATTATTAGTTGTGTCTGTTTGAAATTTTGCTGGGGGAGCAAATCGGAGTACCCGGAGAAACCCCCCCGAGATTTTGCCCGAATCGAAAGTAAATGATATTCGGAGAAACATAACGGCCCAGAGGCGGAATCGATCCCACACCTGTCAGGGGCTTTTGATTTCTAGCCTGTGGACAAGGCAAGTTAGCCACGCCTTAAACCACGCGGCCATAACGCTCGCCTATCATATAATTATCATCGATAAGTGACACGTTCGGATCATGAGATTTGCACATGATCTGACTACAACCACCAACAGATCAAAATGAAGAAAGGTCTCTGTGATGTCGCCTATATTATCCTTACCCCTACTCTCACGACCACACAGGTCAGGGGACTGATGCGAGGGGAGGTAAGAATATTTCGCGGCGTCGGATCGGAAATCGAAAGTATGCGTGGTAAATGAGTAATGTGAGAATAATTGCATTATTATTTTCTCCTCCTCCTCCTCCTCCTCCTTCTTCTTCTTCTTCTTCTTCTTCTTCTTCTTCTTCTTCTTCTTCTTCTTCTTCTTCCTCCTCCTCTTTATTACTATCATCCTTTCTTCCTCCCACTTCTCCTCTTTATTCTAGTCAGCCCTATTTTTTCCGCAGCAGCTCTGTGAAAACACGAACCGATTTCTTTCTTCTTCTTCTCCTTATTCTCTACTTGCTCCTTCTGTCGTCTTCGCGTGGGCTCTTGTGAAGGCACAGGCACGTCGCTCTTTCTCCATTGTCTGTTGGCTTCTACTTCTGCTCCTCTTTCTCCTCCTCCTCCTCCTCCTTTGTCATCTTCCGCACACGCTTTGTGACGGCACGGACCGGAAGTCTGGTCCATAATCTCCCTACCACACCCCAACCCCAACACCACCCCGTTTCTGCCACCGCAGCGCGAGTTTTCTCCCTTTAAGTTGTCAACCCGGTATACTGTAGTCCCCCACCTCTGGGCCTTTCATTCGTCGTTTGCTTTCATCAAGGCAAGTTCCCCACAACCTGTTAAGTTGTCAGTCCATTGGAAGTCACATGATCGCTAAATTACTTACTTAAATTAATGCGTCTGCTAATAAAATCAACCTGGTACTTTCGATCCATCAAAACGTGGTCATGTATTTCTACTGTTGAACAAACCTGGAAGGAGATGAGACTATTTTCAATCTTCTCTTCTCGTTCATCAAATTAATATCGTGACTTAGATTGGGATTTCTACAAAATATTTTGCGAAACATTTATTTTAATAGCGGCGGCCAGTGCCTTAAGCAGCTCAGAAAGTGCGCTGTAAAAAAAACAGGGGATTGTTCTTATATAGCGCACTTACAAGCTCAGAGAGTTTTCAAAAGCGCGGGCTACTAAAATCCAGCAAGCACACAATAGTTTTGCTGACGTCAGGATTCGAACCCACGTTGCCCAAAGACGCACGCACTGAACTTAACCACTGGGCTATCTCTGTGTATAAAGAACGAAAAAGGCCGAATGCGAGTGGCAAAACGTCGAGAAACAAGAACTGGACCCGTATGTCCAGGTTGCAGGACGCCCAGATGAGACTCCCGGGCAGGAGATCTGTAAAGGGTGACAGCTATGTAGTGCCTAGAGACGGCGTTGCGTCCCCTGTCAGTCGCGGTTGTTGATGCAATGTCGGTACCTTCTGTATCAACATTTACGATCAAAGCGACCGCATCGCCGCCCTTTTAGTGTCCTGTCGGCTTTTCTAATTGCTATTCCTGTCTCCCGATTGACTCCCGACTCTGCCTTCTTCCCGTCTGACTGTCTTCAATCTTCAGTCTGCTCGTTTTTCCTTCAGCTTCAATGGATTTTGGATTTTCATCTCTCTTTCTCTTTCTCTGTGTCTCTATCTCTCTCTATCTGTCTGTCTCTCTCTCTCTCTCTCTGTCTCTCTCTCTCTCTCTCTCTCTCTCTCTCTCTCTCTCTCTCTCTCTCTCTCATCTTCTTGTTCTTGGCAACTTCGCTGAGAATGAACTTCTTAAACTTTCACTTTTTCAATTTTGCTGGCTAGTCCACGAGAGTTCCCCCCTCTCCTTTTCCCCATTCATTGCCAAATCATGCCTCAAAGACAGAGGGAGGGAGAGAGAGAGAGAGAGAGAGAGAGAGAGAGAGAGAGAGAGAGAGAGAGAGATGATATTGATGTTGTTATTTTATAAGGCGCTGAAATTCCATGTCACAAAGTCATGCCCAATGCGCACAGTGTCCCAGCCATGAGTGTTGCGAAGGGTGTGGGGAAAGATAGAGACAGACAGAGACAAAAAGACAAAGGGAGAGAAGGAGAAGGGAGGGAGACAGACAGACAGACAGACAGACAGACAGAGAGATTTTAAAACTCCTTTCTAATCTTCCTTGATCTCTGTAATACTGCCACCTTTTTGTGCAGGTTCACTTTTAACTTTCATTCATTCTTTCAACTTCTTTTCTTTTCTTTTTTTTGTATCACATCAATCATGTTACAAGTTAAGAAGCGAATGACGTAGTTACTCCCCCTACCCCCAACCTTCCTCCTCCTTCTCCCCTCTTTCCCTACTCCCCGGTACACTCAAACACCATTTACGAGAGAAAAAGGAAGAGAGAAAGAGAGAGAATGAGAGAGAGAGAAACTACACATAACAGCGCCTCCAAAAACACTCACACACGCACACACACACACACACACACACACACCTTCGAGAGAGAGAGGGAGAGAAAGAGAGAGTGACAGACACAGTGAGAGAGAGAGAGAGAGAGAGAGAGAGAGAGAGAGAGAGAGAGAGAGAGAGAGAGAGAGAGACGGAGAGAGAGACGGAGAGAAAGAGGCAGAAACACAGCACCACACATAACAGCACCATTACCACAACACACACAAACACACAAACACACCTGCCTTCCAACACACACACACACACAAACATTCACTCTTCCTCTCGCTCTCTCCCTCTCTCTCACGCGCGCGCGCTCACATACACACACACACACACACACACACACACACACACACACATAGGATTACACATACATTACTACTACTACTTTAATCAGGCGTCTTTCATAATTATGCTGTCAATCTCACACCAACCTCATAGCATGACTCGAGGCACCTTTCATTTGAATATTAAACTCATCCCAAAGGACTAAAAGATATAGTTTAGAGAAGAAGAAGCAGAAAAAGAAGAAGAAGAAGAAGAAGAAGAAGAAGAAGTTATTGTGATAGATGGTAATAGTGGTGGTTGATGATGATGATGATGATGATGATGATGAGGAGGAGGAGGAGGAGGAGGAGGAGGAGCAGGGGTACCAGGACCGATAAACTAGGTGTAGAGCAAACGTAATCGATGCATGGCAGCGCGTGATGAACCCTTGTTGGCGTGCAAATGCTGTTATACACGCTGATATTGACACCTACAGGCGCCTGATGACAGAACACACAGCAAACGACTTTTGAACATCTAACGAAACCCCGATAGGACCTCAAGGGAAAGCTATCCCGTAACAAAGGAATGTTTGTGGAAACCGTAACAAGGGCCTCCCTCCAGCAGGCATAAGACGGCATTTAGTACAAAGAAACGCGAGCGGTGCAGAAACCCAGTTACAGTTTCTGATGTATCTGTTAACACAAACACACAAGAAAAGACTGTTGATACACCATTAACATTATAACTATATACTAGTGGGGTAGACCCTTGCAAGGAGAGGGTGGGGGTAGGGGGGGTCCAGGTAACATTCATGTCCCCTCGAACAAGAGGTAACCATTACTATATTAAGAATGTGTGTTCATAATTCAATTCAATTAAATATTTTTAACAACAAATGTTTGTTTTATTTTAATATGCAGATGAACACTGCACACATTTTCCTTGTGGTTGTGTAAGGAGACTATAAAGGATTGTGTATTATGAGGGTTAAGGAGGACCTCAAAGAAGTTTTCCTAAAAGGGCCAGCGTAGCAACCATGATGTTCTTTTATTTTATTTTTGTTTTGTTTTGTGGCAATGAGTTTACTTTTGGAAAATTACATTGTTGCCACGTTATATCCCATTTACTTGAGCATGTTGTCATGGAATATTGGCGCTCTACAAGACTATAGCATCATTATCATAATTATCATCATCATCATCATCATTCTCATTATCAACAACAAAATTAATATCAGCAGCAGCAGCAACAACAGCCGAAGCAGCAGCATCCGCAGCAGCAGAATCGTCATCATCATCATCATCATCATCATCGTCGTCGTCGTCGTCGTCCTCCACCTCTTCCTCCTCATATTCTTTTTTTTCTTTCTTTCCTTCCTTCCTGCATGCATTTCTTCCTTTGTTTCTTTCTTCTAGTTCTTGTACTTGTTCTTCTTGTTCTCCTTCTTCTGCTTCTTCCCGTCTGTCTGATATTTTTCCTTTCTCTTCCACTTCGTCGTCTGAACTGTCGTCGACAATGTTGTCTCTCGGAAGTCTTATTTATTTATTTTGTATTTTTTGTTTTAAAAGCACACATTGAGCTTCAAGGTAAAAAAATGAACTTTTCAGCCTGTGTCGTCTGGGTTAGGTTAGACGCTACGTCGTCCGCAATTTTGTAGTCGTTGGGTTTGAAAGTATACAATCACCACATGCTAACTTACCTCGTTGTATGACGGCCTACTAGCGCCAAAACCAAAAGTTACCATTATCACGAGATAATTGAAATTATCACGTGTTCTGTGTAATTTACAGAGATACCGGTAATCCGCAGTGTTAATTAATAATAATCAGTATTTGTCACACTTTCCTAGCGCCAAAACCTGAGAATTACAAATATCATGAGGTAATTACAATTATCAAGAGATAATTACAATTATCAAGCGATAATTACAATTATTACTGAAATTTTATAAATATCATTTTAATACTGATGAGCATGTGCGGTCCGATGCGCATGCGCGGCAGCGGTACTGTTCCCATCACGCCTAGGGTTTTGGCCCTAGTAAAGCGTGGCCAAAACTGAAAATTAGTAATTAACACTGTGAATTACCGGTATCTCTGTAAATTACACAGAACACGTGTTAATTACAATTATCACTGATACATGTAAGTTTTGCAGGTTTTGACGCTAGTAAGCCGCCTTACCAGAATTAAGCATGATCACGTGAAAATTATAATTATCAAGTGAAAATTTTAATTATTATTTGATAATTACAATTTTCAGTTTCGGCGCATTTCCAGGCGGATTGATAGAGCCAAAACTGAAAATTAAACATGATCACGCGAACATATTTATAAATTTTCAATGATAATTGTAATTATCTCTTGATAATTGTAATCATCCCATGATATTTGTAATTATCACATGATAATTGTAATTATCAGGTTTTGGCGCTAGTAGGCCGCCATATCGTTGCTGCTAAACATTGGGAATTGCCTGTAAAAGCCAGGCTTTAGTCTTTATCTCTTTCTTTCATTCTGCCTGGCTGTTCTTTCTCTTTGTCTTCTCCTTCTTCTACTCAGTTGTTAAATATTCAAAATGGCCCGCAAAGGTCTTTCTTCTTCTTCTTCTTCTTCTTCTTCTTCTTCTTCTTCTTCTTCTTCTTCTTCTTTCTTTCTTTCTGTCTGTCTTTCTTTCATTCTTTCTTTTTTTCTTTCTTTCTTCTTCTTCTTCTTCTTCTTCTTCTTCTTCTTCTTCTTCTTCTTCTTCTTCTTCTTCTTCTTCTTTATTTCCTTTCGCTTCTTTCTTCTTTTTCTTCTTCGTATTCTTCTTCTTTTCTTTCTTTCTTTCCTTTCGCTTGTTTTCTTCTTCTTTTCCTTCGTTTTATCTTTCTTTCTGCCTTCCTGCCTGTATTTTCACTTTGTCTGATCTTGTTCAATGCCGGATATAATACGGGGTCTCTCTCTCTATCTCTCTCTCTCTCTCTCTCTCTCTCTCTCTCTCTCTCTCTCTCTCTCTCTCTCTCTCTCTCTCTCTCTTTCCTTTCCTCCCCTTTTTATATGTATCCTTGTGAATAATAATAATAATAATAATAATAATAATAATAATAATAATAATAATAATAATAATAATAATAATAATAATAATAATAATAATCCTATCCTATCCTATCCTATCCTATCCTATCCTATCCCGTAACACGGAGGTCGTAGGGGCACCACAGATGATTGTTCAACCAGCACACTCCATCTTTCCCTGTCCTCAGCAACCCTGATGGCTTCGCCCAGTGTCAAACCAGTCCATTCTCGAATGTTGTCATCCCACCTCTATTTCGGTCGCCCTCTTCTTCTACCTCCTTGCACTGTGCCTTGCAGGATGGTCTTTGCAAGACCTGATGATCTGGTGACGTGACCATACCATCGGAGTTTCCGTTTTTTCACCACTGTGAGCAGGTCATCGCGTTGTCCAATGGCAATAATAATAATAATAATAATAATAATAATAATAATAATAATAATAATAATAATAATAATAATAATAATAATAATAATAAAAATAATTTGAATATATCTC
>CM072513.1:81047462-81082462 GCA_036898135.1 Oncomelania hupensis
GCTAGAACTGATGGGTCTCCATTTGGTGTATGGTTGTAAAGGTCAGAGCAGTACTCTGTCCATCTGTCCAAGACTTCTTGTTCTTCTGTAAGGCAAATGCCAGACTTGCTTTGGATAGTGGAGACTTTGGGCTGTTTAACACTTGTCAGCCGCTTCACCGTCTGGTAGGCCTTCTTGCTGTTGTTCTTGTTCAGATTGTTCTCTATTTCCTGGCATTGATCTTCTATCCAGTTCTCCTTTGCTGTGCGCATGCCTTTTCGGATGTCATTGTTGATTTTTCGGTAGACATCAGCTCCCTGTGAGGTGTTCTTTTTCTTTTTTAACTCTCTTCGTTTATCACACAGATCCAAAAGTTCAGGTGTGATCCACGGCTTCTTCTTTGGTCGGTGCTTGCCAAGGATCTCAGTGGCGGCATCTGTTACAGCTGAGTTGAAGGTATTGGTCATGGTGTTGACATCTACTTCGCCTGCCCCCAAAATAAGCAGTGGTGCAAATTTCCCTCCAATTGTGGCCTGAAATATTTTTGCCACCTCCGGGTCTTGCAGTTTGTCCAGGTCGAACTTCAGCCTAGTGCACTTTGCTGTATTTACTCTCTTCAAATGGAGCCGGAAAGACATCATCACGAGATCGTGGTCACTTCCAATGTCTGCTCCTGGAAAAGTGCGTGTCCTGCCAATGTTGATGCTTGATCTGAAGCGTTTCTTGACCATGATGTAGTCGATCTGGTTGTGATGTTCCCCGCCGGGACTGTGCCATGTCCATCGTCTGGATTTTTTGTGGAGACCAAGCGTGTTTGCCAGTACCAGATTGTTGTATCTGGCAAACTCCAATAGCCTCAGACCCCTGTCATTTGTCTCGTTGTTGCAGTGGGGTCCGCATGTGTCTCCCCAGTTGTGGTGCGCATCTTGGCCAACCTTGGCATTCCAGTCGCCTTGCACTATGACTATGTCCTTCTTCGGCACTTGGTCAAGGACCGCCTGTATATTTTCATAAAAATCCTCCACTTCGCTGTCTTCATAGTCTGATGTTGGGGCATAGGCCTGGATGATGGTAATGTTGAAAGGGGTTGCTCTCAGACGGATGGTAATGAGTCTACTGGAGACTGGGCGGCAACCCATGACAGTGGCTAGAATGTTCTTGTGGACCAAGAATCCAACGCCGTGTTCGTGCCTGTCATCTCTACCGCTGAAATAGAGCTTGTGGCCTTTGTCAGTCGTTGTTTCACCTAGGCCTTTCCAGCGCAGTTCGCTGATACCTAGAACGTTCCATCGATAGTGGTCCAGCTCGTGGGCCAGTTCTTCTAATTTTCCTTCCGCAGTTAGGGTCCTGACATTCCAGGTTCCTATGACGATGTTGTTTCTCGTGCGGATCTTGCTAATTTGTCCATTTGTCCAAATTAGCAAATTAGCAAGAGAGAGAAAAGAGATAAAAAAAGAGAGAGAGAAAGAGAGAGAGAGAGAGAGAGAGAGAGAGAGAGAGAGAGAGAGAGAGAGAGAGAGAGAGAGAGAGAGAGAGAGAGAGAGAGTAAAGTCCATGCCACACGAGCGTCAAATCTACTGGACTTGACGCGAATCGGAGCAATTTTCGACTTCGAAGTCGGAATTTTTATTTTGACTTGAATCGCGCAGTGCCACACGAAAGTCGCACATCGAGTCAAACTTGAGGGTTATTGGTCTTGAAGTTTTGCTGTACGTGTGTTGTGATCACGTGATTCGTAATCTGCTTCTCATTAGCCAAAAGATCCGAATCACACAATCGAGACTCGCGGAATTAGAACATGTTGAAAGTCGGCAATCGGAGCCAATTCAAAGAATCTGGATTCGCGATGCACAGGGTGCCACACGACAATCAAGGGATTTTGTCGTAATTTCATGAATTGGATTCAAGATTTGACGCTCGTGTGGCATGACCATAAGCGTAGTGATTGGGACATGAATGATGATGTGTGTCTCCGTGTGTATGAGATTTGTGTATGTGTGTGTGTGTGTGTGTGTGTGTGTGCGCGCGCGTGTTCCTATGACAGAAACAGAAATAGAAAAGAGAGATAAGACATAAGACATAAGATTCTTTATTCGCTTCAAATGTCACACACAGAAGAATTTGGTTTGCGCGTCTGGGAATGGCATACCTCATTGACAACAAAAATTAAAAACACAATTGGTCTCGACATCTGTGAATAGCTCAGGAACTAAAAACAATAATATTCATTCATTCACATCCACAAAGCATCAGCGAACCACACACAAATGACGTCAATAAAACAAAACAAAAAAAGCAGAATACCAAAAACAAAAACAACCTCCCCCCCACCCCCCACCCCCCCACCCCTACCCCAAAAAAAAAGAAAGACAGAGAGAGACAGATAAAGAAGAAATAGACAGAGACGTGGAGAGACAGAGGACAGGGGGCAAGCAAATAAACACACCTCATAGTATTATGCTGAACAACTAGATCTACTAGACTACGGTCCTTTCTAGTCCCAAGACAAATGAAGTTCTGACCTAACCGGCTAATTGGTCGACCTTGTCCTTTGTCACTGTCTTCTCTCAAAGTCTACTAATTAGCTGACCATTGGTGGGAACAGGGTGGGAGGGAGGAGGAGAGAGAGGACGAAAGGGTACGAATGACTTTGCCCTTTTCCCCCAAAGACAAGTATTACATTATTATGTGAGAGACAGAGAGACAGACAGACAGAAAGAAAGACAGACAGAGATACACTTTTTTTTTAAAAATTAGGGATAAAGATTTCAGACTAATTATAAAGTCTAATCTTCCAATGTGTCCCTTAACACATAAACATAATAACGTTGTTGGACACTTTCGTTATTATGGATTAAGACAAACACCAAAAGGCCTTATTCAGAAATGGGAGGTAACTTGGTTTTCGTGTGGCTTTTAATTACCTAAAGTTATCTGGGCGGATATCTCGTCTCAGAACACTATGAAAGCTACCCCGAGCTGCAAGCTTTTCGTCGGGAAAGAGGGGTGGTGATTGCCTGACAGTGCAAGGCCCAACTAGAGGAGCCAGCTAGGATTGCAACTGAAATCAACCTTTTGGTTGATCCGGAAGGTTTTAATGGAGGACAGAGCAGACATTGTAGGCGATAAACTGTGTTCGTTTGCAAAGGATGTCCGCCCCAACGTTAGACAACTCTGGCGCAACATGCGGGCAAGCCGGCCAAAGTTGTTTTCCCTCGTATTTCCAAGCATAGTTAGGGGAAGAAAAACGTTAAATAAAACAGAAAGAGATTTTGTTACAACTATAACTGGGCTAATGAAAGTGTGGAAAGAAACAAAATATTTTTATTTAAGATGGTCTGAATGAACAAAATGAAATGAAATAGTCTACGCGCAACAAGAAGAAGAAGAAGAAGAAGAAGAAGAAGAAGAAAAGAAAAAAAAAAGAAGAAGAAGCACGGATGCTATAAGCGCTTTATTCCTAAATCAGATTCAAAGCGCGGCGATCTGTAACCAACACACACTCTCACATCTTACAGACCCTCCTAAATACACAACAAACACACAGTAACTATTCGTCACTGAAACATGAGGTGCAAAAAGCAAGTCGCTAATCGAAGACGGAAATTAAACTCAACAAAAACACGCAATAAAACAAAGAACAATTTTAAAAAAAAAAGTTTTAAAAACCTGGGATTGGAAAGGTTAGATGAATGTAGCAATATTAAATGATAAAAATAAAAGATGGAAAACAAATCAACACCCACTGTCAAGGTAAAACCACACACACACACAAAATCCATCTTATTAATTTAAAAACAAAATCCTTATAAAGTACGTGTATAAATGCTGGCCAAGAATAACACCACCGACACCAAGCAGAACTATTTGTACATCATTGTAAATGGAATGGAATGACAATTGACCTTCAGGCAGAGGGAATAAAAATAATATTGAGAAAGAGAAATGTGTGTGTGTGTGTGTGTGTGTGTAGGGGGAGATAGGGAGTAGTGGGTGTGTGTGAGTGTGTGTGTGTGGAGGGGGAGATAGGGAGTAGTGGGTGTGTGTGGGTGTGTGTGTGTGTGTGTGTGGAGGGGGAGATAGGGAGTAGTGAGTGGGTATGGGTGTGTGTGTGTGTGCGTGGAGGGGGAGATAGGAAGTAGTGAGTGTGCGTGTGTGTGAGTGTGTGTGTGTGTGTGGAGGGGGAGATAGGGAGTAGTGAGTGTGTGTGGGTGTGTGTGTGGGTAGGTGTGTGTGTGTGTGTGTGGAGGGGGAGATAGGGAGTAGTGGGTAGGTAGAAACGCCGTTATTCTGACATACACTTGAACAATGCATGAATAGCCTGTATAAGCAAATATGAGACCTAAAAAAAAAAAAAAGAGTGAAAATTATATAAATAGCAAATAGTCATAGAATAAATAAAACATTTTCTGAAGTTTTTGCGCAATTCAGATCTCGACTTAGACACACTATACGAAACTTTCTTTGATGGCCTGCTTTGAACCCACGAAGGCCATTTTACCTCAAGGCAGCCATTTTAAAATGCGTTTATTGCTATGACCGATGACGCACTCACCAAGTAAAGGGAAGAGAAAGTCTGCCACGATACAGATGTAGGGATAAAATACTGGAGAAAGAAGAACGAGGAGACTGAGCGGAGAGTGGAGTGGGATGGTGAGAGAGACTGAAGGAGTACTGTAGGAGGAAAATAAAAAGAAAGCAGTCGGCGAAGAAGGCAGCATGCCCGGTCGACTCCTTTTCACGAAGAAATACCAGAAGGAAACGGTCTGTCGCATATGTAACTATTGAAAGAATGACGAGGCGCGCGCAAGAGAGAGCGAGAGAGAGAGAGAGAGAGAGAGAGAGAGAGAGAGAGAGAGGAGAGAGAGAGAGAGAGAGAGAGAGAGAGAGAGAGAGTGAAAAACAGGAAGCGAGAGAGAACATTTTATCATTCTTATCATTGTTATAGAGCGCTGCTCCAGCTCGAGAGCAGATCAAGGCGCAGGCCGGAACAGGACTTAACTCAAGCCCCCCCCCCCCCCCCCCCACATGCAACCTTTGGGCGCATAGTCTGACGCCCAGACGACTGAGCAGACAAACCCGGGTGAGCGGGGACGGGTGAGTAGGGACTTCTGGGTAGCCGGCCATCACCCGTATTGGACATGAGCGTCTTGGTCTTTACAGTCCATGCGATATGGAATGGCACAGACTAAACCTCGGTTTATACTCCCATCCGAAGGAGCAAACATGAGGCAAAATACACAAGGAGACATAAGACCAAGTGTCAGGACAGAGGGAGAGATTACGGGCCAGAATAGGCTTGTATGTTTAAGTTGAGAAGTATGAGCGGCCTTCGTCACTGTGAGGTGACACCCTAGCTCCAGTTACTTTCTACTACTAGAAAGAATCGTAATACTTTAAGTATCATGCAAATGCAGTAAAAGTTACCAAAGTTATAACCAAATGTGAATAGGGAGTTACTTTTTATCCACCCTAAATTACCCTACATTCGTATAGAACGTGTTCCCGGTGAAGATTTCACGTCAAAGTTGACAGCGTCACAATGCCTTAATACTTTGAAGCATTTTGGGAACAGAGTTCTTAGTTCATATTCTACCTGAGTATCCGCTGTTCGGAAACACTCTCTCTTTTCATAGCTCACTCGATCGTCAGAGCGCACGACTTGCGTACGTGCGTCTCGGGCGACGTGGGTTCGAATCCTGACTTCAGCAAACTATTTGTGATTGCTGGATAGTAGTGGCCAGCGCTTTGAGAAGCTCTCTGAGCTTGTAAGTGAGCTATATAAGAGTAATCTCTTTCTTTGTTTTTTACCCTATAATCGTTTGGATAGAACAGTCTACATTCCAAGGTAACACTGCTGCGCTCCCTTGTCATCTCCATCTTCCTATATGCTTGCGAAACATGGACCCTCACAGCAGATCTCCAACGTAGAATACAAAGCATGGAGATGAGGTGCTACAGAAGACTTCTGGGCATCTCCTATACCCAGCACATCACCAACGACGAAGTCCGAAAGACCATCACACAAGCCATTGGACAACACGATGACCTGCTCACAGTGGTGAAAAAACGGAAATTCCGATGGTATGGCCACGTCACCAGATCATCAGGTCTTGCAAAGACCATCCTGCAAGGCACAGTGCACAGAGCGAAGCCAGCAGGGTTGCTGACTACAGAGAAAGATGGAGTACTCTGGTTAAACGATCATCTGTGGTGGCCCTACGACCTCCGAGTTACGGTATAGGATAGGATAGGATTATGATTAGTAGTAGTAGTAGTAGTACTAGTAGTAGTAGTAGTAGTAGTAGTAGTAGTAGTAGTAGTAGTAGTAGTAGTAGTAGTAGTGCTATTCTTTTTCTTCTTCTTCTTCTTCTTCTTCTTCTTCTTCTTCTTCTTCTTCTTCTTCTTAACATGACCATTTCGAAACGCATAATCTTGACAGCTCTAAGCGCGTACAATAACACACACACACACACAAAGTCAAAGCATTGTAACAATGACAATGATAATTATTCAAGCAGAAGAAAAAAATGCTGACAAATACAATTAGGATAAAGGGGAAAAAAACCAACAAGAAGCCAAACAATTTTCAGTTTTATTCCTTTTTTTTCCCCCTTGCCTCCTTCTCCTCCTTAATTCACCTTCTCCGCCTCCTCTTCCTTCTTCTACGGACCGGTAGTATTAGCCAATTGCTCAAAAGGTCGACCTTAGCCAGAGGCAAAGAAAACGAAACGGCAACAACGTCACGCCCCGTGACGTCATTTTCACACTGAAGGTTTTAATGCGCGATTGTTTTCGGACCATTCTTACTTCACCCCACTACACCACCCTCCTCCTCGCCTCTCCACCCCCTCCCCTTCCCCCGGTACTTCACCCTTTTCTTCTCGATCTCAACCTCTATCCACCCCTTGGGGTCATGAGCAATCTTGTCACTGTAGATTGTTCTAACCTATAAAGGGAACAGTGAAAGCCCCAGTTGAAAACCTGTCTTGCCTTTGTAGGCATGACTAATTCACTGCGGCAACAGTACCCCCGTTGGAGTGCCGGGGGTTTTCAGTATAAATAGTATCCCCACTTTCTGGAACTTTAGTGCTTTAAATTCCCACTGTCGCTGTCTTCATCATTTGCTCTTTCCCATTCCTGATCTGTCCTATCACTCTGCTATACTTTCTTCTTCTTCGCTAGATCAATGACCTACCTTTTTTCTTGAAAACTCTTCCTGGACAAGACTCCTTGTTTGTGTATGGGGTCTGTTGGATCAGCTTGGGAGTGTTGGACGCTTTCTGCCAGGTGGTCACTAGGGCTTCCTATGATTGTATTATTTCGCACTATAGGCATTTTATATGTATGTGTTTTGTTGATGATTTGTAATGATGGTTGTATTCTATTTTGTTTTTGTAACCGGGGTGTTCGCGTAGTTGAGGTCAACCCTCAGCCGTCCCCCGCGTGGGATGTCTTTATTGTAAAGTGACTGGCCGGTGGAGGGCATTCAATTTTCCCACTAGGGTTGTTTCGGCAGATCTTTTATGCGGATCGGGGGTTGTCCGGTCCTGATTTGGCTCGGAAGAGTCCGCTGGACCTAAAACAACAATAAATCAATCAATCAATCAACCTCTATCCAACTCCCATCACCACACCCACACACTTACACAACCGTGTAGAAACGCCGTTGTGATGACTTTCATGAAACTCTACATGCGTTACTTTGACATTTTTTACAAACATGTCCATTTTTTTAAGCTAAACCTAACTCTAACTTTAACCCTAACTTAAACCCTAACCCTAACCCTAACCCTTAACCTAACCCTTAGCCTAGCACAGCCCTAACCCTAACGGAACACTGTTTTGACGTCAAATTAACGGGGCCCGTCAAAAGAAAGTAAGCTTACGTAGAGGTGTGTGGGGGTGTGTGTGTGTGTGCGTGCGCGCGCGCGTTTGTGTGACATTTGCGAAAGATGAATTAAAAACTTCCTGTCCAACCTGCTTATATAGGCTATTTATATATGTGTGTGTGTGTGTGTTATATTTGCGAATCCTATCCTATCCTATCCCGTAACTCGGAGGTCGTAGGGGCACCACAGATTATCGTTTAACCAGCGTACTCCATCTTTCTCTGTCCTCAGCAACCACCATGGCTTCGCTCAGTGTTGTCCTCCCACCTCTTTTTCGATCTCCCTCTTCTTCTTCTTCACCTCCTTGCACTGCCATATTTGCGAAAGTTGAATCTAATCTTCGTGTCCAACTTGCTTAATTTATGACTATTCATATATGTGTGTGTGTGTTGTGTGTGTGTTGTGTGCGCGCGTGTGTGTGTGTGTGTGTGTGTGTGTGTGTGTGTACCTGTTTATACAATTTTGTTGTCCGATGTTAGCGAAAGTTGAATCTAAACTTGCGTCATTCATACTGTACTTTGATTTTTTTCTGATATTTTCGAAATATAAATCTAAACTTCCCATTGAACCTGCGTAGCAAGAAAACTGCTACTTGAAAAGTGTGCAATGTGGTAAAACGGCTTGATGAAAGTAGACAAAAGCTGGCCTTCGAAAAACAAAAAAACTCCAAAAGTTGGCTAAGTTGTTGACTGTTCAAGGGTTTACAGGCGAATCTAACCTGCTTATATAGGCTACCCATACATTTCTTTTCGTATGTCTGAATTTTGTGAAAGTTGGTTCTAATCGTCGTATCCAAGCGATCAAAAGGTCGTCTGCTAAAGCACTAAATTGTTTATCTCCCTTTAGAACAGAGGCAGAATGTTTTAACTCGGGCTAAGATATGACTTTTTCCTTATAATTTTATATTCATTCTTTTGTGTGTGTGTGTGTGTGTGTGTGTGTGTGTGTGTGTGTGTGTGTGTGTGTGTGTGTGTGTGTGGGTGTGTGTGTGTGTGTGTGTGTGTGTGTGTGTGTTAATATCTGATATTTCCGAAAAGTTGAATCCAAAGCTCGTATTGTTCAACCGATCGTCTGCTATTGCAGTAGATGGCTTACCTCCCTTTTAGAATAGAGGCAAACGCGCTCAGCAGAAGAACGCAGCGGTGAGACGACTATA
This sequence comes from Oncomelania hupensis, assembly GCA_036898135.1. NCBI lineage: Eukaryota > Metazoa > Mollusca > Gastropoda > Littorinimorpha > Pomatiopsidae > Oncomelania > Oncomelania hupensis. The sequence goes on from CM072513.1 coordinate 81,056,490, forward strand.
CTTTAATGCGTTGTGGCGAACTAACCAAACGAGAGTATTGTGTGCGCGTAATGCCTGTATTAAGAAGTCTGGGGTGTTGTTTTTGTGTGTGTGCAAAATTCGCGCCGTCACGTTATTGAGGACGCCAAAGTGGTGTTTTGAAGTTGCCTGCTGTTTAACACTTATTTGAGAGCTTTTGCCTCAGTCATTTAGATTAATACACTCTTCCATCACCAAAATTAGTGAGTGGAAACGTTTGACTCAAACAAAACAAAAAACCCGACAACAGACAGGCTTACTTTAAAAGGCCCCAGTTCGAAAAGTTTTGTTTACTTTTGGCGAAAATGGGTTTACCCTACAATTCGCATTGTTATTACATTAAACAATGATAAAGTGAGCTTTCCTTGCTCCAACAAACCGCTGAAGTTTGCATGGCAGGGATAGCTCAGTGGTCAGAGCGCACGACTTGTGTGAGTGCGTCTTGGGCGACGTGGGTTCGAATCCTGACTTCAGCAAACTATTGTGTGAGTGCTGGATATGACGGGCCAGCGCCTTGAGAAGCTCTCTGAGCTTTTGTAAGTGCGCTATATAAGAGAAATCTTTTTCTCTTTCTTTCATTCTTTTCCCACTTGGTTCTGACAGGGGGTGGTTTCTTTTCCCTGTTTTTAAAAGATACCTCGTTACCAAAGCCGTATGACCTTTGACCCAATTTCTTAGTGAACTGCGCGGCTGGAAGAGTACGTCTTTGGTGTCTAGGGTAGGCTATAAGTCTATTTTATCAACCTAAAACGAAACACCAATACTTTTTTGCGGGATAGCTCAGTGGTCAGAGCGCACGAGTGCGTCTTGGGCGACGTGGGTTCGAATCCTGACTTCAGCAAACTATTGTGAGATTGCTGGATATTACGGGCCAGCGCCTTGAGAAGCTCTCTCAGCTTTTGTAAGTGCGCTATAGAAGAGAAATCTCTTTCTTTTTCTTATCTCTTACTGGCTTTTTGGTAGCCAGGTAGGTGCTATTTTTAGCTCCAGAATTTTGGCTGCCAGCTAACGGCTGGTGCTATTAATAGGCACAAGAACTACGGGATTTTTTCATTTCCAAAATACATAAACTTTGGAAAGAGTTTTTAAAGAAGGGGGGAGGGAAGAAATGGAATGAAATGTTGTTGTCAGCTTAGTTTTTATCAGTGGAGCAACACTCAGTAAAAGGTAAAGGTAGTCCCATAGCCCTGTGGCCGTACGGGAGCGTGATGTTGGAGATCACACTTATCTTGGGCCAGCGTAATGAGGGTGATGCCCATCTCTCTCCCTCGCTGCTTTGCCTTCCCCACCCTTAAGACAGTAGGTACTCAGTCACAGTTGAGTCAACTGGGGGAGTTGTTGTTTGTCGTTTCACGTTTTTTGCGGTCACCCATCCAAGTGCTAACCGCATTGGACGGTGCTTAACTTGCGACACTCAGTGTGAATGCTAAAGGAAACTGTGAAGGGGGCGTGGTCAATGTGGCCCCTTTTAAAGAGGGGCTATTAAGATTTTCACATGCAAAACCATTCACATGTAAAACGGTATTTCATGAGTAAGTCCATTGAGGAAAAAAGAATTAATGGAACAATTCCTAACGTTGTTTTTTTTTAATTGTTATCTCTTCAATACTATGACGCGGTCAGCTCATCGCCTTCACGTCCGGGGATCAACTATAGCATTCTACGGAGACAATGTCGAGAGACAGTTTTTCGAAAGATTTAATTTGCTAAACCACAACTCTTTCATTTTGTTTTTCTAACTATTTATTTATTGCACAACACACATCAAAACATTAAAATACAAAATCTTCATCCTACCTTTCTAGTATAATTCCATCACTTAACGTGGAGGCAGAGAACAAAGAAAACTGAGAGCTGAGACAGAGAGCGGTGGCTAGCTCCTTTCACTCGTGCATCATCTTATATATCAAAATGGGTATTCAGCCTCAACATTTCGCCTCCCAACTTAATAACGATTGGTCAACTGTGCAATTATGAATATTTATAACAACACCCATATGGACATGCGTTCTTTCTCTTATTAATATTAATTTCCAGACACTTTCCCAAACCGTCTCACTATCTCTTATCATCCTTACACCATTCTGTGGAGTTTCATTCACCACCTAACTGGCTCCCCGATGTTAAAGGTGAAACAAAACTACATTAACCATCCTCCACGTCTTTCCTCTAACTTTAATAAAAAATTACTTTCCCAGACCAAGACATCTCCTCACTACCTACCTTATCATTTATAAACATTCACCTTACCTCTAAACCATTATTTCTAAATTACTAATATTGCATCTATACTTGTAATCACTTCCACATCTCTTAATATTTACAAATATATTATACAATAACTCTATATTGCTGAATAACCAAACCTATCAATGTCTTTATTTATATTCATGCTTCACAAATTTCCTTTATAACCCACTCCCATAATCAACAAACATATTTCTTGTTTTACTTCTTACTTCCTGTTTCGTGTTTTAATTTCACAAAACCCAAAACAATTTCTGACATTTCCACTACCCCTTTTAATCATCTATCTCAACAATTCATTTATCTTCCGCTTCCTTAAGGTTTGGGTAATTTCGCGCTAATGGCGGTTTCGTTTGTATAACCTCTTATTACCAACACTAACACAGACTTCTTTAGATCAGAGCAAAGCATTTCCAGCAACTGTAATACGCTTCTAAAATTTGTTAAAACGTTACATCAATTCCAACAACTGTGGTACACTTCTAACATTGTATTAAAACCATAATTTGGGCTCTGTCATAATACTATTACATTATTATGGAATTCCCTTAGTAAAAATATTTATTTTCACCACTTTCAGCTAAATAATCTTTCTATAGAAGCATATTTTGTAAATAATAATTTCTTTGCAAATAATGTAAGATTTCTCTAATCTATTATTTACAAACCAATGTATTGTTTAGGTAAAAAAGTCATGGTATAGGTAACTAAGGGATTGTTGCTAAATAAGCAATTATTTACCACGGATATATAAAGCATTATTTAGCAGACTGTGTGAAATAATGTATTATTTAGAAATGTGTATAAATAATGATTTGTTTACAATATAATGCATTATTTAGCCGTTTTTGCTAAATAATGTATTATTTAGAAGATGTTGCTAAATAATACATTATTTACTTAAACATTTCATTGTTTAGGGACTGCAATTTTCATTATTAATTTTTAGGGGATTCGCAGATACACGTCGTATTATTGTGAGGTTGAATGTAGTGATAAAAAAAATTTGGAAAATCGATTCTCATTTTACGCTGTTTTGCGATTTAAAATGAGAAAACTGGTTTATATAACACTATTTTTGATATGTTCGCTAGAGTATTAATATACGAAACTGCAACGGAAAAGAGGGACTCATCATTATTTCTGCACTGGCGGGATCGCCTTCAGAGTAAATAAACTTGGAAGACTCGCGAGGTAATGGCGATCTTGTGAACAAAAAAGCAGAAGCGTTTGATCCCAGTTTTTCAACAATTCAATACTCCTGCTACTGCCACTTCTTCTACACCTATCTCTGCGTTTTGGGGTAAATAAATACAAAAAGAAAGCATACTTTTTTCTTCTGATAGCGATTAAACACTGAAAACTCCCGCACAAAACTGACGTTGACTTTCGTTTGTGTTCGGGGCATTACAGACGTTTTATCTTCAAATTTGTGGAGTGATTTATGTTGAACAATAAATAATTAACACCAAGTTTTGATACACAATCTTTGAAAAGATCTTGCAATTAATTATAGAAAGCAGACAAATAATAAAAACCAGGTTTTTAAGCGAATCCCGAGAATCCCCTACATAATGAAAACTGCAGTCCCTAAACAATGAATTCTTTACGTACATTTTGCATGATCCGTAGGATCTCATCTTTGATATGATGATGTTAATCATTGTTGTCAGGGTGGCGACGTGGTGATCGTCCTTAACGCTGATGCAATAGGACGTTAAGCTTCGTTGTTCCTACATTTTGCACTGTTTAGCAATATTTTCTAAATAATACATTATTTAGCACATTCTGCTAAAAATGCATTATATAGGCAAGCAAGTTATTATTTAGAAACATTTTAAAATAATACATTATTTCACACAATCTGCTAGATAATGCATTATATGGCCTTGGTAAATAATTCATTATTTAGCAACATTACCTAAATAATGTTTAATTTACCTAAGCAATGTATTGTTTAGCTAAATAATACGTTATTTACGGAGAAAATATATTATTTAGAAACAAATCTTATATTGTTTGTAAACAAATAATTATTTTAAAAAATATTCTTCCATCTAAAGATTTTTTTTTTAGTTAAAAGTGGTTAAAAACACACACACACACAGAAAAATTCGCGAATAAATATTTTACAAAGAGAATTCCATACATTATTTTATTTCGCCGGGAGGGTTTTCTCCGAATACTCCGGTTTCCTCACTCCCTTCAATAATTGTTCTGGATGCAGCTAATCTAAAATTTCTACAATTAAAAATGATTTCTAGTTCGACTTGTCTAATAGCGATATCTTCAGATCTCCGCACTTTGAGTTCCACTGAAGAAGAAAACCTTGTGACAGCATCCTGTATTATTATTATTATTATTATTATTATTATTATTATTATTATTATTATTATTATTATTATTATTATTATTAATATTATTATTATTATTATTATTATTATTATTATTATTATTATTATTATTATTATTATTATTATTATAAAATAATTAATTAATTCATTCATTCATTCATTAATTTCTGTCTTTCTAACTTTATTTATTTCTGTAATCTTTTTTATATCGCGTTTTTCCAATTTGAGGGCTGCTCAGGGCGCTTTTTTTTTTAAAGGATGATTTGATGATGATGATGATGATGATGATGATGATGATGATGATGATGATGATGATGATGATGATGATGATGATGATGATGATGATGATGATTTAATAGTTTAAACATAAATGTATTCAACAAACCAGATAACAGTACAAGGCGTAACATCAGGGCGCACAAAGGCACTAGGATTAAGCGCTTGAGTGCTACCCAGATAATAAATAATATAGCGAAAACGTCTCTGATGAGGTATTTTCAAATTTATACTGCCAACACCTTATGAACTGTAGAATGGCTATCGTAGCTGTAACCTTCTTTAGAAAAATTTAATAGGAAAAGCTAAAGGTGCCCACGTAATCTTTGGGTCGTTGGCAAGAGGGGTGGGGGAGAGAGACGGGAAGGTTGGGAAACGTTTCGTTCCCCCAGCTTTCTTTTATCTAGACCAGCTTAATTAATGAGGACGGTTTCTATCTCCTCTCACCCTCGTAGCTTTACATTCCCGGTTCTAAGCATCTCCCGGTACCCATGATTCACAGCTGGTTGGACGGGAGTGCGCTTGTTTTCAATTTTTTTGTTGACAAATAGTGGCGCCTTTCATATAAGGTCACTCACCCAAGTACTAAACTGTCCCGACGTTGCATAAAACATGAAACATTGCTAGAATGGCCACAAACCACTTACACGGCAGCGCCCATACGTTTATATCCAAAGCGAAAGATATAATATGATTCTACAATTGTGCCCACGTAAGCTTCCAATTCAGATACATCTGCATCGGCATTTTGGCTCGAATTCTTTCAGCGGTGTTGTTGGCAGGTGAAACGATGACATGCAAAATACATGCATTATTTTGTTTTCAAAATATAAAGTTCACATTTAAAAAATAACAAACAACAACACTAAAACTGGGGAACGCGGAACGCGGAATGCGCAGTCTATAACATTGTAGATAAGACTACAAACTTTTGATTTGGGAAAGAGGGAAAAGAGGAGAAAAAAAACTCCTTCAGTGGACTAAGATTACGGACGGGAAAAATGGCACCTGCAAAATAATGAATAAAGAAACGCATGACAATCGCCAATATTTATTGTATGTTATAACAGGTTCACCGGCCACCTCATCTTTTATCTGTTTATCTCTCTCTCTCTTTTTCTCTCTCTCTCCCTCCTCTCTCTCTCTCTCTCACCCACACACGTACACACACGTACGCACGCACACATACGCAGGCATGCACGCTCATACATTCAAATTTTTTCTCTGTCTCTCACTTTGTCTCTGCCTCTCTCTTTCTGTCAGCCACGCACATTTCTCTCTCTCTCTCTCTCTCTCCCTCCCTCTCTCTCTCTCTCCCTCTCTCTCTCTCTCTCCCTCTCTCTCTCTCTCTCTCTCTCTCCCTCTCTCTCTCTCTCTCTCTCTCTCTCTCTCTCTCACTGGTCTACTTTCCTAACAATGCAACAGTCTCTCTCTCTCTCTTTTTTCTCTCTCTCCCTCCTCTCTCTCTCTCTCACCCACACACGTACACACACGTACGCACGCACACATACGCAGGCATGCACGCTCATACACTCACATTTTTTCCCTGTCTCTCACTTTGTCTCTGCCTCTCTCTTTCTGTCAGCCACGCACATCTCTCTCTCTCACTCTCTCTCTCTCACTCTCTCTCTCACTCTCTCTCTCACTCTCTCACTATCTCTCTCTCTCTCTCTCTCTCTCTCTCTCTCTTTCTCTCTCTCTGGTCTACTTTCCTAACAATGCAACAACCAGGTTTGCCCCTCCCCATCAAATGACGGCGCAACGACAGCAGCAGCAGCAGCAACAACAACAACAACAACTACGTTGACGTCGTCATTATCTTACCGTCTTGCCCTTAACCAGCACGGCGTTGCCAAGGCAACCAGAAAAACGGTGCAGGAAATAAGCGGGCACGAAAGATGTAGAAGGTGAGGAGATGATGGAGGGGGTGTGTGTGGGGCGGGGGTTGGGCGTAGAGACAGACGAGAGTAAGAGTGAGGGGAGAAGTGAAGATGGGGAGAGGGGGGGGGAGAAAAGGGGAGAGTTAAGAAAGGAAAAAGACATACGTAAAGGCAAAGGACGGAACTTTGGGGGCTTGAAAGACGAAGAAGTAAGGAGATGAAGGAAGGGGTGGAGGGGGAAGGAGAGAAGGTAGGGTGAGAGAGAGGGGACGGCGGAGAGATGAGAAAGCTAAAACAGGTACCTTGCACAGTTTGTGATGAGGTACTATAAGACGGCTTGAAGAATGTATAGAGTTATCTCCCTATTTCAAATGTGCTTATAAATTGGTATTGTACTGCAATTTCGCCTGCAGCAAAGATGTATGCTGATCCTCCTTTGCAGTGACGTAAGAGTGGTTCAAAACTGACACTCTATTAAACCTATCCTATCCTATCCCGTAACTTGGAGGTCGTTGGGGCACCACAGATGATAGTTTAACCAGCGTACGCCATCTTTCTCTGTCCCCAGCAACCCTCATGGCTTCGCTCAGTGTCAAGCCAGTCCATTCTCGAATGTTGTCCTCCCACCTCTTTTTCGGTTTCCCTCTTCTTCTACTGTACCTCCTTGCACTGTGCCTTGCAGGATGGTCTTTGCAAGGCCTGATGATCTGGAGACATGGTCATACCATCGGAGTTTCCGTTTTTTCACCACTGTGAACAGGTAATCGTGTTGTCCAATGGCTTGAGTGATGATCTGTCGGACTTCGTTGTTGGTGCACGTGCTTGGTATAGGAAATGCCCAGAAATCTTCTGTAGCACCTCATCTCCTTGCTTTGTATTCTTCGTTGTAAATCTGCTGTGAGGGTCCATGTTTCGCAAGCGTATAGGAAGATGAAGATGACAAGGGAGCGCAGCAGTCTTACCTTGGAATGTAGACTGATGGTCCTGTCTTTCCAAATGAGCTTCAACCTTGCCATGGCAGCAGTTATTTGTGCGATATTGGAAAAGACTTCCTGTCGGGACCCATTGCCTGATACAATGGCTCCTAAATATTTGAAACTATGCACTTTGACTTTGATGTCCGTGTTGATGCCATTGGTGTTGTTGGTCATCATTTTGGTCTTGTCTACACTTATTTCCATTCCATAGGCTCTGGAGGTGGTGTCAAGCCTCTGTACCAGATGTTCAAGCTCGTTCCTCTCCAGCCAATCCAGCAATGTCATCCACAAAACGAAGGTTGGAGATTGCTCTACCCCATACGCTGACTGTGCCTTCGTGATCTGCAAGGGCATCTGACTTGATGCGCTCTAGGAAGATGTTAAAGAGTGTTGGAGAGAGTAGGCATCCTTGACGTACATGTACACCGATTGTTGTTCTGAACCAGTTTCCGATGGCGCTTTTATGGAGGACTGCACTGGTAGCCTTGTCATACAGGCTTTTGATGACTTCAATAATGTTAGGGTTGATGTTCTACACTCTAATGATTGCCCACAGAACTGCATGCCAGACTCGGTCTATCGCCTTATTAAAGTCTGGGAACACGTGATATAGATGTTGGTGCTGTAGTTATTAAACACGTGCTAATAACTGTTGTAACTAAGACCGCAATCACACGACGCAAAAGGCATGGTGATCCTTAACTATGGTAGAATCAAACTACTGATCCTCTGATTGCACCCCGCGGTGACGAAAGCAGCCTCTCCAAATGGCCCGTCGCTGGACACTGCCTTATAACGAGTTCAGCTAAAAAAAAGACCATGTGTCTCAAATAGTAAAAAAAAATAAGAAGAAAAAAGAGAGAGACAGACAGACAGAGGGGGAGAGAGAGAGAGACAGAAAGAAAGAGAAAGAGAGAGTGATATTTATAAGGCGCTTTTCTTAGTAAGGAAGAGTTCAAAGCACAACCTCACGAATTGACACCCTCCTATCCTATCCTATCCTATCCTATCCTATCCTATCCTATCCTATCCTATCCTATCCTATCCTATCCCATAACTCGGAGGTCGTAGGGGCACCACAGATGATCGTTTAACCGCGTACTCCTTGATCTCTTGTGGTAGAGAATTCCTCATGCTTGGACCAGAATATGACAGAGATGTTTTCTCTAAAGCCCATGCCACACGAGCGTCAAATCTACTGGACTTGACGCGAATCGGAGCAATTTTCGACTTCGAAGTCGGAATTTCATTTTGACTTGAATCGCGCAGTGCCACACGAAAGTCGCACATCCAGTCAAACTTGAGGGTTATTGGTCTTGAAGTTTTGCTGTACGCGTGTTGTGATCACATGATTCGTATTCTGCTTCTCATTGGCCAAAAGGTCCGAATCACACAATCGAGACTCACGGAATTAGAACATGTTGAATGTCGGCAATCGGAGCCAATTCAAAGAATCTGGATTCGCGATGCACAGGGTGCCACACGACAATCAAGGGATTTTGTCGTGATTTCATGAATTGGATTCAAGATTTGACGCTCGTGTGGCATGACCATAAGTGTGGCTGTGGCAAGGTTAAATTATGTCTGAGCATTGAATAACGAGGTGAAGGTTTGCTTTTAAAAAAAAAGTACTTTTAAATAATCGGGAGCTCTATTGTTTAGTATTTCATACAATAAAACAGCTTTATTGTAAATAAGGTGTTTGTTAAGGGGAAGCATACCAGCTAGTTTTAATTTTGAGTCAGATTTGATGGAAGTGTTGGAGATAAGTAATTTTGCAGCTCTGAGGTGAATACAATTATTCTTTTTAAACAAGGCATCACTACAGCCGTTCCATATTATTGATGCATAATCAATGTGAGGTTTGATATGAGCTTTATAAAAAAAAGCTTTTTAGCATCTGCAGTTATGATAGATTGAAGCTTAGACAACAAAAATAATTTTATTGAGAGAGTTTTACAAAGATTTTCAATATGTGATTACCAACTGAGTTTGTTGTCTACGAGGACGCCTAAAAGTTTATGACTTTCAACCTGTTTAATAGTATTTCCATTCACGATTAAATCAAGAGAAAGCGGAGCCCACTGATGCTTTTTGTCTAGTTGTTATTAACCTGGCTTTTGAGTTTAGCTGGATTCAGTTACATATGATTTAACCTGCACCAATCAGCATTACTGTTAAGTGCACCTTGTAGAGATTGCTGAATTTCACCTATGTTCCTCCCCATATGAGCGAGAGGGAGAGAGAGAGAGAGAGAGAGAGAGAGAGAGAGAGAGAGAGAGAGAGAGAGAGAGAGAGAGAGAGAGAACAGCAGCAACAGCAGAACACAGAGGGAAAGAGATAAATCAAAAAGTCCGAGAGAGGACCGGAGATTGGAGATGGACAGACGTGGAGGTAGGTGGAAGTGGGAGTGATTAAGGATAGGGGACGCTGGAGCAAGGGGGAGTTGAGCGAAACAGGTATACTGGGAGGGAGAGTAAAATCTTTATGAGGACAATCACGGAAATAGCAGCGTTATGCAAGGTGCGTATGGTTTTTCCCCTTGGCAATCAACTTCAGACACATTTAGAATCTCACATTCTCTCCGTCATTGGCACCTATTCCTTTCCCTTTCCTTGGTTCCTTCCCTCTTTCTTTATTTTACCTTCTCTGGCTCATTTGTTGTTGCTGCTTCTCTTTCCGTTGCCCTCTTCTCTGTCTCCCTCTCTGTCCCTGTCTGTCTGTCTGTCTGTCTGTCTGTCTGTCTGTCTGTCTGTCTCTCTCTCTCTCTCTCTCTCTCTCTCTCTCTCTCTCTCTCTCTCTCTCTCTCTCTCTGCTGTCTCCTCTCTTTGCTCAGCCAAGAACCATAACTCTGTGCCAGGGTCACTGGCAAACCGGAAATGACCTTACTAGGAATAGCCGTCCCCGGAAGTGCTTCTCATTGTCCAATCAAAAGCAATCAGCATCGGGGCAGGGAATGTCGGGAACAGGAGAAATGGCGGCCGTGGGAGATCTGTGTTTATTTTGGCTGCGAGTCGATCTGTTGTCATGCGCCACCGCTTCTTTCTTAATTGTTTCATTTTCTTCTCGTGCAGTGTGTGTGTGTGTGTGTGTGTGTGTGTGTGTGTGTGTGTGTGTGTGTGTAGGTGTGTGTGTGTGTGTATATGTGTGTGTGTGCATTTCTTCTTTCCTGCATATCTGTTTTAAGTTTGATAGTTCATTTTTTGTAACCTTTAATTCTTTGTCGCTTTTTATTCTTTCTTTTTCTTTCTTTAGTTCTTCCTATAATTTTTTTGCTTATGTGTAATCCTTGTACCATTCATTAATTCGTTATCTCTTTCTTTCTGTCTGTCTGTCTTCTTTTTCTTATTATATTGCTTTGATCTCTGCTACGCGTTTTTCATTTCATTAAAAATAAATTCTTTCGACTTAAAATTAAAGACAGCGCCAATTGTGATTTTAGATAAAAATATTAATAAGTTGAATTCGGCTCCTCCTTCGTTTTCCTCACCCGTTCTTCGTCTTATTCTTCTTCCTCTGCCTTCTCCTCCTTCCTCGACTCCTCCTTCTCTTTCTCCTTCTTCTGATCCGCTCTTCTTAATTTTTTTCTCTAGCATTAATTTTATTTCCTCGGTTACGGAGTTTCCACAATTCAAGGAAAAAGAAGAACAAGAAGAAGAAGAGGAGGAGGAGGAGGAAGAAGAAGAAGAAGAAGAAGAAGAAGAAGAAGAAGAAGAAGAAGAAGAAGAAGAAGAAGAAGAAGAAGATGATGATGATGATGATGATGATGATGATGATGATGATGATGATGATGATGATGATGATGATGATGATGATGATGATGAAGAAGATGAAGATGATGATGACGACGACGACGACGCGGATGATGATGATGATGATGATGATGATGATGATGATGATGATGATGATGATGATGATGATGATGATGATGATGATGATGATCTCCATTCCATCCATCATTATTTTTTTTCTTCTTCTTCCTCCTAAAGATCTTCTTGCAGCTTTTCATGTTATCGTTCTTTCAGATGTGTGCTGGTCAAAAGCCCTGTTATATGGACGGTTTGTCGGTTTTCGTTTCTTCTTCTTCTTCTTCGTTAGGCATTTTAATAAAAATTTGTTCGCATTGTGAGCCTACTTTTGAAGGGAATATGTTTTAACTGTTCTTGGTTGTAGACGATTTGGTTGTGATACTCCCCACTGGGCTTTTGCCATGTCCATCGTCTGGATTTTTTGTGGAGACCAAGCGTGTTTGCCAGTATCAGATTGTTGTATCTAGCAAACTCCAAGAGTCTCAGACATCTGTCATTTGTCTCGTTGTTGCAGTGGGATCCACATGTGTCTCCTCAATTGTGGTGCGCATCTTGGCCAACCTTGGCATTCCTGTCGCCTTGCACAATGACTATGTCCTTCTTCGGCACTTGATCAAGGACAGCCTATAGATGTTCATAGAAATCCTCCACTTCGCTGTCGTCATAGTCTGATGTTGGGGCATAGACCTGGATGAACATGGCACAGTTTCAGCGGGGAGCATCACAACCAGATTGACTACTTCATGGTCAAGACACGCTTCAGATCAAGCATCAACATTGGCAGGACACGCACTTTTCCAGGAGCAGACATCGGAAGTGACCACGATCTCGTGATGATGTCCTTTCGGCTCCACTTTAAGAGAGTAAACACAGCAAAGTGCACCAGACTGAAGTTCGACCTGGACAAATTGCAAGACCCGGGAGTGGCAGAAATATTCAAAGTCACAACTGGAGGGAAATTTGCACTTCTGCTCATTTTGGGAGCTGGTGAAGTAGATGTCAACACCATGACCACCAACCTCAACTCAGCTGTGACAGATGCGCCACTAAGATCCTTGGCAAGCGCCGCCCAAAGAAGAAACCGTGGATCACACATGAACCTTTGGACCTGTGTGATAAACGAAGAGAGATGAAAAAGAAAATGAACACCTCACAGAGAGATGATGCCTACCGACAAATCAACAATGACATCTGAAAAGGCATGCGCACAGCAAAGGAGAACTGGATGCCAGGAAAAAGAGAACTGTCTGAACACGAACAACAGCAAGAAGGCCTACCAGACTGTGAAGCGGCTGACAAGTGTTAAACAAACCAAGGTCTCCAACATCCAAACCATGTCTGGTATATGCCTTACAGAAGAACAAGAAGTCTTGGAAAGATGGACAGAATACTGCTCTCACCTTTACAAACACAAACCAAATGGAGACCCATCAGTTCTAGCATGTCCCCAAAACCGAAAAGAAGAAGAAACCCCCTCTCAATTCTCCGAGAAGAAGTTGAGGTAAGGGTTAGGGTAATTGTAGATTATAGTCACACGACACCGGAGCGTATAGGCGACTACTGGTCACATTATTCTGACACCAGCAAACCAGTTGATGGTAAGGGGAAAATAATATGGCCACACATTGGCCAATCCGGGATTCGAACCAGATACCTTTCGGTTACTAGTAAGACGCTCTACCAACTGAGCTACCCGGCCCCACGAAGTTGAGGCAGCAGTGCAATCACTAAAGAAGGGGAAGTCAGCGGGAGTGGACAACATACCCGCGGAACTGCTGCAAGCAGGAGGAGAAGCGATGGTTGACGCCCTCACCATTATTTGTAACAAGATCTGGCAGAGTGGGGAGTGGCCTACACCATGGACCCAGTTGCTTGTCATCGCTCTTCCCAAAAAGGATAACCTTCAGAAGTGTGAAAATTACCACACCATCAGCCTCGTCTGCCATCCCAGCAAAGTCCTCCTGAAGATAATACTCAACAGGTTGAAACCCCAATCTGAACAAATCATAGCTGAAGAACAAGCAAGATTCAGTGCATGGCGAAGTACCTCTGAACTGATTTTCAAACTCAGAACAATCTGCGAGAAATACCTACAGCACCAACAACATCTGTATCATGTGTTTGTAGACTTCAAGAAAGCGTTTGACCGAGTCTGGCATGCAGCTCTGAGACCATGAGATTGTACAACATCAGCCCTAAAATTAATGAAGTCATCAAAAGCCTATTTGACAAGGTTACCAGTGCAGTCCTCCACAACAGTGCCATCGGGAAGTGGTTCAGAACAAAATCGGTGTATTTCAAGGATGCCTACTCTCTCCAACACTCTTTAACATCTTCCTAGAGCGCATAATGTCAGATGCCCTTACAAATCACGAAGGCACAGTCAGGATAGGGGGTAGAGCAATCCCCAACTTCCGTTTTGAGGATAACATTGATGGATTGGTTGGAGAGGAACAAGAATTTGAACTGCTTGTACAGAGGCGTGTCACCACCTCCAGAGCCTATGGAATGGAAATAAGAAGACCAAAATGATGACCAACAACACCAAAGGCATCAACATAAACATCAAAGTCCAAGGCCAATCCCTCAACACATGCATAGCTTCAAATATTTAGGAGCCCATGTATCAGACAATGGGTCCCGACAGGAAGTCCTCTCCAGGATCGCACAAACAACTGTTGCCCTGACGAGGTTAAGGACTATTTGCAAAGACAGGATCATCAGTCTACATTCCAAGGTAAGGCTACTGCGCTCCCTTGTCATCTCCATCTTCCTATACTCTTGCGAAACACCACACCAGACCTACAACGAAGAATACAAAGCATGGAGGCGAGGTGCTACAGAAGACTTCTGGGCATTTTCTATACTCAGTACGTCACCAACAACGAAGTCCCACAGACCATCACACAAGCCATTGGACAACATGAAGACATGCTCACAGTGGTGAAGAAACGGAAACTCCGATGGTATGGTCAGGCTTTTTAAAAACCACCCTTCAAGGCATGGTGTAAGGAGGCAGAAGAAGAGGGAGACAGAAAAAGGGGTGGGAGGACAACATTCGAGAATGGACTGGTTTGATTCTGAACGAAAGCCAGAGGGTTGCTGAGAACAGATAAAGATAGAGTACGCTGTGCAGGGGCGGATCAGTTAGTTTTTGGGGGAGGGTTTCCAAAATTCTATTAAAGGGACTTACTCGGTAAATGTTAATGATGGTCAAGAAACGCTTCAGATCAAGCATCAACATTGGCTGGACACGCACTTTTCCACTCTTCCAGACACCGGAAGTGACCACAATCTTGTGATGATGTCTTTCCGGCTTCACTTGAAGAGAGTAAACACAGCAAAGTGCACTAGACTGAAGTTCGACCTGGACAAACTGCAAGACCCGGAGGTGACAGAAATATTTCAGGCCACTGGTTTCAGAGCTGGTGAAGTAGATGTCTACATCATGGCCACCACCTTCAACTTAGCTGTGACAG
The DNA here is from genome assembly GCA_036898135.1 of Oncomelania hupensis. Lineage (NCBI taxonomy): Eukaryota > Metazoa > Mollusca > Gastropoda > Littorinimorpha > Pomatiopsidae > Oncomelania > Oncomelania hupensis. Next base: position 81,071,530 of record CM072513.1, read on the forward strand.
ATGCCGCCACGGAGACCCTTAGAAAGCTCAGGTCAAAGAAGAAGCTGTGGATCACACCTGAACTTTTGGACCTGTGTGATAAACGAGGAGAGATGAAAAAGAAAAAAGAACACCTGACAGGGAGCTGATGCCTACCTAAAAATCAACAATGACATCCGAAAAGGCATGCGCACAGCAAAGGAGAACTGGAAAGAAGCTCAATGCCAGGAAATAGAGAACAGTCTGAACAAGAACAACAGCAAGAAGGCCTACCAGACTGTGAAGCCGCTGACAAGTGTTAAACAGCCCAAGGTCTCCACGATCCAAAGCAAGTGGCTTATGCCTTACAGAAGAACAAGAAGTCTTGGACAGATGGACAGAGTACTGCTCTGACCTTTACAACCACAAACCCAACGGAGACCCATCAGTTCTAGCATGTCCAGAGAACAGAGAAGAAGTTGAGGCAGCAGTGCAATCGCTGAAGAAGTGGAAGTCAGCGGGAGTGGACAACATACCCGCGGAACTGCTTCAAGCAGGAAGAGAAGCGATGATCGACGCACTCACCATTATGTGTAACAAGATGTGGCAGAGTGGGGAGTGGCCTACACCATGGACCCAGTCGCTTGTCATCACTCTTCCCAAAAAAGGTAACCTTCAGGAATGTGAAAACTACCGCACCATCAGCCTCATCAGCCATCCCAGCAAGGTCCTCCTGAAAATAATACTCAACAGGTTGAAACCCCAAGCTGAACAAATCATAGCCGAAGAGCAAGCAGGATTTAGGGCAGGGCGAAGTACCACTGAACAGATTTTCAACCTCAGAATAATCTGTGAGAAGTACCTACAGCACCAACAACATCTATATCATGTGTTCGTAGACAAAAAAAAAGGCGTTTGACCGAGTCTGGCATGCAGCTATATGGGCAACCATGAGAGTGTACAACATCAGCCCTAAAACTGTTGAAGTCATCAAAAGCCTGTATGACAAGGATACCAGTGCAGTCCTCCACAACAGCACCATCGGAAACTGGTTCAGAACAACAATCGGTGTGCGTTAGGGATGCCTACTCTCTCCAACACTCTTCAACATCTTCCTAGAGCGCATCATGTCAGATACCCTTGCAGACCACGAAGGCACAGTCAGCATAAGGGAAAGAGCAATCTCCAACCTTCGTTTTGCGGATGACATTGATGGATAGGCTGGAGAGGAACAAGAACTTGAACGGCTGGTACAGAGGCTTGACACCATCTCCAGAGCCTATGGAATGGAAATAAGTGCAGAGAAGACTAAAATGATGACCAACAACACCCATGGTATCAACACGGGCATCAAAGTCCAAGGCCAATCCATCAACACAGTGCATAGCTTCAAATATTTAGGAGCCATTGTATCAGACAATGGGTCCCTACAGGAAGTCCTCTCCAGGATCGCACAAACAACTGCTGCCCTGGCGAGGTTGAAGCCAATTTGGAAAGACAGGACCATCAGTCTACATTCCAAGGCAAGGCTTCTGCGCCCCCTTGTCATTTCCATCTTCCTATATGCTTGCGAAACATGGACCCTCACAGGAGATCTCCAACAAAGAATACAAAGCATGGAGATGAGGTGCTACAGAAGACTTCTGGGCATTTCCTATACCCAGAACATCACCAACCACGAAGTCCGACAGACCATCATACAAGCCATTGGACAACACGATGTCCTGCTCACAGTGGTGAATAAACGGAAACTCCGATGGTATGGCCACGTCACCAGATCATCAGGTCTTGCAAAGACCATCCTGCAAGGCACAGTGCAAGGAGGTAGAAGAAGAGGAAGACCAAAAAAGAGGTGGGATGACAACATTCGAGACTGGACTGGTGTGACACTGAGCGAAACAATCAGTGTTGCTGAGGACAGGGAAAGATGGAGAACGTTGGTTAAACGATCATCTGTGGTGCCCCTACGACCTCCGAGTTATGGGATAGGATAGGATATGTTAGGATATGTTATTTACTTGTAAGATTAAATTATCAAAATAATAATTACCTCCTTTGCTCCCAAAATATAAACTGAGCTTTGCCACACCTTTCGAATCGGAGGGCTTCAACGACGGCGTTCGCGGCATTTTGAAGTGCTGGCGCGAGTCGGAATAAGCAAGCAAAGGGACGGACGGACTTTGACTATTTGTCTTTTTGCTAAAACGTCAACGTAAGCCAGGGTTGCCCACATTATGACGTTTTCAGCATGCGAGGTACTTTTAAAATGACCAAGCCAAAATGATCTACCTACCACCAAAATGCAAAACATATCTATAGTCTTATAATAGGTTGACTTCAATCTTCAAATTTTCTTACTGCTACGCGATCTACTCAGTCACATTGCCTTCGCGATGGACGATCGATCGCGATCGAAGTATTGGGCACTCCTGTCGTAAACCGTTATATTATTCACTAGGAATATCGTATCTTTCTTTTCATTTCTTCCGCTCGTGGCGCACCCCCTCCCTCCTCCCTTAAAAAAATAAAAAATAAATAAAATAAATAAATAAATAAATAAATAAATAAATAAATAAATAAATAGAATGTCGCCGAAGACGGGAAATATCAGCTTTGCTCTTTGTGGAGCACGAAAGACGGTGTTCGTCTGGAGATTGTTTAGAATGATTGCAATGATTGAAGTTTTTTAGGGAGAAGATTGCGAGGGCTTGCATATTGTGGGAGAGGTCAAATACTTGTACCAATATATATATATATATATATATATATATATATATATATATATATATATATATATATATATATATATATATATATATATATATATATATATATATATATATATAAAATGTTTATTTTATTTTTTTAAAAATAATTTTATATTATATGGAGGTTACCGTTTCCAAGTGATTGATCTGTTTCCTTTAAAGTTGTTTTTTCTCTCTCTCTCTCTCTCTTTCTCTCTCTTTCTTCTTCTTTTTTTTCCTTCTTTTTTTTGGGGGGGGGCTGGGGGGGGGGGTTTCCGGAAACCCCGGAAACCCCCCCCTCGTCCGCCCCTGCTGTGTAACCGATCATCTGGGGTGTCCCAACGACCTTTGAGTTACGGGATAGGATAGGATAGGATAGGTTGTAGACGAAAGAAATAGATATGTCTGGACCTAAAATATTGAAAATAAAATGCATGTTCGGAAAATATAGAATACCAGTTCTAAAGATATAGCGTGTGACCTAATTAGCCAACACTGAATACCACAACCGACAGATTAAAGGGTCGGTTTTCTTTTAAGATACAAAATAAAAACAACTGAAAGCAGTCAAAGAATAGACCCTTATGTTACAGTTTAAATTCGATCTGTTTTTTTCGAAGTCTGGAAAAGCAAATAAAGAGCTCCCGAAAATCAAAAAGAGAGAGAGAGAGAGAGAGAGAGAGAGAGAGAGAGAGAGAGAGAGAGAGAGAGAGAGAGAGAGAGAGAGAGAGATGAACAAGCACAAGCGGACACACACACACACACACACGCGCATTGAAAGAGAGAGAGGGAGAGAGAGTTTAGTTCGTGTGTGAGTGTATGTGTATGTGTGTGTGTGTGTGAGAGAGAGAGAGAGAGAGAGAGAGAGAGAGAGAGGGGGAGAGAGAATGGGGGAATGAGAAAGGGAATGCAAACGTAAAAAGAGAAAACACGTTTCAACCATAAATAAACAGGTATATAATTAAATTAATAACTAACTAACTAAAAACAGAAGAAAGAAGAGGTGAATGCGTGTATGTCTACAACACTTTAAGCTTCAGTCAATGATCAATCTGTATTTCTAGCGGTGCTGTTTACATTTGTTGTGGAGATAAGATGAACTATATAACATACTGTTTGCTATTCTTTCGACCCCATTTTATCCTCATGCTCTCCTTCCATCTGTCGGCTCTAAAGAAGCTCTATATGTATATATGCATGTGCCTGTTATTGGTTCAATTTAGCGCCTCTGTGGCTACGTAATGGCACTAAGCGAAGCCATGAAGGTTGCTGATGACAGAGAAAGATGGAGTGCGCTGGTTAGAACTTTGGAACTTTGTCCTTTGGTTAGACGATCATCAGTTGTGCCCCTACGACCTTCGATTTACGGGATAGGAGGATAGGTGGCTAAGTAATGGTACATGCGCACGCACTAACGACATGCTCAAGAGAACAGAAAAAAGCATTACAATTATGTTCGACTCACGGTGGAAAGTTTTCACCGTCTGGATCCAATCATCTATTTCGAAACTTTTCCTTTTCTTAAAACGAAATGTGTCACGTACTCTTCCTAATTATTTTCGTAACTTTTTGCCCCCCAAAAAAGTCCTATCCTATCCTATCATATCCTATTCCATAAGTCAAAGGTCGTTGTGGGCACCACATATGATTCTCTCTCTCTCTCTCTCTCTCTCTCTCTCTCTCTCTCTCTCTCTCTCTCTCTGACACATACAAACACCCGCTCTGTTTCACCGATTCGTACTACAAACTTTTGACTGTAACGACTCGCGCCTCTGAAGATTTATTAGTTCAAAACTTTCATTTCAGTCCATCCATTCGTACATTTGTTGATCGGTCCACTCAGTGAAACGCTGCCACGCGTCATTCAACAGATCAAGCACACATTGACCGAGTTCCGTTGAAGTAGGTGACTGAAACTTTTTGAAAAGAAAAGAGTTGACTACATCTTCGCAGAAGTTCGCCAAAGGACTTAACGCAATGCACGTGCATATTGTTCTTGTTCAGGTTCTTGTTCTAAAAAAAAGTTCTAGGTGGTGTTCCGAAACCTAATGTGGTCACTCTCTTCCCCCCCCCTCTCTCCTCTCCCCTCTCTCCTCTCCCTCCACACTCTCTCTACTCAAACACCACCTCCCTGCCCCCTCTTTTCTGTCTCTGTCTCTCTCTGTCTCTCACCCTCCCTCCCTCTTCCACGAATGAAAAACGAGAGAAAGTAACAGTACAAATAATCCCTCTTTCTAAGCTAAACAAGGTGTTGATGAGTGCGTGTACTCAACAGTACTGTACATGTCTATGCGAGTGAACTAACACACACACACATACACACGCATAAACACACACACACACACGCATACAAATGCACATCCTATCCTATCCCGTAAATCGGAGGTCTTTCCCTGTCCTCAGCAACCCTGATGGTTTCGCTCAGTGTCAAACCAGTCCATTCTCCAATGTTCTTCCCCCACCCCTTTTTCGGTATCCCTCTTCTTCTACCTCCTTGCACTGTGCCTTGCAGGGTGGTCTTTGCAAGACCTGATGATCTGGTGACGTGGCCATACCATCGGAGTTTCCGTTTTTTCACCACTGTGACCATGTCATCGTGTTGTCCAATGGCTTTTGTGATGGTCTGTCGGACTTCGTCGTTGGTGATGTGCTGGGAATAGGAAATGCCCAGAAGTCTTCTGTAGCACCTCATCTCCATGCTTTGTATTCTTCGTTGTAGATCTGCTGTGAGTGTCCATGTTTCGCAAGCGTATAGGAAGATGGAGACGACAAGGGAGCGCAGCAGTCTTACCTTGGAATGTAGGCTGATGGTCCTGTCTTTCCAAATTGGCTTCAACCTCGCCAGGGCAGCACATCCAGGCCTATATTAATACGCTTGACAACTTTCTGGAACAGTATTCTTTTTTCTCTTCCAAAAGACCAAAGTAACAATACAACGTAGAAGTAGGAACCAGCCAGCGCCTTGAACAGTGGCTCTTTACATTACATTACGTGACTATTGCTTTAAGTCCAGCTGACTCTTCCGAGCCAAATCAGGACCAGATAACGTTATCTTAGAATAATAGCTTAGATTAGATACTCAGTGCCCACAGGGCCCACAGCGGACCGCCAAGAGCCGAACCAGGACCACACAAAATTAAGTAAAATCAGACTAAACTGTTAACATTTTTATATGATTTTAAAAAAACGTCGCTAATATCACTCTTACCATTAAAATCTAACCAGCAATACAAGACATTTTATATGCGATAAAACAAATCAACATCATGTAAAAATTTAAACAGTGGTTGACCATTGCATACTTTAAAAAAATCTCTTTAAAAGGAATTGAACCAAAATCTCTTTCATCAACCAGATCAGCACATTCAGACATGAAATGGCGAACGCAAAGGGATTTGTCACACGCAAAGCACCATGGTGGTTCTCCTTTTAAAAGGAAACTATGGGTGACGTACGTATGCCCAATATGAAGGCGAGACAAAACTGTTTCTTCTTTGCGAGTGGATGCAAAGTTTGGCAAAGTAGCAGACAAATCTGGAAGAATTTCAAATAATTTGTTATTGATATGGTTAGACCAGTCAGTCTGCCACAGCCGTTTAAAATAAGATCCAGTCATACAACGCAGATCAGAGTAAGGAACAAACTGGAAAATCTCTGAAGGGAAATCGAGATGCAGAGTTTCTTTAGCCGCTTTGTCCACTGCAATATTGCCGCGGATGCCCATGTGACCGGATACCCAAATAAAAACTATCTGTTTACCCTCAGAAGCAAGTTGTGTGTGGAGGTCATGGATCTCTGCCAGAAAAGGGTGTGATATCTTTCTCGTGGAAAGAGCCTAAAGTGCTGACAGTGAATCAGACATGATTAAAAACGTGGTTCTTTTGGATTGATAAACCTGTTTCAGAGCTAGATGAATTGCACCCCTTGGGGTCATGAGCAATCTTGCCACTATAGATTGTTCTAACCTATAAAGGGTACAGTGAAAGCCCCAGTTGAAAACCTGTCTTGCCTTTGTAGGCATGACAAATTAACTTCGGCAACAGTTCCCCCCGTTGGAGTGCCGGGGGTTTCAGTATAAATAGTATCCCCACTTTCTGGAAATTTAGTGCTTTAAATTCCCACTGTCGCTGTCTTCCTCATTTGCTCTTTCCCATTCCCGATCTGTCCTACCACTCTGCTATACTATCTTCTTCTTCGCTAGATCAATGACCTACCTTTTTTCTTGAAAACTCTTCCTGGACAAGACTCCTTGTTTGTGTATGAGGTCTGTTGGATCAGCTTGGGAGTGTTGGACGCTTTCTGCCGGGTGGTCACTAGGGCTTCCTATGAATGTACTATTTAGCACTATAGGCATTTTATATGTATGTTTTTTGTTGATGATTTATAATGATGTTTGTATTCTATTTTGTTTTTGTAATCGGGGAGTTCGCGTAGTTGAGGTCAACCCTCAGCCGTCCCTCGCGTGGGATGTCTTTATTGTAAAGTGACTGGCCGGTGGAGGGCATTCAATTTTCCCACTGGGGTTGTTTCAACAGATCTTTTATGCGGATCGGGGGTTGTCCGGTCCTGATTTGGCTCGGAAGAGTCCGCTGGACCTAAAGCAACAATAAATCAATCAATCAATCAAAGATGAATTGCCTTGAGCTCAGAACAGCGGCTCTTGTGTTGGTAGCGTGCTGTACAAGTGCTATAGAACAACGATAATTATAAGAAAAACTGAGATTTTCTGAGCACTGGCTTTTTCCTCTTAACTCACACACTCCACTTTCTGTTGGTGTCCATGTTCACTAAAGGATGGTTGAAAAGTAACTCTTTGTTCAAAATGGCTTCTAAAGTTTCCTCAATAGTCCTGAATTTTACACGAAGCGAAGACAAAAATGTATTGTCATCCCACTTACATTAGTGAAATGTAATGGATGATTTCGGATAGTATCTTTACAGTGACGAGACCACCCCGTACTAGCCCGTCGCCTGACAGACACAACGAAGATTCGTTCCAATACACTTCTGTATGTGCACCTGCCACCACACCTTGGCCACACAATTTTCCACTTAAGGAAAAACAATTATTATTATTATTATTATTATTATTATTATTATTATTATTATTGCGCGGGGCAAGGCACAGTGCAAGGAGGTAGAAGAAGAGGGAGACCGAAAAAGAGGTGGGAGGACAACATTCGAGAATGGACTGGTTTGACACTGAGCGAAGCCATCAGGGCTGCTGAGGACAGAGAAAGATGGAGTATGCTGGTTAAACAATCATCTGTGGTGCCCTTACGACCTTCGGGTTACGGGACAGGATAGGATAGGATAGGAATAGGATTGCGCGGGGTTCGTTTATCATTTATCATTGCAGGTTATCTGACAAAAATCGTACCAGTAATAATGGCGGCGCCAATTCTGGCCCAATGTGAACGCATGGAGCGGAAAATAGCGCTCCCAAAACACTGATATGTTTCGCCCACACCTGCCTACCAATTTATCTAACTACTTGCTGGATTCACCAAAATTAGGCTCAAAACGCGGCGATCTGTACCAAAGCACTCTCACATACACAACAACCACTCACCTATCACTCAAACATGTGGTGTCAAAGCTGCTGGAAGACTGGGGGAGTCAATCAAATTTTATTTTTGGAAATGTCAGATTGGCGTCACTGCGTCCAATTGAAGAAAGGGAGGAAACCGGAGTTCTAGGAGAAAATCCTCGGTGACCGGCATAGTTTCGTAGCTTACCTTAAGTCACATATTAAGCTCGCCCATTTAAGGAAATCGAACCCGCAATTTGTGGCGTAGGAAGCCAATGCATCTGCAGGAATTGCGACAGAATTCAAGTAGTACTATAGTGGCAAAATGCTGACCAACTTAGAACGCAACAAGGCAGAAAATGCCCCACCCCAGCCCAATACATCACAGCAAGCCGTATCTGCCCAATAATTGTCCACCTCAAAATAACCATTATTGTATTGGATTTATCTGTCGTTGCAAGAAACCGTACACAATTCCTGTAGAGGTATGAATGTTTGCCACATTTTGAGAGTGTGTGGGTAGTAGCAAGAGTATTTTGGGTAGGAAAGAATGCGTTCTTTAATCGGCTCCCATTATTCGTTAGCCCACTTTCAAGTTCAAGAAATAAGAGATCAATCTGAATTTCGCATTCATATAGTAGTTACAAATTCTTTTAAAATTATGGGGAGCGGTCAAATTAACATTTCCATTCTTTAAACGTCTGTTGATGTGACTGCAATATCAGGAAGAGCTTTGGAATAAATGTTCTAGGCTACTTGATTTTGCGGTGCAGGAATTGATGCTCAGACTAGTACTCTGGATGGCGCACACCCACACACACCCACACCCACACACAAACTCTATCAATGGTCGATCGTCGCACGGTACTAAAAATAACCCGGGAAACGAGGAAATAACTTCCCGCTGCCTAATCGTGGCCCTACTAGGTTGCCTCCCTTCTGCGAGTGCAAATCGTTTGCTTGATCATGTTTTGAGCGTCACTCACCTCCCAATCCCGACATCGCATTCCCTCCCTCCCTCCCTCCTCATTTTTTTCTCACTCTCCCCCTCCTTCATAAGTCAGGCAAATGTACGTCATTACCCTCTATACCCTGCGCACTACCCTCTTCCTCCGTGGCCCCCACAAACCGCCGGACCAACGACCTCCTTCTCTCCCGGCGCCACCTCCGGCGTTGGCCTTCTTTCATAAATCGGCAATTAACCGTCTCCCTCCTACTTCGTTCCCTTCTCACCCCTCCTCCCCATCCACCCCCACCTTTCCCCATCTATCCTCACCCCCATCTCTCACCCTCCCTCTTCTACAGACCCTGTACTATACGTCCTTCCCCATTACCCCCCTCCACTCTCTCCCTCTCCACTTCCCGCTGTTTCTTCTTCTTCCTCCTCCTCTTCTTCTTTCCTTCTTTCCTTCCTTCCTTCCTTCCTTCCTTCCTTCCTATCTTTCTTTCTTTCTTTCTTTACTTCTTCTTCTTCTTCTTCTTCTTCTTCTTCTTCTTCTTCTTCTTCTTCTTCACCCGATACACATTGGTCGAAGGCTACTAGAAGCATACTGTAGTAGTCGCCTCAACAGGCCATAAAGCATGCTCTCATGCTTCAGAGCACTGCTTCCTATACGCTTCAAGCCCTAGTAGCATTGACCAATGAACTCATGAAAATATAAAATGTAAGTTTCGTCTCCTCTAGGGGACGAATTAGTTCAAACTGTATTTGTTTCTAGGTCAACTGTCTTTTACGGACAGTTTGAGAATGTTTTTGAACCGTTTGTTGACGCCGGATAGTGTCCTCACTTGGTTTCATACAATTTGAGAATCCAACAAGGCAAATGGGTTTTTGAGACGGAAAGAGCGGAATATATTGTAGAGCAACATTCTGTATATATTTACAGTGAAATTGCGCTTTTTCCGTCACTACAGAGCTTGAAGCGTATAGGCTTATTGCCTGTTTAGGCGACTACTAAAGCATGCTTCCGGTAGCCTTCGACCAATGGGTACCGGGTGTTTTCTTCTTCTTCTTCTTCTTCTTCTTCTTCTTCTTCTTCTTCTTCTTTCCTTGCAACCTATCCCCCATTTGAGGGTTGCTATGAGTGTGGGGTGATCTACCACCACAACCCTAAAGACCAAACAGAACTACGGACAGTTTTCCAATCTGTGATAATGAATTATTCCTATATTATAGACCAGCCCCTCTTTCAAAATGGCTTGTTTCTGGATGGTCATCCTAATTTCAACCGCACACCGCCAACATGCACACACGCACAAGCAAGTACGCAGGGCCGGATCTGGGGGGGAGTTCCTGGGTTCCGGAACCCCCCCCCCCCCCCCCCCCCCCTGGCCATTCGATGTACCTCACTCAGTCAGAAAAAAAAATATATATGGAGTTTTTTTTAAAGCTCTTAATTTAGTTGACACTGTTGGTAAGTAAAACGTTCCTCATTCTACTCAAGTTCCTCGAGCGGACACGTTTTTGTCACCCCTAACCCCTTAAAAAATTTTTGGAAACCCCCCCCCCCCCCTCCAAGAGTAAGTGATCCGGCCCTGAGTACGCACACACACATACACATACACACAGGGCTCGAAATGTTCCGTTCGGGTTAGAGTAAGATTATCAATTTATAACGTGAAAGAATTACCTAAATTAGATTGAATGCATTAGAAAGACATTCGCCAGTTCTGAACCCGTTCAAGCTGTTTTAACTTT
>CM072513.1:81094962-81139962 GCA_036898135.1 Oncomelania hupensis
AATTATGTCTTGAACTGTCGTTACTGCTTGCTACTGACAATTTTTAAAAACTACTGAAATTTGGTTTGTTTGCTACTGATGAGCATTTTGAGTGTGCACAGGTCTGCATGATAAGAAAAACAAAACAAATTATGACGACACCATGATGACGTCACTCGATATGCATTTTTGTTTTGGTTGGTATTGATTGATTGATTTATTGTTGCTTTAGGTCCAGCGGACTCTTCCGAGCCAAATCAGGACCGGTTTTGGTTGGTAATCTGGTAGGGTTTACTATTTCATAACTAAATACCAAGTTTGAAAGAAATCCGTCCATTAGTTTCAGAGAAAAAGGCGCAAATGTCACCCCCAGACGGATGGACGGACGAATACCGGACGGACGAAAATGAAATGAGTTATATGTGCTGCATTGTATTTCATTGCATTGTGTTGTATTGATTTCTTTTAGAGAAGTTTGTTCAGTAATTCGCGCAAGAACACACTTTGGCATTAAAAGGCGCCAATTCCAAGGCTTTGTTTTACTTTTGGCTAAAATCAGTTAAGGCTAATATTGGCATTGGTATTACATGAAACAATGACACCGTGGGATTGTCACGATAGGCTAGTTGTAGACCCTGCACTAAGGATAATCGCCTTAACAGGGCAGCTCAAGGGACGCTGTTAGGAACCTAGCTGGGCAAGTTATAAATATCTTCGCTTTGGAAAGGGAGGGGGGGGGGGGGGATTTTTCAGGCTGCTGCGCTGACCCAACTACAGGCACGAGGGAAATTTTATAGCATAAATAAGTGGCCTTCTCACAGTGCAGGCCTACCCGTACTTATATATATATATATATATATATATATATATATATATATATATATATATATATATATATATATATATATATATATATATATATATATATATATATATATATATATAACACGTTGATTATGACGTTGATAAACAATACTAAAATAAATAAGAATAAACAAAATAATTGAATCTCTCGCAGCTTTATAGGTCTACGATAATCAACTCTCTCCTAATTAGATCGTCGCTTTTTGAGATTGACTAGAGTGAAAGAAGCTCGTATATAGTGACATCCTGTAAATCGTCATTTCGTTTAAATTTTTCCTCCTGTGCTCGCCTGTCCATAGTGTTGAAGAAGTCGTTCATAGAGAATCAACCTCATTGACAGGCTTTAGTTGTGTGAACATTGATGCGAGCGCGGAGTCCTTTACAGTTGAGGAGAACAATCTTGGCAAGGCGATGAGACAGATGAGGTTGGTTAGGGTATTTGACGTTCCCTATTTCTGGCGCCATGTTTACATCCTGACTTTATGAGTTTTCTTTTTCCCCCTGATAGCGCCACGTGGGGGGAGGGAAGGGAGTAAGGAAAGGAGAGAGAGAGAGAGAGAACTGACATTTTTTTTAAATTCACAAGAATAGCCTATAAAAACTACCATGCAGCAGAGAGAGAGAGAGAGAGAGAGAGAGAGAGAGAGAGAGAGAGAGAGAGAGAGAGTGAGAGAGAGAGAGAGAGACCAACAAGCTCTAAAAATTTAAAATCAACTCAAGATTGTAATATACTCTCGACGCAAAATGATTGTATTTTAACATACATGCATACCTACAAAACATACAACGATACAGTTAACAGAATCTGAAAACAGACATTTCTGAACTTGACATAAAACAACTGGCAATAGTACATTTTAAGAAGAAGAAAAAAGGGTGTGTCATAAGACAATTCTCACATTATGTTCAAATATATCACATGACATTTCTCCCATCATTTTCCAAAAATCATGTGACCGTAGCCGGGTTGGTTCTAAGGTTAAAATTGTACAGCTAAGTAAAGAGCTTTTTTTTTTCTTTTTAAATTTTATTTTCCTCAACAGCCACACCCACGATTTCGACGAGGCCCTCAGCATATATCAACAACGAACGAATTGTCCCTGGATATTATTGGAAGAAGAAGAAGAAGGCAGAGCAAATAGTGCCTGTGCATGTGCGTCTGCGATTAAAAGAATCAACAAAATACTTCTACACGCCACAAAGCAATTCCACGATACAAGTGTTTTCTCCCCCGTTCGTTTGGTCTCCCTGTGACAAAAAAATAAAAGAAGACAATATTCACTTTTTTTCTGTTCTCTAAAGACGATCCTATTTTTGCTTTTTAGAAAATACCTAGTGAATTATTGCTCGACTTTGAACTGTGGTTGTAGGAGAGCGTATAAGTATATGCGACTGCAAACATCAACAAATTACCACAAACCGCTAATGAAATCCGCATAAAAAAGGGGGTTCACTCTTTCGTTTCCTTCCGGGTGAAGGAAAAAAACAACCCACGGTTTTCAAAAGATCCTTTCTTTACTAGACCCCAAACACTTGATTGTTCTCCTATAAGAAACATTTGAGGAGGCCGTTACACGAACAGATGTAAGGTTCGAGATTTACACTTCTAAGCAATATGAACTTATTAAGAGGCAAGTGCAAGTCTCTTATACGGTTTTCAACCACGTTCATACAACTCGTTGACAGGATTTTTTTTTAATTTAATTTTTTTTCTTAATACATGATCACTTTCTTTGCCTTTGTTTTCAATTCTGAAAAGGATGAGTCACTGTTTGTAAAACAAAAGAATAACTGTTGTAGCTGTCTGTGTCCAAATGCTGGGGAATGTTGTACATCGTGGGTCATGTAGAACAAACTACAAATACTCTGCCAAGCGTGGGTCGTTGCGAAGTCTCTTCTCCAGTTCCATGTATTTCTGCGGCGCGTTTTCCTTGTGCCTGAAAACACAGAGGTCCAATTCTTATCATCATTTACCTTTACACCCATGACAGTCAATATTCTAACAACAACAACAACAACAACAACAACCAAAAACAATAATACCACTACTACTACAACTACTACTAATTGACACGCGTTTTTCCCCTCAGTAGAGTTCAAAGCGCGGCGATCTGCACCAACATACAGGCTCAGGTTAGGGGCATACTCTTCCACACACACACGCACTGTCATGTATCAACAAACATCCATCAACAAACACTTGGGGCAAAAGCAGGGAGATCGCTAGTGGAAGACAGAAAAAAATAGGATTTTGAATTTTTTTTTTTTACAAAGAAAACAAAAGGGAAAAAAAGACTGATCGCTTCCAATACTATTACCGAAAAGAGGGAGAAAACCGGAGTGACCGGAGAAAATCTCGGTGACCTGAACACTCGTACCTAAGATACATAATAAAGTTCGTCCCCTGCTGGGATCGAACCCGCGACCTTTGGCACTGCACGCTGTGTAGCCTCTACGCCAAGCCCCGGGCAGTAGTATCACACCGTGTACCATACATAACTTATATCAAAATGCTAGGCGACGACAGTGGGGCCGGGTAGCTCAGTTGGTAGAGCGGCTTACTAGTAACCGAAAGGTACCTGGTTGGAATCCCGGATTGGCCAACGTGTGACCACATTATTTTTCCCTTTACCATCAACCGGTTCGCTGGTGTCAGAATAATGTGACCAGTAGTCGCCTATATACACGCTCCGGTGTCGTGAGATTATACTGTAATCTACAATTACCCTTAATGCGAGGACACTCTCATCCGAAGTGCCCGGTGGCCGGGCACATAAACATTGGCTGTGATCACTGGCCATCTTACTGTTGCTATTAGTGTGATGGATGTTTAAGTGTATAGTTTTCCCTTTTCCCTCATCACCAGTCGCCTAGGATTGTGCTCAGTTGTCCGAGCGCCGGGATGTGTGCCCAAGGCAGTAAGTGAGCGCCTCGGGCCGCTGGAGTTAGATCCTGTATCGGCCAGCACATTGAGCAGCTTTTGAGCAGATAACAGCACTTGTAAAAATTATTGCAATGACTCCTTATAGTTTGGTGTTAAATCCCTCTTCCCCTTTCATTCCATTTGGTTATAAGGTTCTTAATTGTGATTTGATTTATATTGTTATTGTTATTAATTAATGTCTACTATTACCTGAATGCGTGAATAGACAATAAATGAAATATTGATTGATTGAGCTGAAAAAGCGCTATATAAGAATGATAAACTAAGCCTATATACAATAAATAAATAAATAAATAAATAAATAAATAAATAAATAAATAAATAAATAAATAAATAAAAGTTAGGTTGCTTCCCATGTCTATGGCCAACCAGCCAAATTGTGGATACTAAGACGTTTTTCTTGAGGACGTTACCTCAAGCTTTGGAAAATTAGTCCCTTGATTTTCACCAAGCCCAGCTGATACACTGACGAGCTGAGAACACAGCGACATGGCCATCTGTATCTATGGCACACATCCACAAAGGCCAACCATTGGCAGCAGAGAAGGGGAGATAACTCTGTCCTATCATTCCCTCATTCCACTGAAGGCTATCCTCTAATAAGTATTGTATCCAAGATCCTAGCAATAAACTCCAGTCTCTTCTTTAGGCGAGCCACCTTTATCACTTGTGTAGGCTACTGCACAAACGTAACTGTAGATTATAGTCACACGACACCGAAGTGTAAAGGCGACTACTGGTCACATTATTCTGACACCAGCGAACCAGTTGAAGGTAAGGGAAAAATAATATGGTCACACATTGGCCAATCCGGGATTCGAACCAGGTTACTAGTAAGACGCTCTACCAACTGAGCTACCCGGCCCCACTGCACAAACGTTTAGTCTCTCTCTCCTATATCCCACCGTGGGGGTGCGGGGTGTTTCTGTATAAATAGCATCCCCACTTTCTGGAAATGTAGTGCTTTAAATTCCCACTGTCGCTGTCTGTTTCCTTTGGGGGGTTTTCTCATTCCTACTCTGTTCTATCAATCTACTATACTGTCTTCTTCTTCGCCAGACCAGTCACCTACGTTTTTTTCTTGAAAACTCTTCCGGGACAATAGAGAAATTGAGCGTGCGTTCGTAATTGCTTTCCGTAACGTAGCCGTAGAGCATCGTTGGTGTATTACTACAGTAAATGCAAATTAGTACCCTACGACTACGAAAATGATACGTACTTTAGAAAGAGGGATTGAGCGCAAGTCCTTATATACTGTCGTAAGTGTAATCGCGTGAAAACTCACATTTGTAATGTCATGTCACTCTAAACAAGACATTCGAGTTGGTTGCGTGTAGATCTGTAAAAACACTTTCCTCACTAACACATCAACCAAAAGTTATGATAACTTCATTCCTAAGACAATGAACTATCGAGAAAATAATACATTACAGTTGAAAACTTACAAATGTCGATACAAACTACTTACGATTTCAGCGTTCGTATAAATCCCGTTTCTCACGGTCACTCGTAAGGCAACTAAGCCACACAGCCGTAACCCACGCCCTTTAACCTTTGCACTGCGCAAAAAGCTGTGACGTCAAGACCAAAAGTAGTTCTCGAAACGATAGGCTTACGCTACTCTCATCATTACGAACGCACGCTCAATTTCTCTAAAAACTCCTCATTTGCGTGTGAGGTCTGTTGGAACAGCTTAGGAATATTGCACGCTTTGTGCCAAATGGTCACTGGGGAAGCCCCCTATGATGTTATTATTTGGCAATGTAGGCATTTTATATGTATGTGTTTTATTAATATTTTATAATGATGTTTGTATTCTATGTTGTTTTGGTAATCGGGGGTTCAATAAATTAGAGTATAGCCTCAGCGTCCCCTGCGTGGGGGATGCCTTTATTGTGAAGTGACCGGCTGGTGGAGAGCCTTCAGTGTTACCACTAGGGTTGTTTCGGCAGATCTTTCATGCGGATCGGGGGCGAGTCCTCTTTTAGCGAAGTTGTGGTCTTGATTTGGTGGTCCGGATTCGGCTCTTTGCTGTCCACTGGACCCTGTAAGCAATGATTAACTAACTCTCCTATAATCCTTGCTTTAGGCGAGATGACTTTACCTCCTCCCACCCTTACGCCCACCCTCATACCTCCCCCACCCACACTGCGTAGCGGAGACGTTCGCCTCTTCTGGATGAGAGGTGAAAGTAAGCCCTCGACGCGTCTCAGCTTCGCAGTGCACCCCTCACGTGCTCTACTACAGTGTCAGCAGGGGAGACGGTCAGAACACACTGCGTAGCTGAGAGCCTCCGAGGCTGGCGCTAGAAGTGATAAGTCCGCTGCGAGTCTGTTACGTTGAAACGCGAATGGTAGTACGTCGGAAGCGCGCACGATAGATCTAATCGTTTCGTTTTGCAAAGTATTCAATAATGGAGTTTATTTACTTTTGATTTGAGTTTGCATTGTTGTTAGGAGAGGCTTTGTATAACGTTGATAATTTTCGTTAGTCGATATTGTTGTAGAATTCTCTGGATCCCCTTGTTTACTATCGATCGAAGTTTCTTGATGGACGTAGATAATGGCGAATATTCTGGGACGGGAAATAATTATGTATGACGTAAGACAGTAATGACGAAGTTAGAAGCGATTGGTTAAATTGCGTCAAACGAGATTGATCCAGGTTATTCGGGAGTATCAAGAGACTATTTAAGTGCCGCGCTGTTTCAAAAATAAGAGATTGTTGTTGATAGTGAGTTGGAAAGTAAATTTGAGAGTGGAAAGGCGATTGAGCGATTGTATGCAGTTGTTGATGTGTGCTGAATAAAAGTAGAAAACTTCATACGTCGACTTTGTGACTTGTATGCTGATTGAGCGGGTTGCGTGAATAAACGAATCTGAGCTACACTCATCAGTACTTCAGCATTGGGGCTGAATCCACTACTGATAGAAAACACCAACATCAAACGGAGTGTAACATTTTGGGGGCCAAGCCGGGATTCACGCCATAGCCAAGGGTTCAACTGCTACAACAAGCGAGTCAACGTTACGAGAGGCAATCATCGAGGGTAGCCGCCAACGAGTTGCGTCGAGAGGGGCCAACATACTGGGACTACATCACCGATAGGTTCGGGTTGACTGCAAGGGCGAGTAGTCGCTGAAGAGTTGCTTCGTGAGCGAACAACAGATCGGGACTACGTTGCTGCCGTAAGACTACGTCGAGGGACAGTCTCGGAGCTACATCGCCAGTATTAGAGAGAGCGACGAGCGGACGTCGCGTCTACTTCAGCACAGGAGCGTATACATCAACACCAGCGTGGTGCAGCGTCGCATACGACGAGGACAGCGGGGCCTGCGTCAGCGAAGGCGACTAGTGACAAGCATCAGCGCTACTGCAGAAAGCGTGCTGTTCTAGAACAGTCTAGAAAGGTACAGCACAGTCAAGAACTTTCCAGAAAAAGAACTCTACAGTCAAGAACTTTCCAGAAAAAGAACTTTCCAGAAAAGAACTTTCCAGAAAAGAACTTTCCAGAAAAGCATTAAGATGGCTGACTTCTGGCAGAAAGGGATTGCACTGAATCTCAAAGGCAAACAGCTGACGGAGTACGTCAAGTCCCAGGAGAGAATACAAGAACGAGAATTAGAAGAGCAGCGTCGCCGTGAAGAAAGAGAATTAGAGGAACAGCGACGGCGCGAAGAAAGAGAATTTGAACTGAAGCGTCTGGAAATTGAACAGCAGCGGCAAGAAAAAGAGGAGCAGCGACGCCGAGAAGAAAGGGAGGACCAGCGTCGGCGTGACGAGATGGACGAGAGACAATTAGAGGCTGAGCGTCAGTACCAGCTAGAGTTGGCGCGTATCCAGAACAATCAGCATGCGCCACAAGTCACCAACGACCATACGGCTCCAAAATTGCCAGCTTTCGTCGACGGGAAGGACCAGATCGACAGCTATCTGGCGAGATTCGAAAGGTTCGCCGAAAGCTCCAACTGGCAACCTCGAGACTGGGCGATTCGATTAAGTGCACTTCTGACAGGGCAAGCGCTCGAAGTTTACGCCAGACTGTCGAACGATGACGCCAAAAACTACGACGTCTTGAAAGAGGCCCTGTTGCAGTGCTACAACTTTACAGAGAAGGGCTACCGTAAACGCTTCCGTGAATGCCGGCCTAAGTCAGACGAGACGCCAAAGCAGTTTGTGGAGCGCCTGTCGTCATATCTACACAAGTGGGTGGAGTTATCAGGCGAAAGGAAGTCTTACGACAGTCTCCATGACCTGATCGTGAAGGAACAATTTCTCAATGCCTGTCACAAGGACCTAGCGACCCACTTAGAAGAACAAAAGCTGCAGACGCTTAAAGATGTGACTGAGGCTGCTGAAAGATATCTCATCGCTCATGGGAAGACCCTGGGGCCACCCAGCGCAACGAAACATTTTCAGAAGACTGGAAACCATGGGAACCAGATCCAGGGAAGTCAGACGAGCCAGAGACAGACGGACTCCACGCCTCCTCCCAGGGAAGGGCATTCAAGAGGCTGTTTCACCTGCAACGCTACAGACCACAGGGCGGCTAATTGTCCTCAAAACAAAAGTAGCGGACAGCGGAGCAGTACGGACAACGCAGCGGCGGGCAACCGGCAGAGGCGGTTCTCCAATCAACGGCAAACCAGTAGATCTGACCATCAGGTGTGCGGCGGGAGCGTCATTCTTCCGAGTGAGACCGAGCGCACAGCTACCCCTGCGGACGTGCAAGAGTGCATGACCGATGGCCAACTTCTCCTTGCCAACGGAAAATCCATCCCCGTCGTCGCCAGCGCAGCTGTGACCGTCCAGAACATGCCTGTTTCAAAGGGACGCGTCGGAAATCATGAAGTGACTGTCTTAAGAGACTCTGGCTGTAGTGGGGTCATCGTCAGAGAAGACCTAATCGCTAAAGAACAGTTCACTGGCGATTCAAAATGGACACTTATGGCCGACAGCAAATGTTTGAAAGCGCCAGTTGCGAAGATTCATGTCAACACCCCTTTCTACATAGGCGAAGTCGAAGCGGTTTGCCTGAAGAAGCCGCTGTATGATTTGATGATCGGGAATATCGACGGCGCGAGACGACCCGACGACCCCGATCCAGAGTGGAGACCTGCCTCAACCCAACGCGTCGAAGTTGTGGAGGAGGATCCATTGCCGTTTCCCGATGGAGACCTTACAGAGCTGCTACGGGACAATGTGGTTACTCCGGCTCAGCCCTGCCGACCAGAGATCGTCAGTGCTGTTACTACCAGGGCCCAGGCCAAGAGAGACAAGACGTCTACGCCACTGAAGGTCGCCGACAACTCCAAAGCTGCCATCGTGGACAGAGATAAACTGATCCAGCTCCAGGAAGCTGATAGCACTTTAAACAAGTACAGGAACCGCCAAGTCCACGTGACCAAAGGCAGTGGTACAGTCTATTTTGAGGTGAAGGCTAAGATCCTGTACCGAATCTTCCAGCACCCGAGGGTCAACGGAGGGAAACCACTACGTCAAGTATTGGTACCGTTACCCCTAAGGCGCTAGGTAATGGAAGTAGCGCATGACTCAATCATGGGAGGTCACCTAGGTATCAAGAAGACGTCGGATAGAATCCAGGCGGTGTTCTACTGGCCAGGACTTCATGCGGACGTCAGCCGTTTCTGCCGATCATGCGACATTTGCCAGAAGACCATACCTCGACGAAGGGTCCCGAAAGTGCCTATGCAAAGGATGCCTCTGATCGACCGACCTTTCAAGAGGGTGGCCTTAGACTTAATCGGCGAAATAAGACCTCCGAGTGAAAAAGGTCATCGATGGGTACTGACTTTAGTGGACTATGCGACTCGGTACCCAGAAGCAGTGCCTCTGAAGAAGATTGACACTGAAACTGTTGCAGAGGCGCTAGTGGACATGTTCAGTAGACTTGGAGTGCCTGAAGAGATCCTGACAGACCTCGGGACGCAGTTCGTCTCTGACTGCATGAAGGAGGTCAACAGACTGCTGAGCATCCGGCATTTGACTACGACACCCTACCATCCGATTTGCAACGGGCTTGTCGAGAAGTTCAATGCTACGCTGAAGTCCACCCTGAAGAAACTGTGCAGCGAGCAGCCCAGACAATGGCATCGCTACATCAACGCCTTACTTTTCGCCTACAGAGAAGTACCACAGGAGTCCACCGGCTTTTCTCCGTTCGAGCTGTTGTACGGAAGAACCATCCGAGGGCCGATGCACATCCTAAAAGAACTGTGGACGAAAGAAGTAGAGACCCCAGAGGTGAAGAACAGCTACCAGTACGTGTTTGAGCTACGGGAGAAGCTGGAGCAGACTCTCGAGATAGCCAGAGAAAACCTGAAGAAGTCCCAGGACTGTGGAAAGCACTACTATGACCGTAGGGTTGTGAACAGGAAGTTTAAACCTGGCAACAAAGTGCTGGTGCTGCTACCTACTGATCACAATAAGTTGCTGATGCAGTGGAAAGGCCCGTACGAAGTGGAGACCGTGGTGGGGATCAACGACTACAAGGTGAAGGTCGGCCAGCATTCCAAGATATACCACGCCAACCTCCTTAAGCTGTAAGTGGAAAGGCCATCAGAGACTGTGCATGTGGCAACAGCAGCTGAGATCGGCAACAGCTTTGACAGCGAGGAACTGTTGGAACTGGGAGACTTCCATAGCAAAGAAGGCATCAATGATGTTAAGCTAGGACCACGCTTGACGGAAGGTCAAAAGATTGAGCTCAAGGACCTTATGGGCGAGTTTCCCCATAGCTTCAGCGATGTCCCAGGCTCTACAACTTTGGTCGAACATGAAGTCCACCTCACTTCAAATATTCCCGTTCGATCAAAACCCTTTCCGATCCCTTTCAAGGCCCGCGAATCCTTGAAGAAAGACATCGATGAGATGCTGAAGATGGGCATCATCAGGGAGTCCAGTTCCCCCTACGCGTCCCCTGTCGTGGTCGTGAAGAAGAAGGACGGGAGCAACCGAGTATGCATCGACTACAGGAAGGTTAATAAGATCACCGTCTTCGACCCTGAGCCGATGCCTACCGCAGCCGACCTCTTCCGCCAACTATCAGGGAGTAAAATATTCTCAAAGATTGACCTCAGCAAGGGTTATTGGCAAGTCCCCGTGCGTCAACAGGACATACCAAAGACTGCTTTCATAACTCCTGATGGGACGTACGAGTGCCTAAGGATGCCCTTTGGCATGGTCAACAGCGGAGCTACCCTAAAGAGAGGGATGAGGAAGATGCTCAATGGGATGGACAACGTCGTGTGTTACTGGGACGACCTGCTGGTCTACACTCGCACCTGGGAAGAGCATCTGCAGACCTTGAGGGAGCTGTTTCACCGTCTCACAGAAGCCAACCTGACCGTGAGACCCAGTAAGTGCATTCTGGGGACTGACAACGTAGACTTTATCGGCCATTCGCTGAAAGAAGGACAAAAGGGGCTTCTACTAGAAAACGTCACCAAGATTCTGAACGCTCCACGTCCCCAAACCATGAAGCAGGTGCGATCTTTCCTGGGGTTGGCTGGATATTACAGGGAGTTTGTACCAAACTACTCCGCCATCACAGCACCCTTGTCGGACCTGGTGCGGAAAGGCTGTCCAAACCAAGTGCAGTGGGGACCGTCTCAGGAGAAGGCATACCAGACTGTGCGCGACCTCCTTTCGAAGGATCCGGTGCTACGACTGCCCGATACTTCTAAGGAATTCGTCTTAAGAACAGACGCAGCGGACGAAGGCATCGGCGCCATACTGATGCAAGAACACGAAGGGAAACTATTTCCGGTCAGTTACGCCAGCAAGAAGCTGTCCAGGGCTGAGAAAAATTACTCGACCATGGAGAAAGAGTGCCTTGCCATCATATAGGGAATCCGGAAGTTCGAACTGTACCTTCAAGGAGTGAAGTTCGTGCTGCAGACTGATCATAAGCCGTTAACTTACTTGAACTCTGCCAAGTTTGTGAACAGTCGCATCATGAGATGGGCTATGTACTTGCAGAACTTTAACATGCGAGTAGAATCTATCAAAGGATCAGACAATGTTGGTGCGGACTTCCTCAGCAGAGTGTGTGAGTAAAACATTGACCGTGTAGATAAACTGTAAACATTGACAATATCCAGACAGATTTGAAGATGAAAACCATTGACTCTGTGTGAATGAACTGAGAACATTGACAGTGTTCAGACAGTCTGAAATAAGTTTTAATTCTGAACTTTGTTTGTGCATTACGTTTCAACGTTGTTGAAAGAAATTGGGTAAATTTCTTCTTGAGTGGGGGGTTATGTTACGTTGAAACGCGAATGGTAGTACGTCGGAAGCGCGCACGATAGATCTAATCGTTTCGTTTTGCAAAGTATTCAATAATGGAGTTTATTTACCTTTGATTTGAGTTTGCATTGTTGTTATGAGAGGCTTTGTATAACGTTGATAATTTTCGTTAGTCGATATTGTTGTAGAATTCTCTGGATCCCCTTGTTTACTATCGATCGAAGTTTCTTGATGGACGTAGATAATGGCGAATATTCTGGGACGGGAAATAATTATGTATGACGTAAGACAGTAATGACGAAGTTAGAAGCGATTGGTTAAATTGCGTCAAACGAGATTGATCCAGGTTATTCGGGAGTACCAAGAGACTATTTAAGTGCCGCGCTGTTTCAAAAATAAGAGATTGTTGTTGATAGTGAGTTGGAAAGTAAATTTGAGAGTGGAAAGGCGATTGAGCGATTGTATGCAGTTGTTGATGTGTGCTGAATAAAAGCAGAAAACTTCATACGTCGACTTTGTGACTTGTATGCTGATTGAGCGGGTTGCGTGAATAAACGAATCTGAGCTACACTCATCAGTACTTCAGCATTGGGGCTGAATCCACTACTGATAGAAAACACCAACATCAAACGGAGTGTAACAGAGTCTCAGCTACCGCTGTGTGCTGTCAGACAAACGTCGAATGCGCTCCCGCAAAAATACTGACAAAAAGTTTTGACGACCTATATGACCGCCTACTAGCGCCAAAACCTGATAATTACATGTACAAATACCATGAGATAATTACAAATATATAATGTGTTACGTTTGCGACGCGTACGATAGTACGTGTGGGAGGCGCACGATAAATCTGATCGTTTTGTTTTGCAAGGCAATCTATATAACAGAGTGTATTTACCTTTGATTTGATTTTGCGTTGTTGTTAGAAGAAGCTTGTTATAATAGTGAGTGTCAGCAAAGGCCGAAAAGACACTTTCGGTGGGGATTCCCTCGGTTTGTTGACGCCTGTGTACTTCCGCCAAGTAGTTCCTGTGGGCGAAAGCAGCCATTTTCGTGGGACTTTTGCAGGTTTCCACGAAAAGCTTCTCGACGGTTTTCGGTGAGTGTTTTGACACATTTATAGTATCAATACATGATTACAAATACACTTGGTACTTGCATTAGCCAACCTTGTTTTACCAGCAAGTTTTCTGTGGTGTAAAATGCCGAGAAACATGGTTGAAACGGTCTGCTTCAAATGCAATGCAGCGGCTCTGTTTTGAAGCAGTCAGCGACATGATCATAAAGATCGCAGTGTTTACTAGTCCTTGGAGCTTTGTTTTTATGCACACTGCAGTAGATTTTAATTTAATGAGGTAATCTGTGTGAGATAAATCTGCCTGACGAAAATAGTCAACGAAAACACGAGTGCTGACCCCAAAACTCGTGTGACGGTGGTGAGACAACTGTGACGTTGTGTAACCTGGAAAACACCGGTAATTCCCAGTGACGTAGCAGCCACGAAAACCTGATTTTCGGTCATTGCTGACACTCCCTAATGTTGATAATTTTCGTTGGTCGATATTATTGGAGAATATTCTAGTGTTGCTTGTTTATTATCGATCGAAGCATCTAGATAGATCTAAAGATAGTTGAGAACATTCTTGGACTGTAAAGAAAGTTGTATGACGTAAGACAGTGATGACGAAGTTTGTTTTGATTGGTTGTGGTGCGTCACCCTGGAGTTTTCTAACTTTTTCTGGAGTATAAAGAGACTATATTTGTGCCGCACTGTTTCAAAAAGAATTAACACTGTCCCCTATACGCAACGTGTCTGGGGACGTTAATCTACACAAGTCAAGTCAAGTCAAAAAGAATTGAAAGTTTATAAGAAAAAGTGAAAAGCGATTGAGCGATTGTATGCAATTGTTGATGTACGCTGAATAAAGTTGGAAAACTTCATACGAGACTCCTGCCTTGTTGCTGAGTGAACAGGTGGCGTGGATAAACGAATCCGAGTTTCACTTATCAGGATTCAAGCATTGGGGCTGAATCAACTACTGATAAAAACCAACAACGAGTGTAACATAATGGAATAATTACAATTATCAAGAGATAATTATAATTCAATCATCATTTTAAAAAATATATATATATTCGCGTGATCATGTTCAATTTTCAGCTTTGGCTCTACCAATCCGCCTGGAAATGCGCCCAAACCGAAAAATTATAATTATCACATAACAAATAAAAATTTTACTTGATAATTACAATTTGTATGTGCAAGGGCGGCTTACTAGCACCAAAACTTGCATTCACAAGTATCAGTGATAATGGTAATTAACACGTGTTCTGTGTAATTTACATGTATGACGGCCTACTAGCGCCAAAACCTGATAATTACAAATATCATGGGATAATTACAAATATCAACGACATATTTACAATGAACATGTAAAAATTGTAATTATCAAGTGAAAATTAAAATGTTTGGTTTTGCCGCATATCCAGAGGGCTTGATAGAGCCACAACTGAAAATAAACATGATCGCGCGAACATATTTGTAATTGTTCAATGATATTTGTAATTATCCCTTAATAATTATAATTATCCCATGATAATTGAAAATTATCTCATTATATTATTAATCATAAGGTATTGGCGCTAGGAAGGCGCAGCAAATACTGATAATTATTAATTAACACTGGGGATTACCGGTATCTCTGTAAATTACACGTGTTCATTTCAGTTATCTTATGATACTGGTAACTCTCGGTTTTGGCGCTAGTAGGCCGTCATACACCCACTCTCCTTCTTACAGTCGATATTATTTTAGTGCTTGTTTAAAAGTCCCCAGTTCGAAAGGCTTTGTTTACTCTTTGGCCCAAACGGATTTACCCTAAAATTCGCCTTTTTATTAAATTAAACAATGACACAAGTGGCCTTTCCTTGCTCAAACCAACCGCTAAGATTTGAATAGCCCATTTCGCTTCTGACAGGGAGTGATTTCCCCTGTTTTAACAGTACAGCCGTGTGACCTCTGACCCTATTTGGCTTCTTGGAGTGTTCCTATGTGGTGTCTGGGGTAGGGTTGGGTCTACTTTATGAACCTAAAAACCAAAAACCCTTACGAACAAATGTTTTTACGGGTTCTGTCTCTTACCGATTTAAAAATTTTTAAAAAAAATTCCAGAATGTTGGCTAGCTCTTGCTATCAATAGGCTCACAAACTACGGAATGTATTTATTTAAACAATAACTATACTTTCGGAAGTTTTTTGTTTGTTAAAGTAAGCTTTTATTTTCAATGGGGCGACACTCACTGTAAATGTTAAACGGATCTGTGGAGGGGGGCGTGGTCAAAGTGGGTCCCTGTAGTACTGTTTCATAGGGAAATGAAGCCTCTCACACCTGTTGGGTGAACTCGACACAGCGTTGCTGAGACTCGTAAAAGTACCTCTCACTAAACAGAGGCGCTAGGCAAACCTATGTCTCGACGACTCTCAGACACGCTGAGTCGAGTTCAGAGAACAGGTGGTGGCTTCTCATCATTCCATATCAACAAAGAAACGTACAGCTACACTTCTGGTTATGAAACGCAGGCGCCCTTATCCTGAACACACGAGCGTCCCTAATAAGCTATTTGCGTTTTTCTCTCTTGTTATATAATTATAATTAAGGTCTCAAACTCGTGTCAGCGTAAATCGCGTCTTAACATCGCGTTTTTTAAATGACCGAACTAAGAGATTTCTCCCCTAAAGAAGGCGACTTAATCGATTCAACAGTGATTCATATCATGCAAAGCATCCATACATAATAAATATGCGCATTCTATTTTCAAACCCTTTCATCAAGATCTGTAAAATTGTTATTCAAAAAAATAAATAAATAAAAAGATACTATCGAGTGTAACAGCATACAAGCGTATCTAAAGCTCAAAGATATGATGTGTGTAATCTTTGCCAATCATTCATTAACCAATTCCTTAAGGTCATGTTAGTTTGGTTAAGGTCAGCGAACGGTCAGTTATCGAGTATCCAGCCACTTAAGAGGTGGGAAGACAACATTCGAGAATAGACTGGCTTGACACTGAGTGAAACCATGAAACTGCTGAGGATAGAGAAAGATGTTGTAGGCCTACGCTGTAGTGCCCCAACGACTTTCGAGTTACGGGATAGGATAGAATAGGACAGCCACCTAAAGTACTCTACAACATCAATACAGGTAGTAAATCTACAACATCAATACAGTTCTCAAACAAAACAACCGGCGCCATAGCTCAGTTGGTTAGAGCGTCTGCCTAGTAAGCAGAAGGTCGAGAGTTCAAATCCCTCTGGTGCCTATCGATGTTTTTATTTTTCCTTCAAAGTTTATTTAATTCAATTCAACAACACTTTATGACCAATCACTGGTATTACATACAACCAAGTTGTAACGATTAAAAAAAGATTATTTTTTAAATCCATCACAACCCTTTTTCTTTCTTGCTGTATTAATTTTTATTCATCAGATTAACATAAGTTGTACTGATAAAGTTGTACAGTTTTCTCTTTCAAGCCTACTTTGTAACAACAGCTAGGCCTATACAACAACATAAATAATGCCAAAAAAATCCTTCATTTAGCTGGCAATAGCTCAGTTGGTTATTGCGTCTGCCTAGTAAGCATAAGGTCTAGGGTTTGAATCCCTCTGGTGCCTCACGTTATTTAAATTTTGTTTAAATTTTAAAATTATTTTTTCTAACGTATAATAGCTACATTATAACTATACGCAAGTGAAAGAGAATCCCAACTGGCGCCATAGCTCAGTTGGCTAGAGCGTCTGCCTAGTAAGCAGAAGGTCGAGGGTTCAAATCCCTCTGGTGCCTATTCATTTTTTTTTTACAAAAACCCTTTCAAGATCTGTAAAAATGTTATTAAAAAAATAAATAAATAAATAAAAAGATACTATCGAGTGTAACAGCATACAAGCGTATCTAAAGCTCAAAGATATGATGTGTGTAATCTTTGCCAATCAGTCATTAACCAATTCCTTAAGGTCATGTTAGTTTGGTTAAGGTCAGCGAACGGTAAGTTATCGAGTATCCAGCCACTTAAGAGGTGGGAAGACAACATTCGATAATGGACTGGCTTGACACTGAGTGTAACCATGAGGACTGCTGAGAATAGAGAAAGATGGAGTACGCTGTAGTGCCCCAACGACTTTCGAGTTACGGGATAGGATAGAATAGGACAGCCACCTAAAGTACTCTACAACATCAATACAGGTAGTAAATCTACAACATCAATACAGTTCTCAAACAAAACAACCGGCGCCATAGCTCAGTTGGTTAGAGCGTCTGCCTAGTAAGCAGAAGGTCGAGAGTTCAAATCCCTCTGGTGCCTATCGATGTTTTTATTTTTCCTTCAAAGTTTATTTATTTAATTCAATTCAACAACACTTTATGACCCATCACTCGATTAAAAATTTTTTTTTTTAAATCCATCACGGTTGTGCGTCACTACCGCGAGCGTCACAACCGCGTGTAACACTACCGCGTGTAACACTACCGCGCGTGTAACACTACCGCGAGTAACAGTACCGCGTGTAACACTTCCGCGTGTGTAACACTATCGCGTGTAAAACACTACCGCGAGTAGCACTACCGCGTGTAACGCTTCCGCGTGTGTTCCACTAACGAGAGAGAGAGAGAGAGAGAGAGAGAGAGAGAGAGAGAGAGAGAGAGAGAGAGATGTTGTTGTTGTTCTTCTTCTTCTTCTTCTTCTCTTCCTCCTCCACCTTCTTCTTCTTCTTCTTCTTCTTCTTCTTCTTCTTCTTCTTCTTCTTCCTTTTTTTTGCGGTCCTGATTTGGCTCGGAAGAGTCCGCTGGACCTAAAGCAACAATTAATCAATCAATCTTCCTTTTTCATCTTCTTCTTATTCTTCTAAAATAATAACTGCCATGCGACAGACAGACAGACAGATGGACACGCGCATGCAAGCGTGCACGCACGCACATACAAAATGCATATAATTTTCGAGGATTTTTAATTTAAAAAACATAATTGTATTAAAAGCAATATGAATTAAAACTAAAAATGACCAAGGTTTGGACTGCAAATGATACACACTTGAAAGTTTTGAAAAGCCTGAACGCTAACTCAATGCTTCTCGTGCCTGAACACTAAACAGATTTGAGCGCGTGTTCACACACTCAATTTCTTTTTTCTTTCGTGATACAAGACACACGCGGAAGTGTTACACGCGGTAGTGCTACCCGCTGTAGTGTTACACACGCGATAGTGTTACACACGCGGAAGTGTTACACGCGGTACTGTTACTCGCGGTTGTATTACACTCGCGATAGTGTTACACGCGGTAGTGTTACACGCGGTAGTGACGCTCGCGGTAGTGACCAGCACCCATCCATCACAACCCTTTTTCTTTCTTGTTGTATTAATTTTTATTCATCTGATTAACATAGTTGTACTTATAAAGTTGTACAGTTTTCTCTTTCAAGCCTACTTTGTAACAACAGCTATACAACAACATAAATAATGCAAAAATAAACTTCATTTAGCTGGCAATAGCTCAGTTGGTTATTGCGTCTGCCTAGTAAGCATAAGGTCTAGGGTTTGAATCCCTCTGGTGCCTCACGTTATTTAAATTTATTTTAAAATTATTTTTTCTAACGTATAATAGCTACATTATAACTATACGCAAGTGAGAGAGAATCCCAACTGGCGTCATAGCTCAGTTGGCTAGAGCGTCTGCCTAGTAAGCAGAAGGTCGAGGGTTCAAATCCCTCTGGTGCCTATTCATTTTTTTTTTTACAAAAACCCTTTCAAGATCTGTAAAAATGTTATTAAAAAAAATAAATAAATAAAAAGATACTATCGAGTGTAACAGCATACAAGCGTATCTAAAGCTCAAAGATATGATGTGTGTAATCTTTGCCAATCATTCATTAACCAATTCCTTAAGGTCATGTTAGTTTGGTTAAGGTCAGCGAACGGTAAGTTATCGAGTATCCAGCCACTTAAGAGGTGGGAAGACAACATTCAATACTGGACTGGCTTGACACTGAGTGTAACCATGAGGACTGCTGAGGATAGAGAAAGATGGAGTACGCTGTAGTGCCCCAACGACTTTCGAGTTACGGGATAGGATAGAATAGGACAGCCACCTCAAGTACTCTACAACATCAATACAGTTCTCAAACAAATCAACCGGCGCCATAGCTCAGTTGGTTAGAGCGTCTGCCTAGTAAGCAGAAGGTCGAGAGTTCAAATCCCTCTGGTGCCTATCGTTGTTTTTATTTTTTCTTCAAACGTTTATTTTTTTAATTCAATTCCACAACACTTCATTACCCATCACTGGTATTACATACAACCAAGTTGTAACGATTAATTTTTTTTTTTAATCCATCACAACCCTTTTTCTTTCTTGTTGTATTAATTTTTATTCATCAGATTAACATAAGTTGTACTGATAAAGTTGTACAGTTTTCTCTTTCAAGCCTACTTTGTAACAACAGCTATACAACAACATAAATAATGCAAAAAAATCCTTCATTTAGCTGGCAATAGCTCAGTTGGTTATTGCGTCTGCCTAGTAAGCATAAGGTCTAGGGTTTGAATCCCTCTGGTGCCTCACGTTATTTAAATTTATTTTAAAATTATTTTTTCTAACGTATAATAGCTACAGTATAACTATACGTAAGTGCAAAAGAATCCCAACTGGCGCCATAGCTCAGTTGGCTAGAGCGTCTGCCTAGTAAGCAGAAGGTCGAGGGTTCAAATCCCTCTGGTGCCTTTTCATTTTTTTTTTTTTTACAAAAACCCTTTCAAGATCTGTAAAAATGTTATTAAAAAAAATAAATAAATAAAAAGATACTATCGAGTGTAACAGCATACAAGCGTATCTAAAGCTCAAAGATATGATGTGTGTAATCTTTGCCAATCATTCATTAACCAATTCCTTAAGGTCAGCGAACGGTAAGTTATCGAGTATCCATCCACTTAAGAGGTGGGAAGACAACATTCAATAATGGACTGGCTTGACACTGAGTGTAACCATGAGGACTGCTGAGGATAGAGAAAGATGGAGTACGCTGTAGTGCCCCAACGACTTTCGAGTTACGGGATAGGATAGAATAGGACAGCCACCTCAAGTACTCTACAACATCAATACAGCTCTCAAACAAATCAACCGGCGCCATAGCTCAGTTGGTTAGAGCGTCTGCCTAGTAAGCAGAAGGTCGAGAGTTCAAATCCCTCTGGTGCCTATTGTTGTTTTTATTTTTCCTTCAAATTTTATTTATTTAATTCAATTCAACAACACTTTATGACCCATCACTGGTATTACATACAACCAAGTTGTAACGATTAAAAAAGATTATTTTTAAAATCCATCACAACCCTTTTTCTTTCTTGCTGTATTAATTTTTATTCATCAGATTAACATAAGTTGTACTGATTAAAGTTGTACAGTTTTCTCTTTCAAGCCTACTTTGTAACAACAGCTATACAACAACATAAATAATGCAAAAAAATCCTTCATTTAGCTGGCAATAGCTCAGTTGGTTATTGCGTCTGCCTAGTAAGCATAAGGTCTAGGGTTTGAATCCCTCTGGTGCCTCACGTTATTTAAATTTATTTTACAATTATTTTTTCTAACGTATAATAGCTACAGTATAACTATACGTAAGTGAAAGAGAATTCCAACTGGCGCCATAGCTCAGTTGGCTAGAGCGTCTGCCTAGTAAGCAGAAGGTCGAGGGTTCAAATCCCTCTGGTGCCTATTCATAATTTTTTTTTTTAGTAAAATATAATTATTTTGCTTGTCCCCTGTTCTTAAATACAAGTTGATCAACAAGTGTATTCGATACTGACCTGCATTAATTTGTTGACGAATCACAAAATCCATCACAACCCTTTTTCTTTCTTGTTGTATTAATTTTTATTCATAAGTTGTACTGATAAAGTTGTACAGTTTTCTCTTTCAAGCCTACTTTGTAACAACAGCTATACAACAACATAAACAATGCAAAAAAAAAAAACTTCATTTAGCTGGCAATAGCTCAGTTGGTTATTGCGTCTGCCTAGTAAGCATAAGGTCTAGGGTTTGAAACCCTCTGGTGCCTCACGTTATTTTTTTTTTTTAAATTTTAAAATTATTTTTTCTAACGTATAATAGCTACATTATAACTATACCCAAGTGAAAGAGTATCCCAACTGGCGCCATAGCTCAGTTGGCTAGAGCGTCTGCCTAGTAAGCAGAAGGTCGAGGGTTCAAATCCCTCTGATGCCTATTCATAATTTTTTGTTTACAAAAATATAATTATTTTGCTTGTCCCTGTTCTTAAATACAAGTTGATCAACAAGTGTATTCGATACGGTCACCTGCATTTATTTTTTGACGAATCACCAGGTTCTGTTACGTGCCGTTGCTGCGACACGGGAAGTTTAAAAGCCCTATACCACGATAAACTCTTATGAAACTCATTCTCCTTTGAGATCGCTTCAGCAAACTAGCACTGTTCTCAATTCCATGGGCTAGCTAGTTCTGGAAAAGAACATCTGCATGCTAACAATGAATTATTGTATCAAGTGTTATTCATCAGTTTAACTGAAGTTGTAAAGCTGTAATATAAATAATTAACATAATCTAAAATGCATGGGTCGTTACACTTGCTTTTCTCCCCAAAGTAATGTATGAATTACTTAAATTAACCTAACCATGTAAATCACCACATAGACTTTTGAACACACTGCATTCACTGCTAACAATTCATTTACATTAAAAGTCTAAAGGGCTTACAACTTCATTTATGTATGTAATAAAAAAGCGAAGTACTTATAAACGTCACTTTGCCTCTTACAGATAACTGAAGTGTCTTAAAAAATACTTATGGACCAAAGAAGTCATTTTTAAGAAAAAGATGAGTTTTTAAGTTGAACTTGAAATGGCTATGTTCGGAGAGCTGCGATGAGAAAGAGAGAGAGAGAGTGGAAGAGAGTTCCAAGTTGAAGGACCAAGCACTAAGAAGGATCGACAGCCTGCACATGAGAGTTTGTAGCGGGGTATTTGTAGCATGAGGAAGAACGAAGATTTCTAGATGGCTTGCAGAAGTGAATATTGTGGGTGAGGTAGGAAGAGGCCATGGACGCATTTGTAATAGAAAGTACAGATTTTGTAGGTAATCCTCTGAGATACAGGAAGCCAGTGAAGAACATGTATGAGTGGTATGATCAGATTTTTTTCTTTTTGAGAACCAGACGAGCAGCTGAGTTGTGAACACGTTGGAACAGAAGAGGAAGGAAGTCCAGCGAGAAGAGAGTTACAGTAGTCTAAGCGTTACAGAACATGAAATGAGTTTCGCTGTAGCGTCAGTGGTCAGACGGTTGCGGACAAGGCCTATTCCACGGGATGGCCTCGTGGTGCAGTGGATTAGTCGCCGGTTTCCTATGCCGAAGGTCGCGGGTTCGATTCCCACAAGGGGCAAACGTATGTGACTTAGGTACGAGACTATTGAGGTCACCGAGGGTTTTCTCCGGGCACTCCGGTTTCCTCCATCCCTTCAATAATGATACTGGACGCAGTCAATATAAAATTTCACAAATAAAAATTGGATTTTCTTTCCGTCTTCCAATAGCGATCTCCATGCCTTTACACCACCTGTTTGAGTGATGGATGTGTATTTGTTGTGTGTGTGTGTCAGGGTGGATGAGACATGTGAGCGTGTATGTTGGTACAGATCGCCGCGCTTTGAGCCTGATTGATTTGGGGAAAGGCGCCTATATAGCATCCATTATTATTATTATTATTATTATTATTATTATTATTATGATGATGATGATGATGATGATGATGATGATGATGATGATGATGATGATGATGATGATGATGATGATGATGATGATGGAGCTGAAAGTTGCGCATGTTTGACAGGTTTGCGGATAACATGAGAGGGTGTTGTCAAGGATAACACCAACGTTTTTGACAGAATATTACAGGAATAGTGGTTTAGCCCAAGCGTGACAATGTCTTCAGATTTGTTAGCATTGAGCTTGAGCTTGTTGGCATGCATCCAGTTAGAAATGTTTTCAAAGCAGTCAGAAGTTTGTGTCAGAATAGATGGAAGGTTTTGAGGATTGTCACTGTTTTTGAGCTGTGAATCGTCTGTGTAGAAATGGTGGAAATTGTGTCATAGTTTTAGATGATATGAGACAGATGAGATGTGTAAAGGGTGAATAGAACAAAGTCTAGAACTTACCCCTGAGGAACACCAAAAACAAGTCTGGACGGTTAAGAAAGGTGGTTGGTGATTCAGACAGATTGGAAACGGTCAAAAAGGTATGAATGGAATATGCATGACCCAAAGAAGTCTCAAATTCTACACTTTTAAACAGGTATTAATTTATTGAATTTATTTTTTTTAATTTATTTTGTTATTTATTTGTTTATTTTCATTATTTTTATTTATTAATTATTTATTTATCTTGATTTTTGTTTGGGGGGGAAATGGGATGGGAGATTTTTATTTAAAAGTAGATCTTTAAACTTGTGTTTTACTTTTAGACATTATGGTTGTGTGTTTGTATGTGTGTGTGTTTGGGTGTGCGGAAGTATAAGCCTTGAAATGGGTGACTGACCTTGCTTTTTATGTGGAGAATGGTTGTGTGTATTAGCCACCCACTTTTTTCCAACCACCCACCTTTTCCTAAGTACACAGGAGTGCTCTTTTAGTGCATGGGAGTGCAGTTGTAGTGCATGAGAGTGGTTTAAGTACAAGGGAGTTCTCTATCCGAGACGGAGAAAATCCAGTCAATTTTCGGGAAAATTTGCAAGAAAGTTCGACCTATTTCGTCGACTATAGGTGACGAACTAGGTCAACTTCTGAGATGGAAAGAGCCAATTTTGCATCAGATTTTTGCATCAGATTCTTACAATTCTAGAAGAAATTTGCGTTCTTTCCGTCAAAAAATCACTTTCCGATTCTTACATTCTTAGTAAAACCCAGTTTTGGTGTTCTACATACTTGTGTGTGTGTGTGTGTGTGTGTGTGGGTGTGTGTGTGTGTGTTCCCCTCGTCTTTTAATGCCACACGATTGTTGTGGAAAACGTGTATAGTGTTCATACAATATACACTTGCAGTCCGGGCACTTTCAAAAGAGTTTCCTTCTACTTCATAGAAAGACAATTTCTGGTTACTGATAAGACCATCAAACCCTCGATCTCTTATCAGAAATTGGAGCCGTTTAAGGCAACCTTCACTAAAACAAGGGTAATTATTTCAATCAGCTGGCGCCATAGCTCAGTTGGTTAGAGCGTCTGCCTAGTAAGCAGAAGGTCGAGGGTTCAAATCCCTCTGGTGCCTTTCGTTGTGGTGTGTGTGTTTTTTTTCTTCAAAACTTTCATTTATTTTATGACCGAAAATAGTACTACATTAAAGCAATACGTAAGTAATTCACTCAACTTGCGCCATACTAAGTAGTTAGAGCGTCTGTCTGTTGTTGTTTTTTTTTAAATCTCCATCACCCCCACTCCCCATTTTTTGGCTATACGGCCCCTCCCTGGCATAGGAGCCTTATTTAATACTGGCTGATGATGTTGTAGAAAATAAAAGGACAAAGTTCAAAGGTCTGTCTAGTAAGCAGAAAGTCGAGTTTTGCCTTTTGGTTTTTAGTTTTAAAATTACAAATTAACACAATGGCGGTAATATAAACAAACAAAAAATATCACGAAAGAGGAAAAATACTTTTAAAAAAGGCACCAGAGGGATTTGAACCCTCGACCTTCTGCTTACTAGGCAGACGCTCTAACCAACTGAGCTATGGCGCCACCTGATAGCCGAAGTATCAATTGTTTAGGTATAGATTTCCCTTAACCGGCTTGATTCCTGATAAACGAAGCGACCGACCCGTTCGCTGACCTTGTAGTGATCTCCGTAAACTGCTGTTAAATTACAGGATTTAATCTTGGGATACTTCGGATCGTGTGGTTTTTTTCAATGAAGTTCCTAAGGTTCCTTCCAAATCCTGCTGTCAGCTCAGCCACAGCCTATCTGTGGATTGCAGGCCCATGAGCAGCCCTTTGAGCTGTACAATGCGCATCATGACCAGACAGCTGTTTCTACTCTGGGAGCGTCTTCAGTGATTACGGGGTTGGTGAGACACAGAAAACTTGGATCAAGTGCCACCACAAGACTATCTCGACCGGCTAAGAAATGGTGCAGACAGTTTGCATGCCAACGTTTCCTCTAGTGCGCTGCTGCAAGGCAGAGGATCCAATGCAATCAAATCTCCACTTGTATGTCGCACAACTCCATGTAGCAGAGACATGCTCGGGGCGCAAGGGAAAATCGACCAGTTACTGTCGTAAAAAGAAGTAGGCCTTGAGCTTCCGGCGAAAATAGTGGACATCTGAAGATTAACCAAGCTGGACCTGATAGAAGATTGGTAGTGACGAATTTTCGACTTGAGGTTTGGCAGCTCTGCCACTCGCTTGTGGAACCAGAAGGCATGATGCCAAGAAGTTTATTTCAAGGGAAGGTAAACATAAGCGGTGTCTATGACCCAGAACTAAAGCAGAATCTACCCTATGCAAATACCCATAAGCAAGGGGCAACCACCAGGCTCCATTTTTATTAATGATATTAATATTAATTTTATGTAAACGAGTGCCATATAAGGAATGTAAAATAAGATGGATGAGCTGTGTAAAACTAGCTGACCTGTTGAGCCGGAGTTCCAAGATGTGGATACGGAACATGGCTTCGCTGCAGTAGTTGAGGTAGTCCTCCTCGTCGTCCTTGGACATGGACACCTGGTTCTGCTGGTACCACGCCTGCTTCTTCTGCAGCTCTTGCGTCTCCTGAAACATCATCAACATCGTCGATGTCATAACCAATCATTTTCATGGTCACCATCGTTTTTATCCATTATCATCGTCGTGGTCGCAGTCGCTGTCGCTGTCATCGTTATTTGGGATCGCCCTTGTCTTGCAGCACTTAACGTTGCAATTTCCTGAAAGAGGTAATAAAGTTGTCTGGTCTTGTCTTGTGTCTTATCTTATCTTATCTTATCTTATCTTACCTTATCTTATCTTACCTTACCTTGCCTTATCCTATCAAGGACAATCTTCTGTAGAGATTTTGCTGCTGATAATACATCAACAGCAAAACCACCAAACACAACTCCTCCCCTCCCCCCTCCCTCACACCCCCCGCCCCTTCTCTCCCCTGCCACCTCTTGGGAGTGCCGGGGGTTTCTGTATGGAAATTTAGTGCTTCAAATTCCCACTGTCGCTGTCTTTCTCTTATGTTCTTTCTCATTCCTACTCTGTGCTATCGATCTACTATAATATCTTCTACTTCGCTAGACCAGTCACCTACCTTTTATCTTGAAAACTCTTCCGGGACAAACTTCCTCATTTGCGTGTGATGTCTGTTGGATCAGCTTGGGAATATTGGACGCTTTTTGCCAAATGGTCACTGGGACTTCCTATGATATTATTATTTGGCAGTGTAGGCATTTTATATGTATGTGTTTTGTTTATATTTTATAATGATGTTTGTATTCTATTTTGTTTTTTGTAAACGGGGGTTCGATAAATTAGAGTATTGCCTCAGCGTCCCCTGCGTGGGATGCCTTTATTGTAAAGTGACTGGCTTGTGGAGTGGTTTCAGTTTTACCACTAGGGCAGATTTTTGTATGTGGATCAGGGGTGAGTCCTCTTTCAGCCAAGTTGTGGTCTTGATTTTGTGGTCCTGATTCGGCTCTTTGCAGTCCGCCGGACCCTGTAAACAATGAATAACTAACTAACTAACCAGACACAACCCAATCAACCACCAAAACACCTGAGTGATTTAGTTCGTTTGTCGACGAGCAGCATTATGTAAGTCTTCTGTGAATTTTGGCTTGCGATATATAAATCAAACCACCAACCCAACAAAACCCTCAAAGAAACCTAAGTTTCCAAAACAACCCTGGGTGAGCTAGATCTCCTTGTCGAGGAGCAGCTTTTTTCTCCTTTCTTGTTTTTAAAAAAAGTCTTCTGTGAGTTTTACTTGCGATATATACAGCAAACAAAATCCCAAGGAAACTGACCTTTTCAAACCGATCCTGGTTGAGCTTCGCTTTGCTGACGAGCCGTGCTTTGAAGCCCTCTGTGAGTTTTCGCTTGCGATGTATATATGTTACCGGCAAAGTGTGAAATCCCGCATTGTATAGAATGCCTAGATAAAGTATAGAATGCCTGCCTAGATAAAGTATAGAATGCCTGAAATCTTATCTAAGCATTCTATACAATAGCGGAATTTCACACATTGCCGACATTTAAAAAAATTGTTTTTGCAAGGCCTGAAATTACCTTGACCTTCAAGATCAACGAAAAAACGGAACAAACATAAAAGATCAATCTATCATCTCAAAATACAACAAGCTTGGACTTTATATCTCTCATAGTTTGTGGTCAAAATCACTTCAAAGTACCTATACTAACCCATTTTGGACAACTCCAGTGACGTTGACCTTGGAGTGAGTGAGGTTTACCAAATTGGTATAGTATGCGTGTCTCATTGATATACCTACAATGCATCAAAGAATCATAAATTCAATTTTAATAACCTAAAAAAAGTGAAATTTTGAAAAGAAATGTCATTTTTGGACTAACATTTGTTGACCTTGACCTTGAAGTGAAGTCATTGATTCATTTATCATTGTGACAGACGGACCAGTTTACCCTGCTTACTTGACTATTTAGCCTTGTTTGGTCAGTGTAATCTTAGAGTGTTAATGTAGTATAGAGCAGACGATGACAGTATAACGGAGGTACACACACTGCGAGCTTGACGCAAACAGTGCAGTGACGTCAGCACTGTGTGCCTTGGATCGGAAAGCTTATCCAATGGGACTCAGGCAGAGCGGTTAGAGCCGGTTCTGAATGGGTCAAAACCTAGCATAGATTGAGTCAGTCCTATGAAATACGCTGAAGTCTACACAGCTAGACCGGAGCAGAGAAAAATCTCCACTCATAGACCAGGAAGCAGGACTTTGTGAATCTTAGAATTCAATCAAGTAGCCACGAGCCTGACTTTGTCAAACAGGTAAATGAACATACTTCTGTTTCATCGTGATATATTTATATTATTGTTGAAATTATGTTTGTGGAATTTGCAATGCATAAACTTGAATTGTTCGTCCAACGTTGCGTGACCACGTGGCGAAACACGACCGGTTGCGCTGCCATGTTGTATACCTGACGGAACCACTGTTGTTTCACCTATATGTATGTTTGCAGACCAGTGGCTGTACCAGTGAATGTTTATAATATTATTAATTCTGTATGTGTATAGTTAGCCACGATGTATATTTATGTATGTATAGGAAATTAGAGTTGAGATTCCAGTGGACCACGGACGTAGCAGAATGTTCGTCGCTTATGTATAGAGATGTGGAGCTATCACTGAGGGCTACTTTGGCTTTCAGTGAGACGCTCTGCACAGACCTATTTTTCAAGGTTGTGCAGAAGTTCGTCTCTTATGTTACAGACGAACAGGCAATATATAACGTGCGCCCAACTCCCCAGAAAACACGAGTTGGCTGTTTAGCCTCTACAGCACAGGACGGAGAGAGCAACCCTGGAAAACACCCTCCAAGACACCACAGCGTGTCAAGGGACCAACCTACACGACGACCCAGCTTGTACCAGAAGCTACCTCAACAAAGGGCTTCAAACCCGCTTCACACAAGCTAAGTGCATAGGAAAAAAGTGCACTAAAACTGATAGAAGGACCACTGTTACGTTGAGACGCTCATGATGGTGCGTGTGAAATGCGCACGATATTATGTGTGAAGCGCGTGCAATGGTAGGCTTGTGAGTGACGCGCGCGATGGATCTGTTCGTTTTGTTTTTGCAACGCATGCAGTAATAGAGTGTATTTATCTTTGATTTGATTTTGCGTTGTTATTAGTAGAGGCTTTGTGTAACGTTAGTGTTTTTAGTTGGTCGATATTGTTTGAGAATTTTCGGGAATCAGTTGTTTACTATCGATCGAAGCGTGTGGATTATTCTGTTGGTTACCATGGAAGCTTCCATTCCAAATGGGGTTGTATGACGTGAGTCACGTGATGATGAAATTAATTTTGATTGGTTGTGGTGTTTTATGTAGGATTATTCTCGTTTGTTCCCGTGTATGTAGAGACTATATAAGCGCCGCAATGTTTAAAAATGTTGAGAGTTGTTGATAGTGAGTTGGAAAGTGAAATTTGAGAGTGGAAAGGCGATTGAGCGATTGTATGCAGTTGTTGATGTGTGCTGAATAAAAGTGGAAAACTTCATACGTCGACTTTGTGACTTGTATGCTGCTTGAGCGGGCTGCGTGGATAAACGAATCTGAGTTACACCCTATCAGGAATTCAGCATTGGGGCTGAATCAGATACTGATAGAAAACACCAACATCAAACCGAGTGTAACATTTTGGGGGCCAAGCCGGGATTCACGCCATAGCCAAGGGTTCAACTGCTACAACAAGCGAGTCAACGTTACGAGAGGCAGTCATCGAGGGTAGCCGCCAACGAGTTGCGTCGAGAGGGGCCAACATACTGGGACTACATCCGATAGATTCGGGTTGACTGCAAGGGCGTGTAGTCGCTGAAGAGTTGCTTCGTGAGCGAACAACAGATCAGGACTACGTGGCTGCCGCAGGACTACGTCGAGGGACAGTCTCGGAGCTACATCGCCAGTTTTACAGGGAGCGACGAGCGGACGTCGCGTCTACTTCAGCACAGGAGCGTGTACATCAACACCAGCGTGGTGCAGCGTCGCATACGACGAGGACAGCGGTGCCTGCGTCAGCGAATACAATACAAGGTTATTGCTTTAGGTCCAGCGGACTCTTCCGAGCCAAATCAGGACCAGAGAGACGTTATCTTAAAATATTATAAAATGATTTAAGTCTTAAAAAACAAGCCTGTTACTCTTAAATACACAAACAAACTTTCACATGACACCTCTTTAAGAGACTTCTTTAAAACTGATGTATTAAAAATATATTCTCTTTCTTCAATCAAATCACTAAATTCAGTCCTAATAAAATCCAAACTAAACAAAACATGTCGATACAATTTATATGCGATAGAACAAACCAACATCATGTAAAAATTGAAACAGATGTTGACCATTACATACTTTAAAAATCTCTTTGAAAGGTATGGAACCAAAATATGTTTCTCTTTCCTCAATCAAATCAGCACATTCAGACATAAAATGGCGAACAGAAAAAGATTGATCACATGCAAAGCACCATGGTGGTTCTTCTCCTTTTAAAAGGAAACTGTGGGTGACATAAGTATGCCCAATATGAAGGCGAGATAACACTGTTTCCTCTCTGCGAGTGGACGCAAAGTTAGGCAAAGAAGTGGACAAATCGGGAAGAATTTGAAATAATTTGTTGTTGACATGGTTAGACCAGTCAATCTGCCACAGTCGTTTACAATAAGATCCAGTCATACAACGTAGGTCAGAGTAGGGCACAAACTGGAAAATCTCTGGAGGGAAATCGAGATGTAGAGCATCTTTAGCCGCCCTGTCTACTGCAATATTGCCGCGGATGCCCATGTGACCAGGGACCCACATAAAAACTATCTTTTTACCCTCAGAAACAAGTTGTGTATGGAGGTCATGGATCTCTGCCAGAAAAGGGTGTGATATCTTTCTCGTGGAAAGAGCCTGAAGTGCTGACAATGAATCGGACATGATTAAAAATGAGGTTCTTTTGGATTGATAAACTTGTTTCAGAGCTAAATGAATTGCCTTGAGCTCAGCTGTATAAACAGAACAAAAATCAGGTAAACGCTGTTGCAAAGGCTGGTCTAAGTGTCTCTCGGAGACAGACGCAGCAGCAACTGAATCTCCTTTCTTTGACCCGTCTGTAAAAAGTTGTTCATATCCTGGGTATAAAGCACACTGTTCTAAATAAAGTTGGTTATATACGGTTTCGGATGTATTGTTTTTAAGGAAAGCGGACAACTGCCAATTAATGTTTGGGGTACATAATTTCCATGGGGGAGCTTCAGTCCGAAGTTCATCGTCGTTGATGGAAGCAACATCAATGCCTGCTTTTTCCAGATGAGCTTGCATTCTGATGCCAAACGGAGGAATTGTGTTAGGTTTGGCTTCAAATTTCTGAACAAAATCTGGGTTGAAAACACAGTCATAAGCAGGGTTCATAGGATCAGTTTTTAATTTTAAATAGTAATTCATTGACAATTTTGTACGTCTCAGCTCCAGCGGAGGTTCGTTAGCTTCCACGTAAAGGCTTTCACAAGGGGAAGTGCGAAACGCACCCAAAGCAATGCGTAGTGCCTGATGGGCAACTGGATCTAGCATCTTAAGATAAGATTTTCTAGCAGAACCATAGACAATGCAACCATAGTCTAACTTGGATCTAATTAAAGAACGATATAACAGCAATAAAGTTTTCTTGTCAGCACCCCAGTCTGTACCACTGATAACCTTGAGCAAATTGCAGGCCTGTTGACATTTAGTTTTCAAAATTTTCAGATGAGGAATGAAAGATAGCTTTTGATCAAAAATAACACCCAAAAATTTGACTTGTTTGACCGCCTTTATTTGAGTTTTATTGAGGAGAATAGTAGGGTCTTGAATAATTCCCCGGTGCTGGGAAAAGTGAATACATTCAGTTTTTGCTTCAGAAAATTTAAAACCATTTTGTAAAACCCAGTCTTCAACGGCCTTGACACATAACTGTAGCTGACGTTCTGCAGATGCCAAAGTTTTACCTTTGGCTACCAATGCAAAATCGTCGACAAATAAAGAATTGTCAATTCCCCGTTTAACGGAACGAACAATGTTATTTATTTTAATATTAAACAGCAAGGGAGACAAGATGCTACCCTGAGGCACTCCCATCTCCTGTTCTCTCGTAGCTGACAAAGATCCCCCAACCTTAACCTGAAAAATTCTGTCTGTTAGAAAATTGGATATAAACAGAGGTAAATGTCCCTTCAAACCCATTTCTTGTAAATCTGAAAGAATGCCATATTTCCATGTGGTATCATAAGCTTTTTCCAAATCAAACATGATGGCAACGACATGTTCACCCTGGACGAACGCGTTACGGATAAAAGTTTCCAGTCGCACCAGGTGGTCAACAGTACTTCGACCACTTCGAAAGCCACACTGAGTGTTGGATAAGATATTATTGGTTTCGAGATACCACAGTAAACGAGAATAAACCATTCTTTCCAGTGTCTTGCATAAGCAAGACGTTAAGGCTATTGGTCTATAGTTTGTCGGGTTAGTATGGTCTTTGCCAGGTTTAGGGATGGGTACAATAATGGCCTTTCTCCAGGAGGGAGGAAAGGTGCCAGTGATCCAGAGCTGATTGAAGATGTCCAGCAGTTGAGACCGTGAGTACCTTGTTAAATGTCTGAGAAATTGATAATGTACATCATCCGGTCCAACTGCTGAATCTGCACTTTTGTTAATTGCATCATCAAGCTCGACTAATGAAAATGGAATGTTGTAATCTTCAGAATTATCGGAGGTAAAATTTAACTGTTGTTTTTCTTTACAGGTTTTAACTGTTTGAAAAGGGACAGAATAATGTTCAGAGGAAGAATTTGCAGCAAAAGAAGAAGCCAAAAGATCAGCTACTAATTTTTTATCTCCGATTATGTCACCCTGCACAGTAAGGCATGGGCTCACCTGTTTGTTACTTTTATTTTTAAGTTTGCGGACTACTTTCCACACCTTCGACAGTTTCGCTTTCGAGTTAAGCGTGGAGCAGAAACCTCTCCACGATTCTCTTCTCTTTCGTTTGAAGAGCTGTCGGCAGTGCGCTCGCAAACGTTGGTGGTTTTGTTTATTTTCAGTGCTTGGGTGTAAAAACATAGTTCTTAAAGCTTTTTTACGAGCTTGCTGAAGTTTTCGACATTCATCGTCAAACCAGGGTTTTTTAAGTGTGTGAGGGTTTGACGAAGTTTGCGGAATGGACTCCTTGGCACTGTTAATAACTATGTCAGTATAAAGCTGTATTGGATCTAAGGCATTTGAAAATTCCTGGTTCTTAGCACGTAGCTGGGCCTCAGACAGGTTAGAAAACAGACTCCAGTTAGCTTGTTTCAGTTTCCACCTGCCATGAGTTTGCTCAAGGTTATCTGAATCATGTTTTAATAAAACCGGGAAATGGTCGCTGCCATGGAGATCTTCTAAAACTGTCCATTTAAAATCCAAAAGTAAGGAGGGATCACAGATCGATATATCAATGTGGGACAAAGAAGCAGTTCTAGAACAGGAAAAAGTTGGAGCACCCTCGTTCAAAGTTACTAGGTTTAACGAGTCTAAAATGTCTTCAATTATTTTACCCTGAGAATCGGTACGATCACTACCCCACAGGGGAGAGCGTCCATTAAAATCTCCCAACAACAAAAAAGGGGGAGGTAACTGTTGGACCAAATTCTCAAGTTCACTTTTAGTTACATTTATTGATGGTGTCAAATATAGAGAACAAACTGTGAGGGATTTAAAAAGAGATACTCTAGCTGCAACTGCTGGTAAACTTGTATTAAGTAAAATTGGATTAAATGGGACATTTCTATGGATAAAGAGTGAAACGCCTCTAGAAGATAAACAATCTAGAGAGGAATAACCAGTAATATCCATAGGATGTTTTTCTGACAGGAGAGTTTCCTGAAGGGCCAATACTTCAGGTCGATGCTCTGTCAGCAGACAGCATAGCTCCTCATAATTTGCCCTTATCCCTCGGATGTTCCATTGTAAAATGGACATAAAAATTAAGTAAAAGAATGCTAAAAGTTTCATCTCCGAGAGCACAATTATGTCTCTGTATCTTTTGGACCCTCGTCCATCTCTTCATGTTCCATCAACCCCCCGAAACGGTTCTCCGTTTCGAGAGGCTGCTGGGGCTTGGAAGAAAGGGGTCCGGGCCTTTGATTCTTTGTCAAAGAC
Source organism: Oncomelania hupensis (assembly GCA_036898135.1). Classification (NCBI taxonomy): domain Eukaryota; kingdom Metazoa; phylum Mollusca; class Gastropoda; order Littorinimorpha; family Pomatiopsidae; genus Oncomelania; species Oncomelania hupensis. The sequence continues at coordinate 81,128,978 of CM072513.1, forward strand.
CCGGAACCCGAGCTGCCAGCGGACTTCCTCCCCCTCTCCCCAGCACCAGATTTTATATCTTCCCTCTCCCCTTCACCCCTGCCAATCTTTCCCTCTCCTCCTCTGACGCTCTTCTGCTGGGTAACTAGGATTTTAGTCGCCCCAGCAACTACCCGGTCGCTAAAACCGGTCGTTGCTGGTGCGGTGGCATGAGGCCTAGCCTCCTTCGTGGCAGGAGTGACGGCTTTTGTCACGGCCGTCTGCGTGTTGTGGGTGACGGTTGGGGACGTGCCTGTCGGCACGTTCTCCAGTGGAATCGGTGGGGCTGGAGAAACCCCCTTCTGGGCAAACAACGCTAGCATCTTTTCTAAAGCATCCATCCGTTTGCACAACGTGTCCAAGATCTGTGTTATTTTACTCATGGCAGTGTCCAATTGCGGGTGTGTGCTAGCTTCCACATGAGATGTGGAACCCACCACAGACGCAAAGGACCTCTCTTTCAGAACTGGCCTACTTTGGAGAACTTTTTTCCTTGCGTCGCCAAAGGAGCAACTCTCAGTGGCCCGCACCTTTTGGATTTCCAGCTCCAACTGCCACTGAGGACAGTCTTTGGAGCTGGACGAATGATTCCCGGCGCAATTCACACAGCAAATCGGATTTTTGCATTCGTTTTCGTGTTTCTCTTTACCACAATCACGACATATTTCCTTACTTTTACAGTTCTTGCTACCGTGACCAAATCTTTGGCACCGGTAGCATCGCAACGGTGATGGTACAAACGGCGTCACCTTCACCCTAAGGTACCCCACCTTGAGTGACTCCGGCAATTTGGCCATAGCGAAGGTCACAAAAAGTGTGTTGGTGGGGATACGTTGGGATCCCTTGGTGACGAAGACCCGCTGGACTGCTGTGACCCCCTGGCTGGAGAGCTCACCACGGATTTCCAATTCTGACATGTCGATCAAATCCTGACATCGGATGACTCCCTTGGAGGAATTCAACCGTCCATGCACAGAAACTTTGATTTGTCTATCAACGAAGACAGTCGAATCCCTCTTTAGAAGACTATCCGATGCCCTTTTGGTTGAGCACTCCACCAGGTAGGCCCCAGATCTCAGTTTTTTCACATCTTTGAACCCGATTGTGCAAACGGATTGAAAACCCTTCTGTATTGCGAACGGAGACAGCTTGCCTAGTGGCATAGCCGGATCCGCCCCCTCTACAACCAAAAAACGAGGCCAGGCCCCTTCTACCCCCGATGCACAAGCTTTCTGTCTCGTGTCCATGTCACTGTCCGTGTCCGAGTCCGGTCCGTCATCACGCAGTCGTCGTTTATTTGTGGAAGCCATGTTATTAATTTATGAATTCATCCCCCCTGCTCCCCACCCACCACGGAGTCCAACAAGGGGATGCGTCCAAGCGGAAAATCCAGCAAGGGAGCGCACCAGGGCTACAGGGGGGATATACACCCAGACAATCCCGCACTGCCACTACGGTTTTGTTCAAGTTTGACCCATGAGCCGCAGCCTTCTAGCAGAGCTAGGGCAATACACGACCAGCCGCTTGACTGACGCGGGCCACGCCAGCCTCCCGTCTAGGAGAAGTCCGGGCCAAAGAGGTGTGTTAGTGTGAGGGACCGCAGTCCCTCAGTGACCTCAACCTCCAGGATCCCATTCTCCCCCGACACGGGTTGCCCTGCACGGCAAACGCAGGGGGCCAAGAGAAGGCCACAGAGAAAAAGAAGGGTGGAAAAAGAAGGAATGATGGGGAAAAAGAAGACAGGGAAAGTCCGGTAAGGCAGAAGAAAGGGAGTCAAAACTGCATAGTATACTGGGAGAATTTAAGGGTGAAGAGAATATAGATGAAAGGACCAATAAGACAGAAACAAGACAAAAGAGAAGAAAAAGGGGTAGGCAACTTGGTCACCCAGCCAGAGAGAGGCATGGGGTCCACCCCCGGCGCGCGGAGCCGAGCCCGTGGGGGCTGCGTCAGCGAAGGCGACTAGTGACAAGCATCAGCGCTACTGCAGAAAGCGTGCTGTTCTAGAACAGTCTAGAAAGGTACAGCACAGTCAAGAACTTTCCAGAATAGAACTTTCCAGAAAAAGAACTTTCCAGAAAAGCATCAAGATGGCTGACTTCTGGCAGAAAGGGATTGCACTGAATCTGAAAGGCAAACAGCTGACGGAGTACGTCAAATCCCAGGAGAGAATACAAGAACGAGAATTAGAAGAGCAGCGTCGCCGTGAAGAAAGAGAATTAGAAGAGAAGCGTCTAGAAAAGGAAGAGCAGCGTCGCCGCGAAGAACGAGAATTAGAAGAGAAGCGTCTAGAAAAGGAAGAGCAGCGTCGCCGTGAAGAAAGAGAATTTGAACTGAAGCGTCTGGAAATTGAACAGCAGCAGCAAGAAAGAGATCGTCAGTACCAGCTAGAGTTGGCGCGTATCCAAAACAATCAGCATGCGCCACAAGTCACCAACGACCATACGGCTCCAAAATTGCCAGCTTTCGTCGACGGGAAGGACCAGATTGACAGTTATCTGGCGAGATTCGAAAGGTTCGCTGAAAGCTCTAACTGGCAACCTCAAGACTGGGCAATTCGACTGAGTGCACTTCTGACGGGGCAAGCTCTCGAAGTTTACACCAGACTGTCAAACGATGACGCCAAAAACTACGACGTCTTGAAAGAGGCCCTGTTGCAGTGCTACAACTTTACAGAGAAGGGCTACCGTAAACGCTTCCGTCAATGCCGGCCTAAGTCAGACGAGACGCCAAAGCAGTTTGTGGAGCGCCTGTCGTCATATCTACACAAGTGGGTGGAGTTATCAGGCGAAATGAAGTCTTACGACAGTCTCCATGACCTGATCGTGAAGGAACAATTTCTCAATGCCTGTCACAAGGACCTAGCGACCCACTTAGAAGAACAAAAGCTGCAGACGCTTAAAGATGTGACTGAGGCTGCTGAAAGATATCTTATCGCTCATGGGAAAACCCTGGGGCCACCCAGTGCGACGAAACATTTTCAGAAGACTGCAAACCATGGGAACCAGGTCCAAGGGAGCCAGACGAGCCAGAGACAGACGGACTCCACGCCTCCTCCCAGGGAAGGGCATTCAAGAGGCTGTTTCACCTGCAACGCTACAGACCACAGAGCGGCTAACTGTCCTCAAAACAAAAGTAGCGGGCAGCGGGGCAGTACGGACAATGCAGCGGTGGGCAACCGACAGAGACGTTTCTCCAATCAACGGCAAACCAGTAGATCTGACCATCAGGTGTGCGGCGGGAGCGTCATTCTTCCGAGTGAGACCGAGCGCGCAGCTACTCCCGCGGACGTGCAAGAGTGCATAACCGATGGCCAACTTCTCCTTGCCAACGGGAAATCCATCCCCGTCGTCGCCAGTGCAGCGATGACCGTCCAGAACATGCCTGTTTCCAAGGGACGCGTCGGAAATCATGAAGTGACTGTCCTAAGAGACTCTGGTTGCAGTGGGGTCATTGTCAGAGAAGATCTAATCGCTAAAGAACAGTTCACTGGCGATTCAAAATGGACACTTATGGCCGACAGCAAATGTGTGAGAGCGCCAGTTGCGAAGATTCATGTCAACACCCCTTTCTACATAGGCGAAGTCGAAGCGGTTTGCCTGAAGAAGCCGCTATACGATTTGATGATCGGGAATATCGACGGTGCGAGGCGACCCGACGACCCCGATCCAGAGTGGAGTCCTGCCTCAACTCAACACGTCGAAGTTGTGGAGGAGGATCCATTGCCATTTCCCGATGGAGACCTTACAGAGCTGCTACGGGACAATGTGGTTACTCCGGCTCAGCCCTGCCGACCAGAGATTGTCGGTGCCGTTACTACCAGGGCCCAGGCCAAGAGAGACAAGACTACTACGCCATTGAAGGTCGCCGACAACTCAAAAGCTGCCATCGTGGACAGAGATAAGCTGATCCAGCTCCAGGAAGCTGATAGCACTTTAAACAAGTAAAGGAACCGCCAAGACCACGTGACCAAAGGCAGTGGCACGGTCTATTTTGAGGTGAAGGCCAAGATCCTGTACCGAATCTTCCAGCACCCGAGGGTCAACGGAGGGAAACCACTACGTCAAGTCTTGGTGCCGTTACCCCTAAGGCGCCAGGTGATGGAAGTAGCGCATGACTCAATCATGGGAGGTCACCTAGGCATCAAGAAGACGTCAGACAGAATCCAGGCGGTGTTCTACTGGCCAGGACTTCATGCGGACGTCAGCCGTTTCTGCCGATCATGTGACATTTGCCAGAAAACCATACCTCGAGGAAGGGTCCCTAAAGTGCCTATGCAGAGAATGCCTTTGATCGACCGACCTTTCAAGAGGGTGGCCTTAGACTTAATCGGCGAAATAAGACCTCCGAGTGAAGAAGGTCATCGGTGGGTACTGACTTTAGTGGACTATGCGACTCGGTACCCAGAAGCAGTGCCTCTGAAGAAGATTGACACTGAAACTGTTGCAGAGGCGCTAGTGGACATGTTCAGTAGACTTGGAGTGCCTGAAGAGATCCTGACAGACCTCGGGACGCAGTTCGTCTCTGACTGCATGAAGGAGGTCAACAGACTGCTGAGCATCCGGCATTTGACTACGACACCCTACCATCCGATGTGCAACGGGCTTGTCGAAAAGTTCAATGCTACGCTGAAGTCCACCCTGAAGAAACTGTGCAGCGAGCAGCCCAGACAATGGCATCGCTACATCAACGCCCTACTTTTCGCCTACAGAGAAGTGCCGCAGGAGTCCACCGGCTTTTCTCCGTTCGAGCTGCTGTACGGAAGAACCATCCGAGGGCCGATGCACATCCTAAAAGAACTGTGGACGAAAGAAGTAGACGCCCCAGAGGTGAAGAACAGCTACCAGTACGTGTTTGAGCTACGGGAGAAGCTGGAGCAGACTCTCGAGATAGCCAGAGAAAACCTGAAGAAGTCCCAAGACTGTGGAAAGCACTACTATGATCGTAGGGCTGTGAGCAGGAAGTTTAAACCTGGCAACAAAGTGCTGGTACTGCTACCTACTGATCACAATAAGTTGCTGATGCAGTGGAAAGGCCCGTACGAAGTGGAGACCGTGGTGGGAATCAACGACTACAAGGTGAAGGTCGGCCAGCATTCCAAGATATACCACGCCAACCTCCTTAAGCTGTACGTGGAAAGGCCATCAGAGACTGTGCACGCAGCCACAGCAGCTGTGACCGACGACAGCTTTGACAGCGAAGAACTGTTGGAACTGGGAGACTTCCACAGCAAAGAAGGCATCGATGATGTTAAGCTAGGACCAAGCTTGACGGAAGGTCAAAAGATGGAGCTCAAGGACCTTATGGGCGGGTTTCCCCACAACTTCAGCGATGTCCCAGGCTCTACGACTTTGGTCGAACACGAAGTCCACCTCACTTCAAATATTCCCGTTCGATCAAAACCATTCCCTATCCCTTTCAAGGCCCGTGAATCCTTGAAGAAGGACATCGATGAGATGCTGAAGATGGGCATCATCAGGGAGTCCAGTTCCCCCTACGCGTCCCCTGTCGTGGTCGTGAAAAAGAAGGATGGGAGCAACAGAGTATGCATCGACTACAGGAAGGTTAATAAGATCACCGTCTTCGACCCTGAGCCGATGCCTACCGCAGCAGACCTCTTCCGCCAACTGTCGGGGAGTAAAATATTCTCAAAGATTGACCTCAGCAAGGGTTATTGGCAAGTCCCCGTGCGTCAACAGGACATACCAAAGACTGCTTTCATAACTCCTGATGGGACGTACGAGTGCCTAAGGATGCCCTTTGGCATGGTCAACAGCGGAGCTACCCTGAAGAGAGGAATGAGGAAGATGCTCAATGGGATGGACAACGTCGTGTGTTACTGGGACGACCTGCTGGTCCACACCCACACCTGGGAAGAGCATCTGCAGACCTTGAGGGAGCTGTTTCACCGTCTAACGGAAGCTAACCTGACCGTGAGACCCAGTAAGTGCATTCTGGGGACTGACAACGTAGACTTTATCGGCCATTCGCTGAAAGAAGGACAAAAGGGGCTTCTACTAGAAAACGTCACCAAGATTTTGAACGCTCCACGTCCCCAAACCAAGAAGCAGGTGCGATCTTTCCTGGGGTTGGCTGGATATTACAGGGAGTTTGTACCGAACTACTCCGCCATCACAGCACCCTTGTCGGACCTGGTGCGGAAAGGCTGTCCTAATCAAGTGGAGTGGGGACCGTCTCAAGAGAAGGCATACCAGACTGTGCGCGACCTCCTTTCGAAGGATCCGGTGCTACGACTGCCCGACACTTCCAAGGAATTCGTCTTAAGAACAGACGCAGCGGACGAAGGCATCGGCGCCATATTGATGCAAGAACACGAAGGAAAACTATTTCCGGTCAGTTACGCCAGCAAGAAGCTGTCCAGGGCTGAGAAAAATTATTCGACCATGGAGAAAGAGTGCCTTGCCATCATATGGGGAATCCGGAAGTTCGAACTGTACCTTCAAGGAGTGAAGTTCGTGCTGCAGACTGATCACAAGCCGTTAACTTACTTGAACTCTGCCAAGTTTGTGAACAGTCGCATCATGAGATGGGCTATGTACTTGCAGAACTTTAACATGCGAGTAGAATCTATCAAAGGATCAGACAATCTTGGTGCGGACTTTCTCAGCAGAGTATGTGAGTAAAGAACAATGACAGTATCCAGAAAGACTGAAATAAGTTTTAATTTCTGATTTTGTTTGTGCATTGCGTATCAACGTTGGTGAAAGAAATTAAGTAAATTTCTTCTTGAGTGGGGGGTTATGTTACGTTGAGACGCTCATGATGGTGCGTGTGAAATGCGCACGATATTATGTGTGAAGCGCGTGCAATGGTAGGCTTGTGAGTGACGCGCGCGATGGATCTGTTCGTTTTGTTTTTGCAACGCATGCAGTAATAGAGTGTATTTATCTTTGATTTGATTTTGCGTTGTTATTAGTAGAGGCTTTGTGTAACGTTAGTGTTTTTAGTTGGTCGATATTGTTTGAGAATTTTCGGGAATCAGTTGTTTACTATCGATCGAAGCGTGTAGATTATTCTGTTGGTTACCATGGAAGCTTCCATTCCAAATGGGGTTGTATGACGTGAGTCACGTGATGATGAAATTAATTTTGATTGGTTGTGGTGTTTTATGTAGGATTATTCTCGTTTGTTCCCGTGTATGTAGAGACTATATAAGCGCCGCAATGTTTAAAAATGTTGAGAGTTGTTGATAGTGAGTTGGAAAGTGAAATTTGAGAGTGGAAAGGCGATTGAGCGATTGTATGCAGTTGTTGATGTGTGCTGAATAAAAGTGGAAAACTTCATACGTCGACTTTGTGACTTGTATGCTGCTTGAGCGGGCTGCGTGGATAAACGAATCTGAGTTACACCCTATCAGGAATTCAGCATTGGGGCTGAATCAGATACTGATAGAAAACACCAACATCAAACCGAGTGTAACAACCACAGTAGTCCACTCTTCAGAAACTATAGTAAAACTGACCACAGTAGTCCAATCTACATGAACTCTAGTAGCCAGTGCCCTATGAAGACATAACAGCTGCCTAGACTATCAGCGATCGAATCAGTTGCATTGACGTATGACTTTTTAAGGTAGATTAGTACATCGAAGATCTTGTATAGAGTAGAAGAAATAAATGTGTGATTTTAACTGTTATCAAGTGGCTGGACTACATATGATTCATAGCCGTGTGAAAGCTAGTGTGACAGTGATCTTTTACCATTTTTCTATCTATCTCTGTATCCCAGCCTTAACACAGACCGAGCTAAACAAATAAATTTATTAAAGTAATTCACCGGGTGACTAACTAGCAGTTCCCATTGAATAAAGCGTGAGGGTTACAGCATTCCATTGTGCAGAGCCCAACAACTAAAACCCCACGTGACAGTCATTTAGGAGGTCTCATTGGTATACTAAATGTTGCCAAGTTTGGTTGTGATAGTTGAAATAGGTTTTCATATATTAATCCACTTGCAACTTGCAAGTTTTGCACAGACGGCGGACGGCAAACGGCGGACAGACTGACGGATAGACAGACTTTTTTTTTAATGTCACTTTTGGACTATTTATGAGTCATCTCCCACAAAAAATGTTTAAAAAAATTTTTTTTTTTGTTAAGAGGGTGGGGGTGCTATGCATGTAAGTCCAAATTTCCAAGGAAACTGACCTTTCCAAACCAGGTGAACTAGTTCGCTGTGTGAATGAGCAGTTTTTGTTGTTGTGGTGGTTGTTGTTGTTATTATTGTTGTCAGTCTTCTGTGAGCTTTCGCTTGCGATATATAAACCAAACCACCAACCCAACAAAATCCCAAGGAAACTGGTCTTTTAAAAACATAACCTTGGTGAGCTTCGCTTTGTTGACCAGCCGTGTTTTTTTAAGTTTTCTGTGAGCTTTTCGCTTGCGATATATAACCCAAACAAAACCAACAAACAAGATCCCAAGGTAACTGACCTTTTCAAACCTAGCCTGGATGAGGTTGGCCTTGTCGATGAGCCGCTGTTTGAGATCGGCCAGGCAATCCTCCTTGAGCTTGAAGGCCTGCTGGCGGCTGATTTTCTCGGGGTCGCCCATCTGGGCCAAGAAGGGAGCCAGGTAGTCGATCTCCATCTCCTGCTTCCTTTGTTTCTCTTCCAGTAGGCGTTGCTCCTGCAAGGAAGGCAAGGAAAGGGTAATGTGCAGAACAATATTGCGAACCCACAAACGAGAATGAACTTACAGAGATAGACTGACTTTTAAAAAAAAATTTGTATCAATTTTTAAACTTAAAATACCGTATGGATGCATGCAATTTTATTCTTCCATCATTTATGTGAGAGTGTCATTGACGACATATTTTAGTCAATATATTATTTTTTTTTTTTTTTTAATTTTTTATTAAATGTTCAATGTATTTTAATAATGTCATAATTCAATTCAATTTAATTTATTGTATTCTACACTCAATTTTTTTCTTCTTTTTTTTTAATTTTGATTATTTTTTATATGTTGATGGACACTGCACACAATTTTCCTTGTGAATATTTATGACGACTATAAAGTATTTAGTATTCTGTAATTACTCCTTGTTTTAATTACAAACATTCTTCTTCTTCTTCTTCTTCATTATTATTATTATTATTATTATTATTATTATTATTATTATTATTATTATTATTATTATCATCATCATCATCATCATCATCATTATTATATTATTATTATTATTATTATTATTATTATTATTATTATTATTATTTATTATTATTATATGCGCCTAATGTAGACTTAGCTCTAAGCGCTTACATCAATTCAGAACAACTTTAACTATCACAAAAAGAGGAAAACCCATGAACTATTAACAGTAAGCTTATATATACTAACTAATGACTCCTAACACACACACACACACACACACCTACTAACACACACACACACACTCTCTCTCTCTCTCTCTCTCTCTCTCTCTCTCTCTCTTTCACTCTCTCTTTCACTCACCTCTTAGCATATTGCGCCATACAATTTTTGCACATTCTTCTGGTCAATAACAAAATATAGCGACACATTCCTAGACAATGGGAGAAGCTAATCACCATTTCCTTGCGGTGTTTCCTGGCCTTCTCGTTACGCTCCGTGTCGTAGACCGAGATTTCCAACTCCTGGTTTAGCTCTTCCTTCTCTCGTTCGTCTAGAATCTCCCGCACCTGTGGAACAACAAGGGCAGAATGCATTCTCTAGCACCTATGCTAGAAAATTCCCCCACCTCTATCACTCCAGATAGGCACACGTTATTACTCATTTCACCCTTATTTAAACAAAATGTCTTCCGTCTCATTCAGACCCTGGTTTGTTTACTACAGGGTTACCCCCGTTGGGGTGTCGGGTGTTCCAGTATAAATAGTATCCCCAATTTCTGGAAATTTAGTGCTTTAAATTCCCACTGTCGCTGTCTTATTTCTTCTTTTTCATTCCTGCTCTGTTCTATCAATCTGCTATACTATCTTCATCTTCGCTAGACCAGTCACCTACCTTTTTTCTTGAAAACTCTTCCGGGACAAGACTCCTTGTTTGTGTGTGAGGTCTGTTGGATCAGCTTGGGAATATTGGACGCTTTCTGCCAGGTGGTCACTAGGGCTTCCTATGATGTTATTATTTAGCAATGTAGGCATGTTATATGTATGTGTTTTGTTGATAATTTATAATGATGTTTGTATTCTATTTTGTTTTTGTAAATGGGGGTTCGATAAATTAGAGTGTAGCCTCAGCGTCCCTTGCGTGGGATGTCTTTATTGTAAAGTGACTGGCTGGTGGAGAGCCTTCAGTTTTACCAAAAAATCAGAAGTTCAGTAATTTTCCAAAGGACTTCAGTAGTTACCTCGCGGGACGTATTGCATCAAGAAGCCACACATAAAAAAAAGATTTTTTTAAAGTCCTGCAATTCTGTCCACATCAGTCAAGATATCCGTCTTCTAAACTTGTATGTCTTTCTACTTTTCCTTCTCTGCCTCGGTAAATCTGGCCCGTGGAGCGTTTTTTTTTTCTTGTGTTCATTTTCCTCACCATTGCCACCAGCACAAATAATATTCAGTTATGAGGAACCGAGCTTTCTTTGACCAGCATCACGTTTTCGCTTCGCCGACACCTTTGCAACACACAACAGTGACGTGATAATGACAATACAATAATGATTGGCTGCTAAAAATACAACTCGAGTAATGATTGGTTATTAAATTGTCACGAGCTGCGGCGCGATCGCAAAAACCGCCGGAAACACACAAAGCCGTTAAAAAAAAAACAAAAAAAAAACAACTTTTTTTTAAATCACGCATTTCCGTAACCAAAACTAATTCCAGTAACAAATTACGGAAATTCCGTAGTCGTTGGCAGCTCTACCCCCCTCCACCCACCCCCCCGCCCCCCCCCCCCCACCCCAACCTACCCTTTCTAAAACGTGCCTCACCTCTTCCTCTGACTCCCTGACCCTCTGAC
>CM072513.1:81144962-81162462 GCA_036898135.1 Oncomelania hupensis
TCTCTCTCTCTCTCTCTCTCTCTCTCTTCATTTCTCTTGTTTTTCTTTCTCTTTCCCTTTATTTTTGAAACCAGTCAAACAAAATAAGAACCGGTAGGCTCTACCGGCTACTGATTTTTCAACCGGTAGTTTTATTCTCAAACCGGTAAAATACCGGTAATTTCCGGTTAAATCCATCCCTGACATATCACACACACTTTTTTCACAGAGAGAGAGAGAGAGAGAGAGAGAGAGAGAGAGAGAGAGAGAGAGAGACAGACAGACAGACAGACAGACAGACAGACAGACAGGTTCCAATAACATTCAGCGAAGCATACTGGATTAACTTGTTATGTGTGGCGCAAACAGAAAAAGAAACAACAGTAACATCCAACCCTTTTGATTTGGGTGGGCGGCACTCTTCACACGGAGAGGGCAGAGAGTTTTTCTGTAATCAGGGCGAGTAATTGCGGAAAGGAGAACTGGAAACGAGATTGATATCCTCTCTCTCTCTCTCTCTCTCTCTCTCTCTCTCTCTCTCTCTCTCTCTCTCTCTCTCTCTCTCTCTCTCTCTCTCTCTCTCTTTTTTTTTTTTCTCTCTTTGTGAAAAAAGTGTGTGTGATATGTTCATGCAGTTGGTCTTGGTCATGCTAAACAGTCTCCATAAAAGGGCAATCAAGATACTGTATAACCCTTATAATACAAATGCAGATATTACAACTAATGATAAATACAAGGAACTCCGCATACTACCACCTCAAAAACAATTTATAGTTAATACAGCTATCCTTATGTTCAAAATCACACACGGAAAAACACCTGCATATTTTAATATATTTTTTTACTAAGCCAGTTGATGGGCATAGACTTTATAATTATAAACTATCCCACCCCCCTCCCCCTCGCAGTGATTTATACAAAAATAGCCATTTAATGGAGCTGCTGTATGGAACTCTCTTCCTCTAGAGTGTAAACATTACAACACAATATTTTCTTTCAAATATAACCTGTGTAAGCATCTGCAAAATTAATTATAAAAGTGATATTTTGATGTGATGACAGTTCTTCATGTAATTATTAATATATAATGTGGTGATGGTGGTGGTAGTAGTAGTAGTAGTAGTAGTAGTAGTAGTAGTAGTAGTAGTAGTAGTAGTAGTAGTAGTAGTAGTAGTAGTAGTAATAATAATAATAATAATAATAATAATAATAAAATTAATCCTATAATATCCTATCCTATCCCCTATCCTGTCCCGTAACCCGGAGGTCGTAGGGGCACCACAGATGATCGTTTAACCAGCATACTCCATCTTCTCTGTCCTCAGTAGCCCTGATGGCTTCGCTCAGTGTCAAACCAGTCCATTCTCGAATGTTGTCCTCCCACCTCTTTTTCGGTCTCCCTCTTCTTCTACCTCCTTGCACTGTGCCTTGCAGAATGGTCTTTGCAAGGTCTGATGATCTGGTGATGTGGCCATACCATCGGAGTTTCCGTTTCTTCACCACTGTGAGCAGGTCATCGTGTTGTCCAATGGCTATGGTGAAGGTCTGTCGGACTTCGTCGTTGGTGATGTGTTGGGTATAGGAAATGCTCAGAAGTCTCCTGTAGCACCTCATCTCCATACTTTGTATTCTTCGTTGAAAATTAATAATAATAATAATAATAATAATAATAATAATAATAATAATAATAATAATAATAATAATATTTTTTTTTATTTTAATCTTGTTATAATGATAATAGTGATGATATTGGTGGTGATGGTGGTGTTAGTAGTAGTAATAGTAATAATAATAATAATAATAATAATAATAATAATAATTATTATTATTATTATTATTATTATTATTATTATTATTATTATTATTATTATTATTACTATTATTATTATTTATTATTATTATATTTATTATTATTTTAAGGGTGAGGGATAAGGAAGGGGGTGGTTGCCTAACAGTGTTTAAAGATAATAATGAAGATGTTGGTGTGATTGTGTGTGCATGTGTGTGAGTGCGTGTGTGTGTGTGTGTGTGTGTGTGATTTATATGATTTCCAAGTTAATGTTAAAGGTTCTTTACTATGTTAATTTGATAAGGGACAGATTGGAAGATTAGACTTATTAATTAGTTTAAAATCATTATCCCTAATTTTAAAAAGTTTTAAGTTTCAAGTTTCTCTCTCTCTCTCTCTCTCTCTCTCTCTCTCTCTCTCTCTCTCTCTCTCTCTCTCTCTCTCTCTCTCTCTCTCTCTCTGGAAGCGAGAATGATATTCTCTCTCTCTTTTTGCCCTCTGTCTCGCTCCCCTCTCCCGCCCCCTCCCCACACGGAATTTCATACCATGCTCCGCCTCCTCTCACTCTCCCCTCCTCTCTCTCTCTCTCTCTCACACCTCTACTACATTCCCTTCACTGGCTTCCTGTGCAAGCACGCATAGAGTACAAACTCTCTGTTCTCTGTCACAACTTCTTCACAGATTCTTGACCTTCCTACCTTGCTGATCTACTGTCTGTCTACTCCCCTTCACGCACTTTAAGATCTTCTGCTGACACTCGCACACTCAAGGTTCCCGCCACCCGCACTAAGACATACGGCCAACGTGCATTCGCTTACTCCGCACCTAAGCAGTGGAATTCCCTTCCCTCCCATATCCGCAACATACAATCAACACAAGCATTCAAAAAGGCCCTCAAAACCCACCTCTTCAAACTGCATTATTCAGACTGATTTGTAATCCGCTGCCATTCTCTCCTCTTTTGTCTCTGTCTGATCCGTAAGTGTATGCTATTCTATTTCTGTCTTTTTTGTCAATTGTGTACATAGTTGTAAATAGTCTATTTCTGTCTTTTTTTTGTAATTTGTGTACATAGTTGTAAATAGTTTGTACCTTTACTGTTCTGTCTTTTGGTGTATTGTAGCAAAAGCGATGTTTTATCGAGTGCATGTATTTAAATGTAATGACTATGTAAAGCGTGGTGAGTCTGGTCATAGGCTGGAGTACCCGCTATATAAAAATCCGTTATTATTATTATTATTATTATTATTATTATTATTATTATTATTATTATTATTATTATTATTATTATTATTATTATTATTCTCTGTCTCTGATCTCTGTATCTGATCTCTCTTCTCCGTATTCAGTTTCCTTGTTATTAATAAGAGCGAGAGAGAGAGAGAGAGAGAGAGAGAATTCAAATTAAAATTCTCTCTCTCTCTCTCTCTCTCTCTCTCTCTCTCTCATATCTTTCTTTATTATTTTTTTTGTTTGTTTACCGTGTGCACATCCACCTTATTAAGCCAAAATCCACAATCTGTTGAGATTCAAGCTCAGCCTGTCGGCAAGAGTTAAAGTAAGGGTCGGGCAGGCTACAGATGCTTGAGATTCCAGCCTGGCCTGGCCTGAAAAGGTCACTATATGTTTACTAGTAGGCTAAACCCTGTATCACCTTTACGCTAGTCGATTGTAGAAGAGCACAAAATGGGTCATTATTATGCAAGTCAAGGTAGTCCGTAGTTTGAAGAATCAAAAATACTCATCCTATTCTGTTCTATCCTATCCCGTAACTCAAAGGTCGTTGGGGCACCACAAATGATCGTTTAACCAGCTTACTCCAGCTTTCTCTGTTCTCAGCAACCCTCATGGCTTCGTTCAGTGTCAAACCAGTCATTTCTCGAATGTTGTCCTCCCACCTCTTTTTCTGTCTCCCTCTTCATCTGCCTACTTGCACCGTGTCTTGCAGGATGGTCTTTGCAAGGTCTGATGCTCTGGTGACGTGGCCATACCATCGGAGTTTCCGTTTCTTCACCACTGTTCAATGGCTTGTGTGATGGTCTGTCGGACTTTGTTGTTGGTGATGTGCTGGGTATAGGAAACGCCCAGAAGTCTTCTGTAGCACCTCATCTCCATGCAAAATAATGGTAACTTTGTTGTTTTGATTCCTATAGGCTTTGCAAGAATAACTAGATCCGTAGTTGGATGAAATTGTTACCATATTAACTCTTTACCTTTCTCTTTTTTAACTTCAACTAATCACAATGGCAAGATTCAAGTTGGGTGCCTAGAAGGAGGATCCTCCCCAGCAAAGCGGCATAGATAGCACACAGGCACAACAATTACTTTAACGTATAATAAACAGAAGACGTTTTAATTGACCAAAAAACATGGAAAAGTACTTTCTCAAAGTGCGAAACGTTGAGATGGGAAAAAAACATCAAGTAAATTTTCTCTATAAAAGCATTGAGAGAAAAAAAAGAAGAGTATTACAATTTTCCTATGAAAACCGTAAGCACGGTCCGTAGACTCGCATAATTCACTCAC
Organism: Oncomelania hupensis; assembly: GCA_036898135.1. Taxonomy (NCBI): domain Eukaryota; kingdom Metazoa; phylum Mollusca; class Gastropoda; order Littorinimorpha; family Pomatiopsidae; genus Oncomelania; species Oncomelania hupensis. Next base: position 81,149,257 of record CM072513.1, read on the forward strand.
ATTCAGGGTGGAAAACAACTGAATCAAGAAATCTCTGAAATCCGGCTGGGGCCCAGGGGCCAAGCCCCGGTATTCGCCCCCTGGAAGAAAATAAATTTATGCTATTTTGAAAGTAATTTAGGGCCTCTCCTGAAAGCAAAAAGCACAAAGTAAACATGAATAGAAACAACAACAACCAAAAAAAAAAAAAGAATGTTTTATGCACATGTCTTTCAAAAAAGTTAAGAATCTTGATTTGTAGGCCTAACAAAGTTTGAGGTCCACCACTGTTACACACAAACTCCACATTTCCAATTTTACTGGGCACAGGTTTGTCTATTTTTTAGCTGTAAACAGGCAAGAATTTTATAATTTTAGATATATTTAGGGGTACGTTAGTAAAAACACTACATCTTAGGTATTAGTGACTAGTGTATAGATTTAAATGAAATAAAATGCAAAATGAACAGAAATAAATCTCTTATCTACCTTTTTATACTTCTTTTGTCATGTCTTGTTTTTGATTACTCCATGTGTATACAATAAAAAAAGTTTTAAAAAGTCCAAACAAGCCCCCTCCTCTTCTTCACTTTCATGCCAGTCTGAAAGATCGTATGCATGCACACTACTGACACTAATTGTCTAATGTCAGTACCGATCTCTTCCTCCGACTCCAAGTCCATTTCTCTCACTTTTTAATGTCTGATAAATGGAAGCCTGTAAACTCTTCTTCATCAGTCGAAGAATCCAAACCATCCATTTTAGACACACACACAAGAAAATTTGAAAAAAAAATCGAAAAAACGAACGCATCACAGAGAAAACTTGTGGAAATGCAGTCGAATGTTTTCACAACAGAATTTAACTGGAAGTCAATTGCCGGAAGTCTCGCAATCTTTCAAACAACGCGAAAATATAACCACATGGTTGATACGGACGCTTTTGGACGTTTTGCCTGTTTAGACCTTCGGCCGCTTTTGGCCGCTATGCCCAGTAAAGGGTAGCCCTCCGCTTCTCACACTCGGAACTCAATATTTTTTTCTCGGAAATGCAAATGCCTTCCGCGGAAATCCGCGGATTCGCGGAGAATTCTCCACCCTGCACATTCCATACTATAACATCCTCTACGTAAGCCTGTACGCTTGCTATTTACCGCTTTGCTATATAAAAGGATCACGAACAGGCATCCAGCTTAAGTAATACCTTTGTGCGCTAAGATCAGCACGATGCTAGCCCATAGTGTTGATGGCTGATAAGGTCATGAGGGTTGTTTCTGTTGCGCAAGACGTCACAGACTAAAATGGGCGTTTGAATGGGCCTAAAAGGACGGTGAAAAACAAGATATTTTTGTCCTCCACGCCCCCAAGCAGTAACGTCCCCTTATTACCGCACTTAAACACGTTTGTTTCGCTGTCGATTCCATTTTTCAAAAATAAAAAATTCAGTCTTGTTTGGTCTTGTCATGTTTCGCTTTGTTTTGTTTTGTTACTTTTGTATTTCTGTCTGGTTCTGTCTTGTCTTGTCACGTTTTTGTTTGTTTGTTGTTGTTGTTGTAGTTGTTAATGTTGTTGTTTCCATTACATGTTATTTCATTTAGCTCTCAAAGCTCTGTAACTGCGCTACTACTTAATTTAAAGTGTTGCACAATCACACATATCAGCCAGTCGCAGACACTTGTTACATTCATAAAGAGTGTTGCCTCACTGGAAACAAAAAAAAGCTAAAAACATAACATTAAAAAAATTACAAAAATCTTCTTTCCGTTTTACGGTTTTGATTATAAATCGATACATTCATTTGTGTATGTGCCTACAATTAGCATCAAGGTTGGTTGTAAAAATAGCACAGGTAGTTTAAAGTACTCAAGAGTATTAAAGCATTCAAGTAGGGATTGTGATATATAGATCGATCAATTCATTTATGTATGCGCTTATCAACAGCAACAAAGTTGATTCTAACAAAATTTAAAAAAAAAAACAAATAGCACAGTCGTCGAAAATTTCTCACAATAAATGCACTCCAACTGCGAGAATAATACCACGTTCAAATATATTTCTGCTGCACATTTGATCTTGGTTTCAAGGTTTGTAATCCGCTTAGTCCTGTTATGTTTGGTTTTGCCTTATACCACTGTGCCAACCTCGCCACCTCACTCAGTTAATCACTCCTGCCAACAACAACAACAACAATCAAATCATCAGATTAGTTTAGGTTTTTCTGTGTTTTTTAATACATTTATTTTAATGGAGTCAGTAAGGCTCTTACCCATCACCTATCATAATCCCCTCCCCTCCCCCCTCTCCAATTACCACCCCACCCCTAGTTGAAACATTATCCCCCTCCAACCCCCCACCCTTCCCACACTTCATCCTCATCATCCTTTATAAGCCGAACGCAGCTCTTTGAGCTGGAAACTGTGCAACGTACCTAGACACGTCGAAGAAGGAAAATCTTTTTTTTTTGGTTCTTTTAACCCACAGAAACTTACCAGAACACAATGGCAGTATTCTGGGACTTGAAGTTGTATTCGTGTTGTTGCTGTTTTTTTTTGTTTTTTTTAAACCAAACTGAAAAAAGGATGCTGGCTTTCGAGGTCCATTTTGTTGTTGTTGTTGTTGCTGGTGTCAATTAAAAACACAGAGACGTACCTAGAGCAATGGCAATACTCTTGTCGTTTCTTTTGGGTTTTTTCTTAACCAAAATAAAAAGGTGATGCTGGTATTCTAGGTACCATTTTGTTTTTGGTGTCAAATCTTACACTAAAATTGTTAAACCTGTAATGTGTGAAAAAGACGAAAACGTAGACATCTAATAATCTTTCTTCTGGTATTGTCGTGCTTCACAAACTGTCAAACACTCAAAAGAGAATACAACGTGATGCCCTACATCTAAATAGCTTTCGTTTAATTTCTGTTAACTCCACATCCATCTTCTTTCTCAGATGCACATTTAAAACGCACACATAAAACTACTTCCAACAGTACATCCAAGAACACCGTTCTTTACAGAAATACCTTTACCTTTTTGTATGTCCAGACTTATCTGGAAATATGTCATAGTCGGGGGAATCAGAAACGAGCAGAATGTCGGTCGGTTAGTCTATCCATTGGAAGCCATATCTCAAAACCCACTGAACGCATTTTGACCAAATTTCTTTAGAACAGTACCTAGCTTAGTGGCCTATCTCCCGTGCCATCATATTTGCCCTACCGTAAAATGTCAAGGTCGCTGGAGTCTATTTGTTGCTAAATACGGTTTGTTCGATATCTTAAAAACGGCTGAAGCGATTTTGTTGAGTTTAGGTATACAGGTACTTCAAATCATGGGCCATCCTTCAGCTAGTAGCAGTCCGGTTGTCGGTCAGTTAATCGGTTCCCCGCTCAGAATTTCACTTTTGTAAATTTTTATTTTATGTATGTATTTTTTGTTTTGTACGGCACCTTCTGCTTTATGTTAACCATAAGTGAACCGAAATTCATCATTTTTACCTTGCGGATACTTTAATTATTATGCTAAGCATGTTAACTCGATCTTATTTGTAGGCCTACTTCCTCAAAGGTCAAGGTCACTTGGCTTCACAATACTCTAAATAAGTTTGGCATATTGTTCAGATCTTGGCTTGTTATTCCATGTTTTCTGTTTAAAACCCAGTCAGAACACCGCCAAGGGAATCAACACTTTTGAAAATACATATTTTGGGGGGGGCTACGTGTGTGAATGTCTGGAAATGCATTTGAATGGCTTGCCATCTTGTTTAACCTACAAAGGCCTCTTTTATGTAAACTTTCTACAATGAAAATTCCACGAAGTTATTACACATCTATTACTCGTTGCTGCATGAATGTTAAGCCCACAAATACAAAAACAATAATAAAACTGGACGTTATTTTATTTATTTTTTTTAAGCCGCTTTCCTCTAAAATTATAACTCCGACTCAAAGCGCGGCGATCTGCACCAACATAGGCGCTCACATGTTACGTGCACTCTTACGAACACAACAAACTCCTCTTTATAACTGTGGTGTGCAAAAAAGCAATGAGGTCGCTAATAGATAACAGAAAGAAAATCGATTTTTATTGTGAAATTATTCATTGTCTGCATCCAATATATTGTATTTGGTTTTGTTTTTTTAAATTGTTGACACGTTATTGTCATTTTCATCGGGAAATACCATTACCAAAAAGAGGGAGGAAAAGCTGAAATTCTTTTTGGAGACATACAGCTTCTTCCTTACAAGGTACACATCTGTATTCACTATCTCCGCCTCCATGCTTTAAATCTTCTTTTTCAACTTTCAAAAGTCTCGCACAGGATTTAAATGTCACAGACATCTTTCCCAAGATTTTGATCTCGCACTGCAGCTATTTTCGTATTTTATCGGAAAGCCTTGAGGGCGACGTATGGCATGTGTGCGTGTGTGTGTGTGTGTGTGTGTGTGTGAGAGAGAGAGAGAGAGAGAGAGAGAGAGAGAGAGAGAGAGAGAGAGAGAGAGAGAGAGAGAGAGAGGTGAATGAAGGAGCAGAAATGAAGGTGAAGTTAAAAGATTGGGGAAGGAGGTGGGGGGTAGGGGGGGGGTGAGAAGGGAGATAGTGCTGCAGTGTAGTTTGCTTCATGAGATAACACCACAAACTATTTTCCTGGAATGTGCCAAGGGAGATAATTTCCTAGTAATACAGTGAGAAATCCCACCGACCTGATTGGATTGTGTGGGGTTGGGGGATGGGTAAAAAGTGTTTGTTTGTGTGTGTGTGTGTGTGTGTATGTATGTATGTATGCGTGCATGCATGTGTTGGGTTGGACATAGTTTATTCATTGAAAGGGTGATGTTGCAGGTAGCGTGTACGGTCTGCGGTTTGACGTGTGTGCGTGCGTCCGTGTGTGAGTGCGTCCGTGGGTGAGTGCGTCCGTGTATGGGTGCGTCCGTGTGTGTGCGTGTGAATGCGTGTGTGTGTGTGTGTGTGCGTGTGTTTGTAAGTGGGCATTGAGTTGAGCATAATAACAGAGTTTGGGGCATTGGGTGGGGGTGGTGAAGCATGTGATGGTATGTGCGTCCCTGCGCGGGTGTGTGCGTGCGTGCCAGAATGCAGGCATGCATGTGTAAGTGCCTGTGGTGGTGGGTGTGTGGGTTGGTTTTGGAGTGTAGAGAGTTCAAGTTAAACAAGTAATAGTTCGTCCAGGTAGCCGTTATTGATTTTGGACAACTTTTTTAGTTTTAATCATTTGAATGAGTAGCCAATTTGAAGAGATAGCATGCACAGCTACTTAAGCAAACTATGAAGAGGAAGAGGAAGAAGAAGAAGAAGAAGAAGAAGAAGAAGAAGAAGAAGAAGAAGAAGAAGAAGAAGAAGAAGAAGAAGAAGAAGAAGAAGAAGAAGAAGAAGAAGAAGAAGAAGAAGAGGAGGAGGAGGAGGAGAAAGAAGAAGAAGAAGAGGAGAAAGAAGAAGAAGAAGAAGAAGAAGAAGAAGAAGAAGAAGAAGAAGAAGAAGAAGAAGAAGAAGAAGAAGAAGAAGAATCAGTACAACTTATGTTAATGTGATGAATAAAAATTGATACAAGAAGAAGAAGAAGATGACAAAAAGAAGAAGAAGAAGAAGAAGAAGAAGAAGAAGAAGAAGAAGAAGAAGAAGAAGAAGAAGAAGAAGAAGAAGAAGAAGCCGTACAGGCAGACAATATGGGAAGTAAGATGATTCATGGGGAAAAAACAGCAAAGGTTAAAGGATGAGGACGAAACAGACTGAACGACACGATCTCTCTCTCTCTCTCTCTCTCTCTCTCTCTCTCTCTCTCTCTCTCTCTCTCTCTCTCTCTCACACACACACACACACACACACCCACGCACACGCACACACACACAACGCACACACATGCCCTATCTCTTAAATTGCCCTCTCAATTATACACTAAAATTGTATATTTTGTTGGAGCCTTGAGCTGTTCTTGAGCTTGAAAAGCGCTAAAGAAGACCACATATATTGCTGAGAATTCATCTCACCTCAAAACAAAAGCAATGCCCATATTGTGTGAATCGCTCTGAACAATAATGTTTACCCATAGAGAGAGAGATTATGAATCGCTGTAAAAACAATAATTTCGGCCCTATATCGTGAATCTCTCTCTAAACAATAATTCTACATATATTTTGTGAATCCCTTTTCTTCTGTGCCAACCCAACTAGACTCCTATATCCTGGTTAGTTAGATCAGTCTGGGAAAAATCAATATCATAACAATGGCTCCAAGCATAAAAGCTCACTAAAGGCAAGGGAGGCTAAAATTGTGAACGACAAATATGGTGACCTCCCTTTTGATCAAGGGAGGCAAACCAATACATGCGAAACACAGATACTAAAAGTTTAGTATCCTCCCTTCGACGGTGAAATAAAAGCATTTTCATCCGCACAAGTAAGCTGAATGAAAATTGCTTATTTTGTTTAAAAAAGTGAATGTTTGACAGAGCAAAAGTGGCAATCCAGCGAAATAGCTCAGTAATATCTGACTCTACCATATTTCATTTTACACCGTGCTTCGCAATACCTGGAAATAGAATTTTCTCACCTTTCCTTCTGTACACAATTTTAAAATTATTATTTTTAATGCTATTGTTATTCCTGGGTGCATATCGCGCATGTAGGGTCCCAAAGTCTGCCTCAATTTTTTGTTTGGTAGTATTATACTACCATCAATTGTCAGTCCCTAGATTCTACAGCAGTTCTGTATATTCTCAAAAAAGCCGAATTAAGGATTCCTGCATAGATAGCCACATGCGCCCATGATTATTATTACTGTATTATTATTATTATTATTATTATTATTATTATTATTATTATTATTATTATTATTATTATTATTATTATTAGCATTAGCATTAGCATTATTATTGCGGTGACAAATAAACAGAAAGATGCACAAAATGTAATGACAAGCAAGTTCCAGATCACTTCAAGTAGTTCGCAACCTATCACTGTTGCATGTGCACTTGTTTCGTTTTTTGTGTCATTTGAAGGTTGTCTTCCGAGTACGGTCACCCATTCACACTTGACGATGCATATAAAATCATTTATAGCATGTGTTCAAAAGCCACTACTCTGCCACGCCAGGCAGCCTTTTTTTTGGGAAACACTGAACATTTTTTACAAGTATAAACACATTGCTAGCGAGTTCAAAATTTTTTTTTAAATAATAAAATGCTCTCACCTGGATAGGCCTTGTAATAATTTCGCTTTCCCCATCTTGAGGTCCAAAGCGTTTCACTCGCTTGCCAAAGGTAATATGCTTGTAATACAGGAAGTCGTCCCTGTCCACGTAGTGCTCCGTCATCTCCGTCGGCGTCTCAATGCGTTTCTGCAGACCATCCACTCTGGCTTCGTTGAAAAACACCATGGACCGCTCATTCTCTGGTCCTGGGGCACTGCTTCTGTATTGGTGCTCTGTAAGCGGAGAAGGAGATGAAGGCAGTACATCAAATCAATTACTTACCAATCGATCAATCTAGCATTTCAACCTTCTTTGAGGTGTGTGCCGTGTTTATGATAATACACCTCGGAGTTTATTTTTGTTGTTTTCAATGGAGGTCGACTGCTAGTGCCTTGAAATAAAATAGTAAACTCGTTTTGAGTCTAATGGCGTAAGAACAGGCAGCGCCTCCTGCCTTGGGCATTTCAAAGGCCACCTGATATAAATTCATTAAAGTTGAAGATTTGTATATGCACTAGATAGATTTTGATCAGTGTGCAATACATTGCACAAATCGTAATTATAGAAATTAGAATTGTTGCCAAGTAATTAGGATTTATAATTATAATGCACAGCATGTGAGAACCAAATCAAAATGTCAATGTTGTTACTCTCATGGCGTCCAACAAGCACACACAATGTTCTATGCACTAGTTATTTTTAAAACGAGATTGTTATAAAAAGTGGAGCAGCATTTCAGTTTTTACAGTGAGCTTCTGGTACCCTAAAAAAAATCTACAGGGGAACAATAATAAGGTCATGCATTAAATTCGAGATTTCAATTTTTATTCCTAAAATCGTTAATTAAATTCAAGATTCCTTAAAAAAAAAAAAAAAAAAAATTATCCCATTGGTTCTTTGCTTCAAGAATAGGTTGACCAAATGTGTCAATAAATGAAATTTGCGTGCAGGACAAGGATATTTCTATGATGTCTTATCCTCATTCGGTTCTATAAGTACTCCTGGATTCTGCTTGAAGTTTGCTTCCTCTGACACTTTTTCACATCAGATCTCATTGGCTGCTGTGATGTTCGTTTGCATGTTCTACACCAGACCATCACACAAGCCATTGGACACCACGATGACCTGCTCACAGTGGTGAAGAAACGGAAACTCCGATGGTTATGGCCACGTCACCAGATCATCAGGCCTTGCAAAGACTATTCTGCAAGGCACAGTACAAGGAAGTAGAAGAAGAGGGAGACCGAAAAAGAGGTGGGAGGACAACATTCGAGAATGGACTGGTTTGACACTGAGCGAAGCCATCAGGGCTGCTGAGGACAGAGAAAGATGGAGTATGCTAGTTAAACGATCATCTGTGATGCACCTACGACCTCCGAGTTACGGGACAGGACAGGATAGGATAGGACACCATGGAAAGCTCTTTGATCCTTTCTAGTGCAAGACAAGCATTGTTTCCCTCATTTCGCTCCTGCAGTGCTCTAATTCAATTTTACTTCTCGTCATCTCTTGTTTATAAAAGGTACCGGAAACGTTGATATTGATCAAATGCCTTGATTAAGGAATGACATTCACCTCTCAAGTTGTGGGACCGCCCTTGGTAGAAGTGCTCAGTGACCCATCCCGAACGGTGGTTATGGATACGACTGTACAATTTGTCATGTCTGTGGCGGTAATACTCCTTTACCATCACTAGGTCTGTCACTGTGGGGAAACAAAAATAACGTTAACGTACGCGAGTAGGACTTAAGGACAGACCAGACAATCAAGAGTCAAGAGTTTCCACGCACACAAAACTACCAATAATCACACCCTTAACTCTTCGTACTCTCAAAATCTGCATTTCAAATTGATCTGAGCTCTAAAACTTTAGAATCTGATACTCATAACAATACATATACCAGTCAATGTTTCTCTGTAAATAAAACTTTTTTTTAAAAATCATTTGGAACATTGCTCTGTAGATGAAGAGGGCTACAAAATTGTGTGTTCTTTTTCTGAAATGAACGAAAATAGTAACCAATGACAAAATCCCTAAAAATAATTGTACAGTGCAAAAAACAAAACTTATATAAACTTACGTTCTCTGTTGTCATAGACGGAGAGCTTGGATACCAGACCATCAGGCATAAGGTAGTGAGCAAACTTCTCCAGTTTGGCGCGCTTGTACAGCTTCAGTTTTTTGCCTTTGGGACATCGCATTTCAAAATCTGAAACAACAAAATAAATTATTTTAATATTTCAGCACCAACATGATTCTTTTTCCTCACTCTCTCTCTCTCTCTCTCTCTCTCTGTCCCTCTCTTTCAGTCTCTCTCTCTCTCTCTCTCTCACACACACACAAGCACACACACACACACCTACACACACACATTTTTTTTAGGTCTACAGACAAAATAGCATGTCTCCACACTGAGGACAGGCAATACATAATTGTATGCATGCACGCATTCCACTGCACAGACTTTAAAGATCCTGATGCTCATGTCCTAGTTGGGTGAGTGCCAGCTACATTTAAAAAAAAAACCAAGCACTAGGTCCCTTCCTACCACCCAGCTCCTTGGGTGTCCTGGATTGTCCTGGATTGTCCTGGGTTGTCTGGGGCATCCAACAATGTGCCCACGGCAGCAAGTAGGAGCCTCATTGTTACACGTTATTTATCAGTAGTGGATTCAGCTCCGATGCTTCAATCTTGATAAGTAACTCCAATTCCTTTATCCACGCAGCAACAAGGCATCAGTCGTCGTATAAAGTTTTTCAAAATGTATTCAGGAAACTTCAACAACTGCTTACAAAATCACTTTCCGAAAATCGCTATAAAGATCATCCCTACAAGCAGACTTTAACTTATACAGCCTCTCTGCAATAGAGAACAAGTTCGAACATTCCTGCATGACGCACCAACACCCAATCAAAACAATCAAAACAAAACTTGTCACCGGAACTACGCACTGCCTTACGTCATAGAACATTCTTTAGGTTAGAAGAATCGCTTAGCTATTGTGAGACCTATCTGGAAGCTTCGGGCTATAATAAACAAGTAATTCCAGAAATATTCTCAACAAATATCGAGCGACGAAAATTATTAACATTATACAAAGCTTCCACTGGCAACAGCGCAAAATCAAATCAAAGGTAAATTACACGCTATCATCGCATGCTTTGTAAAACAAAATGATCGGATCTATCGTGCGCTTCTCAATTGTAACACTCAGTTAGCTTGAGTTAGATCCTGTATATAGGTCAGTGCCTGTGGCAGCTCTTGAGCAGAAAAAGTGCTCTATACAAATGATAAAATAATAATAGCAACATAAATTCAAACCTCGCTGTGATAGCTGCAGAGGCTCCGCCCATGGCGGCGGCATGTCCAAATGTTTCTCCACATCCTTATCCTTGTCCTGCCACAAGCAACGCAGACCATTCAAATATAAATAATAATCTTACAAATCAAATTTACCAACAACAATTAGAAGGGCAAAGCCCATAGGACTCACATACTCTTTATGTAACTCAAAATTTAACGTGAAGATGGCCCCCGTTGGGGTGCCGGGGGTTTCAGTATAAATAGTATCCCCACTTTCTGGAAATTTAGCGCTTTAAATTCCCACTGTCGCTGTCTTTCTCATTTGCTCTTTCTGATTCCTGCTCTGTTCTATCAATCTGCTATACTATCGTCTTCTTCGCTAGACCAGTCTCCTACCTTTTTTCTTGAAAACTCTTCCTGGACAAGACTCCTTATTTGTGTATGAGGTCTGTTGGATCAGCTTGGGAATATTGGATGCTTTCTGCCAGGTGGTCACTAGGGCTTCCTATGCTGTTATTATTTAGCAATGTAGGCATTTTATATGTATGCGTTTTGTTGATAATTTATAATGATGTTTGTATTATATTTTGTTTTTGTAAACAGGGGTTCGATAAGTTGGGGTGAAGCCTCAGCCGTCCCCTGCGTGGGATGTCTTTATTGTAAAGTGACTGGCTGGTGGAGACCTTTCGGTTTTACCACTAGGGTTGTTTCGGCAGATCTTTTATGCGGATTGGGGGTTGTCCGGTCCTGATTTGGCTCGGAAGAGTCCGCTGGACCTAAAGCAACAATAATGTAATGTAATGTAACGTGAAGATGAGTGCCCAGAAAACAAAAACCAACAGAATGAAATGGTGGCTTTAAATTGCAAAGTAATACCGACTTTGATCTTTCTATGCTCTTGACCTTGAGATGACATTGAGCTCTGGTTCCAAAATACATTCATGTGCTATCAAATAAAGTACAGCAAAAGTTGTGTTATGCCAAAATAAACGGTGACCTTGAGATGACCTTGACCCTCAGTGACCTTGACCTTGGGATGACATTGACCCTCAGGTGATCTTCATGCACGTCTGATCAAATAACCCAATGCTGTTGCATACCATGGGTTAAATAAACAGCCATTCCACTTTACAATGACCTATTTAATTTTATGTATGTTTTTGCAAGGTCTAAAATGATGATGGTGAAGATGATGATGAAGACGATGAAAACGATGATGATGATGATGATGATGATGATGATGATGATGATGATGATGATGATGATGATGATGATGATGATGATGATGATGATGATAATGATGATGATGATGACGGCGACGACATTAAAAAAAAAAAACAACATCATACTCACCTCATCATCGTCATCTAGGAAATGGTCATTCTCAGCTTCCGGAATCTGCAGGATGGGCTTGTCCAAGCCCGGGAACATGTATTCCCATTTCGTGCTGTCCCCAAGGTCATAGCTGATCACCTAGCAAAACAACAAACAAGAGGTGCTCTTACATCTACTGACTGGCCAATCATGCCCAACTTTTAATACAACGCAGCACAGAAGACAAAACAAGACAAGACAAGACAAGACAAGACAACAAAGACATACTCTCCAGGCTGCTGACCCAGTCGTTGACATTGTTCCACGCTGGGGCTCAATACTCTCTGATACTTGGACACACAAAAAAACAACTACAATTATTTATCGGTCTTATATAGCGCTATTTTCCCAGCTCTAATGCTGCTCAAGGCGCTGGCAAAACAAGGTCTAACTCAAGCCGACCGAGGCCACCACTTGCTGCCGTAGCCGCGCGCAGCAATTGCCGGTTGTCATACAACTGAGCACAATCCTGGACAAACGATCAGGGATGGGAGGGAAGATACCTAGCGCTTGCATTCGCCCATCCAGGACATGAGCGTGAGGATCTTTAAAGCCTGTGTGATGGAATGCGTGGAATGCACTGTAACTGTAGATTATAGTCACACGACACTGAAGCGTATAGGCGACTACTGGTCACATTATTCTGACACCAGCGAACCAGTTGATGGTAAGGGGAAAATAATATGGTCACACATTGGCCAATCCGGGATTCGAACCAGGTACCTTTTGGTTACTAGTAAGACGCTCTACCAACTGAGCTACCTGGCCCCACGAATGCACAGACTAGACCTCCATAATTTATACTCTCATTGAGAGTATGGGGAGGGGGAGGAGAGGGGAGAAAGGTCTTGCCTAAGCCACAGGATCACGATTTCTTTTTGTTTGTTCGCCACTCCAGGTTCCCAGCCTTTGACATTTCAGACCCCTTGCGTCCAACGGTATCACTTAACACTCAATGCTTCCACTGTTTTTGCAGCCACTGGAACACCGCTCCCCAATATTAACTTCATTAGGTGTACCACCACGCTAGCCACATACCCCAACACCCTCAGAGCAGTCCTGCATGTTGACCCAGTAGTTGAGGTTGTTCCACACGGACTCGATGCCCAAGTAGTTGGGGCTGGTGACAGGGTGAGAGAGGCCGGTGAACGGCTCGATGAAGAAACTCTCAGGGACTTCTCTTTTGCCAGACAGCACAAGCACCCAGGCGTGGATTCTCAGGCCATGGAGAGGATCTGGGGGTGGTTTCTCCAGTTCCTGAAAGAGTACATCATCAATATCATCATCATCATCATCATCATCATCATCATCATCATCATCATCATCATCATCATCATCATCATCGTCGTCGTCAT
>CM072513.1:81167462-81471319 GCA_036898135.1 Oncomelania hupensis
ACCACCACAAATTGACAAAAAAAATTCAGCTTCACGATTCATGAAAGTTGCTAACATGATAGTTCTTTTTATTGATGTTGGAGAGGACCCAAAATCAAAGCGTCGATAAGTCTAGTTGGAATTCTGACAGACTATTGATGTTGGCTGAAACATATATATAGTCCAGTAGAAAATGTCAGCTTTTAGCACCCCAGGTTCCATACAAAACAAACTCTGTTCTTACCTCAATGAAAAACTCGTTGACTGGGTTGAGGAAGAGAGGTTTCCTGTCGCGATATAAGTGGACATACTGTCTGCGGAAGTTGTCGGCGTATTGCAGAACAAGTAGCTCCTTGGGAAGGTTGTGTTTGTACGAGGGTGGAAAGTCTTCAGGTTCAAATCTCTGCTCTCTGGAATGATGCACTTGCAATTTGCACACTTTAATAATAAATATACCAGATAACTACAGGGTAAAATATATAAATAACAGTTTTCAGTGAGTACTATAAAAGTATAATGACCATCGTATCAGCTGAGAATGAAAGGAGAGAAACTGATAGGTGCTTGAGGCAAGCATGAATGGAAAAAAATTATGAAATGTAATAGGAAAACTGTCATAGTGACTATTATGTATTTGTAACTAGCTGAAACGATTAAATGTGGTTGTGATAAGGAACTGTGATAGTAGTAGTATGAATGTGTTGTATTGATGAGATGTAATTTTTATAAATTGTGATAGTTCTTGCATGAATGAGTTTATAACTGGATATCTTTAATGATATTAGATCACTGAGGGTTGACTGTAACTTATATTATTTATAACATCTACATTTAGGTCTTTAAATTTGCTTGTTGATTGATATTATAATGATCTACGCTTGTGTACATTCTTTCATTGGGGTGATAAAGATGTGTAGTATTGCATTGTACACTTACAACAACAAACATTCACCTTTTAAAAACAAAAAATGTGGGTTCCAACATTATAATTATGTTGTGTATCATATTGATGCATATTCCTCAGTAATAACTAAACTATTATTTACCACAAAAATATTGCACTACAAACAATAATCAAATCAAATATAAAAATCTAGTGGCAAACAAAATGTTGAAATAATCAAGCTCTTAATTTAGTTTACATTATGTATGTAGGCCCTGTCACATATATTTCTCCAGAAAGAATAATACTCTTGCAGCTCTTTTCCAACAGGTACATATATGTACACCGATATCCCACAAATCAATACTTACATCCTAGGTGATCTTGGAGGGCTGACAACAACAATCTTGTCAAGCTCCTGCTTCAGCGCTTCTGCATCCTCTGACAAATGCTCCTCGGCTACTTCTCCACCCTCCTCCCCTTCTTCCCTGGTAGACTCTTCTCGATCTTCTTCACCCTCGCCCTCCGGCTTCTCGTCGTCAGTTTTCTCGGCGTCAGTTTTCTCGGCGTCATCACCAAGATTGTGCTCTGAAGGGTCTGCTTTGTCTTCAGCCTCAGAAGTTCCGATGATATTGGTGTCAACAGTTTCTTCATCTGTTGTTGTTATGATCGGTATCTCCATTGATACTTCTTTCTCCATTTTGGTGTGCCGTGCAATGAGGGCCTCTGAACCGCCAGTCAAAACAATGTCCGCCTGCTTAGCAACTTTGCAATGAATATAGTTCTACTATTTTTGCTTTTTATTTTGGACACAAAAATCTTTTAATCTTACAAATATTATGCTCTAAATTATTAGTTGCATTTAATTGGTGGCTTTCTCTACTAAAGTATCTATCAGATTCGCAAAAATTTAGCATATTTCTCTAGCGTTGCGCGCATGAATATACAAATGTGAAGAGTGCTCTCCCCTACCAGTGGTAATCAGGATGAACTCCCTTTAATCTTCCACTACGAAATCGAAAGTCCAATGCCCAATTTTACTCGTTACATGGAAACGTTTTTGTATTTGCGTTATATGTTCCTTTTTGAGTACGGACTTATTATTTTATTTTACTGGAGTTCTCATGTTCTTTCTCTCTGGGTAGTTGGAGGGCGGCCTGCTTCTAATGGAAATAAAGATTTGTTGATTAGGCGGATTTCCTCTAAGATCCGACTTGTCAGAGGTTGCGGTAACGCTAGCATAACCTGAAACTGGTCTCTTTCAAGGTTCGCTTATACAGTATGCTATTGTTAGCTCCCTGGAGCGAAGAGGGAAAAGTAGTACCCTGCAAGTAAAACCCACTTAGAGTAGGTGTTCTGTTAGTGCAGATTTTATTCTCATCTGTCTTAGTTCGCTTCCTATCAACTTTTTTTTTTTCCTCCCCACGCAAACCCCGTTCAGTACGGCAGAGTAATCAACCTGATGATTGAGGCCGTCTAATGGATGAAGATGAAGATAGCTGTTGCCTTGTACAGCAATGTTTAATTTCTTCTTTAAATATTTGTACTTTTTACTTCGAAAGGTCCGACTTGTCAGGAGGTTGTGGTAACACTACATAACCTGAAACTGGTCTCGTTCAAGGTTCGCTTATACAGTATGTTACAGCTGTTGCCTTGAAAAAACGTCCCAAAGCAACAGCTGTAGCATACTGTATAAGCGAACCCTGACCGAGACCCATTTCAGGTTATGTAGCGTTACTGCAACCTCTGACAAGTCGTACCTTTCCGAGTAGAAAGTACGAATATTTAAAGAATTAAACATTGCTGTTAGGGCATCTTCGCACTGGAATGATGAACCTCCAAGTCCAATGCTCCAATGTAGTGAGTTTAGTTATCTCGACCCTACTGTCATGCGTGCTTGTGTAAAATACTAGGGTGAAAACAATACACTTAGAACAGAACATTCAGTTTTATTTAATCTTTATCTCTCTCTGATGATCATTGAACCACTTTCATTTCAAAAGTGCATGCATGTGACCGAGTTGATAGTGGAGAGAACACAAATAAGCTACAACTTACACAATCCTATCCTAGTTGTTGGGGCACCACAGATGATTGTTTAACCAGAGTACTCCATCTTTCTCTGTCCTCGGCAGTCCTCGTGGCTCCAGTGTCAAGCCAGTCCATTCTCGAATGGTTTCTTCACACTTCTTTTTATGTCTCCCCCTTCTTCTGCCTACTTGCACCGTGCCTTTCAGGATGGTCTTTGCCTGATGCTCTGGTGATGTGGTCATACCATAAGAGTTTCTGGTTCTTCACCACTGTGAGCAAGTGATTAGTTGTCCAATGGCTTGAGTGATTTTCAGTCAGACTTTGTGATTGGTGTTGTGCTAGGTATGGGAAATGTCCAGAAGCCTTCTGTAGCACAAATCTTCTTACACAATAGGCTCTTCATATATAACAATTAACAAGACATTTATAAATCAATAGAATTGTGCTTATTTGTCAAAAAAGGTATTATGAGTGAAAGTGACACTACACACAAGATCCTGCAATGACCAACAAGGCACACACACATACCAGACTTTACGTAGACAGGCCACTGTTTCAGCCAGCGTTATGGAAACCAGAACTCTTTGCTACCAAACAAGGGTCAGAACTCAGAACGAAAAACATGTTTCTATTCCAAAGTTCTTAATTGAAATGAATGTGTGTGGGTGTGTGTGTGTGTGCGTTTTGTTGCCCAAATTTCCAATATAATTTCATAAGTGTAATTATATTCATATGTGACTGTGCATTTTTTATCCTCATATATTGGTTTATATTATTATTGTGATGTGTTTGTTGTCTTATTTGGTAATTGTCTTATTCCCCCTGTTGATTGTAAATTGTAATAAAGTACGTTGTCTTCTTCTATTTATCTCTTCCGCTCTATCAGGTATCAATTCTAGTGGCTAAAGGTAAAATAGGAATTGAAGTGATCAAAAACGTCTTTTGAAATGATCTTACCATTCAGATGAAGTAGCTACAACGCTACACAAGACAAAGTAGTAATAATAGATATAATAATAGTAGAATAATTGATATGATGGCTGCCATTGCTCAACAAAAGAAGAAAACACAGATCCAGCTAAACAAACACACACATGCAAACCCTTGTCAGATACTTTCCAAACATTTATTTTCACAAATTGGACATCAATGACACATGATATAAACATGCGTAAAGTACCCATGTAGTTAATATAGCAGTAATCTTATCTTCCCTTCAGTCAAAAGTGTAAGTAAGCTTATGTCATACACATTGCTTCATAGACTTTCTTGGTTATTTTCTATCGTTGCTTCCTCATTCCCTTGTTCTAATTCACATTTTTTTTAACAGTTTTACTCCGTTCTGTTCTATCAAAGTCAGCTCTTTAATTTACTGTTTGACTTGACATTTTGACATAAGGATTTTATTCTACACATTTTAATATTTTCCAGTCAGTCAAATAATTTTTAGGGGGTACAAAATTGTGCATACACATTAACACTACACCTTCTGGTGACTATAGTCACACATTTTCATGAGTCAAAACAATTGTGACCTGCCATGACAAAACCAGAGTTAAGGCCCTCATATTATGAAGTTCACAATTGTTCAGTGTCTTTGTGGTGAAGGATGCCGAAGATTATTTTTCCACATATTATTTTGAAACTTATATTTTAATTTCAACTCCAAGCCTAACAAACCGAAAACATCAAATCATTTATCTAAACTAGTAAAACTGAACTAAAAGAAAAATTCTTTAAAGCATTAACCACCAATCATAAAAATCATTTTACACAATCAATGCTGCCAATAACAGTCCAGTTTGCACCGTCAGAGTATCATCAGTATTCTGAAGAAGAGGCATTTTAAAATGTCCATCCAATGGCTGATATTTAACATCTATATTTGAAAAAATGACAAATCATTGATGAAGTTCTTATTTATTTTTTTTAATGAAAAAAAAAAAACACAGCACGAAAGATACTTAAATTCAAAGGTTGTTCTTCTGCTGCATGATTTTCAAAGTATATCAAGTCTCTATAAACACAGAAGTTTAAAAAAAGATTCATTTCTTCTTCCTTCTCATTTTTTACATCATTCTCCCCTCTCCACCATTCCCCACCCACCCCTCCCCCTCAGAAGTACGAAAGCTGGAGCCTGACGTTCTTTAGATCAGATCAGCAACTGCAAAACAAACAAAATGCACGTTTGAAATAGCATTCTTGATCAAGAAAGCTAGAGGCAAACATTTTGTCTGAAACTATGAGCTATATTATCATAAACATTTTACATAGATAATTACAACAATAATAAGGTTATTTACAAGGTGACTTTGTCCTGAAAAATATACAGCTCACATCACACACCCAGCTATTCTCATGTTGGAGGCGCACCAACAGTGGGGGACAAATAGTGGTTGAATGCTACTTTTATCTCCTATTGTACAACACAGCTACCCTCCAACCTGTCTTTTAGCAAATTCACAAAAGCAAATGTCCTTTTCACGAGTAACCTGTATTCAACGACTACTTTTATTTCTGTGTGCAAAACTTTGCAACCATCCATACCCTTCTCTCCTTTAGCATACTAAAGAAAGGTTATAAACTGGCACCCACACATAAATATTACTACCCTACCCTGCTCATTCGTTCTCCCTCCACACACACCCTCTTTCTCTTCACTCTCCTCTATCTTTATGGCTGTTCCCCCCCCCCCCCCCCCTCTCTCTCTCTCTCTCTCTCTCTCTCTCTCTCTCTCTCTCTCTCTCTCTCTCTCTCTCTCTCTCTCTCTCTCTCTCTCTCTCTCTCTCTCTCTCTCTCTCTCTCTCTCTCTCTCTCTCTCTCTCTCTCTCTCTCTCTCTCTCTCTCTCTCTCTCTCTCTCTCTCTCTCTCTCTCTCTCTCTCTCTCTCTCTCTCTCTCTCTCTCTCTCTCTCTCTCTCTCTCTCAACAGAACAAAAGAGTGACAGGCTTACCGTTCATGGGCATTTCATCAATCTGCGTGGAGTAGTACTGCTCAATGTCTCGCAGGATTCTGATGTCATCGCTCTTCACAAAGTTGATGGCCACACCCTTGCGGCCAAAACGACCCGAACGACCAATTCTGAGGAAGAGAATACAAGTATGACCATTGGAATGACTAGCAAAACAGTTTTAACGTGTTGAGAACTGAAAAAAAAAATATTACAAACTTTACAATAGTCAAATGTAATACTGACAAAAATATGTGCGTGCATACTGGAATAACCTCCCACTCCTTCTTATATATATTTTTTATGAGTTGACAATCGGGAGAAAGTTCAAGTTACTGTTGCTAGCTCTGAATCAGGGTTCAAAATGGATCTTCACTTTTCAATAAGATTTGTATTTTTTTCAACATACCCAACACTTTTGTCTTTACCAAAATTATTTTCAATTATACCCACCACCTCCTAGAGAGATCTTTTCCAAAATACAAACAACAGAAAGTAGAGTTCATGGGAGGGGAGGTATTTAACATACGGCTGTGGGGTGTCGGATAGTGCAGTGGTTGGAGCACTCGCTACTGTGTCGAAAGTGAAGCACCGTCCGGTGCGGTTAGCACTTGGATGGGTGACCGCTAAGGTGTGAAGCGACAAACAACAACGCCCCCAGTTGACTCAACTGTGATTGAGTACCTACTCTCTTGAGGGTGGGGAAGGTAAAGCAGCGAGGGAGAGAGTTGGGCATCACCCTCATTACGCTGGCCCAAGATAAGTGTGATCTCCAACATCACGCTCCCCTACGGCCACAAGGCTATGGGACTACCTTTACCTTTTTTTTTTTTTACCTGTGTATAGCAAACCTATACAGCTTGGAGCAAAACAACAGTCAAACAATACAGTCTTTATCAAAGCCCAGCAAAGCAAACCATGTTCACCAAGTACAAAAGCTACAACACTCAAATGATCAAAAAACAAGACAAATGAAAACCTGCATGAACAATTCACAAATGTTTGAAAAAAGTATTACCGGTTTTAAATATTAAAATAACAATAGAAAACGTATTACCGGTTTAAAAAAAGAAAAAAAGAAAGAAACTAAGGAAACATTCTAGAGAAAAGAGTATGCACCTGTGGATGTACAATTCACGATTGTTGGGGAGGTCATAGTTGATGACCAGGGACACTTGCTGCACATCGATGCCCCTGGCCCACACGTCTGTCGTGATCAGCACCCGACTGAAAAAAAACATGAATCAGACAGAATTTCAACATTTCAAAACAGAATTTTTTTTTTTTAACGCCCACAAATTGATTGTAAACTTAGACCCAATAATTGAAGAAATAGTAAGTTTTAAAAGTTCCCTGAAATTGTAGCCTTTGTAGCATTTGCCTGGCAAAGAGTGGCTCTTGGCACTCAACATTGTTCAAACATGCAGCAAGCGTACAATTATTTGGGAGGAGGGAAGAGGGGGAATGGGAATGAGGGGGGTGATGTGAATTTATTCCTCATTTCCACAACCTGTGTTATCATAAAACACCTTGAGCTGAAAACTTGCACTACCCAAGAAGTGAAGAACACCACGTATTATTTCCATCAATACTCAAACATGAAATAATAACATAACTGGCTCAGAATCAGGGTTCAAAATGATTCATCAAAAAGGAATATGTCACAAAAGGTTATCATCACTGCCAGTAAAAACCTATGAACACCTCATATCAGCCATTCAAACAACGCACTTACTGAATAGAAAAGACGTTCATTTCAGACTCTCAATGAATCGATCAGTATTCAAACACACGATCAAGTCACACTGCTTACCTGTCACCAGCACGAAAGACCTTCATGATGGCCTCTCTCTCTTTCTGCACCATGTCGCCGTGCATCGAGGACACTGTGAAGTTGGCTTCTCTCATCTTTTCGGTCAACCAGTCCACCTAAACAAATATCATACACTTTAATAAATACGATATAGGGACAGCATGGATTGCAAGACTACACAACAAACTTTTTCTCCTTCCTGTCACTCTAGTCTAGTTTGCTAAATGCTCTAGTCATCTCTCTCTCTCTATGACATTCCTACAGAGCGGCTTTGGATGAGAGTATAAACAAGAGGTCTAGTCTGTACACACAAAATCTTTGAGGGTGGGAGCCAGAAATATAAAATATACCCAGCACGCACTAGGTCCCTTATAACCCGTCCCTTGATAACCAGGATTGTGCTCAGTTGTCTGGAGTATAAGACAATGTTGCTGAAGCAGCAAGTGTGTGACACAGTATTTATCAATAGCTGATTCAGCCCCAATGCTTGGATCTTGATTTCTGTAACTCGAATTCGCTTATCCACGCAGCCTGTTCACTCAGCAACAAGGCAGGAGTCGTCGTATAAAGTCTTCCAACTTTATTCAGCAAACAACTGCATACACGATTGCTTTTTGAAAATCACTACAAAGATCACTTACAATCACTTTTCAAGCAGACAGTGCATTACTTAAACAGCCTCTCTGCAATCGAGAAAAAATCTTAACATTCCAGCATGCCGCAATAACACCCCATCAAAATAAAACTCGTCACCAGAACAACACACCGTCTTACATCATATAACATTTTTAGGTTAGAAGAATCGCTTAGCTATTAAGAGACCTATCTGGAAGCTTCGGTAGATAATAAACAAATAATTCCAGAAAATTCTCAACAATGTCGACCGACGAAAATTATTAACATTATACAAAGCATTTTCTAGCAATAGCGCAAAATCAAATCAAAGGTAAATACATGCTATCATTACATGCTTTGCAAATAGAATGATGGGATCTATCATGAATGTCTCAATCGTAACAAAGTGGGTCTTAAACAGATCCTGATTGGCAAGTAAGTGCCTTGACCTGGACAAGAGCTATACATAAGAACAATCAATAATTCAAGAACAATATACTCGACCTCAATTTTCTGTTTTCAGATGTACATAATATGATACAGCATGCAACAAAGTGACTGTCGCTGACCTTTCTCTTTGTGTTGCAGAAGATGACTGCCTGCGTGATGGTGAGAGTGTCATACAGATCGCACAGAGTGTCAAACTTCCATTCCTCTCTCTCCACTGCAACGAAAAACTGCTTGATACCTTCCAACGTCAACTCGTCACTGTAACACAAGCAAGCAATAAAATAATTTATCTTTTACATCACACTGCTTTCTTTTTCTTGTCTTTTCTTTTTTGGCGGAGGGGGGAGGGAAGGGCACAGGGTGAGCTAGGGGGTGTGTGTAAAAACAATTGTGTGTGGACATACACTTTCTTGTCCAGGGACACAAAACTGTAGAACTCCCTTCCTCTTCAAATGCAGCAGCGTGGCAGCTTGTCCTCATTCAAGAAGTCACCAAAAACTCATCTATTTTAAACATATTTTTTTATGAACCTCAGACCTGTATATACATTCTTACACTTATTTTAAAACACAAAAATATGATTCAGCTTTGCTTTGTTTTGGGATCATTTTTAACCCTGCAGGTGCAAAGAACATCAAATGTTTAACAGTCAAGATAATTTCTCCAGACTTGCCTACCCCCCAGCACAAAAATCAGGAACAGCTTTCCCAAAAATCCGGAACACTGTTAATTTTTCAGGAACATCACAAATTGAACTCGAAGTATTGCCGCACGACAAAACAGCAATGGTCCATTAAAAAAAAAAAACTAATAATAATAAAAGGCAAGTTTAATTCTGTTACTAAATCAACGAGCATGACTTCAGCACGAATAGATGAGTCGCCATGTTTCTTTTCTGCAGTCGATGATGGGGCTTGCACAAAAAAAACCTGAAATCTTCTGACACTTGTTTTTCTCCTTCTCTTTATTTTCATTGTCGGTGTGTTTAACCGACTCGCAATGCCTGCGACAATCATCTGCACCTCCGTGCCCCACAGAAAACTCTTTGTCACAGAATTTGCAGTAAGCATAGTTTGCTTTCTTTCCAGCCAAGAGGCAAGGATAATCACGAGTGTAATCGTCACGAAATGCTTGGATGCGCCGCTGCTTTTTACGTGTTGTCTTTGGTGGTGTCTTAGCAGCATCACTGTCACTGTCACTCAACATTTCTGTGGGATTTTTCCGTTTACTAGCCATTTTAACACACGTGGAAATGAGATTTCAAACTAGTAGCGACAGAGCGCATGCCGGAAACTTCGAATCAGTTTGACTGCGCATGCTCGCAATGCGCTCGGAAATTGTCGGAAGTTGCTCGGAAATATGGCTGAAACCACAGACACTCCCTCTCCCCCTCTCAAAAAAAAAAAATCCTTAACTTTTTTTTTTCCGGAACGCTTATAAAATATCCGTATTTTCCGTAACACATCCTGTTTTTGTCAATTTTCCGGAACAAAGTACGGAAAATCGGAACGGTAGGCAAGTCTGTTTCTCCAAAATGACCAGCAAACAGACACACCAAATTGAAATTGTTAGTACAATCCTTGCACATGCTTCATTTATCATGTGGGAGGCAATACCTTGCTGCAACGCAGCGTCAATAACCCAGACCAAAGCTATTCTAAACTTAAAATGTCTGCACAATACTGTTGTATTCAATTCTTTTACTCCAAACTACTCTCCTCCATGACCTCAATCCATGTGATGTGAACAGGGAATCCTAATCAATAATGTTCAAGGCGCGGTTTTAAACAAAACGTCTCTATTGCCTCAATATCAGGGTTCAAAAATGCTAGCAGCAAAAATATCAAGCATAACAAGTAGGTACTCCAAAGTGATTTTTGATTTTCTTTAACTCAGTTTGGACACTAAAGTATTTACATAGATCTTTTTGTTCTGAACACAGTGGTATAGTTTTGTTCCCCATAGGACAAATAGGTAAAAAGTTATTAATGTTTGAAAATGGCGAATGTTGGTGGTTTTTTTGGCAACTTTTTGGAATTGAAGAAATTGACAATTTTGGAGTCTCAAAGTGAAGCCAATATTGATACCAGAAAGCTGATTTTTGACAGGTAACCCCTTCATATGTTATACTCCAAGCCCAATTTTCTTCAGGCCTATCCCATGTAATGTTCCGCTGTTTTGGTGCTTCAAAGTTGGGAAATCATCAAATTCGCAGTGCGTGCCGGCAAATTATAGGCCTACTAGTGTACTACTACATTCAGCACTCGTTTCGCTGAATAGGCCTACAAGTTCGCCATGGCCACAAGAAAACCCGAACACCGTTTGGGTACACTTTTCTACGGCAAAGCGCACCGCGATAGAGTAATGCACAAATTAATAAATACCCTAGTTTTATAAAGAAAAGTCTGCTCTTTATTTCTTGCTAATTTTTAAACTTCTAGTTAAAATCAAACTTACATCAAAATCGCTTTAATCACTTTGTTCGGCTCGTAACAACTCTTTCACACATCAGAGCCCGCCATATTTGATATGTGAATGAAGCTAAGTATCCGAACTTCTCATTGTTTCTTATTTTTAGGCCATCCAATGAAATATCTTAAAGCACTTAGAGTTTGAAACGAGCCACCTCGCAGCAGACGACGCTGACATTTTGTTTCGCAGCGGCATTCAGCGCTCGGATAGGGGCGTATTCAAAAGCTGTTTACTCGGAATCTTTCGCATAAACATGCATTAAAAACAACACAGATGTAAAGATAAAGCTTTCAATTTTTATTTTAATACAGCCACTGTTCGTTTTGATGCAGTTTTACATTAATAATAAGTGTTGAAAGTGAAGTCAAAACTGAGTCAAAACTGCCGAGCTGACAAAAGCCAATGAAGGCTTTGGAGTACCTATATCAAGACGTCACTGCCAAAGAAAAAAAAGATAAGGCGTATAGTCTATATGCCATTCTATGCTATGCTAAGCTATAGTGTTTGTTGTTTTTGTAAAACAAAATTTATGGACTGACCGTTTGACCAGAATACGGATGGGGTCTGTCATGAACTTGTTGGTCATCTCCAGGATTTCGTGAGGCAGTGTGGCAGAGATGAGCAGAACCTGAGTGGCCGGTGGCAGGTAGCGGTACACATCATAGATCTGTTCCTTGAAACCTGCACACAGAGAGATCACTATCATCATCATCCCTATCATTATCATCATCCTGTCATTGTTGTGACTGAAGTCACTTTGTGGCATACTTTGTAAATAATTTACACGCACAAGTCCCAATGCATGTAGCATATTAGCAAAAAAAGTATCAACTGTACAAATGTTAATTATTATTATTATTAAAAACAGAGAAACACTTTAAATGTGCATTCCTAGAGTGTGTTGTGCTCAAATCGTGGGGTTCTAAGCCAGGCTACAGCATGATCACACACAAAAAACAGCTCGGATTCGTGTTATAGGTTTACATGTAATGCCTCGCCTCACCTTTGTTGAGCATCTCATCTGCTTCATCCAGAATCAACATCTTGATGGACCGTGTTCTCAATGTGCGTCTCTTGATCATGTCTGCCACAGAACCATCAAACATCAGCTCAAAATAACATACAATACAATACAGTTTCAGTCATACGTAATGTTTTGTTATCTGCCACAGGACCACCGAACGTCAACTCAAAATAAACTCGAAGGGCAAAGCCCATATGACTCACATACTCCTTATGGAATTAACAATATTTAACATGAAAATGAGTGCCCAGAAAAAAGAAAAAAAAAAAGAAATGGTGACATTAAAATGCAAGGTAATACCGACTTCCATCTTACTAGGCTCTATGACCTTGAAATGACATTGACCTCTGGTTCCAAATACACTCATGTACTATCAAATAAAGTACACAGAGGTGCCAACTCCATAATCTTTTTGTCAGTATTTCCAGCCCCATTTTTCAGTATTTTTTACCACTTGTCAGTTGTTGTTTTTCTCGCAAAACCCAGCCTATGACATTATAACGACAGGCTTACCTCTGAAATAGCAGGCTATTTTCAGTCCTCTAAAACCACCATGAAAATCAGCTTGTTGAACACCACACTTGTTTTACTCTAAAATCACCATGAAAATCAGCTTGTTGAACACTACACTTGTTTTACTTAAAATTAATGATACTGATAGCCTTTCCAATAAAAGCAATGTCAGCAACAAAACAGTTCTATTGTTTCAAGGACTTAGCAGTTGTCTTTTTCAAAAATGTTGAGAGAGTTTTGTTTTGTAGCAGTCAATATTTCACATGAACAGTTGGACACATGGATCAGGAGAATCCTCAGTATGATATTGGACAGTAAGTAAGCTTTGTGTCTAGCAGATGCAACATGCCTGGCAACATCGTCAAAGCCACCATGACTTATAAAAAAATCAAATCCACAGACAGTACAGCATGCGTACTTTGTTTGACAGTTTCGACGCAATGATGCATGGATGTGCTTCTGTGTATGAATAGGTAGTGGCAGCCAAAATTTGAATTTTAAGTGATGCTCATCTTACTTATTGCATTATAAAATTTAAACAAATACAAGAACAACACAAAAAGAATTTTTATGATATCTTTATTGGTTAAAAAAATATTCACGTTCAAAGTTGGAAAAAATAGCGTCAGTGTGTAAAAAGAAATAAATCGTCAACTTTAACCCTTTGAACCCTGGATGCCCCACCAATTCTGAGCCCATTCCCAATAACCCTATTCCAAACAGCAAGTACTAGAAAGAACAGTAAGCTTTGTACGGACCGCAAGACTAAGGTAAGGTTACGAGACCGGTTTATCGGTCTATCGGGGCACAGCTGTTTAAGGGCTAGACCGATAAATCGGGGCACTGCTGTTTAAGGGCTAGACCGATATATCGGTCTTTCGGGTTCAAAGGGCTAAAAGCACAAATATCAAAATGCAAAGTGAAGACAATGGTTATTTCTTGTTTTTATTGAAATATTATACCAACAGTAACTGTACAATTAATTTTACCTTAATATTTAGCAAGACTTAAAAAATAGAATTGCTCAAAGTTGACAAAAAATGTATTTTTTTACGCAAAAAAGTGCACGAACGTCCATTTTCGTGGTGCCACATTTTAAAAACTGTACAAACTATTCAATCCAAACTTGTTTAGCTAGTTATCTATATGACATAGAACAAGCTCAATTTTTTTTAGGACATTAGCTTGCAAATTAAATAAGTTAGAAACTCTCAAACTTGGCATAAAATGCATTTTACAAAGGGAAACTAAGAAAGAAATAGCGAATTATGGAAATAACTTTTTTCGATATGAAAAATCACTTGCAACTTTGTACATATCTTTGTAATAAATATACAAACACAACACAATGTTCATGGTATTAAAACAGGTTTTAGTCCATGCCATTAAAAATTATTAACATGCAAGATATTTATAGTACCATAATAGATTGTAATGGTATGTTACGAAGGTTATCAATATTTATTCAAGTTTTTCAGACTTTTGTGAGGAAAATATATTTATAAAAAATTTAATAAGCAACATAAATCAGGTATGAATAAATTATATATATAAAAAAAAGAATTTCTTCAGCTGAAGTCAAGCATAAGAAGCAGCTAAGTAAAGGGTGACCGACGCAATTCAAGTTTTGTCAAAAATCTTTTCATTGAAAAACAAAACATAAAATAAAATAAATTCCTTGAACATTGTTGAAAATGCTTATTTGCAGAGAAGGCTAAAAATAAAATATTTCCAATCCTAAAAATAAAATATTTGGGGAAAAAGGAGATTAAAACACACACACACACGCCCACACACTCACTCAAAATTCAAGTCCATCAACTGTTTGACAACATTCTTTTGAAGTCCTGGTACTGTGCTGAAAGGTTCACATTTTCAACAATAAATGAAAACAATTCCATCTCCTCCCATGTCTTTTCACTTTCTCTTCTTAAACTACTGATCTGCAAGAGCAGTCCATGCGTCAGTAGCCTGTGCTCCAAAAGAAGAGGCCTTCCTTTGCTGCTCTGCTGAAGGGCAGCCTTCATTCGTTGATAGCCATCTGAAACAACGAAGCATATTGTCTGTATCAAAGTACTTAAATTACCCTTTAGTAAGTAAATAATTAATGGAATATGAAATATTGGGGAAAAGATTTTCAATGAATTTCAGCAAAAATTCAGGTAAAGGCATATGCATAAGAAAAAAGCCAGCTTTGAAGTAGGCAGGGCTACACACTGAAAAATACTAGTACAAGTAGTAGCATGTTTATTTTATTTACTGTTTTGTGCTCTTGTAATATTAAGGAATGTTTATATTATCTGAACCTTATGAGATATGCAAAGTGAATATAGAACTGGTTGATTTGTTTAAAAAGGAGGGGGGGAGAGGGGGGGGGGTAAAAAATTATTTTTCATCATTTTGTTAATTTATACCTGCTTTAACATTATTCCTATTCAGGCACATTAGGTTAAAACAAGCCAGATATGATATATATATGAAAACAACGCATAATAAATTCACTCAACACATTTTAAAAAAATTTGAAAAAAATATAGATCTAGATATAGGCCTTTTTTTATGAAGACAAGATTGAAGAAAGAAACTTGTAAAATAAGACCTAGTAAAAAAGCTAAACATATGTTATATTTCGCCTTATCTTGTAAATTAAACTTAAGCATTTTTAATATGACAGCAACAAAATTATCTTGTGTTTTATCGAGAGCAACATCAACTCGGGCCTTTAATTTTAGGCCTATGTTAGTGAAAGTCTTGAAAACGAAACCTAAAAGTTCGTCTGCTAATTTTTGTTGCCACTTCCGGTTTGATATTTCTTCACTTCAGCGGGTTATAATTTAAATAATTTATCATGTAATGTTCTATAAACTTTAGAAAAACATGAATAAATATGTTGTTAATGATAATTTCAAGTGGATATGTAAAAATAGTTCACATACAAAATTATGAAGCTTTCAAAGCTAGACATGCTGGAATGGCGCTAAGTTGTCGGTTTGCATCCGATCGGTTATTGTTGAAGAAATCGAAAAACATTGTTAAAGCAAACAATAATAATAAAATAAAGCATATATAGAATTAAACAAGAGATGTTACAGTATGATAAAAATGTGTAAACTTACCGATTTCTTGCTTTGAGAGCTGGCATATTGAAAAAATCCTGGAGCTTGTTTCACACTTTGACCCAGTTGGCTCCATGTTGAAAAATGCAAGCGACCACGTGATCAACTTTGATTGGATGGGGCTCCCACTGTATTTGTTGTACTGCGTAGCTTCATACACCATTTTATTCCTTAAATTCCGAGGTTTCAGGACCATATATACATCATTAGGTTTAGTATAATCGTTTTCTCAGTAAAAGCTCCGAAAGATGACATACTTTTTAACGCTTTCCACGCTAAAATAACTCTTAAAAAATAGGGGAAAAAGGACTCCTACGAAAATAAAAGTAGCTTTAGTTCATTTTCAAGCTATTTTTAGACCATTCTTTCACTCTTTTCTATCGCGATGAGAGAATTTTCCGAGTGACGATCGCAAAGTGAAACCGAGTAAGCCAAAAAAATGACGACGCTGCATTCGCGCGGCTCGTTTCGGGTGCTACTTAAAATAATATATTTAAAAAATTTGAAACATTTCTTACATAAAATAATTGCATATATTAAAAAATAATGTATTTTGGCTTTGAATGAGTCCAGTTTTGTTGTTTACACTTAAGTGGTTTGATTAAAAAGCCGAGTAGAAAAATGCCTAAATTTAGCTGTTTTCAGTACTTTCTTCCACTACCAACAGCTTGGCTGCCGCTACCTAGTATGAATGCAGAAAATCTTACAGTCGTTTAGTTGCAGGCTTTGTTTTCTTTGAAGAGGAATTGGCTTCGTCATCAGACTTAGCAGCTTCTTGGGGTCTACCACATCTTGCCATTTTCACAATTTTGAAACACTCCGAAAGATGGTGAAGACTATTATGGAGGGAACTTGTACAGGTCTATTTTTAGACTAGGGTTAGGTTATGGGTAGCGTAGGGTAGGGTTCGGTTGGGTATGGTAGCCCTAACCCAAACCCTACCCCCAGTTGACGTCAGTCAAAAAATAGATCTGTACAAGTTCCCTCCATGATGATAGTCTTCACCCCAAAAGGCTAAGAACGAGTGTTTTCATTGGACAAATGGATCACGTGTTTGATTCACGTCTAATGGTTGGATAAGAACCATGCGCGTGCTTGATTCTGCTTTCATCATGTGATTGATTAGGGTACAGTCATGAATTGAAAAGCGTGTCGGAAAATAACGCAGGCACACAGCGACGTTCAGTGAGTGCATGAGTACTATTCTGAGACCAGAAACCGGTACAGATTTGATTTCAACTGCAGCATTCCATTCAGTGTCTTACTTCCCATAGTCCCTCTAGCAGTGAAAACTCCGCCGGAAACCACTGCAAATCACGATTACGTGCGGCAGAGTCTCGCACGTTTGCTATAAATAGATTTCAACATGGCAGCCTCTGAGCAGACCACGTCATTACCGACCGCCGACGGTCGCTCCGCGAGCATGCACATAGCAAAAATTTCGGTCGCTCTAGGTCGCTCCACGTGTATTAACCAAACCAATCACACGCTAGCTAACCAAACAGCCCATAATCAAAAACTGCCTGGTGTTCCTAAAACAACATGCTGTCAGCAGTCGTCCAGCAATGATCTTTCCGAATTAACTTCCTTCAACAAATCAATCAACCAACCAACTATTAATTCACCTAAATCAAGCAAAACAGTTAACAGCCCTTACCAAAAACTCTGCCTGGTGTCCCCGATACAACATGCTGGCCGTAGTCAAGCTTGCGAATGTCTTCCCCGATGCTGGTCCCTCCAATACATGCATGGCACTGAACGTTCATGTAATCTCCCAGAGCCAGCAGAACCTATTACAGAAAGATAAAGCAATAATCATAATGAAATTTTTTTAAATCCTTTTTTCTGATAAATAACATACATTGGGCAAATTAAGATATTTACTACTTAGAGATAAAATACCTAATTCAGCAAGATTACATGGTCTGTTCCCTGCCCCCAATAAACCTCATGGGAGTTATCAGAGATTGACCTGCCTACCCAAACAAGACAAAAATCAGGGACATACTCTAACTTTCAGGGACATACCAAGATTACCTTGAAGCAGTTTTTACATGTCTTCAACAATTATCTTTCCCTACCGTTTTGACCCAAAAATCACAAGCACAAAGTTCACAAAGTGCAAAAGTGTCTCCCTTTGTCCTATGTTTAATGAACCGCCACTTCTCCATGTAGTCTGCTTTAAATGTTGTGCAATGTTTCTTTGCCGAAGTACAGGACGAGACAGACGCTAAACAATCATCGCACGCCACTTTTCTTTTAGACGACGCCATTGTTTTTCACTCGTAAGTTTTCATGATGCAGCTAAAAGAACTGCGCATGAGTGTCAACACAAACAAAAGGCATTATGCATGCGCACACTTGGTACTGCGACCTTTGCAAATTTCGGAGCAAGCAGAAATGGCTCTACAGTGAAAAGTGTACCTAGTTAGTACACACCAAAACTTTTTCATGTATGCGAGACAACTATTTTCCAGGACACGCCACAAAAAATTGGGATTCAAGGACACTCAGTGTATATTTGAGATTTTCAGGGACACATATGGCCCCTATGGGACGGTACATAGGCCTGAGAGAAGCAAAACATGCCTACAAAGATGAAAACTGTTCTTCATAAACGGACAAAACTTGTACTCACTTTCTGAATCTGCACTGCCAATTCTCTGGTGGGTGACATCACCAAGGCTTGTGTTTCTCGGACCTGAATGTCCAAACACTGAAGAATGGAGATTGAGAAAGTTGCCGTCTTGCCTGTACCTGACTGTGCTCTGAAATATAACACACACATTTTTAAAATAAATTTAGCTCTAATGTCAATGGAAATCTGCATAATAATCAGGATGTGGAGAATTTGACTTTTAATGTCTTATGTCGTGAACAATATATTTTTTTTTCTTGTCAATAGTGCACACAGTAATAATGCTGCAATTATTTCTGGAGTCTAAACAGTCATGAAAATTGTGCATTTGAGTAATGGACATAAGAAATGATTTTACTCACTGCGCGATCACATCTCGCCCCTTTACGATAGGTTTGATAGCTCTTTGTTGAATAGCTGAAGGCTTCTCAAATCCTGCAAATACAAGTAACAGTGGGAAAACAAAGCAACCGCAGTGAAATTCCATTCTATAGGTAACACTCTCATAGGATTCAATCCTTCAGGTTAGAGCTTTTCTATGACCACATCAAAACTAAACCAATACTGCAACACTGATCAAACATTATTACTGACAAAATTTTGTGATTTTGGTATCCAGCATGGGCGTGGGTACTACGTTTTATTATGCGATCAATCAATGCGAACACTTAATTTGAAGGT
This sequence comes from Oncomelania hupensis, assembly GCA_036898135.1. Taxonomy (NCBI): domain Eukaryota; kingdom Metazoa; phylum Mollusca; class Gastropoda; order Littorinimorpha; family Pomatiopsidae; genus Oncomelania; species Oncomelania hupensis. The sequence continues at coordinate 81,186,627 of CM072513.1, forward strand.
GGAAGGTTTTTGGAGGTTCGCCATCCTTTTGTCGAGGTTCTCCAATCCCGAACCTTTCCAGAATCGTTTGGACAAAAAGACTTAAGAGGTTCAAGAACCTAGGTTTGGGATATATATGATTATGACAACCTCGAAACAAGGTTCGTGAACCTCCACGTACCTTCCAATTAATTTAGACACGCTATTTCTAACAATATCCAGTATACCAACCGTAAGCATATATGCCTCGGAGAAGCTCTTCCCGAAGGCCCATGTTATCAAATGTTGGAGTAACATCGACATCTTCACTCGTTTCAAACTCTACAGCACGTAAATCGCGTAAATCTTCCTGCATAACACGCCTTGACGTCTGAGCCGCCATTTTGACTATAACGTTTGTTCGAGACCACGTGACTTCAAACTTCCGTTTTTTTGTTTGTTTGTGTGATGATTGTCTCCCTTCGCTAGGCCTATTGTCATATTACGTTCTGTCGTCCAAGTGAAAGCACCAAAGATGAACGAAGTTGAAGTTTTTGTAGGAAATCACACCATTATTGACCCTGAGGTTTATGGATTGTGGTTGAAAGGATATTCAGGTAGTATTTGCATTATTTTGCCAATGTATTCAAATGATGGTATTCGATTGTCAAATGATGCAGTAACTAACTTATTGACTGTTGAGTAACCCACAGGCTCAGAGCACTTACTCGTAGGCCTCACTACAATACTTTCATGGTTAGTAATATTGAAAGTTACAAAGACGAAAGAAGAGACTTTCGGGCCTGTGAGTAACCTCCTCATGATCATCAGTCGATCAGTGTAAGCCTCCATCAGTATATGGTTCTAAGGAAGGCATTCGATACTGTACCACATCGCAGACTTTTACAGAAACTAAAAGGTTATGGCATAAGTGGCAGCCCACTTGCATGGATAAGGAGTTTCTTGACTGACAGGACCCAGTACGTGACTGTTAACGGTAACAGCTCTGACAAAATAAGTGTTACAAGCGGTGTCCCTCAGGGGAGCGTGTTGGGGCCGACATTATTTATATATTTCATAAACGACATGCCAGAGAATGTAGAGTGTGACATAAAGATATTTGCTGATGACACAAAGGCATATGCAGAGGTTGATGAAAGTGAGGAGTCTAAGGAGAGAATGCAGCAATGCATTGACAAATTGGTTGAATGGACGGAGACATGGTTACTTAAATTTAACAGTGAAAAATGTAAGGTGTTACATTTGGGCAAAAATAATCCCCAGCATGAGTACTTTATGAATGATGGTAAAGAAAGGTGTAAGATTGAGACGACTGGTGCAGAGAGGGATCTTGGAGTGATAGTGGATACAGAGCTCAGCTTTGAGAATCACATTGAGAGTACTGTTAAGAAAGCCAACAAAATATCAGCCCTGCTTGTAAGAACTATAAGTAACAAATCCAAGGACATAATGGTCCCCCTCTTTAAGGCCCTTATACGTCCCATCTTGGAGTACGCTAACCCTGTCTGGTGCCCATATTTAAGGAGGCATGTTGACTTGATCGAGGGTGTCCAGCGCAGATTCACCAGGAAGATCTGTGGAATGTCAGGGCTCTCCTACGAGGAGAGGCTGAAGTCACTGAGGTTACCCAGTTTAGAATATAGGAGACAGCGGGGTGATTTAATCGAAATTTTTAAAATTGTACACAAATTGTATGATCCTTTAACCATTTGTTCTCTTTTAAATTTTAATGATGTTGGTTTAACACGAGGTCACAAATTTAAACTTACTAAAACTTTTAATAATACTCGCAAATTTAATAAGTTTTTTACTAATAGAGTGGTAACCCCTTGGAATAACCTGACTGCCGAGGCTGTGGATGCTGGATCACTTAATGCGTTCAAAAATAGTTTGGACAAATTGTTTAAGGATAGCATCTACTCCACCAAGTTGGAGGTTAAAAAATTCTAAATTGGTAGGCACTGATGCCAGGGGGGTGGGTCGTGGACCCTCATTAAGATTAATTATGAGGGCCAAAGGCTTTTAGCCTGCACGCCGAACTATGCTATGCTATGCTATGCTAAGTCTAATTAGCGATCATGTTTGCCAAATTAGTAATAGAACGCGATGATGATGATGATATATCTGTCCAATAAGTAATACTTGTTACAATGTATTACATTAATTCACAGATTCGGTAAATCAATTTTTTTTGTTTGTTCTTTTAACAGCAAATGAATCAGCCAGTGTTCTGCAGAAACAGGAGTCACTTCAGGCATTCAAAGCCACTTTGGATGATTTGCTGAGTGATGTTCAGGACAACTTTCGCCTGTTCTTTGGCCTGGAGAACATGCTCAAATCTCCTCCCAGACTGCGGAACCAACAGATCTACCAGATTGATCAGGACACACAGAACATGCTGATTGAAGAGTAAGAACTAGTGATTTGCTGTAACGAGAGATCTCAAGTGTCCATAGCAATGGGGAACCCTAAAGGAATTTTTTTGATAGATGATGATTTATTTTTTTAAAAAACAATAACTGCCAAGTCATAGGGGATATGTTTAGTCAGTTGTTTAGATCTTTATTTATCTTCTAGAGCACAAAGCTTGCCAGTATCACTATAATAGGATGGACTGAAAGTGGTATAACAAGTGATCAACATTATTCCGGCCTCTTGACCTCTGTGCCCCTTCCCTAAAGACCTTTTGCAACTAGTTACTTCCCTTGACATCTTTGAGCGCTGAAGAGTTCAGTCCCTATAACCTGGGGCTGAAACGGTGCCCTGCCTAGATCAAGTCTTTATGGGCGTGCGCCTTGTTGTCATTGCAGGAGTTTGTGCATTATGTCATACTCACTCATAATGTTATTTGAAATACCTTTTTGATAAACAACTACCGTGCTGTTGATAAATTATAAATGTCTTGTGAGTTAAAAGCCCATCTTTGGAAATGGGAAGTAACTTGTCTTTTTGTTTTGTTTTTAGTTACCTAGAGTTACCCGGGCGAACACTTGCCTTGGAACACTGTGAAAACTACCCTGAACTGCAGGCTTTTCTTCTGGAAAGGGGGAGGTGGTGGTTGCTTGGCAGTGCAAGGCTGAACTAGTGGTGTTAGCTAGGATTTCAAACTGAAAGCAACCATTCGGTTGATCCAGAAAGTTTGATGAACAGAGCAGAAATTGTGGGTGAGAAACTGTGTTCGTTTGCAAAGGATGTCTGCCTCAGCGTTAGACAACTCTGGCGCAACATGCGGGCAAGCCAGCCAAAGTTGTTTCCCCTTATATTTCTGAGCATGGTCTATTGTATATGAAAAACCTATTGATGATGATGATGTCCATTTATAACGCGCGTGTCTCCATCCATTGTCGAAAGCTCAGAATATTCAGAAATGCCCCACCAGCATCGGCTTGCCAGCATTTGCGTAATGCTACGTAACTTGAAACTAAAAGAGCTACAGCTCTTGTGCTGTGACATAACATTTGACCTTGGGGTCAAGTTTAATATCCTTAAGAGGAAACTGGCATATTCCAAAACCTTCCAACTTTACTCTGTGTGTTCTTTCTTATTGTGTTCTTTCCTTATCCTATCCTATCCTATCCGGTCCCGTAACTCAAAGGTTGTTGGGGCACCGTAGATGATCGTTTAACGAGCATACTCCATCTTTCTCTGTCCTCAGCAACCTTCATGGCTTTGCTCAGTGTCAAGCCAGTCCATTCTCGAATGGTGTCTTCCCACTTCTTTTTCTGTCTCCCTCTTCTTCTGCCTCCTTGCACCGTGTCTTGCAGGATGTTCTTTGCAGTGCCTGATGCACTGGTGATGTGGCCATACCATCAGAGTTTCTGGTTCTTCACCACTGTGAGCAAGTCATTGGTTGTCCAATGGCTTGTGTGATGGTCTGTCTGACTTCGTTGTTGGTGATTGGTATAGGAAATGCCCAGAAGTATTCTGCACCACATCTCCATGCTTTGTATTCTTCGTTGTAGATCTTCTGTGTGGGTCCATGTTTTGCAAGAATATAGGAAGATGGAGATGACAGGGGAGCGCAGCAGCCTTACCTTGGAATTTAGACTGATGGTCCTGTCTTTCCAAGGGCTTAACCTTGTCAGGGCAGCAGTTGTTCGTGCGATCCTGGAGAAGACGTCCTGTCGGGGCCCATTGTCTGATACAATTGCTTCTAAATATTTAAAGCTATGCACTGTGTTGAGGGATTGGCCTAGGACTTTGATGTCCGTGTTGATGCCATTGGTGTTGTTGCCATTATCTTACTTGTCATTTGTTGGCTTTTGTTCATTCTATTTTCTAAATTTAGATTTGATTGTGATCAGTTAATAACTGAGTTAATATAGAGAAGAACTATACAAATGAATTTCGGAAATGTTAAAACTCTTTTTTTTCAATTTAACGTAGACATATTTAAATCATGTGATTATGAATTTGGGATAATTATATATATTTCATTAGTTTTAGTTCCAAAGAGCTGGCAATTTAATTTAAGATTCACGCTGTACTGTATATAATTGATAAATGAAGCATTTATTCATTGTTTTAAATAGGCATTTTGCAACTAAAGAATGCTCAATGCTAGCTGAGTGTGAGATATATCAAGCATATACTGTGTGTTGGCATATGCCCCCAAGACCTCACAGCCTTTTGACACTCAAGATTACTGATTAGGATCAGCATTATTTTTTAGGTCCACTGCTTCTTTGAACTTAGTAGCAGCAGGGGCAAAAGGTCCATTGAGATTCATGCTTTTCATCTGTTGTGTGTGTGTGTGTGTGTGTGTGTGTGTGTGTAGGTACTACAGTGTTGATGAGGGTGTGGTGCGAGAAATTCTGGGCAAGAAACTAGCGTCCAGAACTCGCAAAGACTTGGACGACATCAGCGAGCTCACCATGGTGCCTCTTCGAAGCTGCAGGAGACAGGTGACGGGAGGTTTTCGTTTATTTTTATTTTTTTATTTTTTTAGATGCGTGAGTGTAGTTCTTTATTTGATACATTTATTTGAACTTACCCAAAACCCTCAACTAAATTGAAAAAAATGTATTTTTAATATATTTATGGTGCATTTTTCCCATCTTGGAATGTGATCTTTGTAATTTACCCCCAAAATAAATTTTGTATCCCATTTACTGCCAAGGGAGAGTTGCACTGAATTAAACCATTTGCCAGACAAACTTGGCTTATGATCGTGAAATACAACAAAAAATTGTAGCGTGAACAGTATTAAAAATAACTGGGTAACACTTATACATTTCTCAAAGGTAATTTAACTTTCTACACAAATATACTATTTGGAAAAAGAAACTTAAAAAGGTATTTTTGTACTTTTGTTTAGATTTTTATTTCTTTTTTAAAATTTAATTATTTTTCATCAAATAAAAGATAGCGAGAAAGATAAAGGGAGGCAATCACATTGCATTTGTTGTGTTTTGGATGCATGGGTGAGTGGTATTGCTTCCCTTTGGTCTGTGTCCCTGTTAGCGCATTGATCAGTTTCGCGGGCATATGGGGGTGGAGGCGGAGGACAGGCTGCCACCCGCCAATGAACTTTTTCTATACTTTTATACTATACTTAGAGCCAGCACACAACGCTTTCATACTTACATACACATACGCACATACCTCTACTTTTGAAAGACGCAGTGCGTAGACTCACCATAGTATATGAAACTAAGGTGGAAAAACCTCTTGTATTTTCATTTTTGAGCACGCATGCAGAGTTCGTCTGGCATTGACTACGGTTGTTTCAAAGAGAGTGGGTTTCTGACATGGAAGGGGATGCCAAAAGTGTTATTAGTGGACAAAGTGGTGAAGAAGAAAGTGATGAAGATGATGCGTAATTCCAGCGCTGTAGGCACACACGCTACAATTAGACGGAGGTAACGCCGTTTTCCACAACAATCAAGGAAAGGTCTATTATTAAATTGTTGCCTCCCTTATAACACTACTTGTAGCTTTTTCTGTTGGATTCGGATGTGCAAATTTGATGTGGTAGAGGTGTGTGTATATATATTTTTTTTAATAAATCGGTAAATAGCAAAGATAATTCTATCAAACTTGGCTATTGGTTAGTCCATTCTGATTTATTTATGGACCTACACTTTCAAGTCTCTACAACAGTTATCGTTTTTAATCTTTTTTTTTTCTTTTTTTTTTTTAAGTAGATCATACAAATCGGCCAGTGTAGATTGATAAAAGGGGATGCAACCTGCGCCAATATAGAATGAGACAAGAGGGCCAGGGTTATTATACCTAACTTACAAATATTAAAAAGATAATGTTCTGAGGTTTCCGATTATGTGTACTTATTTTGCTGATAGTTTTAACTACACCCAAGTAAAAAAAAACGTCACAATGATGATGAGATGACATGTCAATGGTATTTTTCATCACATTATTATTGTATGACGAGATAAGTCGTAATGACCAAGTCAGAAAGTTAAATTGGCCTATGGTGCATTTCACCTTGTCTTGGAACTGTAATCTTTTCAAATATTTTTTCTTTCTTTCTCTTTGTACCGTTGGTAACAACAATTTTTCTGTTTTAATAAAGATTTCTTGGCTTGACTTGACTACAACCAATACTAGATGTTACACTCGATTCGATGATGGTGTTTTTCTATCAGTATTTGATTCAGCCCCGATGCTTGAAATCCTGATAGGTGTAACTCTGTCTGATTCGTTTATCCACGCAGCCTGCTCAATCATCAACAAGTCACAAAGTCGACGTATGAAGTTTTCCACTTTTATTCAGCACACATCAACAACTGCATACAATCGCTCAATCGCTTTTCCACTCTCAAATTTTACTTTCCAACTCACTATCAACAATCTCACAAAACAGTGCGGCACATAATTATATAGCCTCTCTCTTTCTTCCCGAACAATTTAGAATACGGTAGACTAGAATGACGCACTACAGCCAATCAAATAAAAGATCGTCATCACTGACTTACGTCATACATCTTTCTAAACATTCCAGGAACGTTCCCTCAAACTTCAACATTTATCGGGAAAATTCTATCGACAGTAAATACGCAAATCCAGAGAATTCTCCAATAATATCGACTAACGAAAATTATCAACGTTATACAAAGCCTCTCCTGACAACAATGCAAACTCAAATCAAAGGTAAATAAACTCCATTATTGAATACTTTGCAAATCGAAACGATTAGATCTATCGTGTGCGTTTCAGACATGCTATCCTTCGCGTTTCAACGTAACACTAGATATTTATAGAACTCGGCTTAGTACCGGCTACACAAATACACCCAGCAAGCAATAGGTCTTTAATTCCCCAGGCCATATCCGGTCGCTTAGGATTGTGATCAGTTGTCTGTATCGGCCAGTGCCTTGAGCAGCTCTTGAGCTGGAAAAGTGCTAGATAACTATTAGAACAATTTAACAAATAACAATAAACCAAAACTCTGCCAGAATAAGTTCAAGTTGAATGTATTTGTTGGTGTTGAATTGAGTGCAGATATGTGCTGCGCTTTGAATGGATCTGTCATTATGGAAAAATGGTAAATAAATTCCATTATTATTTGTTACACTCGTTGTTGGTTTTTATCAGTAGTTGATTCAGCCCCAATGCTTGAATCCTGATAAGTGTAAGTCGGATTCGTTTATCCAAGCTGTTCACTCAGCAACAAGGCAGGAGTCGTCGTATGAAGTTTTCCAACTTTATTCAGCGTACATCAACAACTGCATACAATCGCTCAATCGCTTTTTCCACTTTCTCCCTTTTCAGACACAGTGCATCAATTATATAGTTTTCTAATACTCGAGAGAACGTTCGAATGTTCCAGGGTGACGCAATTATAACCAATCACAATGAAATTCATCATCACTGTCTTACGTCATACAACATTCTTCATCCTAAAAGATTCTCTCTGCTTCTAGTGGTTCTATCTAGATGCTTCGATCGATAGTAAACACGCAACCCTAGAGAATTCTCCAATAATATCGACCAACGAAAATTATCAACATTATACCAAGCTTATTCTAACAACAATGCAAAATCAAATCAAAGGTAAATACACTCTGTTATTGAATGCTTTGCAAGACAAAACGATCGGATCTATCGTGCGCGTCTCACACGTACTATCGTGCGCGTCGCAAACGTAACATTATTATTAATATTATTAATGTTATTGACTCGCGTGCATAGCAGTGTGAGTCTATGTACTTCTCCCCCCACACCCATCCCCAAAATGTCTTTTTCCCATATTTTGCAAATCTGTTCTTACAGTTTGTTCTGTTTTTGAGTTGATCTTGAAGGTCAAGGACATTTTAGGCCTTGCAAAAACATCCAAAAAATAGGTCATCGTACAGTGGAATGGCTGTTTATTTAACCCATATTATGCAACAACATTGGGTTATTTGATCAGATGTGCATGATAGGTCACGTGAAAGTTCAGGTCAACCAAAGGTCAAAGTCACTGAAGGTCAAGGTGATTCCAAGGTCACAGTTGTTTGGGCCTAATACATTTTTTGCTGTACTTTATTTGATAGTACATCGTGTATTTAGAACTGGAGGTCAAGGTCATCTCAAGGTTAAGAGCATAGAAAAATCAAAGTCGGTATTACTTTGCATTGTAATGCCACCATTTCATTTTTTTTTTCTTTCTTTCATTTTCATATTAAATATTGTGAGTTCCATGAGGAACATGAGTCATATGGGCTTTGCCCTTATTATTATTATTATTATTATTATTATTATTATTATTATTATTATTATTTATTATTATTATTATTAATTATCTTTTTTTTCCCTCTGTTCTTCAGTTTGACAACATCAAGCGAGTGTTCAAAGTTGTGGAGGAGCTGAAAGGGTACCTGGTGGAAAATATTCAGACACATTTTCTTCTTTCTGAGACTCTTGCACGGTATGTCCAGTGACATCAAACCAATATTCAAAGCTGTGGAAGAGCTGTAAAAATACCTAGTGGAAAATGTCCAGAATCAATTTCTTCTGTCTGAGGCAGAGGCATTTGTGGGGTCCTGATTCAGCTCTTTGTAGTCCTTTAAACAATGATTAAACAACTCACTAAGAGGTCTTTGCAAGGTGTTAGAACTGAACGCAAATAGGGAAAGATTATGCATCAATGAATGGAAATGTATTATTTTCCACACAGGAACTGAAGAAACGTGACCACAGTGCTGGGGCTGGTGGTGGGGAGATTGGGGAGGAAAGAGGGGAGAGGGGGCAGAGAAAATGGTAAGGGGGAGGGGGGGCACAACACATTATAGATAACTGAAATTCTTACCGCAAAACGACATCGATATATAACATTGAAACAGCAGGCCGGTCAATTAAAATGAACTACTTTAAAGAAGGTACACACTCTTTCCCTACGTCCTTGCCTCCCCATCTCTCTCTCTCTCTCTCTCTCTCTCTCTCTCTCTCTCTCTCTCTCTCTCTCTCTCTCTCTTTCTCTCTCTCTCTCTCTCTCATTGTTTTAAAATTTATTAAAGATAATGATGAAGATGTTGGTGTGATTGTATGTGTGTGTGTGTGAGTGATGTGATTTCCAAGTTAAAGTTAAAGGTTAATTATTATTATGTTAATTTCTTAAGGGACAGATTGGAAGATTAGACTGTACCCAGCTAACCACAATTTCGGGGCGCGATGGGGCCTGCATCGGGCAGCCCGATGGGGCCCGGATCGGGCTACCGATCGGGGCCCGATCGGGCAAATGGAAATTGGAACCGACTCGGGCCCGATTCGGGTAAAGATCGGGCGATCGTCGGGCTACCCGAAACTTACCCGATCGTAACCCCTTGTTCGCCAAACAGTAGCCCGACTTTCGATAAAGATTGGGCGATCGTCGGGTTACCCAAAACTTACCCGACCAAAAAACCCAACCTTTGCCGAACGGTAACCCGATTCCGGCAAAGATCGGGCATACGTCAGGATACCCAACACCAACCCTATTGTAACCCAACTTAAACCAGAAACAACCCCGATAATGCCCCATCCCTGGCCAATGCTGATTTACCCTAAAATCATATCCCACATATTGTTTATGATATGTGATTGCATGAAGAAAGAATTGAGAGGTCTGGTGTTAATAGGGACTGTCGGCACAGGCGTTTTTGTTTTCGGAAGTCTTTGGTGTGTCCCCACTTAAGTATTTACACACCATTTCGATAACGATATAGCCTATATTAACGTGATCTTCGTCGCTATCGAAAGCGTGTGTAAATACATAAACGAAAGGCAAAGCACCCAAAAAACAACCACAGTGAAAATAGAAATAGGTTTTCGCAGGCAAACACAATTTCCGAGCACATGCAACTGTAGAACTTAGAAGAAAACTGTAGAAAATTGGCGACTAAGTACAACCGGAAAAGACCAGCAGTAATGGGCACGGAAATTTACCCTTGACTTATAATGTATAAATAAATACAATAGTTAAAAGAAACACTGTAACAATATTTTACATATTGTATGATAAAAATTAAGAATTATAAGCACAATTAAATAATTATATCTTGCTGAATTGATTTTGTATAAATATTTTTCACATACATACGCCGCAGCATATGTGAAGTAGACGAAACATTCCAGACAGTTTAGCCAATTAGAAGCGAGAGTAGACCTATGTTAGCGTGTGCGCAGCGTGGCTTTGTGGTGGGGCAGAATCGGGCGGCACACGGGAGAGCGAATCGTTACGCATCCACATTTCTCGACTCCGCTACGCATCGGGGTTTTGTAGGGTTATGTGGGTCCCTACTAAAACCCGACAAAAGTCGGGATGCCCTATGTGGCCCCAGTGGGGCCCCGATCGGGCTGGTTTGCTGGGTATCATTAGTCTAAAATCTTTATCCCTAATAAAAAAGTTTCAAAGTTTTTCTCTCTCTTACTCACTCACTCTCTCTCACTCTCTCTTTTCCCCCCTTTCCTCTACAGCATGCAGTGTAGCAGTATTCTAAGGCAGCACTTCAAATGGCGATAGGTATGCTTCCTATGATGACTTGTTTGATCAATTTGCAGAGACTATGCCGCTATCACCTTCATCGCCAACAATCGCTTTGAGACGGGAAAGAAGAAGCTGGCGTACATGAGGTTCAGAGACTTTGCTGAATGTGCCACTCACATGATCACGAACTGGTCTTACAGTTCTGTGGGTAAGTCACAGGAATTACATTGTTACATTTAAAATAAATTATTCACATTTTTTTTTAGAAAAGAGAGAGAGAGCGTTTCGGAACACTGAGTGCTCTCAAATCTAATTATTATCTTGCCAATTAATTCCACCCAAAAGCCTCTCTTAATCCAAGGACAATTAATTCAGCTGTAAGTTTATCTTATTCCAAGGTTTATTCGTGAGGACACGTAATAAGCATGGACGATAAATGACATTTGATGTAATTGTTATCTTGCCAATTAATTCCACCCAAAAGTCTTGTCTTATTCCAAGGACAATGAATTCAGCTATAAGTCTCTCTTATTCCAAGGCTTATTCGTGAGGACACGTAATCTAAGTATTATCTTGCCAATTAATTCCTGTCCAAAGTCTCTCTTGTTGTAGAGTGCAAGGGTCACGAGGACATGGACGTGGACTTAGACCGCGAGTTCTTGCTGTCGCTGAGAGAACTGAAGGCTTTGGCAGAGAAGGACTGCGTGGAGGAGCACAAAGGACTGTTGCTGAAGACAACACACTTCTCTGACAGAGTCACTGGCTACCTCACTGATAACTTCAAGGTAATAAGCCTGGCAGATAAATGAAGGCAATGATGTTGATTTTTGCACCTATTCCTAACGACATGTGTTTGTTGCCATTGCATATTATATTTTGTTTGTTTGTTTTTTTATCAAGTGACTCACCTTTTTGTTAATACAGATTTATTGACTTCACTCGATGATGATTATGATTTTGATGAAGATGATTATGATGTTGATGATTATGATGTTGATGAAGATGATTATGATGTTGATGATGATGATATTGATGAAGATGATTATGATGTTGATGATGATTATGATGTTGATGATTATGATTATTATGATGATGTTGATGATTATGATTATTATGATGATGTTGATGAAGATGATGATTATGATGTTGATGATGATTATGATGTTGATGATGATGATTATGATGATGATGATGATTATGTTGATGATGATTATGATGTTGATGATTATGATGTTGATGAAGATGATTATGATGATGATGATTATGATGTTGATGATGATGATTATGATATTGATATTGATGATGACGATGATGTTGATGATGATGATTATGATGATGATGATTATGATGTTGATGATGATGATTGATAATTTGACAGACAATCACCCTGCATCAACTTCACGTGGACTCAACTCTTTCACGTAATGTGGTTTCACCTATCTAAATCACTCAGCCCGTCAAGCCGTTGGTGAGACATGGGGGATGCTGTCGCAAAGAATTTTCACCGCTTTGGCCTGTCTGATGCTATGTGACATGTCCAGCGCCGTCCATGTTTTGACATCATCTGTCCAACTCCTTCTTTGCCTTTCTCTACGTCTGCCTCCTGCTATTGTTCCTTGCATAATGGTTTTGCAAGTGCGATCAATCATTGTCATGGTGTTGCCCTGTGCTGAGTCATGTTTTGGATATGAACGTTTGGTTTCAGTCTTTGTCCAAGACCATCATCAACATTGCTTATGGCTTGAACCACAACAGGGAGTCTAAAGATATCTTCATCGATCTCTTTGAGAAGGTACTTTATTATGATTATTATTATTATTATTATTATTGTTTTGTTGTTATTATTATTTTATAAATTCTTTCTTTCTTTTTTCCTCTTATAAATGAATTTCTTTATTTTGACACCATCACAAGATTACTTTCTCAGCCAGTAAGGGTCAATTTAGCAGCAGTTATCCCACACTGTGGCGCTCGCTACATTAGCTTCATACTTTTAACAGGATTACCTCCCATCCAAATTTCATTCATTTGATTTTGTTTTAGATCCAGCAGGCTTTTTACAGGTTTTCCCTTTCTCCCTATCCCTCTCACATTCTTACGTCTAGGCACAAGGACTCTGCAGAGTTCAAAATCAGAGGCATCAAGTAGCAGCAGTAATTGCCATAGCTTTCAATTCTGATCAGATGAATTCACTATTTTCTGCAGTTGAAGGGAGTAACGCCGTAACTAGTGTAGGAGTTGAATGTTTTCCCTTTAAGGGTGGAATCAAACTGTGATTGAAAAGTTATGTGTTTTGTACTAGACCGCGTTAGCTTATAACTCCTGACAAAAGCTTTTTAGTGAAATACATGTATAGAGGTTGTTTTATTCTGGTGTGTTTTGCCTTCTTCAACCTTTGTACTGGTCTTATAGATGATGTTTGAACTTTGGTTTTGAATGCTGGTCTGTTGCTGCAGAACATCGTCCATTTTACACTACAGGTGCGCTACCCAAAACCTTATTAAAGGTTGGGATCAATCGGGTGACAGTTCACCAGTTGTTCTCCAATCTTTTTTGTGTTTTTTTTAAAAGTAAATTTTATTGAAATGTACATGTGTATTCTGCAGTTGATCGAGCCGAGTGTACAAAACCACTGGAATTGCTCAGATATAGAAGCCGTGCTGACTGCCTACAAGGAAACAGCCCTCAAAATGGATTTCTTCAGGTTAGTTGGTTCTTGTATTTTTTTCTGATCTAGCCCACTGTCCAAAGCAAAGAGTTGCTCAAGATGCTTGCTACCCTCAATGTGGCAGCGCCTGTGATACTCCCATGTAAGTCATCTAAGGTGCTTGTTATTTTCCAAGAACTAACATGCCCCTAATAGTTTTCAAGAGTCAAGGTCAAATCTCAATTCATCCAGTACTCACATGCTGCAAGTTTGCGGACTGTTCGAGGCTATGACCACTGAGCCAGTGTCAAACATTTATGAACCAGCATCTACTTTTTGATGTATACTTTCAATTTTGGCAAATAATTGCAATATCGAGCGTCACATGATTTTGCATTAACATTATGATGCAGATTTTCAATTTTGGGCTGAATTCCAATGTCTGTGTTTTTTGCCCAGTTCCTTGTCTGAATTTTTTGCACACTTTTTCACCAGACAGCTATCAACAAATTGTCGGGTGACATTACGCTGCTTTCTCCGTTGTTTCATAATAATATTTTGCTTACTTTCCTCTCCAGAACTATGCCAAGGTAAAGAAAAGGGGATTACTTTTATCAATATCTCCTTGCTAAAATAATAACTTAAATATTTGGGGGTTTTGTTTTGTTTTTTACATTTTATTGTCCATTTTTATTGGGAAAGTCTGGGCTGCCTCCCATGGGGAAGGCGTTGTCGCAGCCTGTGGCACACCCAAATCCAACCCTAATATTAGTTGTGTTTTTAAAATTTTGCTGGGGGAGCAAACCGGAGTACCCTGAGAAAACCCCCGAGACATTGCCAGAGTCGAAAGTAAATAAAATTCTGAGAAACTTAATGCCCAAAGGCATGATCGATCCCACATTTGTCAGATGCCATAGGTTTCTAGCCTGTGGACAAGGAAAATTAGCCCTGTCTTCGACCATGCGGCCACGCTTGTTTTCACAACGGCGCCATACCTTTCAGTTTGGAATGAGTTCAAGATTCATCGAAGGTGTTCATGGATGTCACTTAATGTTCCAATATGATTTCTTCCTTATTTTTTTTATTATTTCAGAACCTCTCCTCATCAGTGTGGGAACTGTACATGAGAAGGCATTGTATTTTATAGACTGATAACTTTCCATAGTTTTATGCAATACCATACAATGAATACAACATAGCTTTATTGTCAAATAAAACCCAGAAGTTCCAATATGCTTTTGTAGTATTTAAAGTGTTTCTTCTTTCTGTATTTCAGGACCTCTCCTCACCTTCAGCCAGCTTGGGAGCGGTACATGAGGACAATTATAGCTTGTGTGGTGTCCATGTATCCCAGACCCAAGTCTTGACAAGTTGTGCTCCTGGATGGTCAGCACCCTCGCCATGTCCCCAGCCTCGTCATATCTCATCTCTGCAGTATCGATCACACGATGAAAATCCTAGCAGCTTGGCGTAAACTTGCAGATGGAAATTGAACCTCACTATTTTGCAAATCTTGGGTGTAATCTAATTTCGCTCATTTTGTACTACAAAGTGCTTTTGTTTAATACATTTGAAAGCAAAATTTAAATAATTAGTTTTTGAATCGTTTGTAATTTCTACACAAGTTTCTTTTTGCTTTTTATTAAATACATTGAAGTTAGCAAAATCAATATGAAGGCATAATTAGGGTTCTACTTCCTGCCTTATAGTTACAGTTACTGCTCCAAGATGCTTTCTACTAAGAATCATGAGAAATGATTAGAGGCTCAAACAGAAGCAATGCAGCTGGAAAGTGTTCAGCTTTAGATTTTTATTTTATTTTATTAAGCAAATGGAGGTTATTTTATTGTTTCGTTGAAAAAAAATATATATAAAAATTTGCAGTGACATTTCCATCACTGATGTACCATTCGTCTTTTAGGATTTAACCGATCAGACTGCCAAGTCTGCTGTTTAACATTCTCTACTGCCTCTACACAAGCCCAATAGAGCGTTCACTGTTATCGAGCTGCGTTGGAATGCTACTAATAGATGCAGGTAGAACAGCTGGCCCGAAAGCTGACGCTGACCCAAGTCCGATGGTCAGAGGCGGTTGAGGCTCACTCTGCCTGTACTGGATAGATAGATCTCTGATACTGGGCTAGCTTCAAGGTCGCCTGTTTAGTGCAACTTAGCCTGCTCTTTGTAGTTGTACATGTGGAAGTTGGGTGTGAAGCCCATGTGATTGCCATGTGTGCTGTCAGCATCCTCTTCAGTGCTCCGTAATAGTGTCAGTCCTAAGAATCTGCCTGGGAGGCTGGGAGGTGGTGATGATGCTATCTTGTATAGCTCAGTCATCCGAGTTCTGCAGACATGCTCACATGTACAGGTATTGGGTCCATGATTATGTGTTGAGTTTAGTGTGTGTAAGAGAGAGCTGGAGAACTTTTGAATGCATATATGCACTTGCATACACATCTAAATGTGCGTGTTTGTTTAAAATTAAAGTTTGTGATTATAGATTTAGAGTGTATGTGTTGTTTGTAGTACTGGTGGGTTGGGAGAGGGAGGAGGGGAGGGTGGGCGTTGAGAATGAAGATCATCAAGGGAGCGCTACTGGAGAGCAACTAAGCAAGCCTCTGCATTGTAAATATTGATGTAAAAGAAAGTTAAAAATCATGAGCGCGCAACAAAAAAACAAAACATGGTTTTCATTGTTTTGAAGGCTGATTTATTTTGAGATCACAGTTTGATATAGTCTTATTATTTACTAACAAAACGTTCTGTAGCAAAGACAAACAAATGGTAAAAACCATGCGATTCAAACAAAACATTATTAAAACCATAAATAATAATAATAATAAATAACAACAATAAAAATAATAAATAATTTTTGTTAAGGCCACGCCTTATAATATTTAGATATTTTAACTATTTTGTAAGTAATAAACACCCACACAAACACCCCACCCTCATCTCCACCTACAAAAAAAATGAAAATGTGGTAACAGTGCGATTTTCAGGTAAAAGAATTATTTCCTTCCAAACCACATGGAGATAAAAGCAAAACATTACCACACTGTACAGATTAAAGCGTTAATTGTTTTTAAAAATATTCACACGTTCATCACAGTTGATCTGGCATTACATCACAGGCAGGGGAGACGGTTAGGAAGAACTCGTCAACCAAAGTCAAACCCAAACATAACCATAAATTACTCTAACATTAATAATAATAATAATAATAATACTGGATGTTATATACGCGCCTTTCCCCAAATCAATCAGGCTCAAAGCATGGCGATCTGTACCAACATACACGCTCACCTGTCTCATCTACCCTCACACACACACACAACAAATACACATCCATCACTCAAACAGGTGGTGTAAAGGCAGGAAGATCGCTATTAAAAAACAAAAAGAAATCGATTTTTTTAAAAATTTATATATTGACTGCCTCTATTATTATTTTTTAAGGGAGGGAGGGAACCAGAGTGCCCGGAAGAAAACCCTCGGTGACCTCAATAGTCTTGTAACTAAGTCACATACGTTCGCCCCTTGCGGGAATCGAACCCGCGACCTTCGGCATAGGAAACCGGCGACTAATCCACTGCGCCATGAGGCCACCACATTACACTCAAGTCAAGTATAACTTGCCCTTATATACACTTTGCTGAAAGTTAACCTTTGCCTGTAGATCAGGGGAGTCCAAGCTGGTTTTCTAATAAAAAAAGGTAAATAATAGTAACAATAATGGATCCTATATACACGCTTTACCCCAAATCACCAATGGGACTCAAAAGTACAGCAATCTGTACCAAAATACAGGATTACGTGTTTCACACACTCTCCCTCACAAAACAAACACACATCTACCACTTTAGCATGTGCTGTAAAGGCAGGGAGATCCCTATTAAAAAATGGAAAGGGGATAGATTTTTGTTTTGTTTTTTACAGAAAAAGTCATGCATACTTCAGTTGCTTAGAAACTCCAAGCATTGCTCAGAAATAGCAAAGATCTTTACATGTATCAAAGTTTAAGTGTCGACGCTGTTCCAATACAAAGTCACAGAGTAATGAAATTTTTACCTTAGAAAACGACGTACGGCAACCCCGTAATCTGTACAGATAAAATAATTATGCAGGTCCCATATATATATATATATATAATGATTAAATTATGCAAGAGTTCATTTAATTCATTCATGAGATTATGAGTGAATAAGCACTTATTAAGCTCACAAACATTTCCACAAAAAATGCATGATCACAGGGCTGTTGGATTACTGTGAGAATGAGAAAGTTTGCCTGAAAGTAAAACTGGAAATATGTTTCAAAATGTGAAATATTTTTCTTCTTTGAAGAATCAATATCATCGTTAATTAAATAATATTCGTATCTGCTGTGGAGAAGAAAAAAAAAAGAGATTAAGTTTGTTTGTTTGTTCATTGTTAGTGTGCTTATTCTTTGAATAGCAGTGAAGTTGTCTAAATTTGTTGTAAATAAAGTTGTCTTATGTTTCCAGTAGAAAGACCTCACACAGACGCCTACAATAACAAGCTGAAGACATCTGAACCATTCATGCAAAAATAATACAGTTGTTTGAAAATGTGATATAAAGTTTTGATAGTTGTATAATTATCATTGATTTACAATGCAATACAATCTAAAAACGTTTTCGTTCTCAGTTAGTGTTTTGCTCATTTTCTAGTCATGCATTTTTGTAATTAACTTGCCAGCTGGAAAAATAAACTATAAACTATTATTATTTGACACTGTTTTGAAATATGTAAATGTCCTATTCCCATGTACATTTAACTCAGGTTTTACACCCATGAAAAGGACAGTTCTGATAAAAAATTTTAAAGAAAATACAAAGTCAGGACAAAAAATCTGCAGAAACGAATAATAACTTAAATATGAGTGGATATGCCAAAAGGGGTTAAAATCATATCATGGCACTCTTCCAAACTTTGGGTAAAAATGACATTGTTCAAAATGGGAAAATTTAGATAAGAATTACATTGTTCCAATTGGACATTTTGGGGTAAGAATCATGACATCATTCCAATTAATAAAAAATCGAATGAGAATGACATTGTTTGAAATCATGAAGCTTTGGATAAGAGTTCAAAATCGTTTTTTACGAACGTGCTCTAACCCAGAAGATCGCAGTTGGTCAAAATATATAATATACACAATAATTGCACATTTTGTTTAGAATAGAAAAGTGAACACAAAACACAAAATTGTAAGTTCTTGATAAAACCAGTGAGCAATCCACATGTTGCCATTGTCGCATATAAACACACAACTTAACCATTAAACGCAATGCATTGAAATTAAAGACAATTGTTAAAATAACACTCAGAATATGTCACTAAAATTTAAGCTTTCCATAAAAACAATGAAGAAAGTGATTGCTATACATTAATACTGGTAAAACTATACAAATAATCCATTACAGGCAAACTGATGAATTTACCATTTACTATAAAATATATGTTCTAATATTACTATGAAATATGCTCCCACTCCACCAAATTAAAAACTTTAACACAAAACTGAATTTAAACAGTTGAAGAAAAAATCACAACAAATAACTAGTTCACCAACCCAAATTTCCATTCCAAACTATCAACTCTAACATGCTAAATTGTAAAATCATTGAGGTGGTTGCAAATTGTGCAAAAGAATAAAACGTGGCAACTCTCAGAGCCTTAGACTGCCCGGTTTGAATCTATCGGACCACCGCAACGATTTTTTAACTATTTTACTTCAAGGTTCCAGCAGTCACCTTCCATTTTTTCTGTATAACATGTCAACTCAATATAAAATTAAAATTTAAGCCATTCATATCCAGTTCAACTGGGCTAAACAACACTCTAACAAAAGCAATAAGACAATAATATTACATCTTCAAGCATGCTAAAACTAGTGAAAGTAATAATTATATACGAATAGAATGGTGATAAATAATTAATTCTGTCTGTGATTTTTAACAGTGAAATATATGTCCATATCCATAATCTCTGTTACCAAAGGGCGCATTAGCACTTTGTGGTTCGGATTCCTTTTATCACAGGCGTACATAAAAATTTTGTCTTTTATCACCAAAAAATTTCATCCACAATCAAAAGAATGTATGTGCTGGATACAGTTAGCATTATCAGAATGTTTAATTCATCGATTCATTTCACGTTCAAATATTTCTCCCCACTCCTCCTTGCTCATTTCCGAGAATGCGTTGGCAGGGACCTCTTCGTAGGATGCGAAGTTTCGACTTAGCTTTCCACTCATCCATAATTTCTTGGTCCAGTTCTTTCCATGACAACATTTGTACGCCTCCTGCTTACACACGGATGTAACATTACACAATGCGAGGACACTTTCTGAAGGTACCGTCAGTGTGCAGTCCACACATACACACTATTCTAACACAACAACTGGAAAACACACAAACCCCCTACCCACCCCACCCCGCATAACTCCCTATACGCAGAGGTTCTAAATAAAAAATATGCAGCAGAAGTGGGGAGATGGGTTTTTGCTAATATTATTCCCTAAAAACTTTAACTTTTTGTCTCCCTTGAAAGTAGAACTAGCTGGCAGTCACTTTCTTCACTAAAACCCAAATTTTAAAAAGTCCAACACTGCGGCCCTAGATTTTAGAAATGGTTTCAGGTTGTGTCGGATAGCGCAGTGGTTGGAGCACTCGCTACTGTGTCGCAAGTTAAGCACCGTCCAGTGCGGTTAGCACTTGGATGGGTGATTGCGAAACGTGAAGTGACAAATAACAACACCCCCAGTTGACTCAACTGTGACTGAGTACCTACTCTCTTAAGGGTGGGGAAGGTAAAGGAGCGAGGGAGAGAGATGGGCATCACACTCATTACGCTGGCCCAAGATAAGTGTGATCTCCAACATCACGCTCCCCTACGGCCACAAGGCTATGGGACCACCTCTTTTTAACCTTTTTTTCAGGTTGTGAATTGCCTAATTTCTCTTTCAAATAGTTCGGTTCCTTCCAAACTTCTGTTGCCACTTACCACCCATGTTTTCCCCTCCTCGTGCTGCTTCAGTGCTTCTCTTCTTTGGTCTGGGTTGGCTATGGACAAACATTTTCTTTTCCACAGGGTCTGGCTGTGCCTGACCATCACCGCCCACAAATGACAAACTTGGGCCACCTTACAAAGGTCTTTGGTGTCCGAGTATCTGGCAAAAATGTGGAGCCAAATCTCTTCAGGAAGATCCAAATGCAAAGGGGGCACCCTGATGGTGTCCTCCTCATTTTCATACTCCATGGGGTATTCCTGTAAAGTTAATAAAGCATGCAGTATAACCCAAGGAGGAGATAATTATAACGAGTGTGCTCTCTATAATCAAGCATAACAACTAGAGTCTGTACAGGGCAAAGGGCTGACAGCCTAATAAGTATTTTAACTATACTTTATATATATAAATCTCAAGTCTCAAAACTTAAGCTGCTGCTGACGTATACTTCATAGTATAGTAGTTTGTCATGATAGGCTGATAGCCTGTTGCCCTCAAGTTGATGCACTGCATACAATCACACTGGTATTCAGCCCTGAAAATGAAAAAAAGGTCCCACTAGCCTTTGGCTAGTAACTTAAAAATTTTACTAGCCAAACTAAAAATTTTACTAGCCAAACTAAAAAAAAGTTCATTTTAGCGCACTCGCATTTGGCAACTAAAGTTTTTTTTTTAGTCGCCAATTTTTTTTTCACTAGCCATGGCGACTAAATTAGTCGCCATTTTCAGGCCTGGTATTGTCATATATAGTTTAGCTTCAGGCGCTAGGTGTCTGATGAATTTGCTGATACTTATGGGGGGAAGAAAGTGGGGAGGGGGGCTTAAAGGGTACTCTTCAAAAGTCAGTGAAGAATATCCTATGTGGCAGAAGTTTTAAAGGAATCAATGGTACCAACTGTGACAATTTTATTTGATAGACTGTTTGAAGTGTTAATAACTCTGAGAAAAAAAGAAAAAAAAACAGATGAAATAAACTTGTGTAAACAATCTTCTTTGAAAGTGTATAGTCATGTCCTCTTGTTATAGAACTGTCTGTTTGGGTTAGTAAACTTTGTGTTGTCTTGGGGATCATAGAAATTGTGCAGGATTGTACAAACCTCAATTATGTCTCCTCTAATTAGATGTCTAGAGCTTGAAGCCCTTTAGAGGCCTGTATACTTCTAGTACATGTACTGTCGACTATGTTCGTCGTATGCTGTCTTTTAATTATGGCCTAGCACAGAAGAGTGTTTCCACAACATACGTCTTTGCGTATCGTGCATGGTATCTGATCTACTATTTCAACAAAAATATTTAAACGTAAATTTAAAAACACACGTTATACCAAATATGTGATGAAATATTCAATGTACTATCGGAAAAAGCATCACATCACCAATCAAGGCAAAGAGCACTGTATACTAATCGATCGTGGAACATCGACCGAAACACATGTGTACAAAGTGTCGATATATCAGCTGTTTCTTATTTATCAACAGTTTCCAACACTTTCTAAAGATTATAAAGATCAATTGCAGTTAAAACTGTTATTTTCTTCCTTGTTTTAATCTTGCAAAGAATATAAAGAACTAAAGGATCTAGGAGAAAAAAAAGCCAAATCGATTATGAGGGCTAAGGCTTTTTAGCCTGCATGCCGAACCACGGGCTAGGAAGTCTTTTGTAGGCCTCAATTACATACTATGTACGTATGTAGAAGGCCCACGTACGAGTTTACAAAGACGAAAGAAAAGACTTCAGAGCCTGTGGCCGGACTATGTTATGCTATGCTAAATCAGTAAATGACTGTGTGTGGAGCTGACAGATGTTACAAAATAAAATACAAGGATGAGGAGAATATAATTATTTGGATATTGAATCATATTGTCCTCACCATTTCGCCAGAAATTTTCTGTCCTTTGTGTCAGCGGACCACTGATTTTATTGCAGCAGCCAACACTGTGGTACTACAACAACCAAGTAACGACAACACTGCCACTGGTTCCACGACAACACTGTGGTCCTACTAACGAAACACGTTGCTGCAAGTTCTCGTTGTCGTTTGGGGTCGAGTATGTTGATGTGTCTATTTTTAGTAAGGTCAAGACCTGACAGCGCCCTCTCCGGAAGTGCTTTATTTAAGGGCATTAATTCAGGGTCGGAAATAAGATATTTAAAAAAGAACTACAAAGTATTATGTTACGAAAGACAAAATAATAATCAATGCATATAATTTATCCACTATATAGCTATCTCCACACTGCCTGGAATCTCCCCCCCCACATACTACCCCTATCCCTCTGCCCCATATGCCTATTTAATTTTAGCCAGATATGTGTACACATAGAAGTCCATGTGATGAAACCCACTGATCTAAAAGAAATTATTTAGTTAAGTGGATGAAACCATGTTGGCTTACAATTTTGGCCGGTCGAAATACACAAATAATATGTGCAAAGTAGAAAACTTTGGAAATAATGCAGAGCTGGATAAATTGCCCTGTTACGCGCATGCTCTCTCTCTCTCTCTCTCTCTCTCTCTCTTTCTCTCCAGGGCCGGACCTGGGAAAAGGATAGGGGCGTGGAGGGGGGAAGGGGGGGGGGGGGTTACAGATTCGGCGAAGATCAACAAGCTTTGTCTTTGTCGTATCAGGCTGAGATCACTGAACTAAATCAACTTTTAGATCAGTGGGCTGAGATGCTTCGATGGTATCTTCAAGGTTTCTTTGGAGAGTTTGAAAAAAACAGTGACAGTTCCCTCAGTGCTCCCATCATGTTCTTCACTGCAGGCAAGCCGCATGCTTTTACAATGCATCAAAAAAAAATCTCTTTTTCTTTTTAAAGTTTGGAGGGGGGTTCCGGAAACCCAGGTAACCCCCCCCCCCCCCCTCCTGGGTCTGGCCCTGCTCTCTCTCTCTCTCTCTCTCTCTCTCTCTCTCTCTCTCTCTCTCTCTCTCTCAGCTGTTTCCCTTCCGGTCAGAAAACGTCTATTGGAGTTTATGGCCAAGCTAAGTACTGGCCAGTGTTTTTCACAATCACTCTCTCACTCATATAATTTAAATTTAACAAAGCATACAGTAGTAGTCATCAACAACACGACGATATGCTCACAGTGTGGAAGAAATGGAAACTCAGATGGTATGGCCACGTTGCCAGAGCATCAGGCCTTGCTAAGACCATCTACAAGGCACGGTGCAAAGAGGCAGAAGAAGAGGGTGACAGTAAAAGAGGTGGTAGCACAACATTCGAGAATGGACTGGCTTGACACTGAACGAAGCCATGAGAGAGTTGCTGAGGACAGACAAAGATGGAGTATATTTACGCTGGTTAAACGATCATCTGTGGTGCCCCAACGACTTTCGAGTTATAGGATAGGATAGGATAGGATAGGATAGTAGTAGTTGAGAAACCAAGCAAGGCCGAGGTCTATCAAAGAGTGAAGGGAAAACGTGTAAAAATATCGGAGGAAGTAGGGCCTATAGGCTAGTCGTTTATTAATTAGGAAAGGCGCCTTGAGAGTCTAATCGATCCATTCACGTATCAGATGCAATACGTAAACTAAACCTCAATTGTTGGCCTGTTTGTTTGTAGTTATTAAATGCAATGCTTATTTCAAGCGAAGCTTAATTTGTTTACTTGTTTGTTTATTCTTTGTTGGATTTGTACATGTTTGTTGTATTTAAAATGTTGGTGACATCTGGCCAAAAGATGATAACGGGAGGGGGGAGAGGGGAGTGGGGATAACTAAATAAAAACCGTAATTACATTATTAAAAGTGGTTTAAAGAAGGAAAAGAACATGTAGTTGTAAAGAAATGTGCTCTATAACTGTCGCTAAACCTATAAGCTTTTTAGAAAACTACACGTATAGAGACTTTTTTTCTGTTTTTTTTAATTTTAATTCTGGTCCGTGTTTTATCTGTTTCATCATGACAATTATTATAATTTGTATGGTACTGTACGGCAATTGACTTAAAGACTACCAATCTTCCTAGAATGGTGATAATAGCCTGTGGTCAACTTCTATTCTTGATTGTTTGATAATTATAGGCTCATCGGTTCATAGGCCTCTATACAAATTGCCCTTTATAATAAATAACACGCTTCATTTCCGGTTAAAGAGCTAGCTGTTCAAGGCAACACCGGATCAATCATAGCCCGGGTCACCAAGGACCGCGTCTTCCGTTGGCCGCCAGGACGTAGGTGTTAGTTAGTTATTCATTGCTTACATGGTCCAGCGGACTGCAAAGAGCCGAATCAGGACCACAAAATCAAGACCACAACTTGTCTGAAAGAGGACTCACCCCTGATCCGCATAAAAGATCTGCCGAAACAACCCTAGTGGTAACATTTTTAAGGCACTGATCCACTGTCAAGTGGGGTTTATGGGCTCTGCACAATGGAATTATGGACCCTCACATTTATTCGGTGGGAACTGCTAGTAAGTCACCCTATGAATTACTTTAATAAATTTATTTGTTTAGCTCGTTCTGTGTTAAGGTTGGGGTACAGAAATAGATAGAAAAAAGGTAAAAGAATACTGTCACACTAGCTTTCACACGGCTATGAATCATATGTAGTCCAGCCTTTTGATAACAGTTAAAATCACACATTTATTTCTTCTACTCTATACAAGGTTCTCTAAGTACTAATCTAACTTAAAAAGTCTCTTTCAATGCTAATAGTTCGATCGCTGATAGTCTATGCAGCTGTTCTATCTTCATCGGGCACTCGCTAGTATATCTCATGTAGATTGGGACTACTGTGGTCCGTTTTAGAGTTTCTGAATAGTTGGACTACTGTGGTCCTGTTCTGATCAGTTTAAGTGCACTTGGGATAACACACTTAACTGGCGGGTGGTGCGGTCGAAGTCCTTCTGTGAGGTAGCTTCTGGTCCACCTGTGTCGTTGTGTAGTTGGGTTCCCTGGCCACGCTGTGGGGTCTGACAGGGAGTTTTACCGGGTCGCTCGTTCCGACTTGTGCGGTAGAGGTTCCTCAACCAACTTGTTTCTGTGGAGTGGGGTTCACAGGATAGCTCGGGATAGCTCGGGATAGCTCGCCTGCCCGTCTGTAATATAAGAGACGAAATTCTGCACAACCCTGAATAATCGGTTTGTGCAGAGCGTCTCACTGAAAGCCAAGTAGCCCTCAGTGATAGCTCCACATCTCTATACATAAGCGACGAACATTCTGCTACTTCCGGGTTCCACTGGAATCTCACTCTAAATTCCTATACATACATAAATATCAAACGTGGCTAACTATACACATACAGAATTAATAATATTATAAACATTCAGTGGTACAGCCACTGGTCTGCAAACATACATATAAGTTAAACAACAGTGGTTCCGTACGGGATGCAACATGGCGGCGTAACCGGTCGTGTTTCGCCTCGTGGTAGGCTCTTCCACATGGTCACGCAAATTCGGATTAACAATTCACATTTATGCATAGCAAATTCTTCAAACATAATTTCAACAATACTACACATATATCACGATGAAACAGAAGGGTGTTCATTTACCTGTTTGACAAGTTCAGGCCCGTGTGACTTGATAGAATTCTACGATTCCTAAGTCCTGCTTCCTGGTCTAAGTGTAGAGAGATTTCTCTGCCAGCTTTCTAGCTGTTAACACTTCGGTGTATTACTCCCAACTGACCAAAAATGTGTTAGGCTCGGACCCAGTCAAACTGGCTCGAACCGCTTTGCGTAAGCTCTCATTGGGTAAAATGTTCATATTCAAAACTCAAGTGCTGACGTCACTGCGCTGTGTGTGTGGCTCAGGCTCGCAGTGTGCTGTACTAACTCTCTACTGTTACAAAGGCTACACAATGCTAAATAGTCGATAGGCAGAGTTTAAACTAGCCAATTCGTGACATCCACCAGCCGGTCTATTTACAATAAAGACATCCCACGCAGGGGACGCTAAGGCTAATTTATCAAACCATCGTTTACAAAAACAAAATAGAATACAAATATCATAATAAAATATCAACAAAACACATACATATAAAATGCCTACATTGCCAAATAATAACATCATATGAAGCCCCGGTGACCATTTGGCAGAAGGCGTCCAATATTCCCAAGCTGATCCAAAAGACCTCACAAACAAATGAGGCGTTTTGTCCCGGAAGAGTTTTCAAGAAAAACGGTAGGTGACTGGTCTAGCGAAGAAGAAGATAGTATAGTAGATTGATAGAACAGAGTCTGAATGAGAAAAAAACAAAGGAGAAAGACAGCGACATTAGGAATTTAAAGCACCAAATTTCCAGAAAGTGGGGATATTATTTATACTGAAACCCCCGGCACCCCCACGGGAGGAGGACGGTGGTGATAAGTATGCTACTGATGGACAACTTAGCAGGATCCGCACGAGAGACAGCATCGTCATAGAAAGCTGGAATGTCAGGACCCTAAATGCGGAGGGAAAATTAGAAGAACTGGCCCACGAGCTGGACCACTATCGATGGAACATTTTATGTATCAGGGAACTGCGCTGGAAAGACCTAAATGAAACAACTACCGACAACGGCCACAAGCTTTTTTCAGCGGGAGAGATGACAGGCATGAACACAACGTTGATTTTGGTCCACAAAGACATACTAGTAACTGTCATGGGTGCCGCCTAGTCTCCAGTAGACTCATTACCATCCGTCTGACAGCAGCCCCTTTCAACATCACTGTCACGAACTGGCTAGTTTTAACTCTGCTTGTTGACTATTTAGCCATGTGTAGTCTTTGTAACAGTAGAGAAGTTAGACTATAACACAGCAGCAATTAAATTACACAGCAGACCACACACGGCGAGCGAGCCACCCACATCGCAGTGAGTCAGCACTTGAGCTTTGAATCGGACCGTTTTAACCAATCAGAAGCAGGCTCAGTGGGTAGAGCAGTTTTGACTGTGTCAGGTCTTAGCACAGTTTGAATCAGTCGTGTGTGAGACGAGGTAGAGTCAACATCTCCACAGCTAGAGAAATCTCTACACTCATAGACCAGGAAGCAGGACTTTGAAATCTTAGAATTCTATCAAGCCATCACGGGCCTGAACTTGTCAAACAGGTAAATGAACACCCTTCTGTTTCATCGTGATATATTTATATTATTGTTGAAATTATGTTTGTGGAATTTGCTATGCATAAATGTGAATTGTTAATCCGAATTTGCGGGACCACGTGGAAGAGCCTACCACGAGGCGAAACACGACCGGTTGCGCCGCCATGTTGCATGCCGTACGGAACCACTGTTGTTTAACTTATATGTATGTTTGCAGACCAGTGGCTGTACCACTGAATGTTTATATTATTATTAATTCGGTATGTGTATAGTTAGACACGATTGATATTTATGTATGTATAGGAATTTAGAGTGAGATTCCAGTGGAACCCGGAAGTAGCAGAATGTTCGTCGCTTATGTATAGAGATGTGGAGCTATCACTGAGGGCTACTTTGGCTTTCAGTGAGACGCTCTGCACAAACCGATTATTCAGGGTTGTGCAGAATTTCGTCTCTTATATTACAGACGAGCAGGCGAGCTATCCCGAGCTATCCCGAGCTATCCCGAGCTATCCTGTGTGCCCCACTCCACAGAAACGACAAGTTGGTCGAGGAGACTCTACCGCACAAGTCAAAAAGAGCTACCTTGAAAAACACCCTGTCAGACCCCACAGCGTGGCAAGGGAACCCAACTACACAACGACACAGGTGGACCAGAAGCTACCTCACAGAAGGACTTCGAACACCCCACACATGAGTTAAGTGCATAAGGCGAAGGTGCACTTAAACTGATCATAACAGGACCACAGTAGTCCAACTCCTCAGAAACTGTAAAACGGACCACAGGAGTCCAAATCTACATGAAATATTATAGCAAAGTGCCCGAGGAAGAAAAAACAGCTGCCTAGACTATCAGCGATCGAACTATTAGCATTGAAAGAGACTTTTTAAGTTAGATTAGTACTTAGAGAATCTTGTATAGAGTAGAAGAAATAAATGTGTGATTTTAACTGTTATCAAGTGGCTGGACTACATATGATTCATAGCCGTGTGAAAGCTAGTGTGACAGTATTCTTTTACCATTTTTCTATCTATTTCTGTACCCCAACCTTAACACAGAACGAGCTAAACAAATAAATTTATTAAAGTAATTCATAGGGTGACTTACTAGCAGTTCCCACCGAATAAACGTGAGGGTCCATAATTCCATTGTGCAGAGCCCATAAACCCCACGTGACACTTTAATTGGCGAGCCTAGCCAGGATCTGTGTATAATAGGAATTGGGTATAACCGGATCTAAGTACAATAAAATTAGATAACAGTAGAAGTAGAATAACTTAGAATAGTGTAAGGGTATAACACTGATCAGTTGTGGTGCACTATTCTTTAGTTAAAAACTTTTTTGCTTCAAATATTTTTGTGCCTGTATGTTGCATTGTTCTTTTGCAGGTTTTGCTTAAGTAACTGTTGTATGCCATTTGACTCTTGTTTTATTCTATTATTGATTGAGAAGTTTATGGTCTTTGCATTGTTTTTATTGAATTGCAATATTGCTAGTGTTTTGGTATTCCACGTGATTCAGAGGTTGTTCATAGACACTTTTGACAATGTCGGACCCAGTGGCCTTGAGATTGCGTTTCAAGGAACTAGGAGAAGCTTTACACTTAGCAGGGGCAGACCTAATTGCGTATATCAATGCAGAGGTAGAGAAACAGGAAGCTAAGGCAGAGAGAGCAGCCGAGAGAGAACAGAAGAAACTCGAAGCAGAACAGAGAAAAGCAGAACTAGAAGCAGAGCAGAAGAAGCTAGCATTAGAAGCAGAGCAGAAGAAGCTAGCATTAGAAGCAGAGCAGAAGAAATTAGAGGCAGAGAGAGAAACGAGGAAATTAGAGCTAGAAGCAGAACAGAAGAAGGTAGCAGCAGAGAGAGATGCAGAAGTTAGGAGATGGGAGTATGAGCGGGCAGAAAAAGAAAAAGAGAGGGCAGAAAAAGAAAAAGAAAGACAGCATGAGTTAGAGCTAAGAAGATTGGGATCAGGAGCTTCAAGTTCTTCCTCAACCCCTCCCCACTCAGATCAGCTAGAGGTAGCATCCAACCCTGTACAAGGAATGTCATTTCCACTGGGAACTTTCAATGAGAGAGAAGAAGGTCTAGATCTCTATCTGACTAGGTTTGAGCGTCTAGCAACAGAGTACAAACTAGATCCCACTCATTGGTCTTTTAAGCTTAGTCAAGGGCTTAGAGGAAAGGCTTATGACATCTACAGTAAGCTACCGACTGACAGAGTGACTGACTATCACAAAGTAAAAGAGGCACTCCTAACGGGATTCGAACTAACAGGAGAATGCTACCGGCAAAAGTTCCGCACCAATCGGAGAGTGAAAGGAGAGAGCTATGCGCAGTTCGCGGATCGGTTGTCCACAATGTTGGATAAGTGGATTAGCCAGTCAGCCACGGCTAAGACGTATGATGGACTGACAGAACTGTTAGTATGGGAACAGCTACGGGAAACCATGACCCCCGAGCTGAGAACATTCTCAGTAGAGCAGGGCGCGGAAAGACTGGAGGATCTGGTCAAGGTCGCAGATAGGTACGTGGCCGCACACGGAGAAGCCAAGAGCTTCAGGCGAGACCTAAAGCCTAACGGGAAAGAGGCACAGAAACGAAGCCCTAACCGGGAAGAGCGCACCGCGAATAAGCCGAATAACCCCAGACCTGGGCAAAATAAAGGACCCAACACGGAATTCGGGAAAAGAGGTCCCGCAGAACAGAGACGGTATTGTTCGTTCTGCAACAGAAACAATCACTCCACCGCAGAATGTTTCAAGTTGGCCGCACAACGTAGGGAAGAGCGCGAAAGCCGGCCAGCGCACAGAGTTCTAACTCAAAGCAGCGGTAACAAGCCACACACAATCGGAGATCACCCATCGGTGACAGACACGGTCAAGGTCAACGGAAAAGAAGCGAACTGTCTGCATGACACAGGTCTATCTTACGACGCGATAGTTAGCGAATCTCTTGTATCGCGCGCGGACTTGACAGACAAGACAGTCGACTTACAAGGAGCAGACTTGACGAAACCGACGACTACTTGCCCAATAGCTTGGATCGAAGTAGAGAGTAGGTACGTCACAGGACGAATCCAAGCAGCTGTTTTACAGAAACCCCTGTATGATCTAGTGCTAGGTTGTAGGTATGTGTTCTTAGGCACGCCCCCCAAAACTGTAGAGATAGCTGCAGTGCAAACCAGGGCCCAAGCTAAAACCCAACCACCCCAGCCCGAGTTCGCTCCAAACCCAGGACTCGAAGAGATCAAAACAGCACAGAAAGAAGACACCTCGATAGCGAAGTGCTTCCAGAAGCTACCCAAGGCGCACACCCCCCCGCACAAGGGAGACTTCTACATGGAAGAGGGAGTTCTACATCGACAAGGAGATGGAGATCACACCCAACTAGTACTACCAGCCACCCTTCGAGCCCAAGTACTAGAGTTAGGCCACCGCATGCCACTCAGCGGACACATGGGAATTGGAGCCACAGTGCAGAGAATCAGCGCACACTACTATTGGCCAGGAATCACGGAGGATGTCAAGCGCTACGTGAAATCTTGCCACCAATGTCAACGATATTCCCCGCGACATCACACCGTACCAGTTACCTTAGGACCATCAGTAGTAGTCGGCGTGCCATTCCAGCAAGTCTCAGTAGACATAGTAGGACCACTGCCCATGACCAAGAAGAGGAACAGATTTCTACTCACACTCGTCGACGCATGTACGATGTGGTGCGAAGCAGTCCCGTTGCCAGCGATCGACACCAAGAAGATTGCAGATGCACTCATCGCCATCTTCACCAGAGTCGGATTCCCGGACAGCATTAGAACGGACAACGGATCTCAGTTCACCGGCCGCCTGATGCAAGACGTGTTCGAGTTGATACAAGTTCATCACATTCGCACACCACCATACCACCCAGCCAGCAACGGACAAGTAGAAAGACTGAACGGAACCCTTCTCACCATACTCAGGAAAGTCGCCGACGACAATCCAGAAGCGTGGGACACCTACGTGAATGCGGCACTGTTCGCATACAGAGAAACACCACATGCAGCCACAGGCTACACCCCGTCAACATTGCTATTCGGCAGACCTCTAGCAGGACCACTAGAAGCCCTACGCAGAAGTTGGACGGAAGCCAAGATAGACGACACACCAAGAGGTGCCACCAAGTACGTCGCAGACCTGCAGGAAACCCTCA
Organism: Oncomelania hupensis; assembly: GCA_036898135.1. Lineage (NCBI taxonomy): Eukaryota > Metazoa > Mollusca > Gastropoda > Littorinimorpha > Pomatiopsidae > Oncomelania > Oncomelania hupensis. Next base: position 81,218,432 of record CM072513.1, read on the forward strand.
AAGCAACGTGGAAGAAAGCTGGTGAAGCACTGAAGAAGGCAAGAGCCCGTCAGGCGAAGTACTACAACCGCCACGCGAAGGACAGAGAACTGCAAGTCGGCGATCAAGTGCTACTCTTACTTCCAAGTGGAACCAACAAGCTGGACATCGCTTGGAGAGGACCGTACCGGGTGACTGCCAAGAAATCCAAGACAGTCTACCAAGTAGAGGTGAACGGGAGAGCCCGATACCACCACATTAATCTCCTCAAGAAGTATACGGACAGACCAGCGACCCCCAGCACTCACAACTTGTTAGCCATCGCCATCGCGGAAGAAGGAGAAAGCATGGAGACCAATGCAGTAGAGTATCCCCTGCACTCCAAAGAAACCTACAAAGACGTGATACTCAACGGAGACCTAGCCGCTAAACAGCAACAGCAAGTACTACAGGTCATTCGACAACATCAGACTGTGCTAACAGACCGACCAGGGAGGACAGACCTCGTCGAAGTAACCTTAACGGTGACCGACCCAACACCCGTCCGCCAGAAGCTCTACTCGATGCCACTGTCGCAGCAGCGAGCCATCAAGGAAGAGATAGACACCTTACTGGCAGCCGGAATCATCTCAGAGTCTACTTCACCCTACAGCGCAGGCACGGTATTGTTGCGAAAACCCAACGGAGAGCATCGACTGTGCATCGACTTCAGACTCCTGAATGCCGTAACGAAGTTCCAGCCAGAGCCACTCCCGGACCAGACCGACCTATTTGCCAAGCTACAGCGAGCGAAGTACTTCTCACGCATCGACCTCAGCAAAGGATACTACCAGATACCAGTACAACCACAAGTCCGAAAGTACCTAGCGTTTAGCACTATGGAAGGACACTTCGAGTTCAACGTACTTCCATTCGGACTCCACAACGCACCCAGCATCTTCAGCGCCATGATGCGAAAACTCCTGGCACCCCTGAGCAGCGAGCACCTACATTCGTTTATGGACGACATCCTCATCGCAACACCTACGTGGGAGGAACATGTCACGCTCCTACAACAACTACTCGCCCGCCTCAGAGACACGGGATTGACGGCCAGACCCACCAAATGTCAGATTGGATTCACAGAGCTAGAATTTCTGGGACACACCATCAGTCAAGGAAGCCTGCGACCGGTAGAAAAGACGGTGAAACGCATACTCGACGCTCCTAGGCCCAAGACAAAGAAGGAAGTGCAGTCGTTTCTAGGACTCTGCGGCTTCTACCAGAAGTTCATCCCCAACTACAACAGCATCGCCGTACCACTGACAAATGGAACCCGGAAAATCGCCCCGGACAAAGTAGTTTGGACAGCGGAATGTGAGACAGCCTTCCAAACACTCAAGGACAGAATGACATCGGCGCCAGTACTCCACCTACCCGATTTGACTCAGCCATTCGTTCTTCGCACCGACGCAAGCGACTTAGGCCTCGGAGCAGTACTGCTACAGCGCGACCCCAAGAATGCAGAGACGCTATTCCCTGTCGCCTACGCCAGCAGAAAATTGAGACCCGCCGAGACCCACTACGCCACGTCGGAGAAGGAATGCCTTGGACTAGTCTGGGCCATACAGAAGTTTCAACTCTACCTGTATGGGACCCACTTCACAGTTCAGGTGGACCATCAACCACTATCGTTCCTGGCAGCCTCCAAGTCTTTGAACTCTCGCCTGATGCGATGGGCACTCACCCTTCAGGCATACTCATTCCAAATCGAGTACATCCCCGGCAAGGAAAACCACGGAGCCGACTACCTCAGTCGCCATCTCGTGGAGGACACAGCAGCTGTCGCCCACCCAACACAACTAAGGGCCACAGCACCAGAATTCGTCCCCGTCCAGTAAAACCCTGTCACTAGTGTCCATAGCTACCTGGCACAGCATTGCAGCTCAGGTAGAGCAACTTAATTAGTTTGTAAATAGGACCCTAGGATAGTGCAGTGTTAAACTAGGCTCTGTAGTAGAAAAAGGTCGAATCCAGTAGTCATCGCCTTTTTTCAGTTGAGGGAGCCTGTCACGAACTGGCTAGTTTTAACTCTGCTTGTTGACTATTTAGCCATGTGTAGTCTTTGTAACAGTAGAGAAGTTAGACTATAACACAGCAGCAATTAAATTACACAGCAGACCACACACGGCGAGCGAGCCACCCACATCGCAGTGAGTCAGCACTTGAGCTTTGAATCGGACCGTTTTAACCAATCAGAAGCAGGCTCAGTGGGTAGAGCAGTTTTGACTGTGTCAGGTCTTAGCACAGTTTGAATCAGTCGTGTGTGAGACGAGGTAGAGTCAACATCTCCACAGCTAGAGAAATCTCTACACTCATAGACCAGGAAGCAGGACTTTGAAATCTTAGAATTCTATCAAGCCATCACGGGCCTGAACTTGTCAAACAGGTAAATGAACACCCTTCTGTTTCATCGTGATATATTTATATTATTGTTGAAATTATGTTTGTGGAATTTGCTATGCATAAATGTGAATTGTTAATCCGAATTTGCGGGACCACGTGGAAGAGCCTACCACGAGGCGAAACACGACCGGTTGCGCCGCCATGTTGCATGCCGTACGGAACCACTGTTGTTTAACTTATATGTATGTTTGCAGACCAGTGGCTGTACCACTGAATGTTTATATTATTATTAATTTGGTATGTGTATAGTTAGACACGATTGATATTTATGTATGTATAGGAATTTAGAGTGAGATTCCAGTGGAACCCGGAAGTAGCAGAATGTTCGTCGCTTATGTATAGAGATGTGGAGCTATCACTGAGGGCTACTTTGGCTTTCAGTGAGACGCTCTGCACAAACCGATTATTCAGGGTTGTGCAGAATTTCGTCTCTTATATTACAGACGAGCAGGCGAGCTATCCCGAGCTATCCCGAGCTATCCCGAGCTATCCTGTGTGCCCCACTCCACAGAAACGACAAGTTGGTCGAGGAGACTCTACCGCACAAGTCAAAAAGAGCTACCTTGAAAAACACCCTGTCAGACCCCACAGCGTGGCAAGGGAACCCAACTACACAACGACACAGGTGGACCAGAAGCTACCTCACAGAAGGACTTCGAACACCCCACACATGAGTTAAGTGCATAAGGCGAAGGTGCACTTAAACTGATCATAACAGGACCACAGTAGTCCAACTCCTCAGAAACTGTAAAACGGACCACAGGAGTCCAAATCTACATGAAATATTATAGCAAAGTGCCCGAGGAAGAAAAAACAGCTGCCTAGACTATCAGCGATCGAACTATTAGCATTGAAAGAGACTTTTTAAGTTAGATTAGTACTTAGAGAATCTTGTATAGAGTAGAAGAAATAAATGTGTGATTTTAACTGTTATCAAGTGGCTGGACTACATATGATTCATAGCCGTGTGAAAGCTAGTGTGACAGTATTCTTTTACCATTTTTCTATCTATTTCTGTACCCCAACCTTAACACAGAACGAGCTAAACAAATAAATTTATTAAAGTAATTCATAGGGTGACTTACTAGCAGTTCCCACCGAATAAACGTGAGGGTCCATAATTCCATTGTGCAGAGCCCATAAACCCCACGTGACAATCACCATCATCCAGGCCTATATAAGCCCTAACATATTACTATGACGACAGCAAAGTCGAGGGTTTCAATGAACATCTACAGGCTGTCCTTGACCAAGTGCCTAAGAGGGACATAGTCATAGTGCAAGGCGACTGGAATGCCAACGTTGGCCAAGAAGCGCACCACAACTAGGGAGACACGTGTGGACCCCACTGCAACAACGAGACAAATGACAGGGGTCTGAGACTCTCGGAGTTTGTCAGATACAACAATTTTATACTGGCTTGGTCTCAACAAAAAATCCAGACCACAGGCGCTTGTATCTGGACAGGCGAGCGGCTGTGCCTGTGACGCGTCTCCCTTTGGTTATCTATAATACTGATGACCAAAGGGAGACGCGTCACAGGCATAGGCGCTGGACACGCGAGCGCCTAAGTCTCCCTTTGGTTATCAGTATTATAGATAACCAAAGGGAGATGCGTCACAGGCATAGGCGCTCGCGTGTCCAGATACAAGCACCTGTGGACTAGACGATGGGCATGGCACAGTCCCGCGTGGAGCATCACAACCAGGTTGACTACATCATGGTCAAACACGCTTCAGATCAAGCATCAACATTACCAGGACATGCATTTTGCCAGGAGCAGACATCGGAAGTTACCACGGTCTCGTGATGATGTCCTTCCGGCTCCACTTGAAGAGAGTAAACACAGCAAAGTGCACCAGACTGAAGTTCGACCTGGACAAACTGCAAGACCCGGAGGTGACAGAAATATTCCAAGCCACAATTGGAGGGAAATTTTCACCACTGCTCATTTTTGGAGCTGGTGAAGTAGATGTCAACACCATGACCACCACCTTCAAATCAGCTGTGACAGATGCCGCCACTGAGATCCTTGGCAAGCACCGCCCAAAGAAGAAACTATATATGGATCACACCTGAACTTTTGGACCTGTGTGATAAACGAAGGGAGATGAAAAAAAAAAAAGAACTCCTCACAGGAAAAGTGTTAAACAGCCCGAGATCTCCACGATCCAAAGCAAGCCTGGTATATGCCTTACAGAAGAGCAAGAAGTCTTTGATAGATTGGCAGAGTACTGCTCTGACATTTACAACCACACACCAAACGGAGACTCATCAGTTCTCGCATGTTCCCAGAACAGAGAAGAACAAGAAATCCTCCCAATTCTCCGAGAAGACGTTGAGGCAGCAGTGCAATCACTGAAGAAGGGAAAGTCAGCGAGAGTGGACAACATACCCGCGGAATTGCTTCAAGCAGGAGGAGAAGTGATGATTGATGTCCTCACCATTATCTGTAACAAGATCTGGCAGAGTGGGGAGTGGCCTACATCATGGACCCAGTCGCTTGTCATCACTTTTCCCAAAAAATATAACCTTCAGGAGTGTGAAAATTACCGCACCATCAGTCTCATCAGCCACCCCAGCAAGGTCCTCCTAAAAATAATACTCAACAGATTGAAACCCCAAGCTGAACAAATCATAGCTGAAGAGCAAGCAGGACTCATGGCAGGGCGAAGTAAGCTTACCACTGAACAGATTTTCAACCTCAGAATAATCAGCGAGAAATATCTACAGCACCAACAACATCTATATCATGTGTTTGTAGACTTCAAGAAAGCGTTAGACCAAATCTGGCATGCAGCTCTGTGGGTAACCATGAGAGTGTACAACATCAGCCCTAAAATTATTGAAATAATCAAATGCCTGTACGACAAGGCCACCAGTGCAGTCCTCCACAACAGCGCCATCTGGAACTCGTTCAGAACAACAATCGGTGTGCGTCAAGGATGCCTACTCTCTCCAACAATCTTCAACATTTCACTAGAGAGGGAGGCCGCGGCAGGGATAGCTCAGTCGTCAGAGCGCACGACTTGTGTGAGTGCGTCTTGCGCGACGTGGGTTCGAATCCTGACTTAAGCAAACTATTGTGTGATTGCTGGATATTACGGGCCAGCGCCTTGAGAAGCTGTTTGAGCTTGTAAGTGCGCTATATTAGAGAAATCTCTCTCTGTCTCTAGAGAGAGAGCATTATGTCAGATGCCCTTGCAGATCATGAAGGCACTGTCAGCATATGGGGTAGAGCAATCTCCAACGTTCGTTTTGCGGATGACATTGATGGATTGGCTGGAGAGGAACAAGAACTTAAACAGCTGGTACAGAGGCTTGACACCACCTCCACAGCCTATGGAATGGAAATAAGTGCAGAGAAGACCAAAATGATGACCAACAACACCAATGGTATCAATATGAACATCAAAGTCCAAAGTCAATCCCTCAACACAGTGCATAGCTTCAAATATTTAGGAGCCATTGTATCAGACAATGGATCCCGACAAGAAGTCCGCTCCAGGATGGCACAAATAACTGCTGCCCCGACAAGGTATAATCCCATTTGGAAAGACAAGACCATCAGTCTACATTCCAAGGTAAGGCTGCTGCGTTCCCTTGTAATTTTCATCTTCCTATACGCTTGCGAAACATGAACCCTCACAGCAGATCTGCAGCGAAGAATACAAAGCATGAAGATGGGGTGCTACAGAAGACTTCTGGGCATTTCCTGTACCTAGCCCATCACCAACAACGAAGTCCGACAGATCATCACACAAGCCATTGGACAACACGATGACATGCTCACAGTGGTGAAGAAACGGAAACTCCGAAGGTATGACCACGTCAGCGGAGCACCAGGCCTTGCATAGACCATCCTGCAAGGCACGGTGCAAGGAGGCAGAAGAAGAGGGAGACAGAAAAAGAGGTGGGAGGAAAACATTCGAGAAGGGACTGGCTTGACACTGAGCGAAGCCATGAGGATTGCTGAGAACAGAGAAAGATGGAGTACGCTGGTTAAACGATCATCTGTGGTGCCCTAACGACCTTCGAGTTACGACATGGGATAGGATGTTCAAGGCGCTGATCAGCAGCTTTTAACTAGCTTTTTAACAGAAGACTGACCTGACCTAGGCGTTGCACAAATTAAAAGAGCACCAACTTGCTGCAAGCTAGGGCACAATGTGTGACTCCACCAAGACCAGGCAACTATGCCCAAATCGGTCATAGGCCAACAAATTTATAATGTAATAGCATAACCTGAGAATTTATTTTATTGTATTGTATTCCTATCCTATCCTATCCGATCCCTTAACTCAGAGGTCGTAGGGGCACCACAGATGATTGTGTAACCAGCTTACTCCATCTTTCCCTGTCCTCAGCAATCCTGATGGTTTCGCTCAATGTCAAACCAGTTCATTCTCGAATGTTTTCCTCCCACCTCTTTTTCGGTCTCCCTCTTCTTCTACCTCCTTGCACTGTGCCTTGCAGGATGGTCTTTGCAAGACCTGAAGATCCGGTGACGTGGCGGACTTCGTCGTTGGTGAAGTGCTGGGTATAGGAAATGCACAGAAGTCTTCTGTAGCACCTCATCTCCATGCTTTGTATTCTTCGTTGTAGATCTGCTGTGAGGGTCCATGTTTCCAAGCGTATAGGAAGATGGAGATGACAAGGGAGCGCAGCAGTCTTACCTTGGAATGTAGGTTGATGGTCCCACGGACCTTTATAATTAGTAATAAAGGTCCGTGGATGGTCCTGTCTTTCCACATGGGCTTCAACCTCGCCAGGGCAGCGGTTGTTTATGCAATCCTGGAGAGGGTTTCATGGCGGGACCCATTGTCTGATACAATGGCTCCTAAATATTTGAAGCTATGCACTATGTTGAGGGATTGGCCTTGGACTTTGATGTCCGTGTTAATGCCATTGGTGTTGTTGGTCATCATTTTGGTTTTCTCTGCACTTATTTCCATTGTATAGGCTTTGGAGGTGGTGTCTAGCCTCTGTACCAGCTGTTCAAGTTCTTGTTCATCTCCAGCCAATCCATCAATGTCATCCGCAAAACGAAGGTTGGAGATTGCATTTTATTGTATTAATTTTTTTAAAAACTATTTATTTATTTCATTATTTAAATATTTTAATTAATTTCAAAAATTTATTTTTAATTTTATTTTACTTTATTTGTTTATCCATTGACTCGAGATTCTAGATTCTATTTCAAGAAGCTCATAATTATCGTAGGAAGACTATCTTTTGACGTGATAGAGCTCCCTAGCAGGCACAGGTGCTCTGCGCAGCAGCGACTATAATATGTTGACGTAGGCCTATACATATATGTTGGCTGCAACTAAAATCTAAATTTTACGTTTTTAAAGTAGTGGCCACATTTGGCTTACGTTTTACGGCTTATGCATTGGGGTATGTGATTTTTCACTGACCGGAATTTTGTTGGGTGGCCACACATTATGAGTTTGGTGGCCACATTATTTGACGGCCTACTAGTTACCATTATCACGAGATAATTAAAATTAACCCGTGTTCTGAGTAATTTACAGAGATACCGGTAATTAATCCACAGTGTTAATTAATAATTATCAGTATTTGCCACGCATTAATCCATGATAATTACAAATATCAGCAACATTTTTTTTTTTACAAATAACACGGAAACATTGACATTATCAAGTGAAAATTACATTACATTCGGTTTTGGCCTATTTCCAGACAGATTGCTAGAGCCAAAATTGAAAACTACATTAACATATGTTAACATATTTGTAATTATCAGGTTTTGGCGCTATAGTAGGCCGCCATAGCAGTGGTACGAAGCTGGTTGACGGTCTAGTTCAGTGCCGAAAACGAACCATAATTCACAACATACCAAACAGGACCCGATGTAATTATTATTATTATTATTATTATTATTATTATTATTATTATTATTATTATTAATTATTATTATTAAGGATTTATATAGCGCACTAATCTCGCGTCTCGCCGTACTTGACCAGACTCTAGGCGCTGGCCAATAGAGGATCTAACTCAAACCGCCCGAGACGCCCACGTGAACTGAGCACTATCCTGGCCAGCCAGGGATGGGGGAGAAGGACCAAGAGCATGCTGGGTGTGTTCTTGTTACCGGCACTCACCCGTCTAGGACATAAGCGTCAGGATCTTAAAGTCCGTTACGATTGAATCACAGGCGCTTGTATCTGGACACGCGAGCGCCTATGCCTGTGACGCGTCTCCCTTTGGTTATGCGTCACAGGCATAGGCGCTCGCGTGTCCAGATACAAGCGCCTGTGGATTGAATGTATGCGACACACAGACTAGACCTCGGTTTATACTCTCATCCGAAGGAGTAGGAAACGGTAGTAAAGTGTCTTTTCCCAGGGACACAACACAATGGCCCGGACAGGGCTCGAACCCGGTACCTTCAGATCCGCAAGCCAAAACACTACCATTAGACCACCGGTGCCTCTTACGTGTAACAGGGGAAACGCCCCATTATACCCCTTCGAACGAGAGTATAAACCAAGATCTAGTGTATGCACGCATTCCAATCGCACGGACTTTAGAGGTCCAGCTGACGGCTCGTGTCCTAGACAGGTGAATGCCAGCAACATAGAATGGCATATATAGGTATAGTAGTAAAATCGTGCTTTACGCCCTAAGACACGACGTGGTGGACACAGGACGCGAATGATATAAATAAGCCCAGCGATATCTATCTATCAAAACATGCATTTATGTTTCTTCTTCCTCACCACCCCTACCTTAATCCTGGTCGCCCAGGACAGTGCTCACTTGTATGGAGCGTCAGACGCTGCACCAAAGGCAGCAAATGCGCGCCTCAGGCTCCTTGAGTTAGATCCTGTATCAACCAACGCCTTGAGCAGCTCTTGGAACTGTAGATTATAGACACACGACACCAAAGCGTATAGGCGACTTACTGGTCACATTATTCTGACACCAGCGAACCAGTTGATGGTAAGGAGAAAATAATATGGTCACACATTGGCCAATCCGGGATTCGAACCAGGTACCTTTCGGTTACTAGTAAGACGCTCTACCAACTGAGCTACCCGGCCCCTCGCAGCTCTTGATGAACGATGTAATAAAATAAATAAAAATTTTCAACGATTTTTTTTCTACGTTTATTTGTTTGTTTATTACCCCTTCGCTGGCAGTAGGCCTATAACAAATATCACAATTATTGAAAATTAATCAGGTTCTATGCCGCTGGTCCGGATATAGGCTACTTCTCATAATTATTTTGGTATTGATTATGTTGTTACTGATGACGACGACGGCAAGAATGGCAACCTTACGGCAACGACGACGACGACCATGACGTTGATAATGGTGATGATAATGGCAGTTGTACCAACGACGACGACGATGATGAGGAAGATTATGACGATGATGATGATAATAGCTGCAACAACGACGATGACGATGATGATGATGAAGGCGACAACGACGACAACAATAATTATGATGGTGGTGGTGATGGTGATAGTCTTTTAATGTGGTAACAATGCAATTCACCCTCCACCTCTCTCCTTCCCACCCCATTCCCCCTTCCCCCCCAATTTTTTTTTAATAAAACACAAATAAAAAATAATAAAGATAAATAAATAAATAGATAACATTTGAAACCCAAGCCCAAGTACAGAACATAAAATGGAAATGTTATAATTGCAATTATGATCACATGGAGAAGACTGAACACGAATGTATAAATAATTAATAACTGTTAAAGCGTATAAATATCTCCACACTGAAGGGCATGAACGCAGCGCTAGTGGGAGGAAGATAGAAACATAAAGGGAGAGAAAGAGAGAGAGAGAGAGAGAGAGAGAGAGAGAGAGAGAGAGAGAGAGAGAGAGAGAGAGAGAGAGAGAGAGAGAGACAGACAGACAGACAGACAGACAGACAGACAGACAGACAGAGACAATACTTTTACTTCTCCACTTTCACTCAACACATCGTAGGTACTCCAAATACTTTTTAAGAACATTGACTAGCAAAAAGAAAACGCATTCAATGGAAAGAAAATTGTATGCTGATTCCAATGGTGTATTTGTTTTTTTGTTTTTTTCTGTATGTGCATTATTTTAAAAACGACGGGTTCTTGTTTATTTAATTTACGTCCGCTTTTTTTTGTCCCCGAACTTGAAATTGCACATTTTGACTTTTTGTGAAGAAACGGAAACTCCGATGGTATGGCCACGTCACCAGATCATCCGGCCTTGCAAAGACCATTCTGCAAGGCACAGTGCAAGGAGGTAGAAGAAGAGGGAGACCGAAAAAGAGGTGGGAGGACAACATTCGAGAATGGACTGGTTTGACACTGAGCGAAGCCATCAGGGCTGCTGAGGACAGAGAAAGATGGAGTATGCTGGTTAAACGATCATCTGTGGTGCCCCTACGACCTCCGGGTTACGGGACAGGATAGGATAGGACTTTTTCTGACCCTTGCCAGATATTAAATGTGATAGTGAATGATCATTAAGTCACTTTTCTAGAGGGTCTTTGTTTCATACAACAAAAATAATGTAGGTTTATCCCCTGAAAAAAAAAAATTCCTTAAGCACATCAATCCTTAAAATCATGAAAAATGCAAAAACTGTGTAACAAACGAACTGAAACGTCAACGCGACATATGTGAAACAATATAATTTCACAACTCGTCTTCGAACTGCCCTACAGAAAAGTATAATATATATAACAAATCTTAGCTAGGATATCAGACAAATAACATTCGTGCAATCCTTTCACACAGTGACTTTGGCAAATGAAATATGAGATCAGATATTTTTGTACAGCTCAGGGAAAAAACAACCAGGTGTGTTTCTAGATTTCTGCGAAATATTGTCCACAGAATTTGCCCTCAGACATATTTCAGGTAGTTACTAAATGCTATGGAATATACCATTATAGTTCCTAATTGCAGTTTACCCCTTGGGGTCATGAGCAATCTTGCCACTGTAGATTGTTCAAACCTATAAAGGGAACAGTGAAAGCCACAGTTGAAAACTTGTCTTTCCTTTATAGGCAAGACGCTTCACTGCGGCAACAGTACCCCCGTTGGAGTGCCGGGGGTTTTCAGTATAAATAGTATCCCCACTTTATGGAAATTTAGTGCTTTAAATTCCCACTGTCGCTGTCTTCCTCATTTACTCTTTCCTATTCTTGCTCTGTCCTTCACTCTGCTATACTATCTTCTTCTTCGCTAGATCAATGACCTACCTTTTTTCTTGAAAACTCTTCCTGGACAAGACTCCTTGTTTGTGTATGAGGTCTGTTGGATCAGCTTGGGAGTGCTGGACGCTTTCTGCCGGGTGGTCACTAGGGCTTCCTATGAATGTACTATTTAGCACTATAGGCATTTTATATGTATGTGTTTGGTTGATGATTTATAATGATGTTTGTATTCTATTTTGTTTTTGTAACCGGGGTGTTCGCGTAGTTGAGGTCAACCCTCAGCCGTCCCCCGCGTGGGATGTCTTTATTGTAAAGTGACTGGCCGGTGGAGGGCATTCAATTTTCCCACTGGGGTTGTTTCAGCAGATCTTTTATGCGGATCGGGGGTTGTCCGGTCCTGATTTGGCTCGGAAGAGTCCGCTGGACCTAAAGCAACAATAAATCAATCAATAAATCAATCCTAATTGCAGTTGAAATCACAAACGTGTGCATGTTAGGTTATGCTGCACTATATGGGTGACAAACTGGATGGATCTTGGATTACTGCAACTATACTTTATACACAATGTAATGAGGACAAGTATGTGGCGTATCATTGTTTAGTGTTAAACAATGATTTGATTTATTCGGCTTTGAGCGACCTTGGGATATACTCTTGATGACAAAACTAAGTCAATCCACATTAAATGTAAAAGATTAAATTTTGACATTTACCAATAGAACATAACGAGATGAAGCTTTCTTCAGAATGAAAAATACACACACACGCAAACACACACCCGCACACACACACACACACCCACGCACACACACACACGCGCGCGCACGCACGCGCCCACACACTCACACAAGCACACATAAACAAACGCGCGCGCGCACAATCCCCACCGATCTCCCCTTGAGAACACACTGCGTAGATGATCGAGGGTCGCCGAAGTTAGAGGCGAAAGTAATACTCGACGAGTGTGGCATCTTCAAAACGAATGTAAACAGTCAAATACGTTTCATTATATAGCATACTAATTGCGAGATCCAAACAAGCAGATAATGAAGGTTATCATAAAATGCAAGCAAATTTACATTTTCTCAAAACTGGTTTCGTTGGAATTGCTCTTTTTTTTTTTTTTTTTTTTTTTTTTTTTTTTTTTTGGGTCATCACACGACGGAGTCCCACAGGGTCCACATCACACAAGGTTGGTTCTGTACTCTGGTAGTGGACAACAACGAGGAAAATCCTAGTCTTTGTTAGCGGAAAATAATGACAATTTCATTTGTTTGTCATGGGGATGGCAACTATTGTCAATAAAGTCATAAATTAAAGTACAAACTCACTTTTAATTGGTGAGTGCTGCTACGGAACAGACGACGGTGCATCAATCATTGTTAACCACGGAATTTCATACGGTGTTTATTGGATAATATGGACGTGAGAGGGTTAGGGTGGGGTGGGGTGGGGTGGTAGACCGAGAGAAGGAGAATGGAAAGGGAAACAGTAACGAGAGAGAGAGAGAGAGAGAGAGAGAGAGAGAGAGAGAGAGACAGACAGACAGACAGACAGACAGACAGAGATATGGCCCGCTGAAGGAATGAAGTCGACAGGATACTCAATGGGGTAGGGTGCGGGGTTTTAATGGGAGAGATAGGGTAATGATATGCACAAAAAATTCAGTTGAAGCTTATAGTAGGCTATAAATTATCGATGAGATGGTTTGTGGTAATTGTAAAATATAGAAATAGATTACAAAGTATACAATATTTTTGTGCCCCGCTCTTGTCTTATAATAAAAAGAAACAAACAAACAAAACTTGTGACTTGATCGGGAGGAGGTGGTGGGGAAGAAGAACTTGAGGAGTAGTAGTAGTAGAAGTAGTAGTAGCAGCAGCAGCAGCAGTGGTAGTAGTAGTAGTAGTAGTACCGGCAGTAGTAGTAGTAGTAGTAGTAGTAGTAGTAGTAGTAGCCTAGTACCGGCAATACTATATAGTAGTACCGGTAGTAGTAGTAGTAGCAGCAACAGCAGTAGTAATACTAATAGTAGTAGTAGTAGTACCAGTAGTTGTAGTAGTAGTATTATAATAGTAGTAGTAGTAGCAGCAGTAGTAGTATTAGTATATAACAGACCTAGCTATAGTGTAGCAGTAGTCACATAAAAGAAGAAAAATTAAGAAGAGATTTCTTTTTAATGAGTACGATCAGTAGGCCTACGACAATAGGCCTATGAATGTTTCCTTGTCCCTATCTCTCTCCGTACCCCCTCCCCCCCACTTCTCTCTCTCTCCCTTTCTTCCTCCACCCCCACCTTCCCCTTACCTAATCAAGACATAAAATATATAGATCTATTACACTTCATTGTACATTTACAGAGTCTCCTCTCTGAAAATCCTTATCGGGAAGAGAGGGGACTATAAACTGATACACATACATACACTTCATATAGGTGAGACTGGTCGAGGCTTATGTTCTTAATTCCTCTTACTATAGACAGTACCGTCTGCCTCAACCACGCAGTGTTATAAACCTATAGGCCTACAAAGTCAAGCTTGTCTAGCCTGAAGACAACGTATTGTTATTTATTATTATTATTATTATTATTATTATTATTATTATTATTATTATTATTATTATTATTATTATTATTATTATTATTATTATTATTATTATTATTATTATTTTCTTTTTTTTTAAACCTACAACTTGTGACCTTGCTCAAAAGTCGAATCACGAGACTCACGACATCAAGCAGTTATAGTTAATCAGATAAACTTTATCACTTAGTGTCATTTTCGATTAGCTCATCTGCTGGAACATCTGACTCCACGCGCTGGCCAATGAAGCGTTTTAGCCACTGCTGCTACGCTTGTTTCATTCATGTCCCGCAGCTGTAGGCATACATGAAGTAGTAAGAAATGCATACTATACACTCCTAACATCTAACTTTTCTGGGTTGTAGCCATTTACAATCGTTTATCTGAAAAAAATAATTCTGTTGGGTGATGGAGACGAGCCAAAATCTTCCGGTTATCTCGTCGGTTTTAGCGCACTAGCGGATAGGAGAGGTGTGTGTGTGGGGTGGGGGGAGGGGAGGCGGGGTAGAAAGTATCGGGGGTAGGCCTAGTGGTATCTGTTCTGAGTCATCTCTCATTCATTCAGCAAGTCGGCCAACCTGCATAGTAAGCGCAAGTAGTAGGACAGTAACTTTAAAGGTTTGACTGCCCAACACCAATCCGTGGAAAACGGCAGAGACGTTAAACTGTCGAAACCGATCAAACAAGGAATTTAAGTGCCAAAAGAAGTGTGTCCGTTACCCAGAACGAAGTTTGTTGCTCTGTGATTCTCTACAAAATTCTTTACTCACGCGATTAGCATAATGTAGGGTGACGTCATGGGTATCGTCTGCGTAGCTGAATTCCCATAATTCCAAGGAACACCAAGCCGCCATGTTATATGGCCGAAGCCATTGACGGAAACTATAGAAGTTACTGACACTAATGCAAGAGCTCGTGGATTTGTGCATTATATTTGAATCAAGAATTAGACATGCGTATCAACAGAAGACAAATCGTTTGAAAGATTGGTGGAGGCTAGGTGCAGTCTTGCAGTAATAACTGCTAGAAATGCAGTTCCATATCAGTGGAGAGGAAGTGATAACAAGTTCTTCTAAAGGTGTAAGCCTCTTCAAACGATGCATCTTTTGATCTGACTGGATAGGTTTCTGCAATTGGCCTGTGAATTTTTCGATCAATACGTGTGAAAGCAGTGTATTCAAAAATAGTGGTCGGTAGTTTATGATGGACTTCTTTACAAGAATTGAAATAATTTGACTCAAAGTCATCCATCTCCTCTGGAATGGCCATGTCGTCTGCGGAGGGGAGGCTGAAGAAATTAGAACGGCTGTACTTAAACGGAGTTGCAAGCAGCAATGGATCGGTACTCAGTGTTGAGACACTCCTGGATGTATTTCTTGTTCTATACGATGAATGCAGTAGTTCAACTTTGAGACGTGAGAAAAACATCTCAGAGTTTGTTGACTTTGGTAAGTCAAATTTGTTGTTGTCTGCTACTGTGCTAGTTAACACAATATCATGCTTCCTGAAGATTTACAGTTTACACGTTAAAAATGTAACGGAAATAAGCAAGACCTAGAATATAATTAAATGAGTAACTGATATAATCTTTACATATATATACTATTTATACCAGAAATAACACAAAATAACCTGGTTGTTTATGTTTTGTTTTGAAATGTAAACTTTATGATCATGTTGATGCATTGTTTATTTATTGATGACTGCGGCTGTATCTATTATTGTTTTTAACGTTGTGCTTGTTCCAAACATAGTTTTGAAATTGTTGACATGATTTTTTGCAGCACGACCTGTTGCGACTACTGTCAAAAACTTGAGACTCCAGCGAGATGACTTTGAAACACTCAAAGTTATTGGCAGAGGTGCTTTTGGAGAGGTATAAGTTTCCTTGTGAATGTTACTGATTTTAAATGTTAGTGTTTGAAAGAATACCATCAGTGGTTGAATTTTGACTGGTTTTCATGTAAATTAAACATACCACTAGCTAAAAACATTGTACAGACAAAATATTTGTATCTTTATCTTAATTTCTTTAGTTGATCTTACAATTTTAAACAATAAAATATAACACTTCATCCCTTGTTAAGTTGTTTCAAAATAACAGTACTCTTGTCTATTATTAAACTTTACTTTGCTCATTTTGTTTCTGCTTCTTTAAAATAATAAGATTGTCGTGGAGTCCCAACGACCCAAGAGGACCATTTGTTTTGGTCAGGATTTTAGCAAGGAATGTTTTAACATGAACTTTAAAAATGTATCCACACCAACAAAGTAAATGATTTCTTTTTTATGTATAAAACTTGTGAATCAGTATGTAAAGAGGGAATGTTTCTTTTTGGGCCAAGGAGAAATCATTGTGTTCAGAGTTTTACTGATTGAATAATGACCAGTGTAATTTTCATTTTCATTCAGGTGGCGGTTGTCAAAGAGAAGACAACAGGAAATGTGTATGCCATGAAAATCCTCAACAAATGGGAAATGTTGAAAAGGGCTGAGGTGAGTGCTAACATGAAACTCTATACATGTATTATTTTTTTTCATAAGATTTGTTGAGGAACACACATAGTTTAGAAATAGGAGATAAATCCTTCTACAGCACACAGAAAATGTAAACAAAAGTGTAACAATTGTGATATTTGATACAATCCTTCTACAGCACACAGAAAACCAAAGCGTAACACTTGTGCCATCAGATCAGGCTGCAGAACTCTCCGCGATTCCGAGTAAGAATTAAAAAAAATTCGAGAGAAAACAAAAATTCAGAGAGAAAAAATCCCGAGAATGTTTTTTTTCCGAATACCGATCCACATTTTCATGTCGTCTTATTGACAGAGAGGTGCGCCGCCCTCTAATACTGCTTCACTGTTAATGCTACAACTTTAGCTACAACTTTAGCGGGCGCCTCTTAAGCTGTACAGGGGTGAGATTTAACCCAGGAGACTAACTAGCCCGCCGGGCTAGCTTGTGAGTAAAGTGAGGTAGCCCGCATGGTTTTTAGGCAGCCCGACAATCGCGTATTTACGGCAATGTGTACAGTGCATTAGACCAACTTCTTTATCGAAAATGAGCCAAGATCGATCTTCGCCATCTGAACGTTTCAGCCATGCAGTCTGAAAATTTCTTTTTCTCTTCGATTTATACTCTTTGTCACGCTCTTTCTTCTCCGAACTAGATTTCTCCTTCTTTGGCGGGGGTTCGTTGACCCCAGAAATAAAGTTCCACAGTTTCGGATCAACAACCGTCACCTTGACAATACACGTAATTTGTAGCGAGTGTCTTTTTCACAAACAAAGCAGACAGCGCGCTTGGCGCGAAAGAAAAGTAGGCAAAGGGAAATAACGCTCGCGTATGCTTCATACTTGTAGCAGACGAACAGTGACCTAAAAACGCTCTCGCTTCGGACCGAGCTTCTAAAAGTCTGCAAGTAGTATCATTTTTTTAAGGTCGCCAGGCGGGCTGGCTCAATTATAAAGTGAGGTCGCCCGAGCCGGTTTTAAGTCGCCTCGGGCGACCGCTAAATCTCACTCCTGCTGTACATTGTTGACCTACTGAAAGAAAGGTGCGCCGCCTGCGTATGCTATTCTCTGACTCTGAGTTTCTCTTTTAGTCTATGCGCTAAGTCTGTGAACATCAACGGAGACATTGTAGAATTGTGATTGAAATTTTGTGTGTTAGACTAAGCCGTTTCTTCTGTGATGAACACGCTTCATTAACTTTTTTTTCAAAATGTTGTGTGCTTCTAGAATTGTCAATCGTGGCGAGATATTTAATGAAAGCAACATCCAGAACAAATGGAAAGGCAATTTGCACTTTTTTAAAACCTGTTCATACTAAAAAAAAACTGTTTTTTTTTCCCCAAAACATAGCTATACATTTTTGGCCTTAAAAAGTGCAATTTTTCTTTTCTTTCGGGGGGATTCGCCCCCCTGAACCCTCCACCAGGGCTTTGCCCCTGAACCCCACAGGGGCCTAGATGGCCCCTAGACCCCGGCCAAACTTCAGAGATTTTTGTTGTTGTTCTGCAGCTTGTCAGATCATGTCAAATCAGTGATAGAAAAATACCACCAATCTCATTCTCAGTCAGTTGCATGGTTATAATGCTGCTCCATCTGTGAGCATCAGTATGGCTTTTAAAATAAATAAATGTAAAAATATAGAATTAGAATGTACTGTTGTAACTTTTCATCTTCTTGATTTTTTTATCTTTGTCTTCATTACCATTTTTTGACTCTTATTCATATTGATGCGAGTCTATGTACTCACCTCCTACCCTCCCCCCTTCCCAATTTTTTTCATTTTGACAAATCAATGCAAGGTGAGTCCTAAATAGTACCAAAATGACATTTAAATTTATTTTTTTTGGTCTCTGTCCATCTGTCCTCAGTACGCCATCTGTCTGTGCAAAATTTGGTAATGTTTTATTGTCCCTTTTTATCTGGAAATTCTGCGCCGCCTCCCCTGGGGAAGGCGTAGTTGCAGCCTGTGGCGCGCCCAAACCCAACCTACCTAATATTAGTTGTGTTTTTGAAATTTTGCTGGGAGTACCCGGAGAAAAGCCCAGAGACCTTGCCCGAGTCGAAAGTAAATAATATTCCAAGAAACATAACGCCCAGATGCTGGATCGATCCCACATCTGTCAGGCGCCGTTGGTTTCTGGCCTGTGGACAAGGCAAGTTAGTCCCGCCTTAGCCCACAAGCAAATGGCTTATTATCATAATCTCAGAAACTATTTCAACTATCACAACCAAAGTTAGTAAGATGGTGTATATCCATGAGACCTCATAAATGATTAGTCAATGAATGACTTCACGTCAAGGTCACAGGGTCAACAAATGTTATTAAAAAAATGACATTCAAAAATGTGACTTTTCCCCTGAGTTATTATTAAACTTATGATTCCTTGGTGCATGATAGATAAATGAGACACATACTATGCAGATTAATTCATCCTCGCCATGGTCAAAGTCAATGGAGCTGTCCAGAATCTAGCTACTTTAAAGTGACCTTGACCCTAAACTAAGAGAGATTTTAAGTCCATACTTGTACTTCGGTCTTTAGAGATGATAGATTGATCTTTTATATGTTTCGTTTTTGCATTGATCTTGAAAGGGCAATGTCATTTTAGGCCTTGCAAAAACATTTTGTAATATGGGTAATAATACAGTGGAATTGGTTCTATATTTAACCCATTGGGTTATTTGATCATATGAGCATGAGAGATCACATGAAGAATCAAGGTCATCCCAAGGTCACTGGATTTTTGGCATAATACAACTTTTGCCATAGTTAATTTGATTGTTTAAGAGTTTATTTCGAGCCAGAGGTTAAGATCAAGAGCATCGAAAGACCTAAGTTGGTATTTCTTTGCATTTTATTATTTTAACGCCACAGTTTTATTTATTTTTTTCTGGGCTTTCATTTTCATGTTAAAGATTGCACATTTCATAAGGAACATACTAGTCGTATGGGCTTTGTTGTTCTAGTTGACTTTTTGTATGTTATTGTCTTAAGTTATTTTACAAGGCCAAGAGCTGTCAAAAGTAAATGTATATAAATTTTCATAATAACTTAATAAGAATAATAATATCCTGAATACTAAGCTCTGTTGGTAAATAAATAAGCAAGTCTTTTAGTGTTTTTTGTGCATCTGTACACTTGCAGTACACTTGTGATCTGTCATGCCTATGCCGTATGGTGATCATGTGCATACACACTTATGAACTATGAAGACAACAAACAAGCACACTTGACATGACATGCACATAAGTTTCTAAGTACCGGCTGCTTATTGCAATGGACAATTTTGCCTGTTCATGCTGGTGCAGTTTGGTGTTGCCAGAGGTCAGTTGTGAAACGTTTATTGATATGCTGTCTAAGTAAGGTGGTGGTGAAGTGTGTAAAGATGGTCTACTAGATATATGTAAGGAAATTATATTACATTATGTCAATTATAAAAATTACCACTGGAGTACTATGAAACATATACTTTAAATTACTGAAGCAGCTCATTGAGCATTTGGAGCTATACAAATGGACATGGGATTGGATGTGACAACTGAATAATGAATTGATTGTACTTTGCAGACTGCCTGCTTCAAAGAAGAGAGAGATGTCTTGGTATTTGGGGATCGCCGATGGATCACCAACCTACACTACGCTTTCCAAGATGACACATACCTGGTCAGTTAATTTTTCTGTGCCTGTTGTTGTGTTACATTTATATTACCACAGTGCTAGATGGATTTTGTGTTAATCAGGATGCTGAAATCACAGGTTCGTACACAGTATAAATTCAGTTAAACTAGCTAACAGCTTACAATCTACCGACTGATAAGCACCCTGTTTTTGTTTCCTTTCTTTCTCAGTCATGCCTCACTTTTTGAATCACGTGCATAGCAATGCGAGTCTATGTACTCACCACCCACCCACCCCCAAAATAAAAGAAATAAATACAAAAAAAATTCAGGTTTTTGCAAATCTTTGCAAGATGAGTTTTAAATAGTCCAAAAATATTTTTAAAAAAATGTCCCTCCATCCGTCTGCCTGTCGACGGTCTGTCTGTTCAAAAACTTTAAAGTGGCTAAGTACTCAGAGCCTATTTCAACTATCACAACCAAACTTGGTAAGATGGTGCATACCCATGAGGCCTTTTAAAAATGATCAGTGAATGAATGACTTCACTTCAAGGTCAGAGAGTCCTCAATTGTTAGTCCCCCCAAAAAAGTAAAAAATTTCACTTTTTTTTAGGTTATTAATATTGAACTTATGATTCTTTGATGCATGATAGATATTAACGAGACCCACATACTATGCAAATTTGGTCCACCTCATTCCAAGGTCAAGGTCACTGGAGCTGTCCAAGGTTGGTTAGTATACTTTGAAGTGACCTTGTCCGTAAACTATGAGTAACATATAGTCCGAACTTGTTGTATTTAGACATGATAGATTGATCTTTCATATATGGTCAGTTGTTACTTTGATCTTGAAGGTCAAGGTCGTTTTAGGCCCCTGAAAAAACATACAGAATATAGGTCATTGTACAATGGAATGGCTGTTTATTTAACTCATAGCAGGGCTGAGCTTAAATTAACGTTCGCCAACTCGCCAATGGCCCCTAAAAATAGTGTGTGGCGAGCTCGATTTGGGGTACCATTCGCCCGGCTGGCGACTTGAAAATACCGCCAGTGGTAGAGATTCTGTTCCTGTACACGGACTTTTGACTTGCAATGTAAAGCAAAACACGCGCCAACCGCTTCTGCAGTCAGCACCGGAGACCCGTTCCAATGCATGCTAGGAAGTTAGGTAACGCTAGCAAAGCGAGGGATTTGCGAAGTAAAAATAGCCTTTTCTCGCGAGACTTTCTTCTTTCCCTCGCCGCGAAACGCTACTGCCCTGCGAGATTCTAGCCTTCTTGCTTCCTTGCGTGTATCGGAACGAGTCTCTGACTTCCTTGATGCGCCACGCGAGACTTGCCGTACTTTCGATATTCCCCATTCTCAGTCTTTTGTCAATCTCGAACGAT
This sequence comes from Oncomelania hupensis, assembly GCA_036898135.1. Lineage (NCBI taxonomy): Eukaryota > Metazoa > Mollusca > Gastropoda > Littorinimorpha > Pomatiopsidae > Oncomelania > Oncomelania hupensis. The sequence continues at coordinate 81,240,153 of CM072513.1, forward strand.
GTGGCGCTTTTTAAGCGGTGTCTCAGAGCCTGCAGCAAAAAAAAAAAAGTCCGAAGAAGAAAAAAAACAGCAGAATAAGAAATACGAAGAAGAGAAGCGAGATCATAGAAATGTCTCAGCCTGGGGGAGATGAGGGAGGGAGACAAGAAGAGGAAAAAAAAGACAGAGAAGTTGAAAGTAATGATGAATATGATGATGCAGATGAAGAAGAACTGTTGGAGAGTCTGAGTGCTCAGGTAGATGATGATGATGACTTAGCTGGCCTGAAGAAGGCACACCCAAGCTCCTTCAAGTTTTGGAACATTGAGGAGGAGGATGTCGATGATGAATAAATTATACAGTGCTTGTTTTAAAAAATGAAACACTGTTGTTGTTGAAATTTATCTTGTCTATTAGCTGCAATAGTTATACAGTTTAAAAAAAATTAACGTGCTTTCAATCAAGGGGTCTGGCAACCTGAGAAATATTTTGGCAACTTCAACTTCCCAGGTTAGGAGCCCGGCTGGCTCCTTAGCCTGGCTTGCTAAATCTCAGCCCTGCCATAGTATGCAACAACATTGGGTTTTTTGATCAGACATGCATAGAGATCATGTGATGGTGAAGGTCATCCCAAGGTCAAGGTCATGTTTTTTGTTTGTTTCGTTTTTTTTGTTGTTGCCCTAATACAATTTTTTTTGTAGTTCATTTGAATCATTTTGATAGTACATGAGTGTTTTGGGAGCCAGATGTCAATGTCATCTCAAGGTCAAGAACATAAAAGATCAAAGTCGGTATTTGCATTTTAATGCCACCATTTCTTTTTTTTTTCCTTGGCACTCATTTTCATGTTAAAAATTGAGTTCCAAAAGGAGCATGTGAATTATATGGGCTTTGCCCTTATAGTTTTGATTTTATTTCTATCAATACCTTTATCAACTTTTATTGAATTATGCACTCTGTCACCATGTACTAGACAATTTTCTGTAACTTTTGTGTGATTTGGGGTTAAGGAGCTAGTTAGATTTTGTGACAGGGCTGCTGACTGGCTATGTCACTAGTCTGGTGAGCGAGTTGAAAATTCTGACTTTCTGCGCCCCTACTGCATCTATTTATTTATTACTTAGTTTGGTTGATTTAGTGAAATTAGTATTCTAATATAATTTTAATATTATTTCTTGTGTTTGAAACTTAATTCACACTGAAACTTTTTTATTTCCTGTACCTATATGTTTTTTTTCTGAACTGATCAGTCATTGCCAGGAACTATTATTTTAGAGAATTCTATATGGGTGGAGGGACTGTGGCATTAGAAAGAGGCTGCCAGTTGGGCCAGTGAGCTACAATGTTTAGGTCAACCCAAAAGAGGATTTTTACTTGCATTTGCAGACTGGGCCATGGGGTTGTGCTTTCAACAGCATTGAAAAATAACAGAATTTATTCAGTCTAACCATGTCAGCAAACATTAAACATGGGAATGGCCACATATGCTGGTAAACTATCACATACACAGGCACAAATAATCATGTAAAAACGCCGTTGTTATGACTTTCATAAAACACCACATACAGCGTTTTTACATTTTAAAAAAGTTGTGCATACTCCATTGTTTTAAGCTAATCCTTACCCTGATTCCAATGGATCCTCGTCGTGCTGTCGGCATAACGGGGTCCGTCAAAAAAACTTATGTAGATTCTCTCAAGAACGCCATCTAAACATAATCACACACACACGCCCACCTATATTTATCACCACAACAGGCAGTGAAGTATAAATGTATGTTACCTGAGACCAACATTGCTCAGTGTTATCTTGATCTTTCAGTACTTGGTGATGGACTATTACTGTGGTGGGGACCTGTTGACACTACTCAGCAAGTTTGAAGACCGTCTCCCCGAGGACATGGCCAAGTTCTACATCGCAGAGATGGTGCTCGCCATCAACTCTCTGCACCGTCTTAACTACGTACACAGAGACATCAAGCCTGACAATGTGCTACTAGACCGTAGCGGACACATTGTCTTGGCCGATTTTGGATCCTGCCTCAAGCTCCTGCCTGATGGAACGGTGAGCTTTGCTTTTCTCAAAATTTATTTTTTTAATATTATTTGTTAACTTAGTTGTTTATTTATTTATATGTCAGAGTACAATACGTTTCCTTGGCTAAAGTAGTCATATTTGTTCTGGTTGATTTTGATTTTTGTCTGAAGCTATTGCCTGATGGAAGAAAATCTGTGAGTTTATGTGTTACAGTTTTTGTTTGTTTTGATTCTTGTTTTATTTATTTATTTATCAATATGCTATTTTTATTTATTTCTTTATTGTATTTATTTATTATCAGTATTTGGTTTAAATGTATGGATTTAATTTATTTTATGTTTGTTAAATTTTTTCACTTGTCAATTCGGGCATAATTCTTTTTGACTGTAATTGTCTTATAATTTCCTTGCTGAGATGGAATGTTGAATTAATTTTTTGTAAAAAATATTTTTTAAAATTATGTGTTTGTTTTACTTTTTTTTCTTTCTTTATGTAGTAAGAGTTCTTGCAATGTTAATGCAGTGTTCCCTCCACACACAAAAAATGAGAGTCCTTGGGACTCCCAGGCATAAAATTTTAAGAGTCCTTGTGCAAATTTTGAGAGTCCACAAATCGGGGAAAATAAATGTAAAAACAAGTCCAAGCCTAACTTTTTTTTTTAACTCTGTTAAAGCGTCACATTAGTTATCATAATCAATCATATAAAACTAAAAAATTAAAACATGGATTAAATGTTTATTTAAGCCTGAGTCGCTTGGTTGCTGCAAACTCCTTCAGAGCACCCTGCACAACAGCTTGGAGCTTGGAGGAAGTGTACAATGCGCGCGCATGCGATTTTTAAGGACGACAACTCCCGACACAATCTTTAATCGTCTGCAATGGCAGTCTCAGTTGGGTTCTGATTCTGATTATGCCATGAATTAGTTCGCCACTCGTTGGTCGTATTTTTGACTTCTGCGATTCGAAAAAAAAGTGTGCGTCCACAGGACGCACACATGCAAATTTTTCTGCGTCATTTTTCATATTTTGTGCGTAATTGACGCACTACTGTGCGTAATCGGGAACACTGGTTAAAGTCTTCGAAAATCCCTGAATGTTTCTTTTGGGAGACAAAATGTTTGTTTAAAGCAGATATTCTAAACATAGTTCTAATGGGAGAGTTTTCAGGATCCTTAAAACCTTCTTTCATTGATTTGATTGCATTACTGCCATTAGATTTTCTTGTAACTTTTAGCCTACATTGTGCAATCATTGAAGATTATTTTAAAAAAAACATAAATCATTGATAGTCTTTTTGAATCCTTGTTTATTAATATTATTGATTTACCTGCTCTTACAGAAATTATTCAACAATTGCATATGATTTACTACCTGTTACATTTATTTGACGTTGTATTTTAATAGAATTGCTTCATTGTACACAAATATCATTGTATTCTGAATTAACTCATGAATTAATCAACTGTTGATGATGAATAGATGATGATGTGATGATGATGACACCAGCTCTGTGGTAGTTTACAATTCATGTTGGCTTTACAGGTTCAGTCATCTGTTGCCGTAGGAACCCCTGATTACATTTCTCCAGAAATTTTGAGGGTCAGTGTTGCATTTTGTTGGTCTTCGCCCATTTTCAAACTTGTCAAAAGGATAAGAGAGTGTCTGTAGTGAGTGTTTGCTTGTAAGGAATGGTCTAAGGGGTCACAACAGCTCGTTAGTTTTGCACCCCTGTTTCCGGGGTACAGTAAAAATGGCTTCCACCGTCCCAAAATGTTGAAGTCAATGATCAGAAAGAATGCATGTAAACGCAAAAGTTTTGAATGATAGCCGACCCAAGTTGTATGATTGCGTCAATGATTAATCATTCATTTGCTGTGATTGTTCATGATTGTTTGCATATGATACTATGAGCCATTTTTATTGTGATTCATTCACCTGTTTCTTTGTTGTTATTTTTAAAAATTTGAAATGAACATTCTTTTAGATTATTTGCAAAACAACAGTTGAAGAGATTGTATATTGTAAATTGGACAATACCAAGATCATATATATGATGTAAAATTTATTTAGACTTGGAGGGAGGCGTGGGAGGTTAAACAAGAGTTGAAATGATATGAAAACTGCAAAATTTTAATAATGTGTTGTTTTTGTTTTGCAGGCAATGGAGGACGGACATGGGAAATATGGTCCAGAGTGCGATTGGTGGTCATTAGGAGTGTGTATGTATGAAATGTTGTATGGAGAAACACCGTTTTATGCCGAATCTCTGGTGGAAACCTATGGCAAGATCATGAACCATCAGGTATCTTCTTTTTTTTTTTCCTCATCATTAATGGTAGCGTGTGTTGATGTTAGTGCTGGTGTTGCCTTTATGGTTATATATAGTGGTGGATTTGGTGTTTCTAAAGCGGTTGTGTATGTTTGTTTATTTGTGGTTGAAACGGTAACAGTTGTGATGACACCAATTGCTATACTTTTAAAAAGAGGGAATTTTCATATTCAAGTTTTCATGCTTTGCATGTTCATGTCAGTATTGTTATTTTCTTTAGCTGTTTTAATGTTTGTCTCGCATTTTATTTTTTTGCAGACACGGTTCGAGTTTCCAACAGATGTTGATGACGTGTCTCCTGAAGCAAAAGATCTGGTGCGGCGGCTAATCTGCAGTGCGGAAAAGCGGTTTGGCAAGAACGGTCTTGACGACTTCAAAAATCACCCCTGGTTCGTTGGCATCGACTGGGATAACATTCGAGATAGTAAGATAGCTGGACATTTATTTTCTCTCTTCCTTTTTAGATACAGCTCACTGGAACTTTTAAATATGAGTGGAGAAATGACAGCCATTTGCAGAGGTGCCAACCAGTACGGATTGACCGTACTTAATTCCGGCGAAGTGAATTAAATACGGAAATACGCTAACTTTTATAAGAATACGGAGGAGAAGTTGCCGATCGTTTATCTTTGCCAGCGGTGCTTCTGTACCGATTTTGGTCTCTGAATAGTACTCATGCGCTCACTGAACGTCGCTGTGTGCCTGCGGTATTTTTCGACACGCTTTTCGATTTATGACTGTACCCTAATCAATCACGTGATGAAAGCCAAATCAAGCACGCGCGTGGTTCTTACCTAACTGCTAGACCTGAATCAAACACGTGATCCATTTGTCCAATGAAAACACTCGTTCTTAGCCTTTCGGGGTGAAGACTAAAATGGAGGGAACTCGTACAGATCTATTTTTAGACTGACGTCAACTGGGGTTAGGGTAAGGTTGGGTTAGGGTTACCCTACCAACCCAACCCTACCCTACCCTAACCCTAGTCTAAAAATAGATCTGTACTAGTTCCCTCCATAATAGTCTTCACCGTCTTTCAGAATGTTTCAAAATCCAGAAGAAGAAGAGCTGCTAAGTCTGGTGACGAATTCCTCATCAAAGAAATCAAAGCCTGCAACTAAACTGTACTGTCTGTGGCTTTGATTTTTTGATAAGTCATGGTGGCTTTGACGATGTTGCCAGGCATGTTCAATCTGCTAGACACAAAGCTTACTGTCCAAGATCAATCATATTGAGGATTCTCCTGATCCCTTTGTCCAACTGTTCATGTGAAAGGGTCTTTTCTCTGGTTAGAAACAATAAAACTGACTTAGAGGGACTATGGGAAGTAAGACACTGAATGCCATGCTGCAGTTGAAATCAAGAAATTCAAATATTGACTGCTACAAAACAAAACTCTCTCCAACACTTCTGAAAAAGGCAACTGCCAAGTCCTTGAAACAATAGAACTGTTTTGTTGCTGACATTGCTTTTATTGGAAAGACTATCAGTATCATTCATTTTAAGTAAAGCAAGTGTCGTGTTCAACCAGCTGATTTTGATGGTGATTTTAGAGTAAAACGTGTGGTGTTCAACAAGCTGATTTTCATGGTGATTTTAGAGGACTGAAAATAGCCTTCTATTTCAGAGGTAATCCTGTCGGTATAATGTCACATGCTGGGTTTAGCGAGAAAACAAATACTGACAAGTGTTAAAAAATACTGACAAACGGGTCCGGAAATACTGACAAGAAGATTAGGGGGTTGGCACCTCTGCATTTGCCAAATTTATCATGGCAAAATAGGCCAGTTTATACTAAACAGGCGACCTTAGATGAATGTCGGAGGTCCATCGATCTATGCTTCGACAGTCGCTAACACTCACAGTGAGGCTAGCGTTGCTTTTGGGTCTCACTGAGGTGACTGCCTCTCTACACTAGTAGCATTCTAAGGAAGGCTGAATCTAGCGGTCGTAGGTCTATCTGCTTGTCCAAAATCTTCAAGTATCATCTTGGAAATTTGTACATCAGTATGAACTTTTAATTTGTTCAGGGCTGTTTGGTCCATCTAACAAAAGCTGTGTATTTATTTACTAACGGAAAGCAAAACTTGATGCTTATTGACATTCTGTTCAGAAGTGTGTATGTCATTTTCTCAGATTTGTGTAAATCACTCTGCATGGTGTCTTGGCTTTTCTCTCATTAGTACGCATGTGTCATGGGCACGATTTTGGAAACTACAAAGAACGAATGTATAAAAGCTATGTTGATGTCTTGTGGTTTATTCTGCCAAAAAATGTGATGTATTTTAAAATATTTTCTTATTGTTTTCAGTGAATGCTCCCTTCAAACCTGAGGTCACCAGCGCCACAGACACTTCCAACTTTGATGTTGACGACTCCGATATCAAACACACAGTGAGTTTTTCTGTTGCGCCACATGTGAAAATTCAAGGTTTTATTTTCCTTGAACTAGTGCTGAATTCTAGTATTTTTCACTTTAAAATACAGAATACAGATCCTTATTTGTCTTTCGAGCATTACAAGCACACAGTTTCCTACCGGACATTTTGACGCAGCTTAAGCCAGTACTCCATCACAATGGTCACTAGTCCGTTTACAACTTTCATACAAAATTAAATAAAATTTGTTTGCATTTGACAAAAGAGTGCGCGATTCAGTGATTTGACCAAAGTATCAGTTAATATAAAACAGAAGATGGACGGTTGAGAAAAATGGTCGGTCTCAACAAACAAGTGAACTGCAAACTTTTTTGGTCATCCACATGATTTACGCTTGCATCTAGTGCACAGACCAATGTTTTCTAAATTGTTTGGTCATCCACATGATTTAAGCTTGCATCTAGTGCACAGACCAATGTTTTCCAAATTGTTTGGTCATCCACATGATTTAAGTTTGCATCTAGTGCACAGACCAATGTTTTCCAAATTGTTTGGTCATCCACATGATTTAAGTTTGCATCTAGTGCACAGACCAATGTTTTCCAAATTGTTTGGTCATCCACATGATTTACGCTTGCATCTAGTGTACAGACCAATGTTTTCCAAATTGTTTGGTCATCCACATGATTTAAGCTTGCATCTAGTGCACGGACAAATGTTTTCAAACATTTTTGGGTCATCCTCATGATTTTAGCTTGCATCTAGTGTTTTCCATATCCTTGTTGAATAAAAAGGATTGAAAACGTATCTTATGAGGCAGTGAAGCACTTGTTACAGTTGCAGTATTTTGAATTGGGTAAGAAGTTTCGTTATGACATTTATGATCACTAAAATAGTCAGTCAAGTGAAAAATTAGACATTTTCTTTTACTGTTAATCTTCCAGGCGTTCTTTTGTATGTTTGTAACAATTGAAATCTAATATAAAGAGCTTAGCAGATTCTATACTGATTATAAATTTGACTTGGCTATGATGAATCTTTCATTTTTTGCATTGACTATTCATGATATTTGCATTTGATCATTGATTCTCAGCCTTTAAAGTAAACGAAGCGAATTGCTATATTAAACACACATCAGCTCAGAGGGCAGAGGAAATTGGTAGTGAGAGCTTTATAAGTACTCAAGTTTAGGTGTCAACATTGGTTCATTGCAAAGTCATACAGTGATAAAATCGTTACCTCTGGAAAAGCGAGGTACTGGAAAGGTTTTAATAATAAAGCGAGAAAAAATGTTGCTTGGTATTGAAAAATTAAGTGTTACGTTTATTTTGTCGTTGCAGGAGACAGTCCCACCCACCACACACTCGGCTTTCAAAGGTCATCATTTACCGTTCATTGGCTTCACCTTTACCAAGGACTGGTAAGATTTAAAAAATTTTTTTTTTAATGTTACAGTTATTTGGAACAAAATGCACATGCAGAGGCATTCACTCGCCTAGATATAGATGCATACACACTTGCAAACCTATGCAAACAGACATACATGAAAACGTACATGCAGAGAGATAGACCTACAGTTATGAAGACACTTGTGCACAGAGGTACAGGCACACACAAACGTGCATGCCTTACACGTACTTGCATGGGTATTCACGTGCACAAGATGCTCACACATACAGAGAATGGTGCAATTTTATATTGATTAAAGTTTTACCTACTGACATAGCATAGTGTAGCAGTGATGAATCAACGTGTGCATTGACTGTTGATGATGGGCCTTTGAACCCTGATTCTGAGCCGTATTTGTGTCTCTTATGCTGGTCTAACAAGCAAACAAAACAACAACAAAAAAAGGAATAACTGTACAACCAGATCATCAGTCCTTGCAAAGACCATCCTGCAAGGCACAGTGCAAGGAGGTAGAAGAAGAGGGAGACCAAAAAAGAAGTGGGAGGACAACATTCGAGAATGAACTGGCTTGACATTGAGCGAAGCCATCAGGGTTGCTGAGGACAGAGAAAGATGGAGTACACTGGTTAAACGATCATGTGTGGTTCACCAACGACCTCAGAGTTATGGGATAGGATAGTACAACATGCAAGAGTATCAAAGAGTATCAAATATTTGTCTTGTCTGGCATAGCATTTTCGATAGTGTCTTGCTTTAGAAAATAAGCCAGGGCAGGAAGAGAGTGATAGGAAGAAGCAGTCTTCTAGGTGGTTTAAAATGAGATGAGACCTCCTAAGTTTGCTTTTTAACTCCTGATGAAGCTTTTAGACAAAAAACATGTACAGTGGAACCTCCGGTATCCATCTCTCTGGTATACGACTCCCTCCGTTATGTGACCTGAAAACTTCTGACTGATTCACTTCCAATAATAAATGACCTCTGGTGTGCGACAACCTCGTTTATGCGACTAGCGACCGTGTCTTAACCCCTTTATACGACCGTCTTAGGCAATTTAAAAGATATATCAGTTAATTTATTGTCTGTACCTTTCATTTTTTCTCTCATGTTAGTGTACGCCTGCTGTTTGATATTTCCGGTTCGCAAGTAAGGGACATTACTCGCCTACACTGGCTTGTCAAAATGGCGTCGCGCAAGAGGAAAGTTTTGAGTTTGACAGAGAGAAAGTTTTTCCCTGTTCAAAATGTCTGAAGACACGACTGTTTTCTAGTTTTGAAGTTGTGAATAAAAGACAAAGCTAAAAATGAAACATGTTTTACAGTTTTCTTTGTCAGAGAATACATGCTGGTGAGTGTAAAAATTATGACTACATACCCCTCCAAGCCTAACCCTCTCCTTCCCCCCCCCCCCCAACCCCTTGTTTCCGGTATAAGACCACCTCTATTATAAGACCGTTTTTTCTCAGATTTTGGGCGGTCTTATACTGGAGGTTCCACTGTATTGTGATCATTTTTTTGTAGCCTGCTGCCCTTTATCTCTTGTTTTTCTTTGATCTAGTTTGTGTGCTTGTAGACCATAGGTAACCTCAACAGGGAAGGGGCTTTGAACCTGCTGGTGGGGATTGATCTTAGTGAGTGTGTAACGATGGGTTTTTGTGTATTATAAACTAAATAAATATATGTAAAACTACTTATGGTGTAATGAATGAGTGTGTGAGTGTGGCTGTCTGACGTTCAGAATAAGGTGTGTGTTCTATCTCTGTTTACTATACTCATACACTGCCACACACGTACTTACAGACAAATACAAAGAATACACAGCTATTTCTCTTTGCCCTCTGTTATTCTATTCTCATTCAATTATTCACATATACACTAAACCATCTTCACATACATTAAATTCACAGATACATTAAATCATACAACTCTTTCCAGCATATAGATAAATCACACAGCTGATAAATAATCACACATAGTTAGTGTAGTACTTTTACCCAGTTAAGTTGATGGGTGCACATATTTACTGTCAGAGTTCAACGCTAGCAGAAGTCGTTGTCCTTTCTAAGGACGTCACTCGACTCTTCTCTTTTCATTAGTACCGAAGCACAGAAAATGTCACAGTTTTTATTTAGGCCTACTGACCGTGTTTCGCGGATCAAACACTCCCGGCGCGGTATCCACAGCCGACGCTGGGGTCACAGCCACACACTGAAGACGCTGCAGTTGTCTTCGTGGCGTTGGTCCGGAAATTCACCTCGGCACCGTTGTTGCAATTCTGCACCAGTGATGGTATCCGAGGGAGAGCTACGGCGATGATGGTGTCCACATCCGGTCAAGCCAGGGATGTCATGGGGACCAAATCCATCCGCCGCACATCAGGGGTTCTTGGCTCCCTAACCGCTCCGCTGTATACAACATGTACACAATCGTAAATTTTTGCTCTTATCCTTAAAGAGACTGTATGTCTTTATAGCTCACATTGAGCAAGGATCATTTCCCTTTGTAGAATGTCTCTACACGCCACCACAATCACTACAATCACTACTGTCACCATTCCTGTGACAATACCCAATATAGCCCTTTGCACTGTACACACATTGCATAGGCTACACACAATGGACTATGAGCCAAATATTACAAACACAGCTCAACTCCATTTTATAACATATTTATACCCATTCATTCATCAATAGATATACAAATTACACAACTGAAATACGTTCCTATTTCAGCCCCATATCCACATATGAATGAACATAAAAATGGCATCATAATTACAAACTGAGTCACACATACATGTATACACATGATCAAATAAATATTGACACGAGTTATCGAACTTTGTTTTCAAACATGGGTTCTTCTGTACCCTAAACGTACTAATTTACAAAAAGCAATATTTTCCCTTTTCGTAAAGATAGCTTAGCAGTTCATTATAAATACCATTAATAATAATAATAACAATAAATACCTTTATTCTTTATACAGCAAAAGTAATTCCTAAAGAATCAGGTCTTTCTAGAGCACCCACGTCCTGTCACTAAGGCTGATGTATAGTCTCTGAGCTAACACAGCTCAGAAAACTAATCGGAAATAACGCAGTGACGTCATACCATCTTCCTACAGAAAAGTGTACGAACCGCGTCCGTTACACTACCCCCCTCCCAAAGAAAAAAAGAACCGACCGAGGTTATTTTTTACAAGTTCTGAGGATAATGTCAAAACACAGCAACGAACACGAAACCTTGATCTATGGAACCGATTGATCACGATCAGCGCGTGACAACAGATCCGCGAACACATTCTGTGTACCTGGAAGTGGTTCAAGAGTGAATCTGAACTCTTGTAAGGACATGAACCATCATCCTGGATAACGCCAATACCTACTGTAGGGACAGTATGCTTATCTGGAGAAACATCCACACGAGAAACACAACACTGAGGTTCCACAACCTCGACATCTGGAAGCACAACTGGAAATATGGAAGCTTTCGGTTTACGACCGAACATCCGATCAAAAGGACTGAAACCTGCACTTTCTGACGGCAATTCTCTATATTCGAAGAGCAATGTAGGAAGATAGCGATGCCGAGCTTTCGGTTGAGAATGAACAACCTTTCGAAGCATAGATTTCAAAGTGCCATGAAACCGTTCAACAGTACCATTTGCTTGAGGATGGTAGGGAGAAGTACGTATGGCTTGAGTACCACACAAAGCATGAAACTGTTTCATCAAATCTGAGTTGAACTGAGAACCTTGATCTGAAAGAATTTCCTTGGGAAAACCTAACCTTGAAAAAATACTCATCAAAGCTTCAGCAACAGCAACAGAAGAAATGTCTTCCATAGGAACAGCTTCAGGAAACCTAGTAGCTAAGTCAATCAAAGTCAGAATATATCTGTGACCTTCAACAGATGGAGGAGACAAAGGCCCAACTAGATCAATAGCGACCCTCTCGAATGGAGTCGAGATAAGAGGCATAGTCGCCAAAGGAACAGGGGGAACTTTTCCTTTTGAAATTGTCTTCTGGCAAATGTCACAAGTGTGAACATAAGCACTCACATCAGCAGAAACACCAGGCCAAAAGAATTGGGACAGAATCCTAGTCAAAGTTCTACGAACTCCACAATGACCTGCCAAAAGTTGATCATGCGCAGCAATCATGACTGAAGTGCGAAGTTTTTCAGGAACGACAACCTGATGCAAAATGTCCTTGGATTTCTGATACCTTCTGTACAAAATTTCATCTTTAAAATAGAAAGTATAAGTAGCAGAACCAACAACCTTTTCTTCACCTGAATCAGCTAACTTAAAACAACCTTGTAAAGTAGCATCATCTTTCTGCAATTGAATAAGTTCAACACGAGTGACCTTCAAGTCATCGCACACAGTGACAAGAGGTTTGTGCGGGAGATCCTGCTTCCTAGCCTGAGCACGAGTAGTGACAGCAGCAACAGGAACATCAGCAACAGCAGCAACTTTGGTATCTTGGGTCTGCTGAACAATCAAACCTGGAATATTCCCTACAATCAAGTCAGCAACTGGATCCTCAAGAACACAACAAACCAACTCTCCAACGAAATATGGACAAGAAACAACAACTTTAGCCTGCTGGTAGATGTTTATCTCTCCACCAAAAGTTTTACAACGAACAGTACCTGGTACATACTGCTCATCAGAAACCAAACGTTTTCGAACACCACAAATGGTAGCACCTGTGTCTCGCAGAACTGAGCAAGCAGTAGAGTTTACAGAACCAGCTTCTAAATGCAAGTGACCAGGTGTCTGATCAAAAACAGAACAAACAACTTCAGAGTCTACAGGGACAACTGCACAACCAGAGCTTGATTTATTTGTCTTATCATCTGAAGCTGTGGCTTTCTTTACAACAAAGGGACAAGCTTTTCTAGTATGACCACCAATGTTGCAAACCGGGCAAGGATTTTGACTATTTCGAAGGGGACATTGCTTAGGACCATGACCTTTACCATCACAAAGAGGGCAATTATCAAAATTGGTGTAAAATGAACCACCTCCACGTCCACGTCTATAAGATCCCCGAGTTTGATCAAAACGACCTTCAACCTTTTGGTTCGAATCTGTGTATGTTGGGTCTTTCTTTTGAAAACCACCACGATTTCTCCAATAGCCACGACCTCGATAGTTTGAGTAACCACCGCGAGAATCTGCAGAGCCAGCAGCAGCTTGCGATTCCTCAGCTACATCAACTGATCCTACTGAACCGAAAATTGTAGCAGCCGATTTGCGTGCTAAGTTCTTTCCGGGACGAGCAAGACGATAACTTTCAGCGGTTTTAACCATATCATCCAATGTGACAAGTCCACGCTCGCGAATGAAAGTAGCGAGATCTTGTGACACACATTCTAGAAACTGCTCACCTAAAACAAGATTCATTATTCCTTGCATGTTTCTAGGAACACCTGACAAAGCTATCCACCTATCAAACAATCTGTTCAATTCAATACCAAATGTTTGGAAAGGTTCGTTTGAGTCTGGTCGGACTTCACGGAATTTCTTGCGAAAACCTTCAGCAGTACACTGAAACTTCTTAAGCAAATTGTCTTTCAATGTTGGATAATCAACCTGACCATTTGCAGCAAGACTGTGGTATAAGTTCAGTGCATTACCTTCTAACAAAGCTGAAAGAAATGTAACCCATTTGCTTCTATCCCAGCCAAGGGCTGTAGCATGAGTCTCAAAACGAAAAAGGTATGAATCTATGTCATCTTGTCTTTCTTTGAAAAGAGGCAACTTGGGATAAACAGGTCTAGCACCAAAAGAAGTACTATCTCTACCTCTGTTTCCAAAACCCGCATCTTGTTCCTCAGGTCTATGTTCAGAACGAAACTCAAATTCCTTTTGTTTTGTTTTCTCTTTCTCTAACTCAACATCTGCTTGTTTAGTTGCTAGTTCAACGTCTGCTTGTTTTTTAGCTAACTCAACTTCTGCTTGTTTTTTAGCTAACTCAATCTCCAATGTTTTCTGTTTTGTTTCTTCTTCTAATTTTTTTTCATCTCTCAATCTTTGTCTCTCAAGACGATCAAAACAATCCTGTACATATTTTCCACGTTCTTTATCAGGAATACCCAAAGTTGTAGCTTGAGCAATAAAAGATTGGAACAACTGATCATAATCATCAGACATGGCTAAGTACAATGTAGATCAACAACCAACCAAAAAAAAAATTTACTATAAAAGTATCAAAGTGTTCAAACAGTAAATCAATAAAATATCAAAGTATCAACAATGAAATGGTCAAATGCAATCAATCAAACAACTATAAATTGCTCAATGAATCTTATGAAAATAATTAAGTTTTTTCAAAAGCAGCTTTTCAATACAATGCACAATTCAAGTTATAATGAAAGCAGTCAAGTCTTAATGTAAACAAAGCAAATTATATATTATATTATCCCAATATGTTTTACAAGTTGTGAAGCAATGACAAAAAATCTTTTTAAATATCAAATGGAATACACCGAGTCAATATATTCACAACATATGTTGAAGAACTTCAACTGAAGTTGATAATAAACACAATGAATATACAGTGAGAGATTAAATTACTAAGTTAAGTTTGGATCCAAGTATTTGTCAAACAGTCTTTTAGTTTTAAAGTATGATAATATTATTATGCATAATCACAGTAATAAATCTATTCACAAGTATTTAAAGTTTGTATTAATGTCAATAGGAATTTAAAAAAAAAATTTAAATAAATTTCTAAGTCAAATAAAATATACCAACGTTCAACACTCACAATCAAATTTGTTACCTCCCTTTCCCCAAGAGAATAATTATATAAACAGTGTAAAAAACTATCCTAATGAAAAATATATACAATGCCCACAAAGGAAATATTATTTAAACAAAGTTATTAAATAAAGAATTATGAAATGAGAAAAAAAAACAATTAACTCTCAACACAGTAAGCACTAGAACTAAATAATACTATAATACCAAGTAGACGGCCAAAGGAAAAAAAGAACTCAACAAAATAACAAAGTGTTATCAAGATTAATTTTATAAATAATAAAAATCAATGAGTGTCACACTAACTACTATATTATTCTATATCCAATTAAATTCACAGTCAAACAGAATAAAATAAAAATCACAAAACACAAACTATCAGCACTAACAATCCAACATGAACCAAAGGAAACAATGTATTAACAACTAAACTAAATCAAGGGAAACAATTTAACAAGGATAATCCAGCATAACTACATACATAAATACAGAATATTATAACATCAAACTCAATGCAAATCAAGAACACAATGAATAAATAAAATAAATTAAATGGGGCTGAAATTCTAACACTATAACCTACTTAAAATAAGGGCAAAGAGAACATACACCCAAACACATGCATGAAAGGACAGAACCCTACACAGCAAAGAACTAACAAAAACAAACAATCCCACTAACAGAAGAACAGAGCTGAAAATAAGAAAATAGCAACCCACAGACAGAAAAAGAATTAAGCCCTTAGTGCCAAGAAACTATACACAGGCACAGCCGTTACGCCGGAGACGGCACTGTCACACAAAACAAAACATCACAGTCATACACAATATAATCAAGAAGTCCAAGGGAGATAAGCCCACTAGTCTAACTGTATATAAATATAATAACTAGTGGTGCCCTCAATAAATATAAATATGTATGACTTAATGCTAACTAACACAGAGAGAGTCTAGGGTCACCAAATGTAACAAATGGTTTTTGTGTGTTATAAACTAAATAAATATATGTAAAACTACTTATGGTGTAATGAATGAGTGTGTGAGTGTGGCTGTCTGACGTTCAGAATAAGGTGTGTGTTCTATCTCTGTTTACTATACTCATACACTGCCACACACGTACTTACAGACAAATACAAAGAATACACAGCTATTTCTCTTTGCCCTCTGTTATTCTATTCTCATTCAATTATTCACATATACACTAAACCATCTTCACATACATTAAATTCACAGATACATTAAATCATACAACTCTTTCCAGCATATAGATAAATCACACAGCTGATAAATAATCACACATAGTTAGTGTAGTACTTTTACCCAGTTAAGTTGATGGGTGCACATATTTACTGTCAGAGTTCAACGCTAGCAGAAGTCGTTGTCCTTTCTAAGGACGTCACTCGACTCTTCTCTTTTCATTAGTACCGAAGCACAGAAAATGTCACAGTTTTTATTTAGGCCTACTGACCGTGTTTCGCGGATCAAACACTCCCGGCGCGGTATCCACAGCCGACGCTGGGGTCACAGCCACACACTGAAGACGCTGCAGTTGTCTTCGTGGCGTTGGTCCGGAAATTCACCTCGGCACCGTTGTTGCAATTCTGCACCAGTGATGGTATCCGAGGGAGAGCTACGGCGATGATGGTGTCCACATCCGGTCAAGCCAGGGATGTCATGGGGACCAAATCCATCCGCCGCACATCAGGGGTTCTTGGCTCCCTAACCGCTCCGCTGTATACAACATGTACACAATCGTAAATTTTTGCTCTTATCCTTAAAGAGACTGTATGTCTTTATAGCTCACATTGAGCAAGGATCATTTCCCTTTGTAGAATGTCTCTACACGCCACCACAATCACTACAATCACTACTGTCACCATTCCTGTGACAATACCCAATATAGCCCTTTGCACTGTACACACATTGCATAGGCTACACACAATGGACTATGAGCCAAATATTACAAACACAGCTCAACTCCATTTTATAACATATTTATACCCATTCATTCATCAATAGATATACAAATTACACAACTGAAATACGTTCCTATTTCAGCCCCATATCCACATATGAATGAACATAAAAATGGCATCATAATTACAAACTGAGTCACACATACATGTATACACATGATCAAATAAATATTGACACGAGTTATCGAACTTTGTTTTCAAACATGGGTTCTTCTGTACCCTAAACGTACTAATTTACAAAAAGCAATATTTTCCCTTTTCGTAAAGATAGCTTAGCAGTTCATTATAAATACCATTAATAATAATAATAACAATAAATACCTGTATTCTTTATACAGCAAAAGTAATTCCTAAAGAATCAGGTCTTTCTAGAGCACCCACGTCCTGTCACTAAGGCTGATGTATAGTCTCTGAGCTAACACAGCTCAGAAAACTAATCGGAAATAACGCAGTGACGTCATACCATCTTCCTACAGAAAAGTGTACGAACCGCGTCCGTTACAGAGTGTAGCATGAAGTTGCTGTTTCTGTCTTACTGTTGTGTATTTTATTGGGTCTCCTTGATTGATTTGACCTAAAAGAAAAGGGAAAATACCATTTGTTTTGGGTCCCTCTGCTGCAGCAAACTGTCAGATGCAGAGTGCCTGCAAGAGACGATAGAGTTTGACAGTGACAAGATCCACAGTCTGTCCTCCGAGGTTCTAGAGCGCAAGATCAAGTCTTTGGAGCGAGAGAACAAAGATCTGACAAGAAGATTTCAAGGTAATGTGTTTGATATCATAAAATACAAATAATGTTAAACTAACATCTGATACTGTAGGAATGGACTAAGACTCCACTGGTGAATATAAAGGAATGCATGTGATGTACTACATTGTAAATCATTGTGTGTCTTATCTTTCTATAGCATATTTTTTAAGGATGTGGTGAGGGAAAGGGATGTGGGTGGGTGGAAAGGTTTTTAAGTTGTGGTGGGGACAATTGGTTAGAATTAATGTAGAAACTGTTTTTCAAAAACCTTTTTTGTATTTTTATTGCTGATGTCATTCAGCATGTTTATGCACCTATACTTTGGAAAAAGGTCTTCAGGCTTTCAGAGCACCAACTTTATGTCTTTGGCATGTTTACAAAATAAAATCTTCTAAAACAAATGGAGACATCTTTATGTTTGCAGTGGAAGCATGGGACAGATTGCCTTGATTTGTTTCACCACAGAAAGAACCTCAATCTTTGGATTTGTTTTGTTGTAAGAACTTGTGATAAACTAACTGTAGGTGTTCTTTTGTCACAGAAACTCAGGAATCCCTGCACCAGCTACAGCGCAGTCATAATGGCATTGACCCAGCTGCTGCTGCTGCTGCCGCCGCCGATGAAAGCGAGGCCAGGCAGCTGAAAGAGGACCTTGCTGTCTTGCACAGAGTGGTGGCTGGTGAGTTTGACAGACAAATCTTTGAAAGCAATAACGATAGATTCATAAAATTGTCATTTTTCATATTATTGTGGCACAAAGGGGTAAGCCGTTGGCTTGAATTAGATCCTATATTGGCCAGGGCTTTGAGCAGCTCTTGAGCAGGAAAAGAGCTATATTAGAATGCAAAAAAAAAAATATTTGATTGTCTTAAATATACAAATTTATCAAGTGTAGTCAGGCTGGACAACAGGATGATTTTGTATATCAGCTTGCTATGGGTGTTCTGGTTCAAACTTTGTTGCTGGGAACTTTTTATTTCATTTAAATAATTATACACAGAGCTGCCAAGTGCTACGCTTTGGGCGTAGTTTGCAACGCTAGAGTTGACTTGGCTACGCTGTTACGCCCGGTCTCGATTTGCTACGCCCGGTCAAATTTTGTCTAGCGTACCACTTTTTGACAAGAAAGTGGCTGTGTAAAACTCGCACAGCAACAGCAAGTCGCCGTGTGACCGTTTTGTATCTGCCGCACGCACGCACACTGCGTCTGTGTTAGCCAATCGGAAAGCGCAGTACAAAATTACCGGAAACGCTTAACCGCCATCTTAGTTCTTCATGGTTTTAGACCGTGTCAGAGTGTGCAGATTGTTACCATTTTCATTTCAACATGTCGAAGCGACCTGCTGGAGCGAGTACAACGAATGAACCGCCCAAGTCCAAAATGCGTCATGCTTGTCAGAAATACCGAACGAAATACAGTGAAACACATCCGTGCATCACTTCTTCAAAAGTCAGTGCCCAGCACGTGTTTTGTAGCATTTGCTACATGGACATTAAAATAAGCCATGGTGGAATGCATGCTGTAGAAAAGCACGGTACTGTACTGCGGATGACCTTGTTCAGGGTTAACATTTTGTTGAAATGCTACTCCCAAACGCCATTTTGCTACTCCCAAGTTGCCTTTTTGTTACTCCCGACCAACAATAGCAGTTGGCAGCTCTGTATACACCAATAAAACATAGTTTGGAAGGGGGAGGAGGATATACTTGCAGTTTGTTAATTTTAACCAAAATTCAAATATGTTTATTTCATTGTAAATATGTGCACTATATCCCATTTAGTTTGGTGTGCTGCATTCAATAACGAGTACTATTTGTGCTTTGTGCTGCTTGAGGTGAGCACTGCCATCTATGTAAGATCATTTCATGATGAGTTTTGTTTTGTACATGCACAGAAACACAGTCAGAAATGAGCAGTCTGGAGCTGGAGCTGAAGAAAACCAGTGACCTCAAGATGGAACTGGAACGCAAGCTGCGCATGGGAGATGAGGACAAGGTCTCCTTTGAAAAGGTAACTTGGCTATACCGTAATTATCTGTGACCTTTCATGGACAACAAAATTGTTGGATCCGAATCTAAATCATAATGTCCAGATTACACGCCACTGCTTGTTTTCCTTGACACACTTCCCCTCCCCCCAAAACCTCTTTCCCCATCTCTCTTCCCGTTCTCCCCTTCCCCAACCCGGCAAGTCATTTACTTTCTGCTAGCACAAATTGGTAGATAAGAGAAAGTCATAAATAGTCCAAAAATGATAGTTTAAAAAACATTCTGTCCATCCGCCTGTCTCTCCGTCCGCCATCTGTGCAAAACTTTAAAGTGGCTAAGTACTCAGAACCCATTTCATGTATCACAACGAAACTTGGTAGGATGGTGGATATCATTGAGACTTTGAAAATGATCAGTGAATGAATGACTTCTCTTCAAGGCCAAGGTCACAGGGTCAGGAAACACAATTTAGTCATCCTTCATCAATGGTCAAGGTCACTGGAGCTGTCCAAAGTTGGTTCGTATGGATACTTTGAAGTGACTATGACCCTAAACTATGAGAGATAAAATGTCCAAACCTGTATATAGAGATAATTGATCTTTCATATATGTTCTGTTTTTGCATTGATCTTGAGGGTCAGGGTCATTTTAGGTCAAACTGTACAGTGGATTGACCCTATATTTGTCCCATAGTATGCATCTACATTGGGTTATTTGATCATACGTGAGCATCAAAGGTCATGTGAAGGTCACTGTTATTTTTTGTTGCCATGATACAATTTTTGCTGAAGTTTATTTGATCATACAATATTGTCCATTTAGATTAGAACCAGAGTTCAAGATCATTGCAAGAACAAAGTTAGTATTCCTTTGAAAGTTCGTATTCCTTTGAAAGTTAATGGCACTGTTTCAGTTGTTTCTTGGCACTCATTTTCATGCAAGTATTGCAAGTTCCATAAGGAGCATGTGATTCCTATTGGCGTTGCCCTTCGAGTGTTTAGTTTAATGTTGAGGCATGTTAAGCAAGTATGTGTGGGTGTTCTGTGTTTCAGGAGTTGACAGACTTGAAAGAGAAGTACAAAAACCAGACAAGAGAATTGAAAGAAGCTCTGAACAAACTCAAAGTCACCACAGAACAATACAATGAAGCTAACGATGCGTAAGTTCCCACAGTCAATGTTTCTTATTCATAGTTGTCGTTGAGTTTTAGTATGTTTAGTTTATAAGGTTTAGAGTTTTTGTAAACAGCTTATTTCTTAGTATGTCAGGTTACATTTGTTTTAGTTTCCAGAAGTATCACTTGACTCAGTTTTAGTATTTAAATTTAATTTGTGTGTGTGTGTGTTTGTAAAGAGTTCCTGTAAATTGCATATTCTTTAATACATTTGGTTGTTAAGGTACATTTATATGGATTAATTTTTTAAAAGTTTGTCTTGTATTTCATTTCGGGCAGATGCATGTAATGCATTAGTTTTGATTGATAAATCCTCTATCTATTTATTTTTGACTTTCATGTATCAGGGTCTATTCAAATACAAAATACCTATGGGCCAATTGGCCCGCTGATAATAAAATCAATGGGCCAATTTCAAAAGCAATGGGCCCAAAATGCGGCGAGCTAGAAACAGCAACAAAACTGGCAAAAGTCAAAATTAATGATTGACATGTTTAAAGAATGAAGTGGTGCTTTTGACATTACCTTTTTGGCTTTACATTGACGGATTTGAAGATGCAATTTTAATTCGCCGCTTAGGGTTACTCCACTTTGCAACAGCTGCTGAGAAGTCAAATGTGTCCATTGTCCCACCTTCAATCTTGACTCTCATCAGCTGGTCACACCTGTCAGCTGAGAGCCTGTTCCTGAGAGCTGTGACAGTCAAGTTTTGCACACTGAAGGTGCGCTCACAGTCACTGGTATGGACAGGGTGGGTAAGTGCCAGACAGGCAAGCTTGCGGAGGTTAGGGCACAAGCTTTCTGAATCTCCCTCCTGGTCACTGGCAATGGCCATCCAAAGAGTGGAAAAGGGAGTAGTTGGGTACTGTTCTCTTTTCACAAGTCTTTTCACTTCTACCCATTCTTTTATGATGTCAGCTGTTGAGCACTGAAGAAAAGGTACAGAATGGAACTTTGACACCTCTCCTGTTGGACTCTTGATTGTGTGTTCCTGAGGAGCAGTGTAGAAGTCAGCAATGGCTCTAACATCCTCATTTCTCCATGTGTCAAGCTCACTGTCAGGGATGAAGTTAATTTTATGCAAACCAAGTGCTGAAAATCTGAACATCATGCTATCCTCAGGGAACCTGGTTCTCATATTGTCTATCATGGCCTGTAGGAACTTGGCCTTAACAGACTGAAAGTGAGTGGCATTTCTGGCAACAGTGTGGTGTTTCTTGAAGACTCCTTCTTGCAGATCTTCATCCAGTAGGCTATAGTATGTAGACCTGCCCTCCTCAACTTTGTCGTCTCTCATCATTTCTAGAGCTCTGATGCATGAGTCTACCTTCACCTTGACTTTTGCTATGTCTGTGTTAGATTGTTGAAAGAAGAGACTTAGTATCATTATTGGCTGCAGCCAATCCATCATGCCATAGCTGAGCCGGATGAACATTTCCTGTGCAATCTTCTTTTTTACCCCAGTTGCCTTTGCATCATTTGCTGCGCTTCTAGCATCCAAGAAAGTGATGAGGGAATCCAAAGTGCGGTAGACTGTCTCTAGAGCTTTGAAGAACGAAAGCCATCTCACAGCATGAACTTCCTTATACTTCACCACAGGGTCACTCAAGAGCTCTTGAACTGCTTGAAGTTCATCACATTTCTTTGGTGATTTGTGAAAAAAGTAAAAGATGGAGGTGATTGTTTCTTTAAAAGTCTTGATTGCTGGAACTGAGTCAGCAGCCTGCTCAGACACTAACGCTACTCTGTGGGCACTACAGTGAGTGTTCTTTATGTTTGGATTTTTTCTCAGGAAGTGCCCTGTCACACCATTTGTTGTTCCTGTCATGACAGATGCACCGTCTGTGCCAAGACCCATTACTTTTGTCAAAGGAATTTTCCTTGAATCTAGTTCTGCCTTCACAGCCTCAAAAATACCCTTTCCTGTGGCATCAGTAATCCTCACATCAGTCAGAAAACAAGTGGATGGTTGAAGAGAAATGGGATCAACAATCCTGACGTTTATAGCAAGTTTATGATTAACTAAAATATCAGTACTTTCATCAGTAAAAATGGTTATCACAGGGGAATTGATTATTTTCTGAGTAATGTTCTCGTCTATCAGGTCTGACATAACCTTCAGAAAACCTTGTGCTGATGTTGTGCTTGAGTAGTCAGTTTTATCACTAACCTGTAAATTTTCAATGTGTGGTACTTTCAGATGTTTCAAGAACATTATCAGTGAATGGTATTTGTCAAGGGGGAGATTTTCCTGTGCTAACCAAAAAACACTTTTCAGTGCGACTTGTAGTGCTTCATCTTCTTTGCTAACAGCCTTTTCCACTGCCACCTCCATGTTTCTTCTATTCTCTCCCAACTTCAGGGTTCTTTTGTGATCAGAGTGATCTACGTGTCGGCTGAGGGTGCTTGTCCTGAAATTATCCGTGCCTTGCGCTAGAGAGTTAGTGAATTTTAGCGACCGACAATCTTTGCAAAACATCATACCGTTAGAGTATCCCAGCCATGGATATTTTGACAACCAAGCTACCTGAAAATTTCTTTTCTCCTTTGTTGTCTGGTCGCATGGATCGGGGCGTGATGATGTTGACGATCCCGGTTTAGATTGTTTCGCATTTTCATCTCCGCTAAACGTGCGAGGTGCATCACTGCTTGACTGGTGCGCTACTTCAGTAGTATTTATATGATTATGATCCAATGTATCGGACGCAGGCTCATCAAGGTTTCCTTGCGCTGGTTTTGCAAACGATTGCATTTGGAACAATGTTTTCTGCCCTTCCATGGGCTTTAACTTCTTTTTAGGAGGCATTTCTCAATTTCAGATCGCAAAAAAACTTCGATCGATCCATACGCAGTGAGAGAGATTCAATTTCATTGGTACAATCGGATAATTTTAGCCAATGAACGCAATGAACGCAGCTGTAACGCGGTAGAAGCTGAAAGGATTACTTCCCTTGCCTGGCATTCCACGGTGGCTCAAGGGTTGAAACGTCACACGATCAAAGTGCGCTAAACCGCATAAGTTTTGCGATATTTTTGTATGCGCCGATCGGCGCACGAGGCAAGAAATTAATGGGCCAAATTTTTGTTTATGCGCCAATTGGCGCAGGGCGCGGCCCAAAAATAAACCCTGATGTATACAGCAATGCGAGTCTGTGCACTCAACTGGAAAAGCATTTGACTGTTACGTTAAAGAGTAAGACATTTGTGAACTCGGGTCGTGAAATCTTGTTCATCCTTTGTTGTTTTTTTTTAATTGTCCTCCTGCTCAGTCCTAATGCATGTGCATCATTTTTGTTACAATGCAACTTAAGATACTTGCTGTGTGCTCAGAATATTTTCCTGACTCCCGTTTCTTAAAAGGTCCTATACTAACGGTGGCATCTAGAGGTGTGTCTTCATTCCTGTGTTTCAGGAAGCTGAAAGCAGAATCCAAGGTGAAGGAAGTCAGGCGAGAAATCCGCAACAAAGATGAAGAAATTGAAGACACAAAGCGAAGGCTGGATACACTCAAGGTGGACAAGCGGAAAGGAGAGAAAAACCTTAGTGAGGTAGGTACCACTCTTTTACATTTTCTCTGCACCACATTTCAAATCTTTATTATAAATATTAGCTGATGTTTCCACGTGCAAGTGAAATATTATAGACCATTAGCAACTAGGCTCAATAGGCATTATTCCTAAATAAACTGAAAGTAGAGTTGCTTCCCCTGAAGTGCGGTACACAATACATGTTGACAGCTATCCTAAATAAACCGAAAGTAGGTCAATGAGAGTTGCTTCCCATGAAGTGCGGTACAAAATACATGTTGACAGCTATTTAGGAAGTACTCCTATTGGACAGTATGCTGTACTTTGCCTTGTTAGTGTTTAGTGAAATGGCATAGTCTTTTCACCAGGTAGATGAGTTTTAATTAAAATGCTATAACACTGAACTAACTGTGGCATGAGGGAGTTTGTAGTAGAAAATTTTGCCCCCCCCCATCCCCCTCGCCCTCCCAAAAAAAAAGTTCAAACCATGGGTCAAACTGAAGTTAAAAAATGTGAAACCACGTATTTGAGGAATTAATTATAAATTAACAGTGAAATGCGAGGTTTTACAAAGAGGAACTTTTGTTGAAAATGAAGGTAAAGCAATACGAAATGTGTCCAAAGACTGTTGCTATTATGCGCTAGTATTCTTCCGTTTGTTTGTAATCCTTGCCCGTGAAAACCTCAGTGAGTCATGACGAATGTCATTGCAAGGGCAAATGTTTGTGTAGCTTCAGAACCAGCTTGATGAAGCGAAATCCAATGTCAGCAAGGAGATCCGAGTGCGAGAGCGAGCGGAACAGTATGCCAAGGATCTGGAATCGGAGATTGAGAGGATCAAGCGCAAGCACATGGGACGCTCAGAGTCTACTGCCAACGTTGAACTGAACGAAGAAATTGCCAGGTACACTTGTGCCCAGGCACACGCTCTTCTCAAACTGTCTGACGGAATATTTATTCTCCCTGATTTCGTTCCTTCTTTATTTGCCACTATTTTACATTCATTTTCTGTGGTATTTTCAGGGGGTGATTCTCCTCAATCTCGTTCCCTCCCCTCTTCTTCACACTTTCTCCCTCTCTTTTCTGTCTCTCTTTCTCATGCATGTTCTCTTGTTCATGTCACCTTTATTCTGTACTTTATTTCATAGTACAAGAGTGTATTTGAAGCTTAGGTTCAATGTCATTTCAAGGTCAAGAGAATAAAAAGATCAAAGTCAGTATTTACTTTTTAATGCCACCATTTCGTTTTGTTTTTACTGGGCACTCATTTTTATGTTAAATATTGCTAGTTCCATAAGGGGCATGTGAGTCATATGGGTTTTGCCCTTCTAGTATGTACTGTGTCACAATTAGAAGACAAAACTGTAGCAGAAAGTTTGCCAATGTACACGTGATTTAAAAACACACACAAAAAAATTAAACCGAGAACTTTGTTATAAAATGGAAAATCCTGTATGTACCAAATTTGACTATTTTCAAAGAATCCTAATACTTGTTTTTATTTGTACTTAACAGAAAGAAGAAAGAACTTTTAAAAGAAAGAGAATTAGAAAAGACGGAAAACGCTTATCTCATCCACTGTTCTTTTCTGCAGGCTAAAGAAAGAGCTGGAAAAGAAGGACGCAGAGAATGACGAAGCCATCGACAAGCTGACGTCGCGTCACTCGCATGAGGTCGGGGAGCTCAAATACCTCGCTCAGGAAGCGCAGGGCAAGCTGGCCGAGTCCCAGGCTGAGGCCGAGCGTCTCCGAGCGCAAGTGGCTGCTCAAGCCGAGGCCAGCGAGTTCAAAGAGCAGATAACTCAGCTCCAGCAGAAGCTAGCCACAGTCTCACAGCGCATGTTGGAGGTCCAAGATGACAACGAGAGGCTCAGGGAAGAGAATGTGTCGGTGAGTGGTGTTTTCTTCTTAATTTATTTATTGAGGCATTTATTTCATTTTTTAAAAGAAATTGTGATTGCTCTGTATTTATTTTAAGTATGTGTTTATTTATTTATGTTTTTTCCTTTTTTGAATCATCATTCTTTTTTTTTTTTTTTCGCTTCTCTTTTCGTTTCCTCCTCCCTCTCTTCGTCCTCTTCCATATCCTTTTTTCTTCTAACTTCTTTCTTCTTCTTTTTCTGATTCTCATTTTCAACTTCTTCTTCTGACTATCAACGGTCTGGACACATTTGTTTAAGCGCAGAATGAGCACGAGAGGCTCAAACAGGAGAATTTACTGGTGAGTCTCATATCCTGCAATAATTTATTGACTTGCATGCATAGCAATGTGAGTCTATGTTCTCACCCCCACCCCCACCCCCCACCTCCACACACACACACAGTTTTCCAGATTTGTGCAAGTGTGGGAGATGAGTCCTAAATAGTCCAAAAATTATATTTAAAAAAAAAATGTTTGTCCATCTGTCTGCTGTCTGTGGAAAAACTTTTAAAGTGGCTAAGTGCTCGGAGCCTGTTTCAACTATCACAACCAGACTTGGTAAGATAGCGTATACCCATGAGACCTAAAAAATGATCAATCAATGAATGACTTCACTTCAAGGCCTTTCATATATGTTTTTCGGTTTTGCGTTGATCTTGAAGGTCAAGGTCATTTGAGGCCTTGCAAAAAATATACAAAAAATAGATAATCGTACAGTGGAATGGCTGTTTATTTAATCCATAGAATGCAACAACATTGGGTTATTTGATCAGACATGCATGAGATCACCTGAGGATCAAGGTCATCCCAAGGTCAAGGTCATTAAAGGTCAAGGTCATCCCAAGGTCACCGTTGTTTTTTTTTTTTGTGGTATAGTAAATTTTTTCTGTACTTTTTTTGATAGTACATGAGTGTATTTGGAGCCAGAGGTCAATGTCATCTCAAGGTCAAGAACATAGAAAGATCAAAGTCTGTACTCACTTTGCATTTTAATGCCACTATTTCATTTTGTTTTTCCTGGGCATTCATTTTCATTTTTAATATTGAGTTCTATAAGGAGCATGTGAGCCATATGGCCTTTGCCCTTCTAACTTCTTCCTTATTTGTTGTTATTATTATTTTATTTTCTTGGCTATAAAGTGAGTCTCAAATCCTGCATTAATTATTATTATTATTATTATTGTTATTATCATTATTATTGTTTTTGTTATTTAATTGAATTTATTGTTGGTGTTGATGTTGTTAGTATCGTTAGTTCCTGTTTTGTTGGTTTTTTTCTTGGCTATAAAACCACAACCAACTCCATCCCATACCAGCTATCCTAGGAACAAGAGCATTAATAAATAAGTGAATGCCTTTTCCCAAGCATAAAAACACAGGATTTGCATGGTCTAGAGAATAGGTGTGAATGTTTATTTCATACTTGATTCAGGTACGTTTTCATAATTTCTAGTTTTTTTGTTTTTCTTTTTAAACAGGCTGTAATATTATGCATTAACGAACAGTTTGTTTTATTTGCTAATCAGCAGATTAACTGTTACACATATTTGTGAAAGGAAAAAAACGTTAAATTTGGCCAAGTAAATCAAAAAAAAAAAAGTTATGATGATGGCTTGATATTTAACGTGTTGGAAAAAGTCTGGGTTTTTTGTGTGTTGTTGTTGTTGCCCTTGCACATTGTGTGTGTTTGCCTACGCAGAAGTATGACATTTGTATTTAATTCTGTCAACAGCAAATGAACCGTATTGAGAGTCTGGTGCGGGAGAGAACACAGATGGAGGATGAAATCAGAGACATCTACGACAAGCGAGAGTCTGTGGCCCAGTGGGAGGCCCAGATCTCTGAAATCATCAAGTGGTGTGTACTCTTTAGCATTTTCTTTTGCTACGCTTGTGATGTATTCATTTATTATATTTATTTATGTACTGGAGGAATTGTGTGACACTTATGAAAGGAGTCAATGACGCAGTAAAAAGCATCAAGTAATATATGTTCAAAAGCCTTTTTTTTTTCACCAATCAAAATTTCTTTGCATCAGAGCACTACAAGTGTTTTTAGTGACATTTGTTTATAATGGACCCAAAATGAAAGCCGATAAAAATGGAACATGTTCATTGTCGTTTCATTTAGCGGCAGTGGTTGTGCATGACGCTTGTCTCGCTTGCGGAAAATACTATTTCTTGTGTGTGTGTGTGTACCTAGTAACGTGTGTAGTGCTCTGTTGTGTTTAGGGTGAGCGATGAGAAGGATGCTCGTGGTTACCTGCAGGCTCTGGCTACCAAAATGACAGAAGAACTGGAGAACCTCAAAGTCATGGGTGTCTCTGGTGATGATGTGAGTTTTTATCATTTTAATATTTGTACGGCATGGGGTCTATTTTGTTTGTAATTAATGAATAGCGTGGAGACGAAATTGGGTGAGGATTTTTTTATTTTTTATTTTTTTTTACCGGAGAATTTTATGAAAATGGCTGGTTAGACCTGGTTTTCTTACTGTGGAGAGAAAAGTTTCATGACATGGCTGACAGACTGTTTTTATGACTGGAGGCAAGGTTTCATGACCATGGCTGCAATTTTCAGGCATGCCTGTTGAGGTATGCCAAACCAGACGTGCAAGTTTGGTCTCTATAGCATTAAATCTAGCTGTTTCCCATTTATTATATTTATATAAGAAGAAAGATTGAATGCATGGAAAGTGGGGCTTTCTATTTTCAGAACCGACCACGGTGGAGGAACAGGCGGTCGCAGCGCTTGGACAAGATGCAGCTGCTGGACCTGCAGTCCCACCTGCAGAGCGAGATTCAGGCCAAGCAACAGGTCACCAACGAACTATCCAAGGTCAAGGAAGAGTGTGTCACCTTGGAAGCGTAAGTTCTGGAACATATTTACAGTGCTTGTAATGACAACCAAGAGCAGATATTGAAAGGGACCCTAACATTACATCATTTTGTCCCCCAAGGGTGTGCTTGACCGGGTTGTTGCTTGTGCATGAGAAATATCGGAGGTGCGCTTAAACTTGGGCCTAGAGTCCCAAGATAACTCTTATAAATGTTGGAATATAAGTGTTGGGAACCCTTCATGCTCTCTTCCTTTGGGTTGCAAAGTACCATTTGAATTGGTTGAGGTAGATGACAGAAACTGCTGTAGAGCAATAATGAAAAAAAAAAAAATTTTTTTTTTTTAAAAATGTTTGCAGTAAAATCTTGGAGAAGGATGCCCAGATTGAGAAGCTGGAGTCGGACGTAGAGGAACTGAAACAAAAGCTGCGGGACCAGAGCAAGACAGAGGACTGTAAGTCAAGCCAAATGCCGCCTGTTGGCAAGGGTGCTGAAACCCAAATATATTTTGTTAAACTCACTTTTTAATGAAGAGCCCAGTACTTTCAGTATTGCTTTTAGATTATATAAAGAGATGAACGAGAGGTTCTGTTTTTAAAGCATCCCTTGGATTTGATTCCCTGCTGGTAAGGATTTGACAGTCTACCATAGGTTCTTACCCAAGCTTGCATGCCAAATATTAGGTGGGTAAAACGTAACTTTAGATTCATTCATCGCTTTATTTGCTATACATAGACTTTCATTGTTTTAAAAAAAAAAAAGAAGAACAGTTCCTTTTTGGAGTTCAAGTTTCGAATGTTTTATGTTTACTCAATTTGTTTTCCTTCAAATTTGGAGTTGCTTTTTTTGGTGCTGTAGATATTGTTGATTTGTAATGCAAGTTGTCTTACGTTGCAATTTGTTGTTTCAGGGCAATTAGTTGCAGGGGAACCCAGCCCCGGGGGTGCCTCTATTCTCAAATACCTCAACGACAGATTTTCCATATTGCCCACTGATCCTGATTCTGTTTCAGCAGTAAGTTTAAGTCTAATCATTGTAGCATTGTCATTTTTTTCTACGCAATAGTGACTTCTTTCACTCAAAGCTTTTGGGTAGTTGTTCATACTGTTTCATTAGGGCTAACATCTTTATTGTCCTGTATTTACCGATTTCTGTAAGGGTTCTTCAATGTATCATTTGTAATACTAAAGATAATAATTATGTTAATAATATTTAATAAGAATAATATTAATTTTATTTTTCTATGATCATTATTATTAATTTATTTTTGTTTATTTATTTATTTATTATTAATTATTATCATTATTGTTACTGATGATCTGGTGGCGTGGCCATACCATCTGAGTTTCCGTGGTGAAGAAATGGAAACTCCAATGGTATGGCCACATAACCAGATCATCAGGCCTTGCAAAAACCATCCTGCAAGGCACAGTGCAAGGAGGCAGAAGAAGAGGGAGACCGAAAAAGAGGTGGGAGGACAACATTCGAGAATGGACTGGCTTGATGTTGTGCGAAGCCATGAGGGTTGCTGAGGACAGAGAAAGATTGAATATGCTGGTTAAACGATCATCTGTGGTGCCCCAACGACCTCCGAGTTACGGAATAGGATAGGATTATTATTAATATTAGTATTATTAATTATTGTCATTAGTATTATAATTAGGTTCTTCAACTTAGCATTTATTCTGTTTGTGTTTCGTGAAGCAGCTGTCGATTGAGAGCGCGGAGGATGAGAGCGAAGACACAGCGTCTCACACCGGCTCCCAAATGGGCTCTGGCTCTGACCTTCACACTGGGGACATGACTGACGCTCCTTCCATGCGAGTGTTCAACCAGCCCTACGAGACTGTCGGCTATGACAAACCCTGGGGTCCGGGCAAAGCCAGCCCATCTCCTATCAGATCCCTGCCCCCACACTCTCCCCATTCCCCCCACTCCCCACGACTGTCGGGCCGAGATCACAAGTTCATCGTCAAGTCTTTCCAGGCGCCCTACAAGTGCAATCTGTGCAGCTCCCTGCTGATCGGCCTGCAACGCCAAGGCATCACCTGTGAAAGTCAGTCCTGTGTTTAATTTTGCCTTTGTTGTAGGTTAGGGAACAGTGAGGTGAAACTCCAGGCTTCCTTTGCAGTAAACCTGATATCGGAGGTTCTGTTATGAGAAAAATAAGTTCAGAAGATGGCCACACTGTACAGTTATGTGGAGCCTTAGAACAGCACTGATTGAACTTGAAGGAAATAGGAACTGCCATCCTTTTCCACACTTAACCCTAGACCTTACTTTCGTTACTATTTGTCTAAATCTTGTATTTTATGGTGGTTTGGTGTAGGAAGATTGGCTGTACAGATTTGAAATCAGGGCAGCTATAATTGTCTAGGACTGTTGTTTAGGACCTTGCCATGCATCACACCTCGTCAGTACAATTTTAGTTAATTAATCTGATGACTAAATTTTGATTGAACAGCATCAGACCTCTTGGGGTATATTTGATTGTCTGGAACTTGCTGTATAATAATTAATAATAATAATATTTATATACTTTTTTCTATTTTAAAAATCGGCTTTTACATTGGTCCGTCGGATTGTGGCTATGTTTTGGAGACGGTAAGAAACATTTTTTGTTCTTTCTTTTTTTTCAGACTGTGCATACACTTGTCATGTCGCCTGCATGGACAAAGTGCCACAACAGTGCCCTGTTCCCCCTGACCTCAGTAAGTCTGGCTGTTGTTATTACCCTAGGTGCATGTGATAATGCTTTTTGAGAGTCGTTCCGGCAGGCATAGTGCTGGAAGTAAAACTACAAGTCTGATGCACAGTCTAAGAAGATACAAGTCATTGTTAGTGTACACTATGAAAAACGTGTAGGCAGACCACGCGGACCGCACAGGCATCCATGTATTAGTTGTCTGTGTGGTGTATGCCTGTGTGTTAATGTGGTTATTTGTTTGTGTATGCACACATGTGGGTTTTTATGTTTTTGTTTTGAGTCATAATAGGGATCTTTCAGAAGCAAGTGATTTTCGTTATAAAAGTTATTCTGCACTCCTTTCTGTCCATGATGTCAGCAGTTTATGCTCTCATTAGTATGCAAAGCTAAAAGTTCACGAACGTTTTCTTCGTAGTTTCATTATTATTACACCATTTGTGTGACATCCAAAATAATGTGATTTTGTGAAATGGTTACACTCAACCATTTTAGATGTGAAAATGGGAATCTGCACTTGTTTTGAGACTTGGAACGTAGTTTGAAGCAAGGTATTGGTCATTGCGTGGCCTTTTAAGCTGCCTCGCGGCAACCAAGAAAAGAGAAAATGGTGCAGAATCGCTTTTACAACAAAAATCACTAGCATCCGAAAGATCCCTAGTAGCTGTTTGATATACATTTTTTTAAAGTGTTTTTGTGTGTTGGTGTGAGGGAAGTGCAGGGGGGGGGGGGGGAGGGTTTGTGGGTTAAAGAACTAAAAACCTTGATTTCCTGGTTTGGGATTTTCGTCCAGTAGTAGTTTGAGGGTATAGGTGAGGTGCGTGATCATTGAAGAAGAGAGGCATTGATGACCTTCCTTTTCCTCTAGGTCAGCTTAATGAGGGCGGTGATTATCTTCTTTCCCTCTGTTGGGTATTTAGAAGTGATAAAACACAGCCCCATGGCCATGTTTTCCAGCTATGTTCGACAAAGTACCTTCAACATGTTTAGTTGGTTCAGTCGATAAAGTGAACATTTTGTTGCCTCTCCTCTCTCTCCAGCAAAACGGCCACCCATTGGTACAGATCTGAGTAAAGGAGTGGGCACGATGTTTGAAGGCTTTGTCAGAGTAAGTCTGATTCTCTCTCTGTCTGTGTGTCTGTCTCTCCTATTCTCTCTCCCTTTTTCCCTACCTCTGTTCCTTTCTGTTCTCTCACCTGTACCATACTTCCTGTCATTTCTTTTTTTCTCTCACTGCTTAATTACTTCAGATTTTTTGGAAATTTAATGTCGATAATAAGCTCCGATTGATAAAATGGACTCTTTGAATGATATTGTTTTCCCTTTAAAAAAGCGTATTTTCTCAATGTTGTGTGATTGTAAGCCCATTAGACAATTTCGCCGAGTTATTTGCCCACACCTCTTTATTTGATGGTTTATACCTATACTAGTGACTTCTCTTGAATCAAACGCTAGTTGGCAAAACTCAGTTTTCAGATAGGTCCTTTTTGGTCTTTTTAGTTTGTTTTTTCTTTTACTTTCTGCCCTTGGTGCACCTTGTCTGGTTTCTTTGCTGTGCCCAGGTGCCACGGAACGGAGGCATCAAGAAAGGCTGGGTGCGGGAGTACATGGTCATCTGTGATTTCAAGTTGTTTTTTTATGATATTCCTCTTGACAAAAACTATGCTAGTCAAGTTGTGCAGCAAGTGATCGACATGAGGTCAGTATACTTACTACTACTACTACTACTACTACTACTACTACTACTACTACTACTACTACTACTACTCCTCCTACTACTCCTACTACTACTACTACTACTACTACTACTCCTCCTACTACTACTTCTACTACTACTACTACTACTACTACTACTACTACTACTACTACTACTACTCCTCCCTCTCCTCCTCCTCCCCTCCACCTTCTCCTTCTTCCCCTTCCCCTCCCACTGCCTCTCCCTTCCCCCTCATCCGTCTCCCCCTCCTCCACCTCCTCCTCCTACTATTACTACTACTACTACTACTACTGGATGCTGTATACACACTTTACCCTAAATCATTAATCACACTCAAAAGCGCGGCGATCTGTATCAACATATTTGGTCAAATGTTACCCAAGCTCAGATGTTACACTCATATATGCAGACACATGAAACTCACGTTGATCAAATATGTGGTGGTAAGGCAGGGAGAGGGTTATTAGAAGATGGAACGAAAATTTAAGTCTATTTTGGAAAGTTTAGAATGACTGTGACCAATTATTGAAGGTATTCTTAGGCTGTATACAAACGTACACAATTTGTAACATTAAGCTTGTATCAAAAATATTTTTTTTAAAGACAATTCTTTGTGAACTACAATATATGGTATACGAAATCTTTACTTGTCATCTTCAGCATGGCAACTGATGTCCCTACAGTGACTCTAGTCCCTTCCTAGGTTATGGTAATGTGGCTTAGGTTGTGGTGATTAAATCACAATATTAAAATTAACTTCTTGTTGTTTGTTTGTTGCCTGCTTTTAGGGATGATGAGTTTTCTGCGTCAGCTGTATCACCCAGCGATGTTATACACGCCAACAAGAAAGATATACCATGTATATTTCGGGTAAGTCACGCAGACTGACAAGAGGGTTATCCGTGATCTATGTCTGTCATGCTTGGATGATAATAACCACTAAGGGCTGTTAGATTCACGTTCAGATTCAGAAAACTTTATTATCTCTGATGTGAACATGCAGTTGCTGTCAGTAAAAAGTAGTAATAATATAATAATAATAATAATAACAGGCAATTTATATAGCGCTTTCCAAAATCACAAAGCGCTTTACACAAACAAATGTAAACACAACATGCGTACATTGGTCAATAACACGCAACCACATATACATCTCAACACCAAAAATAACTAACAACACTCACTCATGGCGCCTAAGAAAAGGCCTCTCTAAAAAGATGCGTCTTCAAGTTCGTTTTAAAAGACGCTAGTGAAGGACTGTGACGGACAGACCGAGGTAGCGAGTTCCAGGTCTGAACAGAGAAGAAACTGAAAGCTCTACCACCGTGTCTCACCCTGTGGTATTCTGGTACACGGAACATCCTTTCATATAAAATATCGTTTCATATAAAACGTGCATGAAGACAAACCATGCGCTGATATTAACCAAGAACATTCCAGGGAGATTGGGTTGCAGTACAGCAGCTGTAGCACTTCTAGCCTTTAAAGTGTGTACACGTTTATTTTGAGAAGGCTTTTTTAAAATTGTGTCAAAAGAGTATAAATGTACTGCGCTGTATACAGGGTTTGGAAAAAGCTTCCTTGCAGCATGGAGTTGTCAGTTCCTATTCCAATAAATGTACAGTATAATTTTTCATTCCCATTACTTCTGAGGAGTTGGGGGGGGGGAAGAAAGATAATTCTTTGGGGGGGGGGGGGGGAGAAGCTTCTGGGATTTGAATCCAGGATATCCAAAATGTGCACTATATTAGGTTTCTGTATGCCTGAATATTTGTAAATTGTCAGATTTGCGCACAGCCAACATAATGTGTTCATTTTGAGTACTAAGTTTTGTAGTTAGCATCCCTATTGTTGGGATTTGAGCCCACGATACCAGGGACTGCGCTATAGGACTTTCCAGTGTTTGCATCCCTGCATACCTTGCATAAATTACCACTGCTTTAAATGACCATGAGATAATTTTGCAGTTAGCGCAAGCACCGATATATCTGTGCAGAATGCCCCAACTGTAAAAGCCAACTTTAACATTTATTTTATGGTGAAAGTTGTTGCATGTTCAGGTGACGGCATCAGAATTGAACCCTCCAGGCACAAAGCACATCATCCTGCTGTTGGCTGAGAGCGAGAAGGACAAAGAACGCTGGCTCAAAGTGCTCAACGAGCTCCACAAACTGCTCAGGCAGAGGCAGGCCCCCAATAAATCTGTAAGCAAAAATATCCACACTTGTCAGTAGTTTTTTTTTTTTTAAAGCAGGAAGACTTAATTTTTAATCGCTGCTTTAAAATTTATCTACTGCTTGATTTGTACCAGCCAGGGGATATGGTGGCATGAGCTAACGCCATAAAACAAGAAATGAATGGACTCGGCTGAAGTAGGCCAGCCGATCATTGCAACACATAATGTGTATGTGCATATCGGGTGAAGTTTGTCTGGTATGTCAGGCTCACCAACAAATCTCTCCATTCAGATCAACCCCAACCTGGCGCGATTGAGTAGTTTGGCTGTGTAAGGAAATAAATGCATTCTGGAACGTCGAACAAGTGCTGAGTTTGATGCATGATAGAACAAGGGGCTTGGGCTGTTGTATCTTAGAACTAGAGGCTCTGTTTGATGTAACATAGAACAAGGGGCTCTGTTTGATGTAACATAGAACAAGGGGCTCAGTTTGATGTAACATAGAACAAGGGGCTCAGTTTGATGTAACATAGAACAAGGGGCTCAGTTTGATGTAACATAGAACAAGGGGCTCAGTTTGATGTAACATAGAACAAGGGGCTCAGTCTCAGTTCACTTTTACCCCAGAACTAGATTAAGTGTGAAGAGCTCAGTTGGTCTTTTCAGACAACCATTGGCCTCCGGCTTTGTATATATGTGGCATACAAGTAGCAGAAGAAAGAAAAAATAAAGCCAAAAGTTGTTAAAAAAGAAATTTTTCAAAATTTTTAATTTACCTTTGTTAAAAAGTGTTTCCTTCGGGTAAAGTTTTACAGCATAAGAAAACATAGAACTATTTGTAATAATGATGATAATGTGCTTGTTAATTGTGTTCAGGTGTACATTGCCCAAGAAGTATGTGATAACTCCCTGGCCCTGGTGAAGAGCACGCACTGTGCTGTGATACTGGACTCGGCCAGAATAGTCTTAGGCACCGAGGAAGGTCTGCATGTAGTGGACATCAGCAAAGACCGTAAGTACTCAGACTTTCTACTAGCAGATTTTTAAAAAAATAAATTGGTTTAAGACCGGTTTTAGCACCTGAAGTGTGTAATTATCAGTGTGAAATTTTGTTTTAAATTGTGGAGAACTGTTTCGGGGAATTGATGGACCATGAGGAGATGGATGAGGGTCAGAAAACTTAAAAGACATAATTGTGCTCTCAGGGATGGAAATATTTAGCTTTTTTTTAACTTCATTTTTATGGCTATCTTACAATGGAATATACACTGGATAAGAGCAAATTATGGGGAGTTATGCTGTCTGCTGACAGAGCAGCGACCTGAGGTGTTGGCCATTCAGGAGACTCTCTTGTCAGAAAGACAGCCTATAGATATCTCTGGTTACTTGTCACTAAATTGTCTATCTTCCAGAGGCGTTTCACTCTTTATTCATAGAAACGTCCCATTT
This sequence comes from Oncomelania hupensis, assembly GCA_036898135.1. Lineage (NCBI taxonomy): Eukaryota > Metazoa > Mollusca > Gastropoda > Littorinimorpha > Pomatiopsidae > Oncomelania > Oncomelania hupensis. The sequence goes on from CM072513.1 coordinate 81,277,272, forward strand.
CATCCAATTTCACTCAACACAAGTTTACCAGCAGTAGCAGCCAGAGTATCTCTTTTCAAGTCCCTTACAGTATGTTCCATATATCTGACCCCATCAATAAATGTAAATAAAAATGATCTTGAGAATTTGATCCAACAATTACCTGCCCCTTTTTTGTTGTTGGGAGACTTTAATGGACGCTCTTCCCTGTGGGGCAGCGATCGTACCGATTCTCAGGAGAAAATAATTGAAGACATTTTAGACTCATTGAATCTGGTAACTTTGAACGAGGGTGCTTCAACTTTTTCATGTTCAAGAACTGCTTCTTTATCCCACATTGATATATCGATTTGTGATCCCTCCTTACTTTTGGACTTTAAATGGACAGTTTTAGAAGATTTTCATGGCAGCGATCATTTTCCGGTTTTATTAAAACATGATTCAGACAACCTTGAGCAAACTCATGGCAGGTGGAAACTGAAACAAGCTAACTGGAGTCTGTTTTCAAACCTGTCTGAGGTTCAGTTACGTGCTAAGAAACAGGAATTTTCACATGCCATAGACCCAATACAGCTCTACACTGACATAGTTATAAACAGTGCCAAGGAGTCCATTCGGCAAACTTCATCAAAACCTCATACACTTAAAAAACCCTGGTTTGATGATAAATGTAAAATACTTCAGCAAGCCTGTAAAAAAGCTTTAAAAATTATGTATTTACATCCAAGCTCTACAGAACCACCAACGTTTGCGAGCCCAATGCCGACAGCTATTCAAACTTAAGAAAAGAGAATCGAGGAGAGGTTTCTGCTCCACGCTAAATTCGAAAGTGAAACTGTCGAAGGTTTGGAAAGTGGTCCGCAAACTAAAATATAAAAGTAACAAACAGGTCAGCCCATGCCTTTATGCGCATGGGGACATAATCAGAGATAAAAAACTAGTAGCTGATCTTTTGGCCTCTTCTTTTGCTGCAAATTTTTCCTCTGAAAACTATTCTGTTACTTTTCAAACTATTAAAACACGTAAAGAAAAACAACGGTTAAATTTTACCTCTGATAATTTTGAAGACTACAACATTTTGTTCTCATTAGTTGAGCTTGATGATGCAATTAACAAAAGTGCAGATTCAGCAGTTGGACCGGATGATGTGCATTATCAATTTCTACGACATTTAACAAGGTACTCACTGTCTCAACTGCTGGACATCTTCAATCAGATTTGGATCACTGGCACCTTTCCTCCCTCTTGGAGAAAGGCCATTATTGTACCCATTCCTAAACCTGGCAAAGACCATACTAATCCAACAAACTACAATAGCCTTAACATCCTGCTTATGCAAGATGCTGGAAAGAATGGTTTATTCCCGTTTACTGTGGTATCTCGAAACAAATAATATATTATCCAACACTCAGTGTAGCTTTCGAAGTGGTCGAAATACTGTTGATCACCTGGTGCGACTGGAAACCTTTATCCGTAACGCGTTCGTCCAGGGTGAACATGTCGTTGCCATCATGTTTGATTTGGAAAAAGCGTATGATACCACATAAAAATATGGCATTCTTTCAGATTTGCAAGAAATGGGTTTGAAGGGACATTTACCTCTGTTTTTATCCAATTTTCTAACGGACAGAATTTTTCAGGCTACAGTTGGAGGATCTTTATCAGATACGAGGGAACAGGAGATGGTGGTGCCTCAGGGTAGCATCTTGTCTCCCTTGCTGTTTAATATTAAAATAAATAATATTGTTCGTTCAGTGAAACGGGGATTTGACAATTTGTTGTTTGTTGATGAATTTGCATTAGTAGCCAAAGGTAAAACCCTGCCATCTGTAGAAAGTCAGCTACAGTTATGTGTCAATGCCATTGAATACTGGGTATTACAAAATGGTTTCAAATTTTCTGAAGCAAAAACCGAATGTATTCACTTTTCCAAGCACCGGGGAATTATTCAAGATCCTATTATTACTCTCAATAAAACTCCAATAAAGATGGTCCAACAAGTCAATTGTTATTTTTGATCAAATGTTATTCTTCCTTCCTCTCCTGAAAGATTTAAAAACTAAATGTCAACAGGCCTGCAATTTGCTCAAGGTTATCAGTGGTACAGACTGGGGAGCTGACAAGAAAACTTTATTGCTGTTATACCGTTCTTTAATTAGATCCAAGTTAGACTATGGTTGCATTGTTTATGGTTCTGCTAGAAATCTTATCTTAAAATGTTAGATCCAGTTGCTCATCAGGCACTACGCATTGCTTTGGGTGCGTTTCGCACCTCCCCTTGTGAAAGCCTTTATGTGGAAGCTAATGAACCTACGCTGGAGCTGAGATGTACAAAATTTTTATTGAATTACTATTTAAAATTAAAAACTGATCCCATGAACCCCGCTTACGACTGTGTTCTCAACCCAGATTTTGTGCAGAAATTTGAAGCCAAACCTAACATAATTCCTCCGTTTGGCATCAGAATGCAGGATCATTTGAATAAAGCAGGCATCGATGTTGCTGCCATCAACGATGATGAGCTTCGGACTGAAGCTTTTCCATGGAAATTACATATCCCAAACATTAACTGGCAATTGTCCGCTTTCCTCAAAAACAATACATCTGAAACCGTCTATAACCAACTTTATTTAAAACAGTGTGCTTTATACCCAGGATATGAAAAACCTTTTACAGACGGGTCAAAGAAAGGAGACCCGGTTGCTGCTTTGTCGGTCTCTGGGAGACACCTAGACCAGCCTTTGCAGCAGCGTCTACCTGATTTTTGTTCTGTTTATACAGCTGATCTCAAGGCAATTCATCTAGCTTTGAAACAGGTTTATCAATCCAAAAGAACCTCGTTTTTAATCATGTCTGATTTACTGTCAGCACTCCAGGCTCTTTCCACGAGAAAGATATCACCCCCTTTTCTGGCAGAGATCCATGACCTCCATACACAACTTGTTTCTGAGGGTAAAAAGATAGTTTTTATGTGGGTACCTGGTCACATTGACATCCGTGGCAATATTGCAGTGGACAAAGCGGCTAAAGAAACTCTGCATCTCGATTTCCCTTCAGAGATTTTCCAGTTTGTTCCTTACTCTGTCCTGCGTTGTATGACTGGATCTTATTGTAAACGGCTGTGGCAGACTGACTGGTCTAACCATATCATCCTATCCTATCCCATAACTCAGAGGTCGTAGGTGCACCACAGATGATCGTTTAACCAGCGTACTCCATCTTTCCCTGTCCTCTGCAACCGTGATTGTTTCGCTCAGTGTCAAACCAGTCCATTCTCGAATGTTGTCCTCCCACCTCTTTTTCGGTCTCCCTCTTCTTCTACCTCCTTGCACTTTGCCTTGCAGGATGGTCTTTGCAAGACCTGATGATCTGGTGACGTGGCCATACCATCGGAATTTACGTTTTTTCACCACTGTGAAGCAGGTCATCGTGTTGTCCAATGGCTTGTGTGATGGTCTGTCGGACTTCGTTGTTGGTGATGTGCTGGGTATAGGAAATGCCCAGAAGTCTTCTGTAGCACCTCATCCCCATGCTTTGTATTCTTCGTTGGAGATCTGCTGTGAGGGTCCATGTTTCGCAAGCATATAGGAAGATGGAGATGACAAGGGAGCGCAGCAGCCTTACCTTGGAATGTAGACTGATGGTCCTGACTTTCCAAATTGGCTTCAACCTCGCCATGGCAGCAGTTGTTTGTGCGATCCTGGAGAGGACTTCCTGTCGGGACCTATTGTCTGATACAATGGCTCCTAAAATATTTGAAGCTATGCACTGTGTTGAGGGATTGGCCTTGGACTTTGATGTCTGTGTTGATGCCATTGGTGTTGTTGGTCATCATTTTGATCTTCTCTGCACTTATTTCCATTCCATAGGCTCTGGAGGTGGTGTCAAGCCTCTGTACCAGCTGTTCAAGTTCTTGTTCCTCTCCAGCCAATCCATCAATGTCATTCGCAAAACGGAGGTTGGAGATTGCTCTTCCCCCTATGCTGACTGTGCCTTTGTGGTCTGCAAGGGGTTCCTGACATGATGCGCTCTAGGAAGATGTTGAAGAGTGTTGGAGAGAGTATGCATCCCTGACGCACACCGATTGTTGTTCTGAACCAGTTTCCGATGGCGCTGTTGTGGAGGACTGCACTGGTAGCCTTGTCATACAGGCTTTTGATGACTTCAATAATTTTAGGGCTGATGTTGTACACTCTCATGGTTGCCCACAGAGCTGCATGCCAGACTCGGTCAAACGCCTCTTTGAAGTCTACGAACACATGATATAGATGTTGTTGGTGCTGTAGGTATTTCTTGCAGATTATTCTGAGGTTGAAAATCTGTTCAGTGGTACTTCGCCCTGCCCTGAGTCCTGCTTGCTCTTCAGCTATGATTTGTTCAGCTTGGGGTTTCAACCTGTTGAGTATTATTTTCAGGAGGACCTTGCTGGGATGGCTGATGAGGCTGATGGTGCGGTAATTTTCACATTCCTGAAGCTTACCTTTTTTGGGAAAAGTGATGACAAGCCACGGGGTCCATGGTGTAGGCCACTCCTCACTCTGCCAGATCTTGTTACAGATAATGGTGAGTGCGTCGATCATTGCTTCTCTTCCTGCTTGAAGCAGTTCCGCGGGTATGTTGTCCACTCCCGCTGACTTCCCCTTCTTCAGCGATTGCACTGCTGCCTCAACTTCTTCTCTGAGAATTGGGAGGATTTCTTCTTCTCTGTTCTCTGGACATGCTAGAACCATATCAACCATATCAACAACAAATTATTTCAAATTCTTCCCGATTTGTCAGCTTCTTTGCCTAATTTTGCATCCACTCGCAAAGAAGAAACAGTTTTGTCTCGCCTTCATATTGGGCATACTTATGTCACCCACAGTTTTCCTTTTCAAAGGAGAAGAACCACCATGGTGCTTTGCATGTAATAAATCCTTTTCTGTTTGCCATTTTATGTCTGAATGTGCTGATCTGCTTGATGAAAGAGAAAGATATTTTGGTTCAATACCTTTCAAAGAGATTTTTAAAGTATGTAATGGTCAACACCTGTTTCAATTTTTACATGATGTTGGTTTGTTTTATCGCATATAAATCATGTTGCCATGTTTTGTGTTGTTGGTTGGAATTATTTTGGAAAGACTGATTTTAGTGATGCACTTTTATTTAATACACCAGTTTTAAAGATTGTTCAAGAGGTTGCGTGTGAAAGTTTGTTTGAATATTTAAGAGTAACAGGCTTGTTTTTTAAGATTTGAACTTTTAGGATAACGTTTCTCTGGTCCTGATTTGGCTCGGAAGAGTCCGCTGGACCTAAAGCAATAATGATGTAATGTTATTGTTATGTAATTTGTATTTTTATTCATTTGTATTCCTATTTGTGAAGGAGTGAATGTGGTGTAGATTGTTTTAATTGATTATGGCTTTGTTTTAACCCTCTTTGTCCTACAGCTAAAATCCTATGTCAAGGGAAATAACTCTGAAGTGCAGTAGCATCATTCCAACTCAAGTGGCAGTCTGTTGACAATTGTATTATGTGTGTGCAGAACTGATCCGTATCGGAGACAGAGGGGAGCGGAAGCAAGTCTACATGATGGACTTGGTGCTAGATCATCAGATGCTTGTCTACATTTTTGGTGAGTTGCCTTGAATACTCATTTCACAAACTGCAAAAGTTGTCACCATGTTTCTGTCATGGCGACATCAGATCAGGCATGATGTTATGATAATTAGTAATGTAGTAAGAGTATTGATGGTTTCTGTGAAACGCTGAGATGGATATACGATAATAGTTTAATTTTTCACTTTTGCAGGCAAAACGCGCCATATAAAGCTGCTACATGTGTCGGCGTTGGACGGCGGCGACTCGGAGCCCATCAAGATCCAGGAGACCAAAGGCTGCAGCCTGTTCTGTGTGGGTGCTGTACAGCAGCAAGGCGGTACAGCGGCCAGCGTGGTGACGGCAGTAGGAGGGGGCAATGGGGGCGTTATGAACTGCCTGTGTGTGGCCATTAAGCGTACTGTGCAGGTCTATGAGCTGGGCAAGACCAGGCAGCGCTATCGAAAGGTACTATGAGCCTCTTTTTTGCTTTTGTTGGAGGTTGAGGTGGATGTTTCTGTGACTTGGAGGATATTTCTTAGTTTACTACAGGATTTAGATTTCTAGATTAATTTCTAGATTAATTTCACATACTATACCATGACTCACAAATGCAATGTTTTATTGGCGTTGCTAGGTAAATGCCCATCAAAACGGAAGTTGATTCCGAAAAAAACAACCATAGAGATGCTTCCCTTGCACCATCAAACCCCTTGCGTCACGTGCTACAGACCCCGCATAAAGCGCTCTGGCAATAGCCGCACACTTCAGTTCTTTTTTGGCACTTGCTGGGTACGGTCATGCCTACCTTGTGCTCTGATAGCTAAGCTCTGTGCTTTGCCTAGAGCTTTTACTTCATTTCTTGACCTGAAGTTTGTAGTTTTATTGCGCCTCTTCACAGCCACTTGGGGCTGTGCTCTCCGCGCTTGTTGTTTGTAGATTATAGTCACACGACACTTTCACATATAGGTGACTACTGGACCGATTTATACTGACACCAGCGGGCCAGTTGTTGGTAAAGGGGAAAATAATATGATCACACGTTGACCAATCCGGGATTCGAACCAGCGACCTTTCGGTTACTAGCAAGACGCTCTTACCAACTGAGCTACCTGGCCCCATGACTCAGCGCTTGACACTTTCATACACCTTTTATACTTCTCTTCAGCAGTAGGTTTTTGAAGTGTGCGTCTATTGCCGTGAGCGCTTTATGCGGGGTCTGTAGCACGTGACGCAAGGGGTTTGATGGTGCAAGGGAAGCAACTCTATGGTTGTTTTTTCGGAATCAACTTCCGTTTTGATGGGCATTTACCTAGCAACGCCAATAACATTGCATTTGTGAGTCATGGTAAGTATGCTTATTAATAATAAATTTAGAGAAATTTTTTAAAATTTTCTCTTCACTCTTCCCAGTTGAGCGTTGTGGCCACATGGTTTAAGGCAGGACTTATTTGAGTTATCCACAGGCTAGAAACCAACGGCGTCTGACGGGTATGGGATCGATACCGCCTCTGGGCATTCTGCTTCTCCGAATATTATTTACTTTACTCCGGATACTCCAGTTTATTCCTTCAGCATAATTTCAAAATATAATTAATATTAGGTAGGTTTGGTTTGGACGCACCACAGGCTGCAACTACGCTTTTCCCAGGGGAGGCATCCCAGAATTTCCTGATAAAAGGGGACAATAAAGTGTCAAAAATCAAGAAAAAAAATTGAAATGTGATTCTCTTCCTGCTGTTGGGGTTAATAAAGTTGTGTTGTATTGTATTGCATTGTATTGTACTATATTGGTTGCTAAGAGGGAAAAGCAGCAATTTCAACCTTGTATGATATGATGGCTTGTTTTGTTGCTGCAACAAATTACATTGAAATAAATCATCATTGTTACTGCAATGCTTTGAAGGACACTTTATAAGGATCAGTATAGAGCTGTCCGACGTGTTGCATTGCTGACAGGTTTGCTCGAACTTAAGGGTAGACTTTATGTTGTTGGTTTCAAGATACGTTTCCGTTTCCACATTACCATCATGTGATAAGACATGAGAGCTTTATTCGCCCAAGACTTCACATGGGGAAAGTTGTGAACAGAGGTAGTTGTTTTTGTCATTTTGTATTCTTACAAAATGAGCAGTCGTCTATGACCATGAAAGTTTGAAATACTGTTTTATTCAGAAACTGAAAGTCAGACAATGGCTGATAGCATTAGATAGTTGTTGTTTGTAACTGACAGAGTTGGTTTTTAGTCATTTTCAAATAGCTATTACAATTATAAGCTACATGTGGTATCTGTGTGTGAAATCTGTGTGAAAAAAAAAAGATTAGTGGTGCTGATCACTCCATTTTGGTTTTTGTACAGATGAAGGATATCAATGTGCCAGGCACAGTACAGTTTGTGGAGATGATGAGTGAGCGACTGTGCGTGGGTTATCCCTCCTGTTTTGCCATCTACAGTGTTCAGGGCGATGCTGCTCCCATGAGTAAGTCACACGTGCATACCCACATGCTTGCATTCCTACATACTCACCTATTTTATATACTTTACATTCACAGAACACACACACACACACACACACAAAACAACGGGAAAAAAGTGCAATAGTTCACTGCGCTAACATAAGACTGAGGAGCCAACATGGTTGTTTTTGTACAAGACCTGAAGTCACTGCACGTTAAAAATAACTACACAGTTGGGAACTGGGGTTCACGATGGTTAGTAGGGGAATGAGTAAAGTGTACTGGAAAATGGCCGACCTTGACTCTTAACCATTTGTGTTCGTGTTGTGACAGCCCTGGTGAACACAGAGGACCAGAGCCTACGATTTCTGGCCCAGAATCCAATGGATGCCATGTTGGCTGTGGAGCTGTCCGTTCACGAGTACCTTCTGCTCTTTAAAGGTACGCACCTCAGTTCTGTGACGCTGTTGTAGGGTGGGACTAGGCTGCTGTTGTGAAACATGAAATATCTACTTTGTCTAGTTGAGGATAATAACAGCTGTCGTTTGCCCAGTTTGCATGCTTTCAAAGAAGATGAATAGGTAGAAATATAAATTTAAATTGAATTGATGATGATGTTCACTCATAGGGTGCCAAAATTCCATGTCACAAAGTTGTGCTCAGTTAACTTCATTTATGAAGCGCCCCAACCCGCTGAAAGAGCTTTTAAAAATCAGAACTGTTCTGCCAAGAGTTGAACCTCAAAACGACGGGCTGGTGCAGGAGACTAAAATGGTCAGGAGTGGCCTTGTTGAATGTTGAATGCAGTTATCGTGGTAGTTGAGCCTTGAGCAACTCTTGAGCTGGTAAAGCACTATATTTAAGGATAATTACAAGTTATAAGAACAATTATAAGTTATAACAACTTTAACCTGCCCAGAAAACGGCTGTTTGGGGGTAAAATGGACCTGAAGACTGTTTATAGGAACCTGGTCTGCTTCTGGGGGTACACTCTTTCACTGGGCTTTGATTCAATATGTGGACATATAATTTACGATTGGAATGAAGTCACCCCTTATGCTGATGTTAAGATGTTTACAAGCTACATTGCACGTGGGTTCTTTTATATTGCAGACTACATTGCCATGATTTGTTAGTATGTGTTGTGGGTTTTTTCAGTGGTGGGGCTGTATGTAAATAGATCTGGAGAACGCAGCAAGACTCAGGAAATTCTGTGGCCCTCTGAACCCCTTGCCCTCAGTGAGTACTACTTTTTTTTTACAATTCCACATTATTATTATTATTATTATTATTATTATTATTATTATTATTATTATTATTATTATTATTATTATTATTATTATGCCTTCAGTGAATACTACATTTTTTGTTAAATTCCAAATTATTATTATTATTATTATTATTATTATTATTATTATTATTATTATTATCAGTGTTCCCGATTACGCAATTGTCAATTACGCACAAAATATGAAAAATGACGCAGGAAAATTTGCATGTGTGCGTCCTGTGGACGCACACATTTTTTTGGAATCGCTGAAGTCATAAATACGATCAACGAGTGGCGAACTAATTCACGGCATAATCAGAATCGGAACCCAACTGAGACTGCCATTGCAGACGATTAAAGATTGTGTCGGGAGTTGTCGTCCTTAAAAATCGCATGCGCGCGCATTGTAAACTTCCTTTAAGCAATACATTCACTAAACAAAAGAAATCTTCGTTAATCCATTCTTTAATTCTATCATACACGATCATTTCACTTCTGACTTGGTTGACTGGGCCCAAAACCCGTTCATCCACCGATTTGGGGACTCTCAAAATATGCACAAGGACTCTTAAAATTTTATACCTGGGAGTCCCAAGGACTCTCATTTTTTGTGTGTGGAGGGAACACTGATTATTATTATTATTATTGTTTGAAGATGTGAGCAGATTTAATAAATTGGAAACATATACTTAAGCATTTTCATCTTCTACTTAAAATTATAACCGAATAAAGTCTTGGGTTCAGTCTACTTTTTGCTTGCTTTGTGTTGATGATATTGTTGTAGAACTTACAGCCCTTTAATCTATGAGTCTCAAACTCTGTTGTATCTCAGCTGTTTGTGAACATTGTTCAGCCCATACTTCAGCAGAAGGGTCTTTTTAACTCCTCTACCCACCACTAGAGACAACAATCAGTAAGACACTGTTCAGTGTCCCCATACTCCCCACCCTTCGCTCCCCCCCAAAAAAATAATATTAGAAAATAAAAATCAATGTGATAAGCTTTTCTTGTCTTTTGTTATCATACGACCAACTTCATCATACGACCAACTTCATCACTGAGATATTTGTCTTGTATGGGTACAAATATAAATGCTTGGTTATCCCTCGTTCTTCCGCACATACATGTGTTACCGGCAGTATTTTTTAATGAGTTAGGTAGTGTGTTTGGTAGTATGTTCGAGGTTATTTCCCTTTATTCTTCTAATCATATTGTGAGTATTGTTCTTATTAATAAGTTGTATAAAACCGGTTGACCCTTTTCATGACTGCCTATCAGATGCTTGGTTCTTCCCAGCTCTTCCACACATTCAGGATTATAGGAAATGTGTCATTCTTTCATCCTTGTTAATGATTTCAGTAGTATCGGATTGTTCTGAAAATTGAATTGCAAAGTTGTTGCTGTATTGCATACTGTTGCAGAGGTCTAGTGCTCATTTCATGACTGCATTTATTTAACTACTATACTTTTATTTTCATTTGCAGGTTACTCTCCACCGTTCCTAGTTTGCTTCTCAGAGAACTCTGCCTTTGTGTTCAATGTTGTCACTGGGGAGTGGCGGCAGACCCTCAGCTTGAAAAAGGTCAGACCAGATTGCACTGTCCTATCGCTTACTTGCATTCAGAATTTTATTTATGGTAGGGTAAAAACCTACCAGGTCGTCCAAGTGAATGAAAATGTAAAACTGGTACTGTATTACTTTTGAATTCTGTGGTCACAGGAAAGTTAGAAGTATATTATTATAAAAATGTAGCCAGCACTTTGGACAGGCTGAATACCATTTATATTGGGTGGAGTAGTTTTGAGCAAACATTGTCATTCTCTAACAATTCTTGCTTGTTATTATTTTCAGTACTGTATGATGGTTAATCAATTAATATTTCATTTATTGTGTGTGTCTATTCACACATTCAGGTGATATTAGTCATTAAAAAAAAAAAAGCAATCAGGATGGTTAATGGATGAAAATACTGCTTGGTTTTGCAGACCAAACCTCTGTGCAAGGATGGGTCACTATGTCTTCTGAACTCCTCTGACACGCAGCACATCATCTATCTCAAGAACTTGCATGCAGGTACAGTGACAGTTGCCGTCTCACTATATTTAGCCCTTACAGAGACACACATGAAGGTGCAGCATGGATGAAGACATGCGCGTGACAAATCATCTTCATTGCATAGGAGTGACATTCAGCCATCATTTTCCTTTGACATCCTTCTCATCATCATCATCACCTAGGAATGAACAGTCAGCAGGCTGCAGAACTCTCCGCGGATCTGCAATTTTCCGAGCAAGAATAAAAAAAATTCTGAGTTAAAAAAAAAATTCAGAGATAAAAAATCCTGAGAATATTTCGTTACCGAGTACCGATCCATATTTTCATGTCGTCTTATTGACAGAGAGGTGCGCCTCCCGCTAATACTGCTTCACTGTTATAGGCTACAATTTTAGCACCTCTTATGCCGTATATTTCGCGCGTATTGTTGACCTAATGAAAGAAAGGTGCGCCGCCCGCGTATGATATTCTCTGAGTTTCTCTTTTAGTCTATGCGCTAAGTCTGTGATTGAAATTTTGTGCATTAGACTAAGCTGCTTCTTCTGTGATGAACACGCTTGTGCTTCTAGAATTGTCAATCGTGGCGAGACATTTAATGAAAGCAATATCCAGAACAAATGGAAATGGGAATGGATGGAGAAGTCAACGAAAGTTGGAGGTGAAGAGCAGAGGCTTTCTGTCTTTTTGCGAAAGGTGGATTGTGCAGAGATGGTGAGATGTATATTGTGTGACAGAGAATTGAGCTATGTCAATAAATGATTTATTTTTTTTAAAAGGCAATTTGCACTTTTTTTTTTACCTGTTCATAGTAAAAAAAAACTTTTTTTCCCCCAAAACATAGCTATACATTTTCCAGTATTTCCATCCAGGAAATACAACAAAATGGCCTTAAAAAGTGCCATTTTTCTTTTCCTTTGGGGGGCTTTGCCCCCCCTTAAACCACCCACCAGGCTTTGCCCCTGGACCCCACAGGTGCCTAGGCGGCCCCTAGACCCCGGCCAAACTTCAGAGATTTTTTTTCGAAGTTGTTCTGCAGCCTGGTCAGTCATCATCACCATCATCATCGCGTAAGAGTGACTTTCAAGAGCAATGGCAACACTTATTTTGTAACACAAAATTATTATTCAGACAAAAGAAATCTCAAGCACTAAGCAGTTGCAAGCAAATACATTTCTCTATTTCCCTAGCCATTTTATGCTTCATTATCAACACAGGTAATTAATATGTCTTCTGGCGTTCCCTGTTTGATGACCCTAGAAAGAGGGTGCATGAGAGATTTGGGTGGGAGCAGAATTGACCTTTCGCTGCTGTTAGGCTGCTTCCACGAAGCTTGCAGAGGCAGTGGAGCCCCGAAAGAGATGCCTGACCCCAATCTGAGTATCAGAGGCTGTTGAGGGCAATTGCCTACACACAGCCTTTGCTTGATACACCTCTGCAGACCATAGGGTGGTTCGCCGTAGTCATACGCAATTTAGCCTTGGAGTATGGTCGTCTATTCAGGTCGCAAAAAAATACGGTCAAGTTTTTAAAATTTATTTTAATTTTTTTATTTATTTAATTTAGATTCCGATTAAAAGACTCACAGTGTAGTTACTTCCATGACCGAGGTGACAAATGCGCACATATCGGAAGTTTGCAGCACTTTTCTTCCACTTTCGTGCATTCTGCTCAGTACTGTGTAACAGTGTGAAAAATGAAGCGAAGTCGTGATGCAGGCGGTACCGACTATCCGAATAAAGATGAACCCAAAGCTAAACAGCAGGCCAGAAAAAAAGCTTGAAAGTCTACAACGAAAAGTGGCCATGCCAGACTACATCTCCGAATTGGCCAGCATTTGCTAGATGCACTTTGTTCAAAATTGACTTTCTCTTTGCACATGGCGGTCACAACGACTGTGAAAGCATGTATCGCATGAATCAAAATCAAAATCACATGAGAAGTTTGAAGAAGCTGCTAAAAGCCATACGTCCATCAAAAGCTTTTTCCAGGCACACAAAAACCAACGGGTGCCGAATACATGCATTCATTGTAACCTGAAGCATGTATGATGTGTTGCTTATGTGAAAGAAAGTTTATTTGACCTCTTCTGCAAAACTTTGACCTGAACTCTTCACTTGTCCTTTCATTTTTATACTTTGTAATATTATTTGTTTAGTAAACATGCATTTCTGTGTGTATTTCAGTGGACAATGTTAATATTAATGTGTTACAAGAAGACCAAAAAATCCATTAGTTGATACGCAAAAATCTTGTCAAAGCTCCCCAAATCTGGTTTTGAGCTGCCTGGAGTACTGTCAACACGTTTTTCGGGTAGGCAAGCCTGCCTCTGACGCTCAAACTAGCCTGTTACAGTGGAAACTGGCCTATTGGGAAACGCACAAAAAAAAGACGAATTACTACTGGAATGAGACAGTTTTGTTCCTAATAATGGGTCCAATTTCAAAAAGCCTCTGTCTTTTTGTCTTATTTGCTTCTACAGACGAAGACCGACTATCGGTGGCTGAAATCTTTCGCAGTCGGAGCAGTCGCAACAAACGACGATTTTCTGTCAAGAGTCGAGAGGATGAAAGGTCTGCTGCCAAGTAAGTTTGGTTACATCATTTTTACTAAAATAATAATAATAATAATAATAATTATAATATAATATAATATAATATAATATAATATAATATAATATAATATAATATAATATAATATAATATAATATAATTTTCAACAACCGTAGTTGTTATCCTTTTTGTGTGATTTATTTAAACCAAATACACAAAACAGTAGTTCAGGATGGTTTGCGAGTTTGTGAGAAGATTTACCTGTATAAAACATCACTTAAGGGTGACGGAAGAACTATTATATTGGATAAAACACTATGTTCAATATGGTGAGTGTTTGGGAGGTTATCTATAACATTTACAGACCTGCTTACCCGCCCATATTTCGATGTATTGTCCCGATATTTCGACATCGACTATGCTGACACGCTCTCTTTCCAAAAAATACGGGAATCAGCCAGTGAAGTCAGAATTTTAATATTAAAAAAATTGAGTAAGAAGTCTATTTGAGCGAAAGTTGTGAAAACTTCCGCTAGAGAGACACAATCTAACCTCCATTGAATAGCCTAGTGTCTATCGCGTGTATACCCCACCTGTTTACTCTGCAAATAATTAAGGGCACAAAAATTATTGAAATGACAGATGATGATTCAGATGTTGAGGTGGCGAATTCATCCAAACGAGTCTGTGTCAAACGAAAGAAAGCAGACATTTGTGGCTTCTTATTCCAAATAATGTCCTTGTTTGGTAGCAACAAAAAAAAAAATGCAGTGCACTGCTTGATCTGCAAAATGGACTTTCCTTGTGCGCATGGTCGCCGGAATGATTGTGAGCAACATGTGAAGAGCAAGTCTCACAAAAGTTTAGCGACTGCTGTCGATGGCAGATCACAGAACATGCCACAGTGTTCAAGACCAGAATGGACTCTGGTAAAAACAAGCTAGTACAAACAATTACGCAAGCAGAAGCCAAGGTGTGCCAGCTTATCTGTGACTGGAGCCAGTCACTCAGCACTGCCGATCGTATATGTACTGCTGCTTGATGTGCGTAAATAACATCTCTGCTTGTACTAAACTTGGAAACAAACTTGAACCTTTTGACTTGAAAAAAGGTAGTAATACATAGAAAATTCGTAGCCCTTATTCTTAACACAGGCGTTTTTTGTTTTTATCTCTTAAAACTTAAACCGTGTGAGTCCATTGAGGAATGTGGTCAATTTTTTGAAAAATACTGGCAAATGGGTCAGAGTGTACTTACAACATTTTGGGGGAGGTAAGCAGGTCTGCATTTATCTAAACTAATTTCACTATGTATTCAACAACATTTGCACACTCATTTGAACAACTTTAAAAAAATTTTATTTCTGGCATACAGTTGTTTTTTTTTTTTTTTTAAATCACTAAGCTTTAACCAACCAAATAGCTTCTGATATTTAAACTTCATGCATTTAAAATTTAAAATAAAACTTGAAACGGGTAACACTAGTCATCATTTGCATTTCAACGATAGAGCGTTGTATTAATTTAGGATTAGCTGGTAAGTTTGCATAGTTGGTTGGTTTTTAAAGTCTTCCCTGTCAAATTATAAGCGGATTATATGTATGTGTACATACTCACAAATTAATATGTACATAATTATGTAAATGTGTACATACCTGTATATGGCTGTATCTTGATTGTTAATTTGCACCGTTATTTAGTTCATCATCTTGCCATTACATTATAGCTTGCTCATCAAATTACATGTTTGTTTCTTTTAAAGCGTTTTGTATTATCGTTTTGAATGCATTGTGCATAAATTTGTTCTAACGAAAGCATTTTGTTTTAAAACTGTGCATTTTGTCATCAGGTTTTGTCAGCAATAATTTCTGTGATAGGCTCGCATGCAATGCACATGTGATGATTGCCTGATGATTGTCTTGACTTTTTCAGTCATTGGAATGATTGTTCTTGAACCTCATAATTGTTAGCGTAGACTGGACTGTAGTGGAAGCAAGAGAGCTAACCAGTTTGATTTTATTTTAGTGAGGAAAAAGGTGAGTGTGTGTGTGTTTGTGTGTGTGTGAATGAAACTGGTTGAATGGTTAGTGTGGCTGTGTGTGTAGTGGAAAATGGACGGAGGGAAGTGAGAAAGCAGGGCTGGTATTAGGGTATCTCGCAGGAAGTTCTTTGAAGAAGGTGCCCTTTATGATAAAATGGGATTGCTTCCAGTAATGTGATTATTTTTTCACAAATTTACCTAGTTGACTAATGTAGTATATAGTAATAGTAGATATCAGGACAGCTACCCCCTGGACATTATTCCCTGGCCAACTATCTATGGTCACCCCATTGACAAATACCCAGCTAGGACATCTAACCACCGGAAAAGTACCCCCTGAAAACATATTTATTGAATTTTTAAAATGGAAAAAGAATTATTTTTTTCTTTTATATTTTACTTTAAGGGAATAATTTCTAGGCAAGATGTTCTTCATAAAAAAATGATCTTGACCTTCACGATCAACACAAAAACAGAACATCTAAACGTTTAGGTAAAATCAGCAACTGGAGTAATCACATACATTATGCACATGATATCTAGCCTTAGTTGGAAAACTAAATCCACTTCTGTTTTCTATTTTACTTTATCACCACTGGTATGTGACATGTTCTCACGAATGGGACCAAAGTCTGTGGTATGAAGATATTTTGTGGTGTATATTGGTGTTAGTAAATGGACCGTATGGTTTTAATTTTTATATCGCATTACCATTTCTGTAGCAATAATGTATTAAAAAATAATGTGTGTAGAGGTGTATTTGTCTGGTGGGTAGATGTTCTGGATGGGGAGGGGGGGGGGGTGGGGGGGAGGAAGGTTACTTGTCTAGGAGGTTACTGTCTGGAGGAGGTTGTCCGCTGGGTAATTGTCCTACATTTCTGTTAATTTTGTACCTGGAAGTTCTTCACATTTTGTTAATTGACGTTCATTGCCGCAGTGTGTATAAAATTGTTGATGTTGTGTTTTTTAAAAGAGTAGTTCTTCCTCCTATATTTATTTATTTATTTATTTTGGTTTTTTAAACCAATGTCTCTTTTTTGAATTGTTATTTGTTGGTGTAAATTTGCTAAAAGTGATTTCATACCTTGTGCTGCATTATTTCCCTTTCATGTTTTGTTTAATGGCCGGTGTAAATAGACGGTTCCGCTCTTCTGCCTGCTTCACCCTTAACTCCTGCTCCTATCCCCCTTAAACTGGAGTAATCCCATTGTGGATTCAAAAAGCCAGTTCCAAATTATCTTTTCCCAATTCCATGCTAATTTGGCTTGAATAAAAGAAGATTCTATGAACACTTTATTTGCACAGATATGCATTGTCTCTTGGCTTGAATTAAATGAATTCTAAAGAACGGACCTCTTCCGCCAAATATTTGAAACATTGATAACCTTAGCTTCAAGTAAAGCAACATTCTGAAGAATAATTTTCAGCGAATTTCCTTTCAGTCATGAAATTATATGTAATAACCATTAACATGCTTGAAAATTCTGTTACCTTGTTACTAATAGGTCAGTTTCCAATCAAAAGGCGACCTTGACTCTAACTCAGTGTCAGAGATCTATCAAGAATAAGTCACCTGTAGGCCTATTCCCTCAGCAGACTCGGACATTCATTCAGCGTCTCTGTCGGGCCGATCGCTTATATCCTAAACTTGGTAACAGTCTGATATGGGCCATAGGTCCATCTGAACAATAATATAGGCCAGATGTTTTTGGCAGACACTTAGTAGATGCCTTTCACATAAAAAAACAATATTCAGCAACTGGTTGCTGATGCCACAAAGGGTTTGCTACCACAACAAGCATGCATTGAAAGACTGAATAGCAAATAACTTTGCAGGGTCTTCTACACCGCCTCGAACGTCCAGGATGTTATGGCAATCTTGGCGCTCAAACACACACCAGTCTGAATGAAAAAAGGACAAAAGTAGCTTAATAATAATAATAATAATAATAATAATAATAATAATAATAATAATACATAATGCTGGATGTTATCATTCGCGTTTTCTTCAATTGAACCTAAAGCGCGACGATCTGAAGAGGTCGCTATTACAAAAGTCGAAAGAGAAATCAGTGTTTATTTTTGAACATTTTAGATTAACTGCATCCAATATCATTATTGTAGGGAGGGGAGAAACCAAAGTACCCAGAGAAAACTCTTAGTGTAGTGAAAAGTCTTATACCTAAGCCACTTAAGTTTGTAGCACGCAAGGTCCAAACCCACAATGTTCAGCATAGGAAACCTGCTCATTGCACTATCAGTTGAGGTACCAGGCCATCTTAAGAGTGGAACCGTCTATTGATCATTGTACAACACCTCATTTATATATACTACTCACAATAATACAAGGGCCACTTGGACATATGGGTCTCTCTTTAAATCAGAAACACGAATTCAATTTATTAGTTCATCAGATTTTATTGCAATCATTTTTGCATCAATAACAAAAAAGATTTTAGACATCAGTCGCTTAAAATTCGAGTAAATTCAATTTAACTGGACATACCCCTCATTTACAAAATCAAAACTTTAGAAACCAAAAATCTATAGAGTCAGTATCGGGTGTGGCCACCGTTTGCATCAATGCAGTCTTGGCATCGTTGTCTCATGGCCCGTATCAGGTTATGGAGGATGTTTCCTGGGATGGCCAACCACTCTTGCTGGAGAACTTGGGCCAGAACTTCAAGGTTAGCTCCTGGAGGGAGGTTTGCCAGTGTCTGTCGACCCAAGACATCCCACAGATGTTCTATGGGGTTCAAATCGGGTGATCGAGCTGGCCAATCCATCCTTATGACGTGCTGTTGCTGCAGGAAGTCATTGACGATACGCGCTCGGTGGGGTCTGGCATTATCGTCCTGTAGTATGGCACCTTCCCCAATGCAGACATGCCTACCCGTACGGAATTTCCGTATTTTTTCCGGAAATTTGAAAAACTCGGCAAGAAAATACGGATATTTGTTTTACGGTACGGAAATTTTAAAAAAATGATAAAGAAAAAAAAATCGAAATCGTTGGCCTGTGGTAATGCACCGCATGACCTTTTTCCGAAGGTTTAATGCCGCAATGCGCAGTCGCAGTGGAGACCTGTGACATCGAAGTTTTCGGTAGAGGCACAGAAGTTTGCCGAACCCGTTTTTGCACAATCGCAGTAAAGATCGGTGCTCGTGAATTTAAAACATGGCGTTCAAACGAATGGCTAAGCAAAGTGATTGTGAATCTGAATCTTTAAAAAAAACGCGCAAGGGGCAGACATTTCTTGCCTCGTATTCGGAAAAGTGTCCTTTCGTTATTCGCGGCAGCACTGACTCAAAAGTACGATTTGTGCCAACCAGTTTGGCATCTCCGCCGGTGATACGAACGACATCAAGCGGCACGTGGAAGGCCCACAGTATATGAAGAATTACGAGGCTTTGGAGAAGAAAAAGATCATTGTGGCAGCAAATCAATCTATCACTGGATTCTTCGCATAATATCAAAAAGGATGAGTGCAAAAACAAGGTAGTAAAAGTAAATACGGAAATCGTAATAGTGATACTGAAATTTGAAAAAGCTAATACGGAAACTTCAAATTGAGGGTAGGCATGTCTGCCAATGGCCCGCAGAGCTGGGAGAACCCTAGGTTGTAGGAAGTCATCCCTGTAGCCAATACCGTTTAAGTTGCCATGAATTTGGAGCAGGGGTGTTCTGAAGTTTAATGCGAAGCCACCCCACATCATGACAGATCCACCACCAAAGCGGTCATGCTCGCGCACCGTCGCATCAGCAAAACGCTCCCGTGGACGCCTCTAAACATTCACTCGACGGTCGTTGAAAGACAAGGAGAACCGAGACTCGTCTGTAAAGAGCACCCTTGACCAATGTTGCCTAGTCCACACCAAATGACGCCGAGCCCAGGCCAAACGCGCTGCACGGTGAGCTGGGGTGAGCAAAGGCCGTACTGCTGGTCATCTTGATCGCAGGTTTGCCTCGTGTACACTGTTGCGAATTGTCTGGTCACTGACGTTAACATTGCTGGCTGCGTGAAGCTGTCTTCTGATGGCGTTTGCTGTAGCGGACCTCATCCTCAGAGCTGACAGGGTGATGAAATGGTCTTGTCTTGCAGTGGTAACGCAGGGGCATCTGGACCTTCTTGGTTCTTTGACGCTTCCAGTGTTGTTAAAGCGCTCCAGCATCCTTTGGACAACGGAGTGGGACACTCCCAGCCGCCTGCCAACTTCTCTCACCCCCACCCCTTCCTGAAGCCATGCAATAGCTTTGCCTCTATCCGCATCAGTCAATCGTCGCTTTGGGGGCATGGTTAGAAAAGCAGCAAAAGCGCTGCCATTTATACCGAGAAAAAAAGCGCCGATTGTTGAACTGAACTCACAAAATGCAAGCCTTTCGCATGCAAATCACTTTTTAATGTTGAAAATTTTGCTTTATTCGCAAGACAACAGTAAATTAGGTTCATTTTTTTGGTAAAAATTGGGGTTGTTTTTCAACTCGGTGCAGAAAGTTCAAAACTCACACTTGTGATTACTTGTCAGAATAAGATTGTCTTGAATGTTACTGTACAGGATAAGTTTTGAAATAAGCAATATAAGCGATATTATTGATAGCAGCAAAAAATAATTAAACTAAATGAAATATGAGAGTGGCCCTTCAATTATTTTGAGTAGTATATGATAGAAAACTTATACATGAAAGAACACATACACAGACACACACATACACACAATAGAAAACTTTAACTACCCTTCCAACACTACAGCAGGTAAACCCACAGCAACAACAACAAATACCTGAATGGTACAGAACAGGTACATTATCAGCATTATAGCTATTGTATGGATGAGGCACAGTGTGAAGGAGGTGCACTATCAGCACTTGGTTTGGATGGCTGTGCATTATTTGACACCGACTGTTGTTCCTACCTCAGGCCAGAGAGACGAAATCGGGAAATCTCGGGGCCGTTAACATTCAGCCATGTGGCCCACGTAGGCCCCGATCAGATCTTGCCCCCGATGCCGGTGGGCCCATCGTAAGCTCACTTTTTCCATGTCCAGCTTTGTTATGGTTTCTTATATCATTCAGTCAGTAAGGCAAGCATGTAGTGCTGTAGCCTTTGTTGTTGTTTTTTGTGTGTGTTGGTTTTAGTATATTTATTTTATTTAAAAATATTTATTTTTACTTATTTTAAATGTAGATATTATTTTTTAAAGCATTTATTTTGAATTTCTTGTTGTGTGCCAGCTGCTTTTTTCCATTCACCATTTGCTTGTTTTATATACACCATAGCATTTAATATGCCTTGCAGACTTGTGTAGGTTTTGTTTGGTATATTTGTATTTGTTGCCTTTGTATTTTTGAATGTGTGTTTGTGTGTGTATCTGTATGTATGTGCAGGCGTGCTTGTGTGAATGGGTGTGTACGTGTTGTGTTGACTGTAAGTGTGTATCAGTGTTGGTGAGCGAGTGTAAGCCTGTGTTTACTCTCTGTGTGAATTTATTTTCTCTAGGCATGTTTGTGTTTTTATTTGAATGGTTTGGTTCGGGGAATTTTTGCATATATATATCTTTTTTATTTTATTTTTTAATATATTTTTTCCCAGTGTGAAATACATTGCATATTGGAACTTATGGAAGTCAGAAATGAAAGTTGGTGAAAAAATACAGGCTGTCTCTTGCTTATGCAAGAATTGCAAAGTTATAGGTGAAAGCACTGTGCTTTAGTAGTTTTAAAATAAACATTTCCTTTGATAGTGGTGTGTTTAGTGCATATTGTTAAACACGTTGGTTTGTTACGCTGTGCTTGAATTATTTTGCATTCAAGAGAAAAATTTGATCGAACTGCTTGGTAACTGCACATTTTGTTAACATTTTTAATTACAGAGAACAAAAATTATGGTAGAATCTCTAGTAAGGGTATATGATAACAGATTATAATAATAATCCTACTAATGACTTAAAAAATAAGGATAATATCTTAGATAAATGTTTGACTCCAGTCCACACCCCAAACCCTCATGTTCTTCTTTACAAGGGAGACAATCTATCCCCATGGTTTACACACAATTTTTGTCTGCCTTGGTGAGAGGATTGTTTATGTTGTGGGTTTTTCCCCGCTTCTGGTTAATCGTTATTGGTAATTGTATTGTTATTCGTAGGTCAGTCTTGAGCAGTATGTGTCACAGAACCCTATTTGCATTTGCACGCTCATCACCTCTCGCTGCAGGAAAAATGTTGCTATCGCAAATCAGTGTTACATAATTGTCTTGAATTATGACAGTGGTATTTCCCATGTCAGCGCCTTGGTTCTCACATCTTTTTCTCGAATACATAGATCATCTTTTTTGTTTGAAAGAATCGATGTTCATATTATCACAATTACCCCTTTTCACAATCTTAAAACTTTTCATGTTGACTTTTGTTCAGAATTTATTTTTTTATTTTTTTAAAAGTTTTTTGGCTTGTTGTAAATATTAAGTTGTTAATGTCAAGTTTAAAATATATATATACATTTTTTTGCACTTCTGTCTCTTCTTCCGGCTTAAAAAAGGAGAAGCGACAAGTCCAATAAAGTTAAACAAGGATCAGCGTAAGATGATGATTTTATTGCACAGGCACTCTCTTTTATTTTTGTTTTGGTTAATGTTTAGTAATAGTTCTTTGGACGTTTCGTCCTGTTTGGTACATTAGACACGTGTTTGGTGTATCCCTTCTTGATGTTCATTCATATTTGATTATGCCTTTACTTATTTATTTATTTGTTAATATAGGCTCAGTTTCTTTAGTGGATGTTTCAGTTGTTGAGAGCACATTTTACGCTTTTGTTCAATTTGAACCAGCAAGATGAACATTTTGTGTGTTGTAGATTTTAGCAAATTTAGAATCAACGAATACTTTAGGGTTCTTTTAATCACTGTAGCGCGGCATGCACTTTTCGTCACTTTGGTTTAAAAAAAAGTTACTTATATATATATATATATATAAAAAAAAAAACATTATTTTATACTGTTTTCCATTTCCCATTTTTTCCAATTTATTTGTTATTAAGGATCTTTTCGCAAGTATTCACAATTGTCACAAGAATGAATTAGTACTAAAGCATGAATTTGTTAGACTCCAAATTGGGATTCTTTTAATTGCATGTTCAGTTTGGAATTGATATTTATTTTCCAAATGAATTCAGTGTAAGGACAGATCACCATGACGCCAACAATTCTCACTAGTATGGTGAGCTTGAAGCCCTAGAATTGTACCCGAGGCACAAATGAAGTTGAAGTTCCTAAAATTTCAAACCCGGGCATACATCATTGTATTCATTTTTATTTATTTATTTATTTATTTATTTATTTATTTATCATATATTTTTAAACAGGTTTGTCCACTTATTGGTATTACTAGCATAGTGTTGATTTGGGTTGTAGGAACTTAATAGGCTGTGGTCTTGGACTGCATCTTTTGAATCACAGTATCAGCCTGCCAGAACCTTCACACAAAAGGTCTACACAGGTTTTTGGAGGCATTTCTGGTTCCAATTTTCTGTCAAAATTGCATGGTCTTACAAGTCAAGGTGCTTTATATTCTGCCTTTTTTTTTTTTTTTTGCGCGAATTATTGGAGGAGAAACTAAAGTTGAAGGGATTCTGATTCAAAGTTTCTGTTGATTCAGAATTGCTTGTTAATATTTTATAAATTCAGAGTCCCTTTTCTCCTGCTTTTTGAGCAACTTATTGAAGGCTGTTTAATCAAGGATTACGCTCCTTTAATGTTTCTCGTTGAAACACTGTTGAGCATTTTCTGATTTCAGGTTTCTTTCAGAATTGCATGGTATTATGAATGTTTTCTACTCTGCTGTTTAAATGAATTGGAGGCTAAGTTGTATTTAAATGCTTATGCATCTACATCTGATAAAAGTTAAAGTTTCACATTGAAACACTGTTGAGGTTTTATTACTCTATTTCTGTCAGAATATAATAATATTACGAGTTGAGGAGCTTTTGAATTTCCTTGGCTTTTTAAATGAGTTATTGAAGGCTGTTGAAGAATGTGTTCATTATTCATTGTTTATTCATTGTCTTTTTTATTAAGTTTTAATCGAATCTGTTAGCAAATGAAATCACTTGACAGTGATGGAGTGGTTTCACCGACACTGAAAACTTGTTTACTTAATTCCTCAGCCACAGGTTGTCCATAGATCTTTGCAGAAGAGGAAGGTGCAGGTTACAATATCATTTTGGAATGGTTTTTGTTCTACACACGTTTATGATACAGTCTTGTATAGGCGCCGCCTCCAAACCTGTAGAGACGCTCGAGTGGGGCTATGTAAGAATAATTCGCGATTCTTGAAAATGTTGAATTGAATTCCAACGCTTATGCAACTAAGTATCTAAAGATTGTGAGATTCTCATCTTCACACTTCTATCATTGGGTCTTGTTTTGAGCACCGCAACATTGTGATGGCGTTTAATCTATGTGTATAATATAGTTTGTGCTTTCTACTTGGTGAAGAAATATTGCAAAGTTGTTCTTCTTTTGAATTCTGACTGGAATGCTGTCTCTTCCAGCGCTTCTTCTGCCTGCTCCCCGGCTCGGAGAATCTTGACTCTGAACAAGAAAGTGACCCGTCTTTTCTTGTTTTATGTCGTGTTATGTTTTGATGACAAGTTATTGTGTCTAACATTTTGGCATGAGGAATGTTCTTTTGCAACATAGACATTGCTTTTGCTTATGGCAGATTTTTGTACGATAATGTGTTTTCTGCTTAAAAGAGATTTAAAAATATAATGTAGGGACATTTATTTGTTGTTGCTTTGCTATGAAGAATTTGAAAACGAGCGTAGTTCATAGTTGGATGGCTTGAAAGCTTTTTGTTTGTGTGTTATTATTTATTTTTGTTTATTCTAGATTTTTTGCAGGAAGCTTTTGAAAGCATGCATATGATGCATAAATAATGCACACATTTTTTTTATGGCAAATTACATGCATTTGGTATGCAGATTTAGTCTGGAGTTAGACTTAAAAGTCAACCGGCAAATGAAAGCGTTAGCACAAGTCCTAACCTTTTTGCGTGTAGTACTTTATTTTTGTTTTTCTCCATTTATTTATTTATTTATTTATTCTTTTATTTATTTACTTTTTTCTTGGTTTATTTTTCTGTCTGAAGTGCATGCAGCCTATTTCTTCTATTTTGTTTAACTGCGATGTGATTATTTGCCAATAAATGGCTAGTGTCAAATTATGTTACAATTGTATGTTCCTGTCCTTTGCATTGAATATTGTAAATGGTAACAAATTTCATAATTTGCCAGTTTGGTATTGAGTTTTAGCATATCTGATTATAATATGATTAACGTTTCCTATGTTGTGTGTAATATGCAAGGAAAGATGTAAGTAGATTATTGTATGATACTCTTGCATACAGTAGTGGCAGAAGGAGGGGTTGGGGAATTGTCATCCATATATTTACATTTTACTGTACAAATTGTAAGAATTAATGTTGTTAATACTAATAAAGTATATACTGATATTAATACATTGCATGTATATCAGCTCTCGGGTACATATATTTTAAAATTAATCATCTGTAATAACTAACATTTGAGTTGTGATGTATAATAATTTTGAACAGAGCAATGCTTATGTTTGAGCCATCAGTGAGCACGGATATTTTATGTTGCACAGGACGGACAGACGCTCACGTGTCATCTCACAACCTTCCAACTTCAGCCACATCGCACATATGGGACCAGACCAAGGCATGCAGGTCCTCATTGACCTGCCAAAGGTAGAGTGGATATTGTATCTTAATTTTATGATCCTCTGAATACTGCTGAGACTGAAACAGGTCAAGTCAAGCACTAGTCTTGCCTTCTTCATTGTTGTCAGTGGTAATAACAGATTTGATTTGTGATGAGGCTTAACCTGACTTATTTTTGTGGTTTTGAATGACATTTTATTTGTGCATGATCCCTTCCCATTCCCCACCCACATACCCTCACCCCTCTACCCCCAATCAGTCATTGAAGTTTGTCTATTCATCCCATCAGCATCATATCACTCGGTGGCAGTGAGCCCAGCAGGTTGGTGGCAGAACTGCTCTAGGAGATGTTCAGACCCCCAGGTGCATTTAGCTGCCGAGATGGACTGTCAGCTTTCTTGCATTCCCCGTCATTGTCGAGATATAGGGGGGCCAGAAGTCAAAGCGGCGACAGCGTCCTGTGGGAGATGCCGAGACGACACTCCCAACTCCACTTTCAACCTTCATCTTCTTACCTGTAGGGCTCCACCGACTTGAGCAATGGCTGCCTATCAACGAAAGGCGCCCTGACACTCTGCTGCTGTTGTTCCATTCCTTGGCCGCCCTTTCTTTTTCACTACAACTCGGCGTCACGGGAACTGTTGTGGAGAGTGGCGCCTGCCGGACTACAGGCGCTTTGCACCGCCAGCGCTTCTTTGTGATTGCTTTCCCCTCTCCACACGGCCTCGTCACAAGGTCCTGGGGCTGATCGCCGCACTTCATTGAGCGACTTACCTTCCCTTCCTCCTATTGCGCGTCTGCTTCAGCATCCAATTACCACTTCGAGTGTACCGCTTCTACATGACTTCACTACTGCCACTACTCTTATTCGTCATGTCTTATCTACGTCCCCTATACCCTTCGGTGTCTGGAGACATAAATCTTCTGAACAACAACTATTCAGCTATCATTAAGGCCACCCCCCCCCCCACCCTCCCCATCATTCCTTTCTCCTCCCTCTTCCCCCTTTTATCCCCATCTTGATAACACTCCAAAATGTATTCTATTGAGCACTCATTTTTTAATGTGAAAGCTTAGGGGAATGAAATCTCGTTATCATCCTTCATTAGACAGTGTTCTTTTGTATCGCTCACAGCAACGAAGTGATGAGGAGATGCAGAGGGTGAAAAGCATGTTCCAACCCCAACTCAAGTCCATCCACGAAGCTCAGATGAGAGGGGCACGACCGGCAAGTTCACATTACAACGGTGAGTCCTGCTCCCTTGGTGTGGAGTTTGTAAATATTTTGGTAGCTGTTGTGTTATATATACATTGCTCTGTCTTGGCTAGCTGTCTTTTTTTATATTGAAAATTTTTTTTTGAAACCACTAGTTCCATTTGTGCGGAATTTTGAATGTAGAAAATTCCACTTGCGTCAAACTGTGATAGAAATGAATGTGTGCAAACAAACAAAAGTGAACAAGAAAACAAAATAATTAAATAATACATTTAAAACAAGCACACAAAAAAAGAGAGAAAATGGAGAGGGGGGAGAGAAAGGGGAAGGGGAAGATTAAAGAAAGAAAAAGGAATAGGAAATACTATTATAATTTGTTTACAATTTTAATTTTATGTGACAACCCTTAGAGTAGTTCAAAATTGCCATTTTAGTCATTGTTGCTAGTGAAAACAGTTGCTGTAAAATGTAAGGGTTATGGAAAAAAACTGTAAATGTTGAAAATATCTTGACATATACCTTGCATTCTTGACTCCTCATAGAATATACTTCACAAAAATAGCCCAGACAGCACAGATAAATTCATATATTTACAGGTGTAGAGGTGTAGCTTTGACAGTAAATATGGATAACTGACAGAAGAAAACGTCAATAACAGATTGTGCTCATTAGGGCTGGACGGTTTTACCGATCGATACGTAACTGTATTCAAACGCAACGGTACGGTATACCGGTGCGGGTGTCTAGGGTCCGGTTTACTTGGAAATCTCGACAACACATAACGCGACAGTGGGCGACATCTTGTCCGCCCAGAGAGCAAGCCTAAAGTCCAAACACCTGGATAGGCAGCTGTTCTTGAAGAATAATAAATAATAAATAAAAAATAATAAATAAATAAACCTGGTTTCTCACACAAAAGAGCTCTCTTTTCCGGTGATATCAGTTTCTATTTTGGTCACCGTCAGTCACGGTTTACCACGGTCTGGGAAAGGGAAGCAACCACGGATTACCACGGTTCAGGATACTAAGAGTTAAAACTGTTTTGAAGTGTATGACAATCTTTCTTTTGCGTCGGACACTACTGTCAGTGCCATATCCCATTTGATTGTAACACTTAAAATCGTGGTATACTGGTACGAAATACCGATACTACCTAAAAATACCATGGTAATACCGGTACCCAGCTCTAGTGCTCATTTGTAAGACGAAGCAATACATGTAAATCTGAAATTAAAAGGAAATATAAATTTAGTCAGAACAATGTGTTGGTGTAGAAAAAAACAAAAACAAGCAGACTCCTTTTACACCATTGTCTCTGCACAAATGGACTTTTGGTACGAAAGGTTTAAAAAAAAATTCCCAAGCTGAACAATTTCACGTTTTGACCACAGATCTCTTAGGCTGGGTTTGGGCATGCTCAGATTTGAACAAGCTTGCTGCTTTGACAGCTTTATGTTTTGATTTTTGCACAAATACACTTGAGCATCCCTTGTACAGGGTTTATCCGAAGCGTACTGAACATGTGTTTTAGAGCTTTAGAGTTTGGGTTTGCCTGTTCAAGCCCTAACACTAAAAAAAAGAAAATCTGTACCTAATTCTGTGTTGATTAATTAATAATGGATGCAGTCTTGCACACTTTCCCTACCCAATCAACCGATTGAGCTCAAAGCACTTCAATCTCCATCAAACGTACATGCTCACATGTTAAAACACACACACACACACACACTCTCACTCTGTCATGGGACACTGAACCCACATTAATCACTCAAAAAGTCATACAGTGTAAACATTGAAGGGAGATCGTTCTTAGAAGACAGAAAGAAAATTAGTTTTGTAGCTTTGAAATTTAGGTTTGGCGGCATCCAATATTTGTTTACCGTGATTTACATTACTTATGCCATGGGAGCCAAGTGTATTTCTGACCCTTTGTTCGGGATCTGTTGAGCTTTTTGTCCAAAATTCTTAGCTCTAGTGAGCTGCGTGTGCAAGCATATGTACAATGCTAGTGTGATTTCTATCGCTGTACACTGATTTCATTTTTGTGCATGTGGATTTGTTTAAGCTACCTTTATTTCATTATTTTTTTTTTTTTTTTGGGGGGGGGGGGGGGGGGGGGTCTTTGGCCAATTTTGCCCAATGTTTTGCTTGTTGCTAGCTTTGGATTCCACTTCCCCATTATTGTATTTTTTATTTGTTTATTTTTTATTGTACACAAAAACAATTTCATCAATTAAAAAAAAAGAAATTGTGGACGGTTATATTTGTAACAGCAAATTTTTAATTGCGATCATTTTTACTGAATGTGATAGGGGCAAAAGAAAAATAGAAATGGTTATTGCATCGCCTTATGCCTCACGTTTTTTTCTCATTGACTCGCATGCATAGCTATGTAAGTCTATAGCATCCAAAAAAATAAAATGGAGATTTTTTCAAATCTGTGCGAGGTCTGCTGTCTGGACGTGCAACACTTGCATATGGATTAATATCTTAGAATCTATTTCAACTATCACAACCAAACTTGGTAAACATGGTGTACATCCATTAGACCTTATAAATGATCAGTAAATGAACGACTTGCCTTCAAGGTCAAGGTTACAAGGCAAATATTAGTACAAAAATGTAAAGTTTTCACAAAAAATTTTACTTTTAAAAAAAGTTATTAATATTGAATTTATGACTCTTTGATGCATGATAAATATCAATGAGACACACGTCCTGTGCAGATTTGGTCAACCTCACTCCAAGGTCAAGATCACTGGAGCTGTCGAAAGTCAGTTAGTATAGGTACTTTGAAGTGACCTTGATCCTAAACTATGAGAGATATAAAGTTCAAACTTGTTGTATTTAGATATAAATTGATCGTTTATATATTTTCCGTTTTTACATTGGTCTTGAAGGCCAAGGTCATTTGAGGCCTTGCAAAAACATACAAAAAATATGTAATCGTCCAGTGGTATGGCTCTATTTAACTCTTTCCCTGCCAATCGACGATATATCGTCGATCTGAGCCACCATGTTTGTGCCAATCGACGATATATCGTCGATTTCAGTATTCCGTTTCGTTCCGGTTTTTTGCGCAGTCCAATCCAAGTTTTATTTTAACCAAAGAGAGATAACTCTTCCTACTTTCATCCCGATCGACACGCGCGTGGTTTCTTCAAATTGATTCGTTTTTAGAGTGTTTTTTGTGCATTTTACTAAGCATATGTGATGGGTACAATCGACAGTGTGTCAAACTCTGCTAATAATCAATATAATTTCAAACTGTAAAGTGTATTTTGATCCTAAATAAATTTTCTTTCTGGTGTGTGAAGCTGATTCAGTGATTGGAATTATTCCTCCAGATTTTTTTTTATCACTGTGGTATGTAGAAATATTTTTATTTTATTTTATAATTTCAAAAAGATCAACATGCTTTCAAAACACATATTTCAATAACATAATCAAATTAACATGTATGTGGTTTTTTTTCTTATTCTTCACTCTTTTACCTTTAATTTGATATGAAATATGTCTATTTAACAACTATTATTGAAAGAACAGTAGCTTAAATGCCTAAGGTACTGAACTTTCTTTCCGGTGCCAGAGAAATGTCTGGCACAAACGTGGAAACATGCCTGGCAGGGAAAGAGTTATTTGATCATACATGAGCATGAGAGGTCACATGAAGGTCAAGTTTATTCCAAGGTCAAGGTCACTGAAGGTTAAGGTTATCCCAAGGTCATTTTTGGGGGGCATAATACAACTTTAGCTGTTGTGTATTTGATGTTAAATGAGAGTATTTGGAGCCGGAGGTTAAGGTCATCTCAAGGTCATAGGAGCATAGAAAGCTCAAAGTAGATATTACTTTGCATTTTAATGCCACTGTTTAATTTTTTTCTGGACAGTCATTTTCAAGTTAGATATTGCCAGTTCCATAAGGAGCATGACTCATATTGGCTTTGCCCTTCTACTACTAGTTACATTTAGTGGTAGCCTTATTATATAGCACATTGAATGATATGTCAGTTTCTTCAAATACGAGAAGCTCGGAAAGACATTTTGGTCCACTTTTTTTGCTTCCCAGCCATAGATTACATCCACTGCCCCGTCGATATTCATCCTGATGAGACGGGTTGAGACCCTGACCCAGCAGAAGGTATACTGCATTGATTAGGAAGATGGAATGTTGCTATGTAAATGGCCGATCGATCAACCGACCAGTAAAACAGTCAGTCAGTCCGCTAAGAAATGAATCTAGGTTGTTAGGCCTGGGAGGAGATACAACTACATTCAGTCAGTCGGTCACTCAACCAACCAATCCATGATGTTGCTAGGCAGCGCCGGAGGTCGGGGTAGTGGTGGTGGTGGAGGGGAGAGAGACAGCAGTGGCAGCGGCAGTCGTCCAGGGTTGGCGCGGGGCACCTCTCGTTCCCTCCCCGCAGGCTCCACCCCTGGGGGCGGGGCTAGCAGCCAGGACAACCCGCCCTCTGAGCCCTACGAGAAGGACATGTCGGACCAGATATTTGAGGTAGGTACTTCACAGCACGGCCGCCGTACTCTGTATCAAATATAGCTGATTCCCACTATACTCTTTTGACACTTTTAGCTACAGTAGTCCTGCCAATGCACCAAACTAATGGTAGTTTCTGCAACGCTAATAAATAAACCAAAAAGGCGTTTGGATACCAAATTGCAGAATCTCACGTAACAAGTAGCTGCTTAACAGTAGAAAAACCATGCTAACTGTTTAATTCAAGAAATTAAAAACAAATTTACTGTACTTTTCTAAGAAAGTGACAGCTGCTAGATTGTTTATCTTTAGATGTTGAGTAGTATTAGTAAGGCAAAGCAGGGCGGCGATATGTACAGTAATTCGTTGTTGTTTTTTTGTGTTGTTCAAACATCTAAAAATCAATTTAGGGGGAAAAAAAGTCACTAAATTGACATGATAATCCAATGATTGTGGTGTTTTGAATGAGAGTATTTTTGCAGTGAAAATTACAAGAGATGGCTCCATTTACTAAGTTTTGTTTCTTTTTATTGTGTTTTTTTTTTTGTGTGCATCATCAGCACAATATATATATATATTTTTTAGCTGTAAAAATATGACATGGTTGAAGGTTGTTCACCTTGTACTCGTAGACAACAATAATGTTATAATGTTCAGTAAGTCGAGTTGAAACATTCCTGCAGCAAACTAGTACTAGAGCTATAAAAATGTTAGCATGTATTGTGAAGAGGCTCAGCATAGAACTTGTACCATATATAATATAGCTTTTTCAAGCTTTGATTTATTCAATTTAGGTTTAATTTCTTCATTGACTTATTTTTAAATTTAGTTATGTAGGTGTAGTGTGATGGAAAGGGATCAAATGTAAATAATCACGGTTGAATTTGATGCTTCACCTATATAAATCAGTGTAATCCAGCTTCCAAGCTTGTTTTGTTTGAGTTTAGTCCCTTCGTTATTTCTTTCTTTAATTATCCATTAATTTAGAGGATAGGGGAATGAGTGTAGTCTTCTAAACATTTCACGGTGGAAATTATGTACTTTCACACACAGAAGGTGTTGATTTGTAACAATTTATAGTAGAACCACTCCTCGATTGAATACAATTGCATTGAATGAAGATGAAGTCTTTTGTACACTAGAGACATTGGACAGCCAAGTCAGAATTCAGATATATTTAATTATAGAGATGTAATATTTTTGTTTTGTTTTATTTTGCCAAAGAAATGTTTAGTGCATGGTTGAGTTACGCCATGAAGTGAAAATAATGTGAGCTAGTTTGAAGATCTTTTGTTGCAATATTTGATTCCTACTTTCTTTTTTTTTCATTAGTGGAGCATTAAATAACTGTTAAAATAACATTTGTTCTAAGTTTAGAACAACAATTTTTGTGAATTAATTAAACTACTGCTGTTTTCATTTTTTTAATGAAGTTATCCTTTTCATAATATTATTAGTTTTGATTTCTGTAAATAACCATTCTTGCCAGTAACTTTGCTCTAGATGCTTTGAATCTTGCAATCTTTCTTCGAGAATGCTGGCAGATGAATTTTTTTTACTGGGAATGCCTCTGTTTTATTTAATATTGACTGATTCTGCTATTATTTTATTGATTTTACTTTATTTATTTACTTGAAGAACATTGAGGGAAAAGTTACTTATTTATTGATTGATATTAATTGTGGGTTATTCCATTTTTTAAATTTTAATTTTTGTGTGTGTGTTGTTACTGTTACAATTATTATTATTATTATTATTATTATTATTATTATTATTATTATTATTATTATTATTATTATTATTATTATTATTATTATTATTTTATTATTTATGTTTTAGTGATTATTTTTATAATTATTTTACATTAAAATTAAAAAAAAAATTGTAATGATGACTTGACGGATTGAATGTGATGCTTCTGTGTAACTACTGTACTGGGCTTGGTGGTCTTCCAGATGGTTAATTCTACCCAAGGCAGCTCCTGGTCCCTACCCCTCTTTGACAGCACTAAGAGATAGCTAGGGGTACCGGTAGAAACCTTCTTTCATTCCTACACCTCGTGAATGTGTTGTCCTCATCAGGAGGTTCTGTTTGGTACGTAATGAGCACCGGTACGCACCAAGTACTCTGGTCTGAGAACAGCTGAAGTGCGAGTGGTTGGGTGCATTGGAGTACCAAACGGAATTTCTGTGTTGTTGTTGTGTTGTCTGTGCCTCGCCTGCGCATGAGCATGATGTAGACTCCTCTGTGTTTCATTTAAGATTCCACCATTACATTCCACGTAGACTTTGATGTAGAAATCTAAATACTGTATGGTTGATGTAGATGCATTGTAGAATATTGTATGTAGAGTTTTTGAAATGATGTATGACTGTTTAAAAGAAATTGATTGTTGTGGGAATGTCTTTGGTTGTGTATTTTGGTTTACCTGTAATGGTTATTGTAGTGTTTGTATGAATGCCACGATTCTTGGTATAAGTAGGGGCTCAACATGAACAAAAGTACGCTTGTAAAGAAATTGTTGTGATGCCTGGCCGACAAAAATCCACAACGATTTCATTGACAGTACATCTCGCTTCAGTTCTTGTTAGAAGTCTCAGTGGTTGACTTAGTTGCTCGCTACAACAGGGCCGAAACTGACAGGATTAACTCCTTTCCAAATGTAACTTACTATTGGTCGACTTGGCTGCAGCTATGTCCCTTTGCGCTTGTTTACGTCCCACAGCTACATTAGGGAGAAACTTGGACAGGATAATCTCGCCTCCAAATGCTGCTCATTGGAGCACTGGGCTTGGCACCAGAGGTACAGTGAATGGACAGAGTGTGTGTGATCATGGCCTAATTTTTCATTCTCCCATCACCACAAATCTGAACTTTACCTTCTCACCTATTACACGGATACAAAATTCTTTATAGCTAAGTGAATACACTAGGTTAGTGCTGCAGCACACTACAATAGTGAATTATTTAACTTTTTTTGGGTTTTGTAACTGTTGATAAATCAACACATATTGATAATGATGTTGCCCATGTTTGCTGTCCGTTACCCAAACCTCTGGGTGTGTTCAGGAAGATTTTAGAAATAAAATTTTTAAAAAGATGAAAGTCCGAGACAGGAAATATTAAATCTTGAAAGGGAAAAGCGTTGAGAATCTTGCAGGGAGAAAGGCTATGCTGCAGGTCTAGGATATAATCTAGTCTATTCAATCAAAGAGGCTTGTCAGCAATCCCACGCCACCTGTCTGTTTTACCCAGCTCATGCCCGAATGACAGTGGTTGTGTATGATGTGTGGTTGTTGTACTGTGTGAAGGATGCTTTCATATTGTGCAGTATAAGTTGTATATTTATGGTTAGTATAGCCTAGGTATGAAACATCCGTTGTTTTTGGTTGCACCCTGACCCCCACATTTCTTTCATTATCTTTGATGTTTCCATTGTACAGTTCCATCTTTTTTGTGTCCGTTCCCATATACAAACCCATGTACTCGTCCAGTTTTCTCCCTGGTAATTTCATAAAAATTTCCTATAGTGTGGAATTAAGCAGTAATTTACACAAATGTTCATTTCTCAGTGGGTTTGATGTGCTTCCACTGAACTTGTTTTTCCAGTTGGATGATTGCAGTCTGTGGAAAAAAAACGAAAGAAAAGTGCAATGAACCCATGAAATGTAAGGTAATGATAATGCCATTACACACAAAAGGTCTTTTTTCAATGGGAACGTCCATTTTTTAAAATTCACATCAACGAGTTGGAAATTTGAATGGAAACAGTGTGTAAGGTCTTTGCAATTTATTTAGAAGTCATGTTATGCTGATTTCAAGAATTTATTTAGAAGTCATGTTATGCTGATTTTCAAGAACTCGGCAGGAATGCTAAGCTAACTTCTGGAACCCAGAAGTAATGTTAAGCTAACTTCAAGAACCCAGAAGTAATGCTAAGCTAACTTCAAGAACCCAGAAGTAATGCTAAGCTAACTTCAAGAACTCAGAAGTAATGCTAAGCTAACTTCAAGAACTCAGAAATAATGCTAAGCTAACTTCAAGAACCCAGAAGTAATGCTAAGCTAACTTCAAGAACCCAGAAGTAATGTTAAGCTAACTTCAAGAACCCAGAAGTAATGCTAAGCTAACTTCAAGAACCCAAAAGTAATGCTAAGCTAACTTCAAGAACTCGGAAGTAATGCTAAGCTAACTTTAAGAACTCTGAAGTAATACTACCTTAGATTGATCTTAGTTATATTTCTTTGGTGAGTGACCCTAGCATTCTTTTTTCAAGAGTTGGTTAGAACTGTATCAATATTATATTTATTGTCTTTATGATCATATTCGCATGGTTGCATGCAAATTTACAGCTTGTGCATGCTATTTTAAATTTTTGCCACAGTACGTACTGAATTCTGTTTTGTGGTGTTGCATATCTTTCGCAGGATTGCCATGCAGCATGATTTGGTCTGAACATTTCTTTCCCTTTTTGACAAGTAATTTCCGTTTTATTTGGAGGAAAAGATTATGGCATACAAATTGTAGGCTGGCTTATGTTTTTGGCTCATGTTTTTGCTAGCATGTTAAGTTATTTTATCACAACTATTTTTCAGAAGTGACATTTTTTTTTGTTTTAAAAAATTTTTTTTTAAATATATATGTTACTGGCAATGTGTGAAATCCGGCATTCTATAGAATGTTTAGATAAAGTATAGAATGCACCATCAGGCATTCTATACAATACTGGGATTTCACACATTGCCGGTGAGAGAGAGAGAGAGATAAAGAGAGAGAGAGAGGGAGGGAGGGGAGAGAGATAAAGGGAGGGAGAGAGAGAGTGTGTGTGAGTGAGTGAGTGAATGAGTTAGTTTTTTCAATAAATGTTTTATTTTAGTTGTATGTTTGTGTTACTAATTTTCATAAAGAGGAACAGGTTTTCATTGTTGGTTTCACTTCTTAAGCTTTTAGCAAGTCAGATTGTAAAGAAAAAAAAAAACTTAAGGAAAACTTTTTAAGTTATTTTAATTTTAAGTGTACTTTTAGAATTGAAATCCCACTGTCGGTGAAAGAACGAGTTGTGATAAGAGTTTGTAAATAGGCTATTTGTGACTCAGCAATGTGGGTCCATGAGTATGTATGAGATTTGTAAATAGTAGTAAATATATAATTACTGTTAAAACCAAACTATTGCATTGGCTTTCCTTGTATAATCTTAATGTACACCACTATGAATGTGTATATATATGTGTATTTTTTGATACTCTTGTTGATATTCTGTGGTTTGCACATGAAGTCTCAGACTATTATATGCATATAGTCTTAACACTCAGTGTTGAGTATCAGAACTGCCTAGGCCTGTGTCTTATGTGCCTTAGTGTGTTGTTCCCTTGTTGTTTTTAGTTTTGTTTCATAATTGACCAGTTTTCATGTTCATAACGCATGAAGCGGCCATAGCAGCAAAAGCTTTATGTTTGTGTATCACTTTTTTGTGGCTACTTATTCAGTTTTGGAGAACATGAACAAATTTTAATGTTCATTATTTTGATCTTATAATAGTTTAGAATTGTGAATTATTTTCACCCTCTGGAAATAGCTAGTTGATGTTTCTCTGCATGCACATTATATATATATATATATATATATATATATATATATATATATATATATATATACACACACACACAATAGGCATAATAATTAGATGTCACTTTTATTTGTTATTTAGCCTGTATACCACTTAAGATGACGGATAAACACCAGATATTTCTTTTTGTGTGTGTGTGTGTAGTATGTATTGTAATTAGAAGGACTGAAATTCCTAAATGTGTTTGTACTGAATTTACTATGGCCTTCCAATACAGAAAAGCAGTGACTGGTAATGTCGACACTAGAGCAAGGGATCTGGTGTGGTTTGGTGGAATTGAACGAATGTGTGAAAGGCAGGGAGATTTTCTGTTTTAAATACATCCCAAACCTCAACACAAGCTTTCATTATAAGGAAATGTAGTG
The DNA here is from genome assembly GCA_036898135.1 of Oncomelania hupensis. NCBI lineage: Eukaryota > Metazoa > Mollusca > Gastropoda > Littorinimorpha > Pomatiopsidae > Oncomelania > Oncomelania hupensis. The sequence continues at coordinate 81,314,643 of CM072513.1, forward strand.
CTATTATTAAAACTGTTATTTATTTTGATAAAGTACTGGCAAAGATTCAACACCTCATTTTGAACTTTTAGAGATTTTCATTCTCTTGTGTGAAAACTGTTAGTGTTTGTAAAATGTATTCAGTGTAATATCTTTAAAAAAAAATAATAATAAAAATAAGATAAGAAAAATAGGAGTAGTAGTTTGCATTGTGTGTTAAAAAAAAGAAGTGTTTTTTCTTTGCAGGACAGCCCCGAGTCCCCTAACTGGCGTGTATCCAGTGCCTCCACCGCCAACAGCGCTTCGATCTCCTCCAACCGTCAGAGCTTCAACGAAGACCCGAGAGACCACTCAGACAACTCCTCTAATTGTTGACCTCCCCAACTTTCAACCTTTGACCTTTTGCTGTTGGATCACTTGCTAACTTGGAGCGCTTTGATCAGATTGCTTCCTTGGTGTGCTGTTAGATTTATTCCATTGATAGCTCTTGGTCGTCTTCTGCTGGATTGTCTCCCCTCAGAATTGTTTGACCTTCTACAATTGACTTCCACAACATGCATGCTGAATGCTTTCACTCGTCAGCTCTTCCGCAAATGCTTCTCAACAAGCGGCCTTTTGTGACTTCAGTTTTTGGACCTTTCAGCCTTCTTGGGATTACTTCCACATTACAACTCTTTCAACCTCTCACCTCTTTCTGAAATACTTCCCATGATAATTTCTTGAGGGGTTTTTATGTGTGGTTTTTTGTTGTGTTGTTGTTGGGGACTAGCGACATTTGGTACGTGTTGTTCAGCACAAATAAAAAACAATGGTGAGCACAAATGTTCCTACATTTGCAGCTTGAATATTTGAGATGCTGCTAACAGGACAGGAAGCAAATGAATGGCGTTGCTATTGTTTATATGCAACCTTTGCAGTTACTGTTTTCTTTCTTTACCGAATCAAGTGTCTGATCTAACTTCTAAGCTGTTGAAAACGTTTGTTTGATGTAGAAGTATATGAATAAATATATTTTGAAAGTAACGTCTAAAAGGCCTAAGAAATTTGAGTTTTGGTGGCTGATACACAGAAAGAGGATGTTGTTTTAAAGTTGTTTATCCTTTTTTTTAATTGGCTGCATTAGAAAATATTTATGGATCAACATTTTAATTTAAAAAAAATTTTTTTTTTAGCATGTCAGAACATGTTTTGAAGGTAATTTATTAATAAAAAAAAAAGATTTGTATTCAACATTCATCATCTTGAAATTGTCCCAGAACAATGTTCACAAAGTGAAAATAAGAGGGATAGGCAAGCAAACATGAAACTCTGGCAACGTCAGACTGAAGATGAAGACACCATGTGCATGCTTTGATGAAGGGAAGAAAGAAGAACAAACAGTCGGGGGATAAAAATACCTCTTTTAAGCTCTTTTTTTTTTTCTGTTTCAAATTATTTGGTGGTATGCTTGTTTGCAAGCATGATGATAATATGGAGTCCTGTCTCCTTGTGTGCATGCTCTTACACAGGACACAGTGGAGAACAGTTGACCACCAATGGAAAGAACAAACAAAGTTTAGTTTTTGCAAGGCATGAACAAACATAATTTAGCTTTTGCAAAGAATTGAAAGCAAACACATGCCTGGTTTTCAACAGAGCTTCTTTATTTCAACAGCCACAAGAGTTGGAGACTGGTGGACGTTTGCTGGATACAGTCCCACATTTCAACGCCCCTTGCTTCCTTTTTGGATCATTTTGGCCCTTGACCCAACATGTGACCCTGTGACTTTTTTCTTTCATGTAGCCCTTTTTATTTCTCAAACTACCATCAAATATTGCATATGTTTGCAAGAGTCCTGGGACAGTGTGTTTACAAGAGTGGAAGGGATCTTATTTTTTATTTTTTTTTTATTTTTTATTTTTAAGAACGAAGGAAGAATGCGACTAAAAGATGTACAGTGGCAGATGATTGGAAAACCTAATTTCCGGGTATCGTTGCGTGTTTTGTATTAATTATGCGTTATGTGAAAGAGGAGAAAGACGAAAAACAAAAATCACACAAGTACTTAACATATTTAATTTTTCTGCTTTGATTTTTTTTAATTTCTGTGTAAGAAAATGTGCGTTGATTTGATGAGATTTTGAGCTATTGATGTGATAATGACGACGCGTGTGTTAGTAATTTCTGCTTTTTTGAAAATCTTTGTGTGTGGATTTTAGTCACAATTGAAGTTTTTATACTGCATCATGAACTGTACAGCAAAAACAACCTGGAACCATTCCTGGAGCTTTTTTTTTTTTTTTATAAACCCTTTTAGTTGTTCTTTTTAATAAAAAAAAAAAGAAGTTTTTTTTCCATATTTTAGAAACCGTATCCGACTTGTAACAATTGGTTGACGGTCTGAAAATTTCCTTTTAAACTGCATATGTGGTTTTGATGTTGTTTAGTATGCATCGGCTTATAGAAAAATAAATGCTGATGGTGTGTATACACATGGGAAAATGTAAAGTGTGACTGTAATATGAACAAGATTAGTACGGAATTGCTGAGAAATTGGTTTTGAAAGGCAGTATATATCGGTGAAAGATGCTCTTTGTAACATAAACAAATAAACCGACAAAATTTTAGTAGCAGAGGTATTGTTTTTTATGTTGTGTGGTCTTACATGAACATTGGTTATCTACAGAATGTGGTTTATGATAATTTGTTGGTTTTTTATAAGTGTATGTGTGTGTGGTCATTGCATATCGATTGTGGATCGAGTTCCTTGGTACTCTCATCAACTACCACAAATTATCTCAGTCTTGACTGCCACTATATTGCAAACATGAACATTGCTGTGTACTGACATGGCACTGTGGTGTGTGTTGGGTGATATATTTGCCACTTTCACTGTATGCATCACTGTACATTCATATGTAGAGTGATGAGTGACCTGTTCACAGTATGTTAATGAAATACGTGTCATTCATTGCAAGCTGCGCCCACGAGGTTAATTTGTTGTAATAGTTTTTGTGTGTGTTGGACCTTTTTCTACATACTCAGTTTATCATACCTCTATTTTGCTTTGTGATACCACGATGTATGTTTCTGACGGCAAATTAGCTTTGCTTGTCCGGTGAAGCTGAAACTGGGATCACTACTTTTGTCCCTAAAAGTCAACTGAACGACAGTGTTGCACCCACAAAAAAAAGAATTATCCTCAGGCTCCAACAATTATTGCCTGACAGACTTCTTAAACTCCTTTCTCTCTCTCTCTCTTCCTTCGGGAGATCTATCCACATGTTTTCTGTGAAAATTTGGGGTTTGAAATCTAGTGAACTTCAGAATTGAATTTTAAAGTCTGTATTTTCTCCTGTTTTAATAAACGGGTTTACAAAACTATATAAATATTTCCTTTGCAAATTTGCTTTAGGAATGTGAGTTATTTCTAAGTTTAATAAAAATAATGACCAAAAAAAAAAGAGAGGAGAAGATGTACTAAAAAGGAATTTGATGTTTTGCAATATATAGTGTGAAAAAGACAGAAAGAAATGTCTTGTTTTAGTAGGAACAACTTTCTTAGATACCTGCAAAACGTTTGAAAAGAATTTGGCTTTTCTTGAACTTGGAGATGAAACCGTCAATAGATTTGGAGCAATGACTACACATCTTGTGGTTGGTGGAATCCTTCCATTGCTGAACCCAATCTTAAAGAAACCGGTTAACTTTTTTCCCTCATGCAATACATGAAATGTTGTGTAGAGACTTGATTTATACGTTGCCTTTATTCATATTGATTTGCCGACATGCACACTTCATACTGCGAGTTGTTCTGAACATTTTTCAGTCCGTCTCACGTGCTTGCACTCGTAGTGAGTGTCAAGAGACCCACACTGCTCACGCATGCTATTGGAAGTGAATGAAGCCCTCAATCTTTTTTTCTTTCATTATCAGAGCCTAACATTGGGAATTGTGTATACTAGCAAGTCTGGATATTGGCAGTGAATTAAGACCTGCAATCTTTTCTTGTTTTTTTTCAATCATTATCAGAGCCTAACAATGGGAATTGCTGGAAGTGAGATATGATTATTCCACAAAGAGGGGAGAAGAAGCTTTTTATGCAGTTTATCGGGGGGCAAGTTACATGAAATGGTATAAGGATGGAATAGAAACGTCACACCTCTACAGTTTATAAATAATTTAAAAGGTGCTCAGTCTGCCTGTTGGCTCCATGTACCTGTTAGTAAAAGTGCCCCCTACCACTCAACGATTGGACACAGATAGCATGCTCAGTGCAGTGTGGAAATCTTCCTGCTCGGCTACTCAGTGCGAAAGATTGCATATGAAGGTTTGGTCCAGGCATAAAGTCAAGTCAAGACACTTTATTACCCAAATGAATTCAAAATTCATGGGATTTTGGTTTGGTAATGCGGTCAAACATTGTCACTCTACAACAACAAACATGCTTTGGCTGGACATTAAAACATGGAATGATCTAAGAGAAAAAGTTGTTTTAAGCAGTAAATCATGCACACGCGTCATTTCCCCCCCCATTTCCCACTAGGCCCTCTCTCCCTCCAAACGCACACACTCGTACACAATTCTACATGGGTAAATAAACTAAAGCATCAACGTCAAATAATGTGCATTAAAACATCAAGAAATTGTGCAAAACTCATGCTCTGTGAACAACTGAGGATTTTTTTTTGTGTTCATATTCTTATTGAGTGTGATGGGACAAAATAGTTTTTGTTTTTTTTTGAAACCCCACTTATTTGATAGATTTGCTTGAAATATTAATTTGAAGTTGCGTCTGGTTTGGGACAAATAAATATCATTTTGCCTGAAGTGTCATGACTCATGTATCTGGTGCCTGTCTCCAAAGATTTATATAAAGAAAACATATAAAATAGATAAACATGTATTGCCAAACAACTACTAAAAAAACCATTTGGACAACCTTTTTTGTAACATGTATTTATCGCTAGCGCTTCATATATAAAATTACTTTTTAAATAATATGACGCGAGTTTTTACATACTTTGTATTTAGCTTCTGCTGCAGTGTTAAAAAGCTCTTAATTCTGCCTGCCTGCAACACACACAAAAAAGATGGTGTTGTTCCTGTTTTATGTTGGTCATCACAAAACACTGTAAAGTTGTATTTTGAAGATCTGTCCTAATGCTGTACATATTTTTGGTAAAAAAAACCCGTAAGTTAATATATCTGTGTTTTATAATTTTATTTGCTGTTAACTTTGCCTGTAACTGTCGAAAATTTTCAAACCATTACTTTGTTACCATAGATACTGGTACCAACTGAAAAACTAGTGGATGGGTATGTTTATTTGTGTTTTTTTTTAAATTAATTTCTGAAGCTGTTTTGTGTTATAATCCACCAATGTTTTGTTTTCTTTTTTTTCCCCATTAATTTTACAACTGGTTTGTTTGGAAATGAAATATTGGAGATTTTGAAGCTGTGAAAGTGCATTGTGGGTACACAGGAAGAGAATGGAGAGGGAATGAGGAGGAGAAAATGAGAGAGAGAGAGAGAGAGAGAGAGAGAGAGAGAGAGAGAGAAGAGAGAGAGATTTTTTAGCTATGAAAAATTGCACATAGACATGAAAAATTGCACATAGTTTTCCAAGTTAAATGAGCACAATGTGAATATTCTGCTGATTGGTACATACCAGTTATCTCAACAGAAAAGCACAAACTTATCGTTTTATCTGTAAATTCTTGCCAAAAATGTCTGGAATTGCTTCCGACAGACTTCATGCAAACGCTGAAACAGATTGTTTTTAAGCCGCGCACGACCCCTTGGGGTCATGAGCAATCTTGCCACTGTAGATTGTTCAAACCTATAAAGGGAACAGTGAAAGCCACAGTTGAAAACCTGTCTTTCCTTTATAGGCAAGACGCTTCACTGCGGCAACAGTACCCCCGTTGGGGTGCCGGGGGTTTTCAGTATAAATAGTATCCCCACTTTATGGAAATTTAGTGCTTTAAATTCCCACTGTCGCTGTCTTCCTCATTTATTCTTTCCTATTCCTGCTCTGTCCTTCACTCTGCTATACTATCTTCTTCTTCGCTAGATCAATGACCTACCTTTTTTCTTGAAAACTCTTCCTGGACAAGACTCCTTGTTTGTGTATGAGGTCTGTTGGATCAGCTTGGGAGTGTTGGACGCTTTCTGCCGGGTGGTCACTAGGGCTTCCTATGAATGTACTATTTAGCACTATAGGCATTTTATATGTATGTGTTTGGTTGATGATTTATAATGATGTTTGTATTCTATTTTGTTTTTGTAACCGGGGTGTTCGCGTAGTTGAGGTCAACCCTCAGCCGTCCCCCGCGTGGGATGTCTTTATTGTAAAGTGACTGGCCGGTGGAGGGCATTCAATTTTCCCACTGGGGTTGTTTCAGCAGATCTTTTATGCGGATCGGGGGTTGTCCGGTCCTGATTTGGCTCGGAAGAGTCCGCTGGACCTAAAGCAACAATAAATCAATCAATCAATCAATCAAGCCGCGCACGCACATTGAACCAAACTCCCAGCCTCCTATACTTTCCCATTTTAGCTTGCAAAACATTCAAAATTGTGTTCTGTGTGTGTGTGTGTGATTTGCCAACATCAGTCTGGAACTTTACATACTTCTTACAAAATATAAGTTGTTACTATTTGAAATTGATGTGGATCACATTACTACTGTTTAGAATGTGCAGATTTAGTTGTCAGGGGGTAGAGATTGATTATATTGGCTGCTTTTTGTACTCGGTCCCATAGGCCACCTAGTTTTTTCACGCAACATCTGCTAAAACTCACTCTCTCACTCACACAAATATATCCTAGATGTTGTGATTCACAGCTTTAAAACAGCTGCAAAGGCCAAAAAAACAAGCAAACAACTACACATGTATAATGTGAACACCACATGAAAACCAGACCTATTCCACTCAATATAATTCTTCCTTGGAAGTGTTCCATATCAAAAGATGATTTTTGCCATGTGTTTCAACTGTGATGGGCATTGCATTTTTAAAAACAATTGTATACTGATTCTGTTTTGTGTGTGTGTGACCTGTGTATGCGTGCGTGTTTGTGAGTGAGTGAGACGTAGGAGTTGTTTGTAAAAACTGGGGGTATATGACATGGGTACTGCTTCGTCGAGAGATCACTTTAGAAATGGTGTAACTGTAACTGGGATCTAGTTTACATTGTCATGTGTTTGTATGTGTGTGTAGAATGATTATAGGATATATATCATTTGATAATTACCATTTAAGAATGTGTAGGATGAGGTAGTGTGAGTGTTTTTTGCATGAAATCTGTAGCCATTTTTTGTTAGTACATAATCTATAGTTTTGTCAAGCAGTGTAAACTGTTGAGAGAATTTGGCCAATATGGGGGATATTCAAATCTTGTTTGATTCCGCAATAAAGCGTGTATGGGCGTAATTCAATGGAAAAAAATTATAATAAAGTTTGAAAAAGATTTTGGGTGTGCAGATAGTGGAAGACTGGTTGCTAAGAATTTGAAACATAACCAGTATCAACTGTTTTTATTTTAAGTTTTCGAGTGGTCAGTTTGTTATTCCTTAGTTTCCTCTTTGTTAGGTCAGTTCAGTTAAAAGTGTGTGAACATGTGCCAAAACTTGTTGTCATTTTTTTTTAATGCATTTTATAGTGTTACACATGTACACATTTTATTGCCATGCCATTATTTTGAGTGGGAAGTTTTGTGTGTGTACTCTAAAGAAAGAAAGCTGGTATTGAAAAGAATATGTGTTTTTTTAATGGACGAAATAAGAGTCTTTGCTTTTGTAAAAAGCTTTCACAGAAGTTAGTACTTGTAACGTTTATAGTCGGAGCTAGTTTTGTTACGTTCCTTTAGAGCAGGCTTGTGTTGTGTGCATGTGACATAGTCGGAGCTAGTTTTGTTATGTTCCTTCCGAGCAGGCTTGTGTTGTGTGCATGTGATGTAGTCGGAGCTTAGTGTGTGTCATATTTGACAAAAGCGCAAATATTCTTCTTCTTTTTCTTTTCTTTTTTTTATATATATATCTGGGCCATTTTTTTCATTTAAACAAAATGGGCTCATCTGTGTGTGTGTGTGTGTGTGTGTGTGTGTGTGTGTGTGTGTGTGTGGTACGCATTGTGCTTGTTGGTTCCTGCATCAACATTTCACTCTAATTTCAAACCTACAAGCACCCCTTGCCCTCTCCCTCATTCCAATTCTCCCCATGCCTTCAATCCTAGCCCTCGATGCTCTACATTCAGAAAACTTTCTTTATAAAATAAAACAAAAGGGGATTTGTGTGTGCCTGCATAGCCGTGATACTTTAGATGCTTTTGGTTCACCTAATTAATTGTTCAATAAACATGTTGTTTTTTTATTAATTTTTTTTTAAAAAATAAAAATAAATTTAGAGCTTCATTCCATACCTATGACTGCGTGTGACTATGAATTTTTGTATGGGCGAGAGGGAGAGAAGCCAAGGGCAGGTTGTTCATTGTTATTTTATTTGTTGAACGGTGCTTTTAATTTTTTTTTTTTAAATAAAGGAATAAGATGCTGTTGTGGAATTGAAACTTTCGACTTGCAATATGCTTGTGTGTTGGGTGTTTTTGATTGGTAGTCTGTTTAGCTGACCAGGCTTTTTGCGCAAGTTGAAGACTTTTGTGGCGTGTTGTTATTTGTACATAAATTGTGGTCTGTGTGTGTCAAACTGAAAACATGTTTCAATGTTTTCTCAAAAAAAAAAAAATATTTGCTGGTACATTTGAAGGAAGGAAAGATCTTTAAAATTACATGTTTTTGGGTGTGAAAAACATAAACAATACATTGTGATTAGCAAAAGAAGGGTCAGAATTAAGACGTTGTGAAAGTTTTGTTGTTCTTGTGCATCACAATGTGTGGTAATTGTTCATGAAGCGATATATTTTTATAGGCAGTAGCTGGACATATTTACCATTTTTATTACAATGTTTGTGGGTTTTTTTTCTTATAAAAATTGTGCTCCTTCCTTTTTATTTTATTTCTAACATGGGTACCTGCCCATTCCTCCTGTCTACGCCCTCTCACTAGCTTTGTTTCATGAAATTATATGAAATTTCAAAGTTGAGTAAGGCAGATGGTACTTTGTTGATATTACATTCAGATTGAACCTCCCCCTTCCCCCGATCTCCCCCATCAAATTTTTTTTCCTGCACACGAAATGCACAAAAGCTGAATACTCCTAACACAAAATTGGTTTATTTTAATTTAGATGGGAGAGGAGAGGGCGGGGGAGGGGGGAGAATGGAAATAGGGTTGTAACTTCTTCACAATAAATCAAGATTCGAGCTGCTATACTCCCTCTTTGGTTGGTTTGTCTGATGGAATCCGATTGGCTTTTGAGACTTCCAACAGCCAATAGCATTGCGCAAGATGAAATTAAGTCACGTGACTCGCTCTTTGTAACAGAACTGCCAAACTCAGGGCTCCGTTCAACATGGTTGGTGTTTGAGAATTGTGCTAAAGTAGTGTAGGCCACCCTTATGTAACAACTTGAACAGAGTAGGTAAAAATAGTTTTATATTCAAAGTGGTTTTTGCCGATTTTGTGTGCTTCCATATATTGTTCTAAATGGTTTTTTTAAATTTTTTCACATTTGCCAAATTAGTATGGATGTTTACTTACTTGCCAAGGTAGTATGGAAGGGCAGAATTTACACAATTAAAATTGATATTTCCAACATTTTATAAGTTTAAAGAGAATTGCTACATTTAATATATCATATTTGTTTTATTTATTCAACAAAGTTTATTCAGCCGTCTAAAATCATTATATATTAAATTTTTTTTCTTTGGGAGTATAATTTATGTAGCTACATGTATGAAATAATTTTGTATCTTGGCGCTAACAAGTTGAAGTTTGAAAGATTTGAGGAAAAAGGGGTAAAGAACACTTGTGATCGTAACCCAAACAGTGTAAACGTTTTCTTTCATTTCTATACAGGTAATCAAAATGTTCCAATAATTTTGTTGCCCAGAAAAAGTTATCTTTTACCATGATTTTTTGTTTGTTTTGTTTTGTGTTACATGTACGTCGACCATTTAACTGCTACTAAACAAATGTGCAATGATTTTATGTTTTCATTTTTCATCTTCCGGCAGGTTCTGACTGGATTTGCCGCTCGTGTCTGAATATGGGAATAATAGCTGAACAATGTAATTGTATGATACTGTAACTACAAACTGCATTTTGTAGTGGCCTACATGGATAGTATATACTTTGCAATGCCACCACGTTTCATATTTTAAGAGGACAAACTATTTTCTCCTATAGAGAAAATGTATTTTATTATCGACGGGAGGAAATATTTCTCTTTGGATGAGGAAACTTTTTTATCTAAGAAAAAAAAATCTCCTAGAGAAATTATTTTATTTTTTTTTTTTTTAAAGAGGAAATATTTTCTTCTATAACTGAAGGAAGTAATTTTCTCCTTTAGATGATGGGAGAGTGTGTGTCTGCGTGCAGTAGTATTTGTATGCTCGTTTTCTGCATGGTGTACTTTGCAGCAAGTCTGCTTGAACAAAAGTGATTTTTGTAAAGTTGAATACCTGTACGAAAGCCATCTTTAAACTATACAAATGTACAAAGAGTGATTTGTATGACTACTGTGTAACACAAGGTGGTAATAATGTTTCTACGAGCCGTCTTCCCCGGCTAAGCGGCTCCTTTTTTCTTTTTTTAATGTACTGTACAGTCATTTTTTTGGTATGTAATATCACAATGAAACAAGTAATAAAACCTGTGTATAACAAACACTGCTGTATTAGGAGGAAGCCTGGATGTGAAAGTGCCAATGTCACAAGATAGCAAGTCAATCAAATGTATTTCCAGACACCCAGACACATATTTCAAAAAACACTCGCATAACAGCCTCATTCAAAATTAAAATTAATAATGGCTATGAAATGTGTAAATAAAATAACACGATCGACTGATTTTTGGCTGGTTCTGATTGCCAACAATGTAAAATAAATTTCAGGTAAAGTCTAAATATAGCTTCTGTCTGGAGTCGTATTAAATTGTATTTGGACTACAGTACTTTTAATGCAATAAAACAATGAAATTAGCCATTCAGGTATTTGTATTTCCAGACTATCTGAAAATGTTTGATACATAGTCGGGAATCGCAATCAATGTGAGCTCAAAGCAATTCATTTTGCTCTGAAACAGATTTATCAGTACAAAAGATCCTCATTTTTAATCGTATCTGCTGCAGCACTTCAGGCTCTTTCCAAGAGATAGATATTGCACCCTTTTCAGGCAGAGGTCCATGATCTCCACACACAATTTGTTTCTGAGGGTAAAAAGATAATTTCTATGGGGGTACCTAGACACATGGGCCTCCCCTGCAACATTGCAGTGGACAAAGCAGCTAAAGAAGCTCTTTCTCTTGATTTTCCTTCAGAGGTTTTTCAGTTTGTTCCCTTGTTTGTGTATGAGGTCTGTTGGATCAGCTTGGGAATGTTGGACGCTTTCTGCCGGGTGGTCACTAGGGCTTCCTATGAATGTACTATTTAGCACTATAGGCATTTTATATGTATGTTTTTTTGTTGATGATTTATAATGATGTTTGTATTCTATTTTGTTTTTGTAATCGGGGAGTTCGCGTAGTTGAGGTCAACCCTCAGCCGTCCCTCGCGTGGGATGTCTTTATTGTAAAGTGACTGGCCGGTGGAGGGCATTCAATTTTCCCACTGGGGTTGTTTCAACAGATCTTTTATGCGGATCGGGGGTTGTCCGGTCCTGATTTGGCTCGGAAGAGTCCGCTGGACCTAAAGCAATAATAAATCAATCAATCAATTCAGTTTGTTCCATACTCCGACCTGCGTTGTATAACTGGCCCTTATTGTAAATGGCTATGGCAGACCGAATGGTCTAATCAAATCAATAACAAATTCTTCCAAATTTGTCTGCTTCTTTGCCTTACTTTGCGTCCACCTGCAAAGAAGAAACTGTTTTGGCTCACCTTCATAATGGACATACTTATGTCACCCATAGTTTCCTTTTAAAAAGATGATCCGATTGATGAGAGAAATACAGTTTGGTTCAATAACCTTTTAATGAGATTTGTAAAGGTTGCATACAATGTTCAAAACCTGTTTACATTTACATGCTGTTGGTTTGTTTTATCGCACATAGGTCATGTCATCATACATGTGTGCTTGTTTGGATTTAATTAGTTAAGCCAGGTTTATTTACATATTTTACCATATTTTAATTTTAGTGGTTTAATCTGATATGGAATAATTGTGTGTGGTCCTGATTCGACTCTTGGCAGTCCGCTGGACCCTATAAAAACATTGACCATCTATCTATATCTATCTGAAATATAACAATACAACACAATTTGTAAAACCTTTGTTTGGAATTAAACTTTTTATTATTTTTAAAATTCAATTATCCACATAATTTGTAAATACACAAGCAGCTGTGAAATCACAGGTACAAATCAACCAACCCCCTCTCACAAGCATGCAACAATGACATGTTTACAAGTCAAAGCAAGTAGAACCGCTCTTAAACTTGGAACAAACTACAAGCACAACAATGTATAACTTTTATACAAAGCAAGATAATTCATTCAAAACATTTATCCTAATGGCGAAATATTTTGTAAAATCTGAAATTGGGGAGAGGGGGCAAGTACAAACTCGCATTTCTATGCATGCAAGTGAAAACCAAAGGATAGTTATCATTACATTACATTACATAATTATTGCTTTAGGTCCAGCGGACTCTTTCGAGCCAAATCAGGACCGGACAACCCCCGCTCCACATAAAAGATCTGTCGAAACAACCCTAGTGGTAAAACTGAACGCTCTCCACCAGCCAGTCACTTTACAATAAAGACCTCCCACGCAGGGGACGCTGAGACTGTACCCTAATTTATCGAACCCCCGTTTACAAAAACAAAATAGAATACAAACATCATTATAAATTATCAACAAAACACATACATATAAAAAAGAAGACACTGCTAAATAATAACATCATAGGAAGCCCTAGTGACCACCTGGCAGAAAGCATCCAATATTCCCAAGCTGATCCAACAGACCTCATAGACAAATAAGGAGTCTTGTCCAGAAAGAGTTTTCAAGAAAAAAGGTAGGTGACTGGTCTAGTGAAGAAGAAGATAGTATAGCAGATTGATAGAACAGAGCAGGAATGAGAAAGACAGCGACAGTGGGAATTTAAAGCAATAAATTTCCAGAAAGTGGGGATACTATTTTATACTGAACCCCCCGGCACCCCAATGGGGGCGGATAGTTATCACTGGGGATGAAAACCAGATGGAATGAAGACTGAGGGTTTACAATATTTCGGACAACTGGTCTCTGACTCTATGTAACAAACAAAAAAACGTCTTCAAGTTTTTCATGCTTCTCTTTCATTCTATTTTGCCTCACATACATGTACTTGCACAGTTGCTGAAATGAGAAGATTCGCCCACAAACGCACAACAAAAATGTGCAACCAAAAATACCAGCTTCAGCCAAATTTTTAGTGCTTCTCTTTTCACCTCACCTTGCACAGTCGCTGAAACTGTAAGATCTACACGCACGCATGCACATACACACACACACACACACATTCATGCGCACAGTTACTGAACCCAAAACATTGACAAGTTGAGCAGCTAACAATAAAACATAAACCTAATCTTCAGTAGTGATTGTTAACCAAGAAACACTGTGGCAAATTTTATTTCACAGCCTATTTTTTCATCATCCTTTAAACTAGGGACTGAAGATCACACAATTTTAGCGTTAACAGACCCCTCTTGAAATTCACAGTGAGTGTTGCCACACTAGGAAAAAGATTAAGCCAGAAAAAAACCTCTTTCCAAAGGTACAGTTTCAATCCGCAACGAAAAATTCATTTTGTTTTTGTGTGCCTATTAATAGCAGCAAGGTGGAGTCTAAAATTAGAACCACTGCGAAAGAATGCATGCATAGTAAATTAGCAGGCATAATTGTTTGTTTACGTAACATGGAAGATACACTTAAGATTCCAAGCTTAGTGATTGTTTCGAATAATAATAATAACCGATCATATTATCTTTTAACGTGAGAACAATGCAAACTTCCAAACCCACTGTCAAACAAAAAAATTTTTTTTGTTGATACTATGGCCCCTTTAATGTGCAGTCTTTCATCCAACCTTAACTTTACATGAGAAATGGACGTTTGTGAACAATAAATACAATAATAATCTTGAACACAACCTATATATGTTAAAATATATATATGTACACATATTGTGAGCAACAACGTTGATGTCACAGAATTGCATTCATTTGTAATCAACATGAAAAAAATAATTTTTTTTTTTTAAAATTCGGCAACCTGTAACAAGAACAAAAATTTTTTTCTGTAGATACATGCTGTGAATATGGAAGATTCTGGATATTTTAGGGAAAACAAACAAGTCATTCCAAATAGTGAAAAGTACAGTAGTTCCAAAACCCCATCGATATTACAGACTCCAAATAACGCAAATCAGTCCCTTTTTTCACGGAAAGCATGGCAGTCACTGTGTGGCATTATCCAGTGTACATAAGCAAGGGGGAAGAGGGACCTACCTACCAAACTCTGCATAATCCTCACACACACACACACAGAAAGAATTAAAAGTATTGATTCAATCAGCCAACAATGCTACCCATGAACTATTTACAGGGTTCGTACGCATCCCTAAAAACCCCTAAAAGCCCCTGATTTTTGGATCCTCATTTTAGGGCCCCTAAAAGCCCCTAATTTTCCTATGAAAAGACCCAGAGGCCCTAAAAGCCCCTAAAAATGGAACTTACAGCTGTTGAAGATATGAAAGCGAAGGTTTGAAGCTGAAGCTAAAATAAAGAAGGTGGAAAAATATAATTTTTGGGGGTGGAAATCGAACATGGAGTACGACGCAAAATTGTCGTCTGCTCTGTTCAAGGGAGAGTACCCCCTAGCATCGTTTTGGTTACATCCCTTGACAGTACCCGGATGTGTTTGTTGTTGTGAGTTACGTTCGTCTCCGCCTTCTTCAGTCTTCTGCACTCTGTTCTGGCCTCTGACAAGCAATATGCTGAACTGTGGGGACTGATCAAGCAGTTACTATTACTCTCCCATGGCCAAGCTTCGGTCGAACGTGGATTTTCGGTCAACAAGGAGGTGACTGCTCAAAACATTGGAGCCAATGCCATAATTGCCCGCAGACAGATCAGTGAGCGTGTGTTGAGGTGTGGAGGTGTTTCTAAAGTCCCCATCACAAAGGAGCTCATCTTGTCGGCCTCATCTGCTAGGAGCAGATATCACCAGCACCTGGAGAATGAGAGAAAGAAGGAAGCTGCTGATCAGAGTGGGCAGAAGAGGAAGCGGACACTTGACATAGTCTCATTTACGAGCCAGACGGGCAAGATATGAAGAGGACATTATTAACCTCATAACAAAGGCAGACAAACTATGTGAGGAGGCAGAGGAGAAAGGCACACTATCCTTGCTGTGCCAGGCTAATGCCTTAAGGTCAAAGTCACGGGAGAAGCAAAACGCTATCAAAATATTACAACAGAACATCGACTCCGAGTTGGACAGTATCAAAGGAATTCAATTAGTTCTATAGAGCTCAGTGCAATTTGTGTGCCTTTTATTAAATATTTTCTCAACAAATTTAGTTCATCTTTTATTGAATGATTTTAGTTTGTTTTGCCAAGAAAAAAAAACGTGGAAACAATTGACTTGGTGAGTTGGTTAGTGCCTTTTAGGATTTAATTTCTTCTTTTATTGCGCGAAAGGTGGCCCTTTTTTTAAATTTTGGCCCTAAAAAGGCCCTAAAAAGGCCCTAAATTCTGTCCCTGGGAAGGTGTAAGAACCCTGTATTTAGGATAAACTTTAAAAGTGCTGGTCTAGTTTACGAAGAACAAGAAAGAAAGAGGATAGAAACAGACCAATGAAGACAGATACAGACTGAGCAACCCACCAACCTAGGTTCCAACAGCTAACCTCCAGATGCAGTGCAAGTGGGAAGACAACAAAAAAATTAAATAAACCCAACCACCTTCCAACAACTACCCCCAGCCCTTCTCTCCTCCCTCAAAAAACAACTAAACACAACCATAAAAAAAACAACACCCCAGCCTAGTTGTAAGTTAAAACGTCCCCTACATTCTGTTTGCTTAGATGAAAAGTCCCTTGCAGTATCATTCTGAGGTGAAAGTGCACGGCAATCTACTTTCTAAGCAGATATACTCTGGACAGGAAAGGGAGGTAATAGGAACCAAGGTACAGAATCCCGTCTCTTTCGTCAGCCTCGCTGATAGCAGGGACTTGCTTGCCAGTTGGGTCATGCAGCGATCGTACGATGTTTCCTTCTTTGTCCAGCTCAATCAGAAGCCCGTACCGTGGTATCATCGACATCAACGCCTCTTGAGATAAAAGCTGTTCACAGAAGAAAAAAATTCTTTTTAAAAAAAAAAAATTAAAATTTATTCACCTATTCCGCTTGTTTGTTTCCCTCTAAATTATTGAATGTGTACTGGTATAGCTTGAAGAACTGCTAAAGCTGTTAGTGGAAAATTCCAGATCTAAATCAAGCTGTCCAAAGACACTAAACTGTCCAAAAGTTGTCACCCTCCTAACATTTCCACACCATTTATTTTGCAGATTTTGACCCATTCATTTTACACAAAGAATTTACACAGATTAGCTTATTAAAAAATGTGTAGTTGAGAGAGCACTTGTGATGACCCAATGTGAATGCTATGAAACAAGCTTAAAAGGGGTCTCACTAACCTCATGTGTTTGGGTACGTAAAAAGTACTACTACTACTACTACTACTGGATGCAATATATGCATTCTTCCCCAAATCACCAAGCCGGCCCAATGTGCCGCAGCGATCTGTACCAAACATATATGCTCACATGTCTCACAAATTTTAAAAAAATTACTTTGCAACACTGCCCCCCCCCTACTCCTTCAGATGAGAGTATTAACTAAGGTCTAGTCAGTGCACACACACATTTCATCGCATGGACTTTAAAGATCCTGCCTCAGTCTCAAGTCCTTGATGGGCGAGTGCAGGCTAAACAAATACACCACGCACTAGGTCCCTTCTCCCCATTCCCAGTCGCCCAAGACTGTGCTCCGTCGTCTGGGCGCGTCAGACTATGCGCTGAAAGGTTGCAGGTGGGCACCTCGGCGGCTTGAGTTAGGGCCTGTATCACTCAACACCCTGAGCAACTCTTGAGCTGGAAAAGCGCTATATAAGATTGATGAAATAAAATAAATAATTTAATTAATTAATTAATTAAAATAAATAACACACTCTCGCCTACACAAACACACACATGGCCACCATTCAAACATGTGGAGTAAAGGCAGAGAGAAACCCCTATATTAACTCTTAGCGTCCTATAGCGCGGTAATGCGCGCCTCGCCCGTAATCCTGAAGCGCGGTAATCCGCGCCTCGTTTAGTGCACCTTTTAGTCATGAAATCACAGGAAATAGGAACTCTCCTGTGCGTGAGAGAAGGTTTAGTCAACTTCCGGAAAGGTTCCCGTGTGTTTTCCGCTATCGTTTTCGCAAGTTTGACGTGGTTTTGTGTACTTTTTTAACGATTTTGTTTGAGGTTTGAGTTTGCGAAATTTTCGGCCATGATGGCAGGGGATAGCTCCGACAATAATAGTGAGTTTTGTAACCTTATTGATGAGCTTATTGCTGAAAGAGCACAAGGACTTGGTGTAGACAACCAGAGTAAGTTTTCTTGTCTGTGTTGACTGACTGTGCACACATTCACATGCAATCCACACTGTCTTGTTGTTGTTTTATTAAAATAGTCCATAAAATACCTGTAATTATGAATTAATTACAAGATTCCAACAGGTAAAAATAGTACTAAAGTCAAAATGGTTCTTTGGGTACATAAAATAACCATTTTGTAAACATATCCTAAAATATGAAGTTAATGTGACAATAAATAAATTTTTTGCAATTTTTTCAAATTCACAACCCAATTTATTGCAATAAGCTTGAAATCCTTACAGGATATAGGCTCAAATGTACAGAAAACCTTATAGGACGCTAAGAGTTAAAAACATACACCAAAACCAGGCCTCACCTTCGTGATGGTGGATCTTAGCCACGGTCTACTGGCAGCAAAGTCTAGCATGGAAAACTTGCCACCCCGGCGAACGCTGGCAAAACCAACCCAGTACGTGCCTCTGCCAGACCGCCGGATGTTGTCAGGCCAACCTGGCAGATTGTCGGCGAAAACGTCCACCTCTCCCTTCTTCTCGCCAGTAAGGTGATACCTGGAAGTGAGAGAGAGAGAGGTCACCTTCGTAAATCCTTGTGGACACAGACATAACACGAAGTGTGGAAAAGAAAGTTTCACCGCCTTTTAGAACTGTTCACAGGAAACAACTTCTTCATGCAAGCATCATGCTGGAAGATTTTCTCCAATTCCATCTTATCGTATCCCTATCCTATCCCGTAACCCGGAGGTCGTAGGGGCACCACAGATGATCGTTTAACCAGCATACTCCATCTTTCTCTGTCCTCAGCAGCCCTGATGGCTTCGCTCAGTGTCAAACCAGTCCATTCTCGAATGTTGTCCTCCCACCTCTTTTTCGGTCTCCCTCTTCTTCTACCTCCTTGCACTGTGCCTTGCAGAATGGTCTTTGCAAGGCCTGATGATCTTATACCATCTTATACCGTAATATTAATTACCCATCTCTCCAAAGCAATATGATCAAGTCATCAGCTTGGTGAGTGAGCTGTAATTTTAAAGTAAAATGCACAAGTTCGATTATTTTGCTTGGGGAGGGGAGGGGGGAGGGGGGGGGGAAGGATAGGAGGGAAGGATGGGGGGGGGGGGGGAGGGGTATGTCTGGAATTTGGAGTTTATGTTTGTATATTATTTTGTTGGTAGCTTGTGAACCAACCAGTGCTTCCAGCACCAGCGCACCCACATCATGCTCTCCCCCTTCTCTTCTCCTCTTTCTTACCTCAAAATCCTGGCTTTGGTCGTCTCTGCCACAAGAATGCTTGTCTTGTCGTAGGAAACGGATAATCCATTGGCAAACATCAATCCATCGGCAAGCGTTGAAACAGTCAAAGTCTTGGGGTTGAATGCCATTAACCTAACACAAACAAAAAAAAACAACAGCAAGGCAAACATTATGCCAGGAAAGCGCTACATAAATGAACATTAATTTAAACTACTACTACTATCACTACATGCTCTTTGTACATTATTCCTAAATCAGACTCAAAGCACAACAATCTGTAACCAACATCTTCAGAGATGCCAACCTGCAGAAAAATCTGTCGGTGAGAAATTTATAAATTGTCAGTAGATTTAAAATTGTTTCAGTGGACAAGAGGGAGCAAAGGTCCAGGATTGAGATTTCTTATTAAAAATCATATCGGAAAAATCAAAGATGACTGAGCTCCGCAAAAGAATTCTAGAATAATCTGTGGTAAAACTTGAACCCGACAGAAGTCAGAAGGATAAGCGATGTCAGTTCGCAAAATTTTTAACGTCAACCTGCTACGAATCAGAATCATGTACAGCACAATGTTAGAGTTAATTAAAATAAATCGCTTTGAGGTTGTGTATCGGCATAACATTTTTTTTAAAAAGGTAAATCTCATTGATTTTTTTGCATTGTTTTGTCTGCTGCTGCTGCTGCTGCTGCTTCAGCGCTGCTAACAAGGTTGTGAACTACGATATGCAATAAGTTAAACTAATCAAATAGATTTATTACCTTATAAGTTCGTTATATAATATGCTGCATTATTTTATACTGTGACAGTGCCTAAGTGTAATCAGTCTGAAATGTATAACAGTCCTTTTGCCATAATCATCAGCTGGAAATATATATTCTTGTAAAAATTATTCTTGCCGTAAGAACAATGACTTCAGCGTAAATCCGTTACAAAAAACTATTTGCCACCGGAAAAATAATACGGCGAAACTGTGAGGGTTGGCATCTCTGCATCTTTGCACTTTATTCCTAAATCAGACTCAAAGCACAGCAATCTGTAATCAACATATAGGTTCACATGCTTCACACATTCCTACATACACGAAAAACCACTTTCATCACTCAAGCATGTTATGTAAAGTCAAGTCGGTATTAAAAAATAAAAAGGAAATCAAATTTTTTATATCTGAATTTTTGTTTTAAAATAGATTGACTGCATCCAATAACATTATTATTATTGAACATTATATACATAATTATGAATTTACACATTTATAAACAATCTGTGCATCAGAATGTTTATTAACATTGATAGGCCATAGACTCCTTCAAAAGAAGTGAACAGAAAAAAAAGTGAACAGGAACAAAGATAGATAGATATTCAGTGCTTATAGGGTCCAGCGGACTGCCAAGAGCCACACAAAATTAAGTAAAATCATACTAAACTGTTCACATTTAAATATGATAAAAGATGTAAATACAATCAGTCTAACTAATAAAATCCAACAAAACAAGCCAACATCATGTAAAAACTGAAACAGGTGTTGACTATTGCATACTTTAAAAATCTCATTAAAAGATATTGAACCAAAATATCTTTCTCTTCAACCAGATCAGCACATTCAGACATAAAATGGCGAATGGAAAAGGATTTGTCACATGCAAAGCACCATGGTTGTTCTTCTCCTTTTAAAAGGAAACTAAGGGTGACATAAGTATGTGCAATATGAAGGCGAGTCAAAACAGTTTCTTCTTTGCGGGTGGATGCAAAGTTAGGCAAAGAAGCCGACAAATCTGGAAGAATATGAAATCATTTGTTATTGATTTGATTAGACAATTCAGTCTGCCATAGCCTTTACAACAAGATCCAAGTATGGAACAAACTGGAAAATCTCTTAATGGAAATCTAGATGCAGAGCTTCTTTAGCCTCTTTGTCCACTGCAATATTGCCGCGGATGCCCATGTGACTAGGTATCCACATAAAAAACTATCTTTTTACCCTCAGAAACAAGTTGTGTTTGAAGGTCATGGATCTCTGCCAGAAAAGGGTGCGATATCAAAACCTCTATGACTCAATGCTCCTTATGGAACTCAATATTTAATAGGAAAATGAGTACCCCCCAAAAAAAACGAAATGAAATGATGGCATTAAATTTAAAATGCAAATACCGGCTTTGATCTTTCAATGCTCTTGACCTTAAGATGACGTTGACCTCTGGCTCCAAAAACACTCATGTAAAATCAATAAAGTACAGCAAAAGTTGTATTATGATCCTCACAACAGTGACCTTGAAATGACCTTGACCTTCAGTGTCTTTGACCTTACTATGGGTTAAATATATATCCATTCCACTGTACAATGACATTTTTTTTTAGTATGTTTTTGCAAGGCCTAAAATTACCTTGACCTTCAAGATCAATGCAAAAACTGAACATGTATTGCCAAGACTCAGTTTTCTAATCTTGTGATAATAGGGTTCCTAAACCTGTTGTAGAGGGTGGAAGATGAGAGAGAGAAAATAAATTAAATTTATTCCTAAGTAAGCAAATAATGTAATTTCAACATGTGCATTGTTTTGTTAGTTTTGCTTCGTCACCCTAAACTGGTAAAGACTGCCGCTATATGAGTAAGACGGCAGCAGTGTATTTTCACAGGCATGCAAGTTTTTGCAGTGAGTGATATGCACACTAAATTTGAGATTGCGAGCAAATAAAACTGCTGTATGTAGTTAAATCAAGGAGTCCCACAGATAAATTTTGAAAAAAGAAGTACTCTCTCCTGTCCTGTCCTACCCTGTAACTCGAAAGTCCTTGGGGCACCACAGATGATCGTTTAACCAGCGTACTCCATCTTTCTTTGTCCTCATCAACCCTCATGGCTTCGTTCAGTGTCAAGCCAGCCCATTCTCAAATGTTGTCCCTCATGGCTTCGCTCAGTGTCAAGCCAGTCCATTCTCAAATGTTGTCCTCCAACCTCTTCTTCTGCCTCCTTTGATTGACTGATTTGATTAGACCATTCGGTCTGCCACAGCCATTTACAATAAGGGCAAGTTGTTATACAACACATGTCAGAGTATGGAACAAACTAAAAAAAACTCTGAAGGAAAATCAAGATGAAGAGCTTCTTTAGCTGCTTTGTCCACTGCAATGTTGCTGCGGATGCCCATGTATCTAGGTACCCACATAGAAATTATCTTTTTACCCTCAGGACAGTATTTGCAAGACCTGATGCTCTGGTGACGTGGTCATACCATCGGAATTTCAGTTTCTTCACCACTGCGGTGAGCATGTCATCATGTTGGCCAATGGCTTGTGTGATGGTCTGTTGGACTTCGTCATTGGTGATGTGCTGGTATAGAAAATGCCCAGAAGTCTTCTGTAGCACCTCATCTCCATGCTTTGTATTCTTCATTGTACATGTAGGTCTGCGGTGAGGGGCAAAGGGGGATTGTGCCTGCAGTAGTTTTGTACTATTTGCCGCAAGAATATTTGTTTGAGATGTACAACTCAGATACAAAAACCAAAGCATAAACTACCATGAAACTTACAATGCTGGCTGTATCACATCAACTTTCTCTCATGCATACGCCCACCACTGCAACACATACACGACCCTCGTCACCGTTCGCCCACACTTCTCTCTCCATCCATGCGCACAGGTTTTAAGTTTTAATGTTGTATTGCAGCTAACATACCTTCCGGTGTCATCTCCCTCCATTATGCAGTAACGGTTGTGCCTTCTGTCCCACTTGGTGCTGCTCTCTGTGAAGTAGATAGTGCTGCCATCTGGCGCTTCCTCAAGGTCATTGAAGAATGTGGGCAGTTTGCCGTTCAGAGGTCGCTTTGATGACAACATTGGGTGGACGTCACCTGCAAGGAGGACAAAACAAATATCATCATCATCAATCATCGTCATCATCCTCCATCATCATCATAATCCATCCATCCATCAATCAATCCTCAATCCATCATCATCATCATCAATCAATCATGAATTAATCATGAATCAATCATCATCATCATCATCATCACTGGCAGCAGCTGCAGCAGCAAAAATTGTCATTATCATCAAACACAGATCTGAAGTAAGCATCAACCCTTCATTGTCGTTCTCCTCCTCCTCATCATCATCATCAAAGCAACTTTTTCGTGACTAGCATCATCATCATTATCACAGGAGTGAGATTTAGCGGTCGCCCGAGGCGACTTAAAACCGGCTCGGGCGACCTCACTTTATAATTGAGCCAGCCCGCCTGGCGACCTAAAAAAAAAGATATCATACTACTCGCAGACTTCTAGAAGCTCGGTCCGAAGCGAGAGCGTTTTTAGGTCACTGTTCGTCTGCTACGAGTATGAAGCATACGCGAGCGTTATTTCCCTTTGCATACTTTCCTTTCGCGCTGAGCGCCTCCTCTGCTTTGTTTGTGAAAAAGACACTCGCTACAAATTACGTGTATTGTTAAGGTGACGGTTTGTTGATCCGAAAATGTGGAACTTTATTTCTGGGGTCAACGAACCCCCGCCAAAGAAGGCGAAATCTAGTTCTGAGAAGAAAGAGCGTGAAAAAGAGTATGAATCGAAGAGAAAAAAAAATTTCAGACTGCATGGCTGAAACGTTCAGATGGTGAAGATCGATCTTGGCTCATTTTCGATAAAGAAGTTGGTCTAATGCACTGTACACATTGCCGTAAATACGCGATTGTCGGGCTGCCTAAAAACCATGCAAGCTACCTCACTTTACTTACTAGCTAACCCAGCGGGCTAGTTAGTCTCCTGGGTTAAATCTCACCCCTGTTATCATCATCATCATACAGATTTATTTTTTTTTTTTTATGTAATCGTTCTTATATAGCGCTTTTCCAGCTCATGAGCTGCTCAAGGGGGCTCATTACAGGATCTCACTCAAGCCGCCCGTGGTGCCCACTTCTTACATAACCACCAACATCTTCATTGTCACCAACATCATTGTTATTATCATCATACACAGATCTTACACCACCTTCATTGCCACCATCATCATCCTCACACATCTTGTACAATCATCAACTCCTTCATCTTCATCATAATCATCAACCTTAATCTTCACCGTCATCAAATTATTGCGTTGTCTTTATTTTTCTCTCCTCACTGCCCTGAGCATGCTACTGTACTCTGTAGCCTGGGGTGACTGGCGCTATACAAATGTACATTATCATCATATTACCACCACCACCACCACCACCACCACTATACACATTCCCGTTTTCTCTCACGCAGTCACGTTCATAGGCACTCCTATACTCTTCACAATGTATCTCCACTCCCTCGCACATGCATTCTCTCCTACAAACACACTCTGATGTGTTATCTCACTCTATGCATTTTCCCTCACCAGCACACTCATACACACTCTCTCACAGGCATGCACATTCACACACCACACATACACAAATACTGTACCTGTAGCAACATTGACTCTGAAGATGCCCAGGTAAGCATCAGCCACTAGCAAGTACCCCTCCTTATCCATACGCATGCCCAGCGGCCGACCACACTCTGGCTCCAGGTCAAAGGTTCCTGAAAATTATTATAAGTTACTGTAGCTATACCTCAATTGCAGACAGCTTTCTTAAACTCTTTGTTTCAATCTACCATACTCTATGGAAACTGTCCATATGACCGATATTTTTTTATCTTGTCAACCATCAGACATTTTTCTGCCTGTGTCTTGGTGGCAAATAATGTTCAATTGATAATCATGCGTCTAATCATAGGCCTGAGTGAATAATGGATGGGTGTTGGCGATGACGTTCCTTCATTTATGGGATGAAATCGGTCTAAAACTGTAAAGTACATGTTTTGAATTACAGATGGAACATTAATATAAAAAATTAATAGCTAAAGCATATTGCAATCTACCTAAAGGTAAATTGCTCTGAAAAAAAGAAGAAAGTTGCCTTTGGCTTGCTGTCTGTACATGCTCAAAAGGTTTGAGGAGATGCTTATTAATTTAACATTGATTTGAAAATATATTATTATGAAGAAACCCACTTGAAAAAGGTCAACGTACCACAGTTTTCATCCTTTTTGCCTAACCTGGCCAGTGTTCGTACTTCTCCTTTGTAGATACTGACGATGCGTCCATCCGCTGTTCCTGTGTAGATGTACTCTGCAAATACACCCCCAAAATATAATATTTATATAAGATAAGATAAGATAAGATAAGACAACTTTATTATCTTTTACAATTACATTGTGGTGTACAATAACAATCAACAAGGAATAAACATCACAATAATAATATCAACAACAATTATAATGACAATGAGGATAAAACTTCACACATTATTACACTTATGCATGTTAACATTAAACGACAGCAAATGTTACATGAAATTATTTTGGACAAATACAAACACACACACATGTCATTTATTAAGTAATTAGTATATAATAATAGCTATCAGCCAGCACATCACCACCATCATCATCACCACTATTATTAATCACATTATCATCACCGCATTCATCCATTACATCATCATCTTCATCGCAAAAGCCACTGTCATTAATACCTCCATCCCTGACAATGGATTCCGCTCCTCGCAGCTGGTTTTCATAAACTCGCTCTGCCTGAGTTAGTTTTTCATTTGGCGCTAGAGGTCCTTCCCATTCCGGAGGGGATGGGAGACTGGAAAACACATTGAAAGATACCTGACAAACACCACACTTTCTTCCAGAACTGCTTGGTGAGGTTAGTGCCAGTCACCTCTTTTGCCTCCCTATCCTTTTCAAAACTTAATAACATCAGGTATAGACAGAGCTGTTGACAACAAGATTCAGTTATTGTTCCGATATAATTATATATTATATATTATTATATATATTACAGGGCACTTTCCAGAGAGATGTTCAAATATCATCACGTGTGCAAGGGTGCAAAAACATTCGCCCAGTTACCAAATGTGAATAAATATTTGCGTGAATAACCTAAAACTTGTAACTCCTTGGGTGAATTTTTTTTCTTACTGACTTATCCCTACCATTTTGTATGATAGTTTTCTACAGTTTTGCAAAGTTCTAATGAATGATGCACTGTCTCTTATTATCATGAGCAGACAAACTCAATATGTATTAAACTAGCAAGCTTTGAACATTCTGGTTAATATTGGGTACTAGCTGGGTGGCTAATCTGATGGGCATTGGAAAGTGTGGCTTTCAGCACACCTGCCTATATCTCCAAGAAAGTGTTTAGATCCACTTAAAACATTAGCATAAGGCTGCTGTATGCACACCCTTGTCATCTCCATCCTCCTATATATATGCTTGTGAAATATGGACCCTCACAGCAGACCTACAACAAAAAATACAAAGCATGGAGATGAGGTGCTACAGAAGACTTTTGGGCATTTCCTATACCCAGCACATCACCAAGGACGAAGTCCGACAGACTATCACACAAGCCATTGGACACCATGATATGCTCACAGTGGTGAAGAAATGGAAACTCTCGATGGTATGGCCACGTCACCTGAGCATCAGGCCATGCAAAGACCATCCTGCAAGGCATGGTGCAAGGAGGCAGAAGAAGAGGGTGACAGAAAAAGAGGTGTGAGGACAACATTCGAGAATGGACTGGCTTGACACTGAGTGAAGCCATGAGGGTTGCTGAGAGAAAGATGGGAGTACGCTGGTTAAACGATCATCTGTGGTGCCACAAAGACTTTCGAGTTATGGGATAGGATAGGATAGGATAGGACAGGAAAATATTAGCATTTAATCTTACCTGTAGGCAACAGGTTCAATGGGTGAGGGCAGGTAGGCAATAATACCTGCCGTCACTGTCCCAGCAACAGCAAACGCAAAGAAAAAAAATTTCCATCTGTTGAAAGCAAAATAAATAACATTTTATTTGTTTTAAATAGGCTATGAATATGATCTTTCAACAAATAAATAAATTAATTTCCGGACCACTACTTATAAGATCTTCTGACAGATACTTGATAGGCAACATTATGCATCGCCAGATTTCTCCACTACAACTATCATCGCTTTAAGTTTTTAGTCTTCAATAACTGAACAACTGTCAACCGACAATACAGTACTACAGTTATTACTTATTCAGTAGACTTTGACCGATGACAATATTGTAAATTTTATAACGCAGAACTCGACAGAAGGCGATAACCTACTCGCGACAAACCAGGCTAAAAACAGAACATGATTGCAATGCACGATATGCTCTAATATGCTCACCCTTTTGAAGATTTTGCAACCAATGCAGCATCACTTTCCTGCTCTTTTAAATCATTAGGACTTGCTTTAGGGCCGGGGCCCTCACCTCGTCTTCTGCGTACATCCGCGTTCATCTTTAATCAAGGGAAGTCACTGTTCGGTGGAACCCTTTCTTCTTTCTGTGGTGTCAAATAATATTCAGCCCCGAGTTGTCTAGAAAAAAAAAGCGCCACAAAACGCTTCGATTGCTTCGCACGGACTATTTTGCTTCTGGGTAAATTAACGCAGCACATTTTGATGTTGTTTTTTTTTTTTTTTTTTTTTCTGCTCAACAGCCAATCAAAGTGAAGTTGGCTGAAAGTGAAAGTTACTGTCAATCGCACTGACTAACAATACTATCAAATATAAAAACCGATTCATACCGATTGCACATATAAACATAATTATTCCAATAACAAGTAGAACAAATCTTACTAGACTGTACATGACAAAAAGTCCTCCCTTGCTATTTCACCATTGAACACATCCTATCCTATATCCTATGCCGTAACTCGAAGGTCGTTGGGGTACTACAGATGATCATTTAACCAGCGTACGTACTCCATGTTTCTCCGTCTTCAGCAACCCTCATGGCTTCACTCATTCAGTGTCAAGCCAGTCCATTCTCAAATGTTGTCCTCCCACCTCTTTTTCTGTCTTCTGCTTCTTCTGCCTCCTTGCGCCATGCCTTGCAGGATGGTCTTTGCATGGCCTGATGCTCTGGTGGCGTGGCCATACCAATCGGAGTTTCGATTTCTTCACCACTGTGAGCATGTCATCGTGTTGTCCAATGGCTTATGTGATAGTCTGTCGGATTCCTTGTTCGTGATGTGCTGAGTATAGGAAATGCCCAGAAGTCTTCTGTAGCACCTCATCTCCATGCTTCTTCGTTGTAGATCTGCTGTGAGGGTCTATATTTCGCAAGCATATAGGAAGATGGAGATGACAAGGGAGCGCAGCAGTCTTACCTTGGAATGTAGGCTGATATATGGTCCTGTTTCCAAATGGGCTTCAACCTTGTCAGGGCCGCAGTTGTTTGTGCAATCTTGGAGAGAACTTCCTGTCGGGACCCATTGTCTGATACAATGGCTTCTAAATATGCACTGGGTTGAGGGATTGGCCTTGGACTTTGATGTCAGTGTTGATGCCATTGGTGTTGTTGGTCATCATTTTGGTCTTCTCTGCACTTATTTCCATTCCAGAGGCTCTGGAGGTGGTGTCAAGCCTCTGTATCAGCAGTTTGTCACAGGGCAGCCTGTGATGAAACCAGGTAGAAAGTGTGGGTGGAGAGTTAATGAGTTGGGGTAGTAACTGCGCGATGTCGTATGTATGGTTATGCGTGGAAAGCGTGATTTTTGAACAGCATAGTTTGGCCAGCCAGTTTTGGGAATGTGTTCACTGTTAGTCAGAACACGTTTTGCAGAGTGATAGACAAGACGTACGGTCTTAGTTCTCTGGGTATTTTGTTCTGGAAGTAAGGTTGGAACAGTTATTAACGTAAATAATAATTGGTTCTAGGGAAAGCCTAGTTGGAAATGTTACTGTGGTAGTAGCAAGCTCGAGGAAAAGTGTGAGCAAATAACTAAGTTTGTGAGTTTGTGGTAGGTTAGTGTCGAGGTTATTGTCCACTAACGGAAACTACTACGCACTGGATACCTTACTTGGAGTACTTTGTAGGCAAGCAGTCGGAAGTTCGCTAGCTACAGGTACTTTACAATCGAGCCGTTGGGTAAGTGTGATGGTGATCTTCCTTTACTGTGCTAATGACCGATGGCCGGCTGTTTGGGGTGTTGATCGATAGCTGTGCGTGAGGCTGGGGGAAGGATGGTTGCACTGAGGAGAGGAAGGGTGCGACTGAAGGAGGGAGAATGAGGGAGGAGAATGGGGGTGAAGTGTGACGAAGTTAGGATGGAAGTGGTTGCTGTTGTTGAGGTTGCGGTTGCTCAAGATGGATAATGTGTTAATGATTTCATGTATTCATTTGCAGCATTGTTCATTTCATGCATTCATAATGTCATTTAGTTTTTGAATTATGTGTTTGATTACAAGTGACAGTAATAGTAGTCAAGGGAAGTGAAATGGACAGCAGTGGCGCTTCCTCAAGATACAGGAATTAGTGTAGTAGGGGGGGAGAGTGTGAGGAGGGAGGGGGACAGAATCGGGTGGACTTGACATTAACAATACGGCAAGCATGTTGCAGGTTCGAAAGTCTTCGTTCGTCGCTCGAAAGTTCGTCGAATTCTTCAGCGCGACGACGACGACGACATCTGGTCGTTGGACCCACATCATCATCGCCACCCATTCGTCCACGTCCACGTTTGTGACATCCTCATTGTTCCACCACCCCATCTTTCCCGCGTGATCGTGACGTCTGTTGCGGGACCTAGCCTCGACGTTACAAGGTAGCCGACAGGAGGAGTCAGGCTGAGAGGCGTCGACGGCGGCAGGGCTGCCGCAACTACAGCGTCATCATCATCATCATCGTCATCGTCGGCGGCGGAGGGAGTGGCGACACCACTACGCCTGGATTTAACAGCGACAGTCCGGTGGGGCAGCTACTTTCCGGAGACATCAACGGGGACACCCTACTATCAGGTCGGCTTGTTCTTTGTTGTCCCCCTCTTGATGCTTGACCCCCTCTGTGCTCGGACATTAGCAGTGCACAGTCGTTAGTTAGACGTGGTTGATCAGCAACCCCCGTTCATCTGACATTTCCATTTCATTGTTCATCGACCCATTGATTGTTCCATCACCATTTTTCTCGTTTCATGTGTAAATGTTGTATGTGTATGAGTGTGTGGTATGAATGAATAAATAGCTCGAAAGTTGTATATATAATTGTTGTGTTATCATCACTTCACGTCTGCGGGAAACTGTCATTCTGTCTGGGTTGTCTGCGTGTAAGGTGTTTGTTTGTGGCGTCTACCCAGGGAGAGTCGTGGCGGTGACACAGTTCTTCTTGTTTCTCTCCAGCCAATCCATCAATGTCATCCGAAAAACGAAGGTTGGAGATTGCCCTTCCCCCTATGCTGACTGCGCCTTCGTGATCTGCAAGGGCATCTGACATGATGCGCTCTAGGAAGATGTTGAAGAGGGTTGGAGAGAGTAGGCATCCCTGATGCACACCGATTGTTGTTCTGAACCAGTTTCCGATTGCGCTGTTGTGGAGGACTGCACTGGTAGCCTAGTCATACAGGCTTTTGATGACTTCAATAATTTTAAGGCTGATGTTGTACACTCTCATGGTTGCCCACAGAGCTGCATGCCACACTCGGTCAAACGCCTTTTTGAAGTCTACGAACACATAATATAGATGTTGTTGGTGCTGTAGGTATTTCTCGCAGATTATTCTGAGTTTGAAAATCTGTTCAGTGGTACTTCGCCCTGCCCTGAATCCTGCTTGTTCTTCAGCTATGATTTGTTGGTAGGAAGCTTCACAAAATTCTAACTGGGCCTAATTGCACTTTTTACCGCCCTTGATTTCTTTGATCCAAAACAAAACCTGGCACATATTCCATGATTTTGAAATTTTTAAGCTGCGACGATTTATTTCAACCTAGAAAATAGGCAAAACAATGTACTTCGAATAATCGCGTAAGTCATACCAAAGAGGGTACATTAAAGATCTTTGGTCACACCTATAGTTGTCTCCCGGTGGTTGCTATGGTTAAACATTGAACCAAGCTATGGCAGGCCATGGAGGACACGTCATAATTATAGTTTCAATTTGAAAATTTTCCATTATGCAGAGGTGTACGTCGGTATATGTTGATGGAGATGCTAATCTAATATCATTCTATCATATCCATTTAATATAATTTCTGTAACAAATTAGTTTTATCACTTTTCTTTTATTCGTCAGGCTAATACAGTATCACGTTTTGTCCTTACGCGGTTTGGGAATAAATCATTTTAAGCGGCGCGGCCCTTTCGCCAAAAAAAAACCCCTCTATATATTATACGTACTACTGCGCCGTGATGCGGCTGACAAGTGTTAAACAGCCCAAGGTCTCCACGATCCAAAGCAAGTTTTGCTTGTACCTTCCAGAAGAATAAGAAGTCTTGGAGAGATGGACAGAGTTGTAACCACACACCAAACGGAGACCCATCAGTTTATGTCCCCAGAACAGAGCAGAAGAAGAAATCATCCCAATTCTCCGAGAAGAAGTTAAGGCAGCAGAGCAATCGCTGAAGAAGGGGATGTTGTTTGTAGATTATAGTCACACGACACTTTCGCATATAGGTGACTACTGGACCGATTTATACTGACACCAGCGGGCCAGTTGTTGGTAAAGGGGAAAATAATATGATCACACGTTGACCAATCCGGGATTCGAACCAGCGACCTTTCGGTTACTAGCAAGACGAGATGATAAGACGTACGCACGCATTCACACACATTTACACATAATTATATAAACTGAGCAACTGGAGAATCAATCAAAGCTTTTGCTAATCTAATGCTTATATCAAAGCGTATGTTATCAATGGAATCGATAATTAATAGAAACATCAGTTGGCAAAAAATGGACGCATATTACTGCATTGAAGTAATACATGTTTCAGAGAAATATTCACCACATATACATTTTACATTTTTTATAATATTTGGTTTTAATTGAGTTTAATATAATTGCTCTGTGGGTTCGGGCATTAAATAGAATAGACCCAACGTTTCCCGGCGTGTCGTAAGAGGCGACTAACAGGGGTGATGTTAGCACGGTATCATTGGGCGAAAGTCTTCTACACAGAAGTCACCGGCCAGGGCGGAGGAACCTCACGTTACTACAGGTTCAACGACCATGTGCTCAGGGCCAAGGCGAGCCAAACTGTATTCGTGGATTTCGGCTGTGGCCAACAGCCTGGAGAGGATTGGGCACTGCCAGGTCTTTTTTGCCCAAGACACACTACATGATGACACAATCCACTAATTCCATTCCGGATCGGTCGTCGCTCGGCACAAGGACCGCGCCTTCCGTTGGCCACCAGGACGGAGGTGTTAAGTATGCTACTGATGGACAATTTAGCAAGATCCGCACGAGAAACAACATCGTCATAGGAACCTGGAATGTCAGGACCCTAACTGCGGAAGGAAAATTAGAAGAACTGGCCCACGAGTTGGACCACTATCGATGGAACGTTCTAGGCATCAGCGAACTGCGCTGGAAAGGCCTAGGTGAAACAACGACCGACAAAGGCCACAAGCTGTATTTCAGCGGTAGAGATGACAGGCACGAACACGGCGTTGGATTCTTGGTCCACAATAACATCCTAGCCACTGTCATGGGTTGCCGCCCAGTCTCCAGTAGACTCATTACCATCCGCCTGAGAGCAGCCCCCTTTCAACATCGCCATCATCCAGGCCTATGCCCCAACATCAGACTATGACGACAGCGAAGTGGAGGATTTTTATGAAAATCTACAGGCGGTCCTTGACCAAGTTCCGAAGAAGGACATAGTCATAGTGCAAGGCGACTGGAATGCCAAGGTTGGCCAAGATGCGTACCACAACTGGGGAGACACATGTGGACCCCACTGCAACAACGAGACAAATGACAGGGGTCTGAGACTCTTGGAGTTTGCCAGATACAACAATCTGGTACTGGCAAACACGCTTGGTCTCCACAAAAACTCCAGACGATGGACATGGCACAGTCCCGGGGGGGAGCATCACAACCAAATACAAATACAAATACAAGATTATTGCTTTAGGTCCAGCGGACTCTTCCGAGCCAAATCAGGACCAGAGAGACGTTATCTTAAAATATTATAAAATGATTGAAATCTTAAAAAACAAGCCTGTTACTCTTAAATACACAAACAAACTTTCACATGACACCTCTTTAAGAGTCTTCTTTAAAACTGATGTATATTCTCTTTCTTCAATCAAATCACTAAATTCAGTCCAATCAATAAAATCCAAACTAAACAAAACATGTCGATACGATTTATATGCGATAAAACAAACCAACATCATGTAAAAATTGAAACAGATGTTGACCATTACATACTTTAAAAATCTCTTTGAAAGGTATGGAACCAAAATATGTTTCCCTTTCCTCAATCAAATCAGCACACTCAGACATGAAATGGCGAACGGAAAAAGATTGATCACATGCAAAGCACCATGGTGGTTCTTCTCCTTTTAAAAGGAAACTGTGGGTGACATAAGTGTGCCCAATATGAAGGCGAGACAACACTGTTTCTTCTTTGCGAGTGGATGCAAGGTTAGGCAAAGAAGCAGACAAATCGGGAAGAATTTGAAATAATTTGTTGTTGGTATGGTTAGACCAGTCAGTCTGCCACAGTCGTTTACAATAAGATCCAGTCATACAACGTAGGTCAGAGTAGGGCACAAACTGGAAAATATCTGGAGGGAAATCGAGATGCAGAGCATCTTTAGCCGCCCTGTCTACTGCAATATTGCCGCGGATGCCCATGTGACCAGGGACCCACATAAAAACTATCTTTTTACCCTCAGAAACAAGTTGTGTATGGAGGTCATGGATCTCTGCCAGAAAAGGGTGTGATATCTTTCTCGTGGAAAGAGCCTGAAGTGCTGACAATGAATCGGACATGATTAAAAACGAAGTTCTTTTGGATTGATAAACTTGTTTCAGAGCTAAATGAATTGCCTTGAGCTCAGCTGTATAAACAGAACAAAAATCAGGTAAACGCTGTTGCAAAGGCTGGTCTAAGTGTCTCCCAGAGACCGACGCAGCAGCAACTGAATCTCCTTTCTTTGACCCGTCTGTAAAAAGTTTTTCATATCCTGGGTATAATGCACACTGTTCTAAATAAAGTTGGTTATATACGGTTTGAGATGTATTGTTTTTAAGGAAAGCGGACAACTGCCAATTAATGTTTGGGGTACATAATTTCCATGGGGGAGCTTCAGTCCGAAGTTCATCGTCGTTGATGGAAGGAACATCAATGCCTGCTTTTTCCAGATGAGCTTGCATTCTGATGCCAAACGGAGGAATTGTGTTAGGTTTGGCTTCAAATTTCACAACCAAATAGACTACATCATGGTCAAGAAACGCTTCAGATCAAGCATCAACATTGGCAGGACACGCACTTTTCCAGGAGCAGACATCGGAAGTGACCACGATCTCGTGATGATGTCTTTCCGGCTCCACTTGAAGAGAGTAAATACAGCAAAGTGCACTAGACTGAAGTTCGACCTGGACAAACTGCAAGACCCGGAGGTGGCAGAACTATTTCAGGCCACAATTGGAGGGAAATTTGCACCACTGCTCATTTTGGGGGCTGGTGAAGTAGATGTCAACACCATGACCACCACCTTCAACTCAGCTGTGACAGATGCCGCCACTGAGATCCTTGGCAAGCACCGACCAAAGAAGAAGCCGTGGATCACACCTGAACTTTTAAATCTGTGTGATAAACGAAGAGAGATGAAAAAGAAAAAGAACACCTCACAGGGAGCTGATGTCTACCGAAAAATCAACAATGACATCCGGAAAGGCATGCGCACAGCAAAGGAGAACTGGATAGAAGATCAATGCCAGGAAATAGAGAACAGTCTGAACAAGAACAACAGCAAGAAGGCCTACCAGACAGTGAAGCGGCTGACAAGTGTCAAACAGCCCAAAGTCTCCACGATCCAAAGCAAGTCTAGCATATGCCTTACAGAAGAACAAGAAGTCTTGGACAGAGTACTGCTCTGACCTTTACAACCATACACCAAATGGAGACCCATCAGTTCTAGCATGTCCCTAGAACAGAGAAGAAGAAGAAATCCTCCCAATTCTCCGGGAAGAAGTTGAGGCAGCAGTGCAAGCGCTAAAGAAAGGGAAGTCAGCGGGAGTGGACAACATACCCGCGGAACTGCTACAAGCAGGAGGAGAAGCGATGATTGATGCCCTCACCATTATCTGTAACAAGATCTGGCAGAGTGGGGAGTGGCCTATACCATGGACCCAGTCGCTTGTCGTCACTCTTCCCAAAAAAGGTAACCTTCAGGAGTGTGAAAATTACCGGACCATCAGCCTCATCAGCCATCCCAGCAAGGTCCTCCTGAAAATAATAATCAACAGGTTGAAACCCCAAGCTGAACAGATCATAGCTGAAGAACAAGCAGGATTCAGGGCAAGGCGAAGTACCACTGAGCAGATTTTCAACCTCAGAATAATCTGTGAGAAATACCTACAGCACCAACAACATCTATATCATGTGTTCATAGACTTCAAGAAGGCGTTTGACCGAGTCTGGCATGCAGCTCTATGGGCAACAATGAAAGTGTACAACATCAGACCTAAAATTATTGAAGTCATCAAAAGCCTGTATGACAAGGCTACCAGTGCAGTCCTCCACAACAGCGCCATCGGGAACTGGTTCAGAACAACAATCGGTGTGCGTCAAGGATGCCTACTCTCTCCAACACTCTTCAACATCTTCCTAGAGCGCATCATGTCAGATGCTCTTGCAGACCATGAAGGCACAGTCAGCATAGGGGGTAGAGCAATCTCCAATCTTCGTTTTGCAGATGACATTGATGGATTGGCTGGAGAGGAACAAGAACTTGAACAGCTGGTGCAGAGGCTTGACACCACCTCAAGAGCCTATGGAATGGAAATAAGTGCAGAGAAGACCAAAATGATGACCAACAACACCAATGGCATCAATACGGACATCAAAGTCCAAGGCCAATCCCTCAACACAGTGCATAGCTTCAAATATTTAGGAGCCATTGTATCAGACAATGGGTCCCGACAGGAAGTCCTCTCCAGGATCGCACAAACAACTGCTGCCCTGACAAGGTTGAAGCCCATTTGGAAAGACAGGACCATCAGTCTACATTCCAAAGTAAGACTTCTGCGCTCCCTTGTCATCTCCATCTTCCTATATGCTTGCGAAGCATGGACCCTCACAGCAGATCTCCAACGAAGAATACAAAGCATGGAGATGAGGTGCTACAGAAGACTTCTGGGCATTTCCTATACCCAACACATCACCAACGACGAAGTCCGACAGACCATCACACAAGCCATTGGACAACACGATGACCTGCTCACAGTGGTGAAGAAACGGAAACTCCGATGGTATGGCCACGTCACCAGATCATCAGGCCTTGCAAAGACTATTCTGCAAGGCACAGTGCAAGGAGGTAGAAGAAGAGGGAGACCAAAAAAAGAGGTGGGAGGACAACATTCGAGAATGGACTGGTTTGACACTGAGCGAAGCCATCAGGGTTGCTGAGGACAGAGAAAGATGGAGTATGCTGGTTAAACGATCATCTGTGGTGCCCCTACGACTTTCGGGTTACGGGACAGGATAGGATAGGATAGGATAATTCTATGTGCCATGCTTGAAACTGATCTAGCAATTCCACAAGGTTTATTATAGTTGCAATTAAGTTTAATGTCTTTTACACATTTATTTTCTATAGAGTTTTGAATTTCTTTAGAAGACAACGGTATTTTTATTGTATACCCGCAGAATTGCTTCAATTAAGCAAAAGAAGAAGCGATGATTGACGCCCTCATTATTATCTCTAACAAGATCAGGCAGAGTGAGGAGTGGCCTACACAATGGACCCAGTCGCTTTTCATCACTCTTCCCAAAAAGGGTAGCCTTCAGGGGTGTCAAGCCTACCGCTCACCAGCCGTCCCAGTAAAGACCTCCTGAAAATAATAATCAACAGGTTGAAACCCCAAGATGAGCAAATCATAGCTGAAGAACAAGCAGGATTCAGGGCAGGGCGAAGTACCACTGAACAGTTTTTCAACCTCAGAATAATCTGCGAAAAATACCTACAGCACCAACAACATCTAAATCATGTGTTAGTTGACTTCAAGAAAGCGTTTGACAGAGTTTGGCATGCAGCCCTGTGGGCAACCATGTGAGCGTACGACATCAGCCCTAAAATTATTGAAGTCATCAAAAGCCTGTATGACAAGGCTACCAGTGCAGTCCTCCATAACAGCGCCATCGGAAACTGGTTCAGAACAACAATCGGTGTGCGTCAAGGATGCCTACTCTCTGAGTCTCCAACCCTCTTCAACATCTTGCAACAGCGCATCATGTCAGATGCCCTTGCAGATCACGAAGGCACAGTCAGTATAGGGGGTAGAGCAATCTCCAACCTTCGTTTTGCGGATAACATTGATGGATTGGCTGGAGGGGAACAAGAACTTGAACAGCTTGTACAGAAGCTTGACACCACTTCCAGAGCCTATGGAATGGAAATATGTGCAGAGAAGACCAAAATGATGACCAACAATACCAATGGCATCAACACGGATATCAAAGTCCAAGGCCAATCCCTCGACACAGTGCATAGCTTCAAATATTTAGGAGCCATTGTATCAGACAATGGGTCCTGACAGAAAGTCCTCTCCAGGATGGCACAAACAACTGCTGCCCTGACAAGGTTGAAGCCCATTTGGAAAGACAAGACCATCAGTCTACATTCCAAGGTAAGGCTGCTGCGCTCCCTTGTCATCTCCATCTTCCCATAGGCTTGCGAAACATGGACCCTCACAACAGATCTACAACGAAGAATACAAAGCAGGGAGATGAGGTGCTACAGAAGACTTCTGGGCATTTCCTATATCCAGCACATCACCAACGATGAAGTCCAACAGACCATCACATAAGCCATTGTACAACACGATGACCTGCTCACAGTGGTGAAGAAACGGAAACTCCGATGGTATGGCCACATCATCAGGCCTTGCAAAGACCATCCTGCAAGGCTCAGTGCAAGGAGGTAGAAAAAGAGGTAGACTGAAAAAGAGGTGGGAGGACAACTTTCGTGGATGGACTGGCTTGACACTGAGCGAAGCCATCAGGGTTGCTGACAGGAAAAGATGGAGTACGCTGGTTAAACGATCATCTGTGGTGCCCCAACGACCCCCGTTTTACGGGATAGGATAGAATAGGATATCTGTAAATGCACGTTTTTGGCGCTAGTAAGCCGCCTTAGTCAGAATTAAGCATGGTCACTTAAAAATTGTAATTATGAAATGATATTTTTAATTATTATGTGATAATTACACTTTTCGGTTTTGACGCATTTGCAGGCGGATTGCTAGATCCAAAACTGAAAATTAAACATGATCACGTAAAGATACTTATAATTTTAAAATGATAATTGTAATTATCCCTTCATAATTGTAATTATTCCATGATATTTGTAATTATCTTAAGATATTTGTAATTATCTTATGATATTTGTAATTATCTTATGATATTTAATTATCTTATGATTCTTGTAATTATCTTATGATAATTATTTGTAATTATCAGGTTGGGCGCTAGTAGGCCGTCATCAGTAGATAGTTGCGTCATCACTTACGTAAGCTAATCCTGTCACTGTTGAAATTTCACTGTCAATAAACATTTCCGTCGTCCAAGCCCTTTTTGAGAGCGGTTAGACTAGAGGCCGCTGAAGCAGAATGCTAAATTGTCCGCGTACTTATCAACACGAATCAATGCTGTATTTGGTGTTCAGTCTTTACTTTGGCTGGCGCCTTTGCCTTGCATGTGATCCAATTTCAGATCTAGATGTCTCCAAATGCCAAGGTTTGTGCAAGTCATGCAACGTTCTTCGCACTTTATGGCCAGGCACAGACCAAAGAAGATATGCACCCATAAACGTAGCACAGAACAGACCGTCGTTTATATCTAAGGCACGGCTTTGTTCTTTTAAACATGAACTGGACTGCTACTGCCTGCAAGAAAACAGTTTAGAACGTACTAGAAATCACCCATGCGGAGCAAACAACGGGCTCATTGCTAACTTCCTCTCTACAGGATGCAAAGGGTACCCGTACAACTGTATACGGACTACTTATAGCACGGACATTCTAAGTGGTTGGTGGAACGTGGACCTGGAAAGACCCGTCACAGTCCTGTTGTTGGTTATTTACGGACTTAGAGCGGGTGAGTCTATTACTAGTATGTATACATTAATGGTGGACATGATGCTCATTGTAGACGCACAGTTGTGCACTGAAACTGAAAACGACGTATCCAAACTGGAAAATAAATGGCGAAACTGGAAACCGTCCAGCAATGAGAAAACCAGCCCCGGCATAAGATTTGTTTACTGGTGCACACAGCCGGTCAGAGGACGTTACGTTCGGGTTCAGAAATACACAAACGCTATCTTTAGATCACCAGTTTCTTTCTGCGAGTTTCAGGTTTTTTCTTGCCCATCAGGCACCTCCGCTGTACAGTCCACATGGAAGGAAAATGGAGACTTCAGTTGTGAGCCTTGCAGCTGCTCGCAGCATCCGTGTGACAATTACTACGGCTGCTACCTCAACACAGAGGCTCCATACAGATCCCACAACCTCATTATACACAGACCCGTCACAGTTCTAAGTCAAGACAGCACTCGTCCGGCTGAGTTTCTGGTTGATGGAGTATATCGCCCACCGGATTTTCGTTGCTATCGCTCATCATTTGCCCCTTTCGATAGCTCCATGCGCTCTAGTCATTATGCCAAGGTAGTCCTGGATGGATTGCACCAGGTCATGCGTGTCAAGGTAGTCAATTT
Source organism: Oncomelania hupensis (assembly GCA_036898135.1). Classification (NCBI taxonomy): domain Eukaryota; kingdom Metazoa; phylum Mollusca; class Gastropoda; order Littorinimorpha; family Pomatiopsidae; genus Oncomelania; species Oncomelania hupensis. Next base: position 81,354,388 of record CM072513.1, read on the forward strand.
CGCTGGCTTCGAGAACTCATACAGTCGCTTTCAAGTATGGACGGCCCGGCAGAACGACGAACTATGCTACGAGATGGAAGGACCCTTTCGTGAGCAGTTCGAGGCCACCTGTTCTTCTTGTTTAAAAGGGTTAAGAGACTGTCCCCGTGCTCTCTTTGCTACGTTCCGTGATGCTGGCAACAGTCAATATCTGGCTCTTTGTGAAATCATTCTCTATGGGTTTCGGATCAAAGAAATCAAGGGCGGTAAAAAGTGCAATTACACCTGCCAGTTAGAATTTTGTGAAGCTTCCTTGGTGTGTAACAACAACATTTGCCGAGTAGAAATCAACCAGACTTGCTCGGAGAACGAGGACTGCGCGGAACAGGGTCGATGTGAAGGTCAGAAGTGCAAACTGCCGGTGCATGCCAACTGCAGTCAACGGTCGGACCTGTGTGCTTCGGGCTTGGTCTGTTCCCGCAACACATGCAAGATGGATCTAGGCACGGGACCATGCACCTCCGACAACGACTGTGCGAACTACAGCGAAGGCAGTGATACCATTAGTGCCTACGTATGCGATTACAGCCACAAATGCCGACAAAAGGTGCATTCCACTTGTTCTGCGGACACGGTCTGTCCAGCCGGCGCTAAGTGCCAGTCTCGGTCGTGCGAATGTACCACGCAGTCAAGTGGAGCCAGCCAGCACATCTGTGAACCCATTGTGATTCATAAATCCTGCGCGCTGCAAAACGACTGCGCGACTCTGGCGAACTCTGATTGTAAAGATGGAAAATGTGAGTGTACTGAGGGCTTCACCCTAAACGACAGGGACCTTTCCTGCAGCGTAGACGTAGGACATACTTGCAGTAATAGCACACCCTGTTCTGGGACTATGACCTGCCAAAACTCTGTGTGTTACATCGTGTTCCAGACTTCGTGCAATCCCACTAAAGAAGGTGAATGTGAGACAGGTACTGCTTGCGACAGGGAAAGAAGACGATGCCTGTACATACCTGATCACCACTGTAACTCTTCAGAGCAGTGTCAGACAGGGTCGTTTTGCCAGGACAAAAAATGCAAAATTGCACGCGGAAAGGCCTGCAACGGTTCACAACCAGCAGTTTGCGAAAGCGGCCACGAGTGTGCAGTAGCGGCTGGAGACGATCCTCGCACGAAGTGTGTACCAGTGGTTGGCGGTGCATGTGACGGGGACGGACTGTGTCCCAATGGAACAATCTGTTACGAAATTTACTTCAGAAGTTTCTGTAGGGTGGACATTCTGCAGAAGTGCGTTTACAACTCCAGCTGTCGCGAGGATGCAGATTGTGTGAACGGACAATGTAGGTGGAAGATCGGCAGTCAGTGTGGTAGCGATAAGTCTGCATGTGGTCCTGACGCCGTGTGTGACTTGGACAAAACTTGTCGTTACCAGGTCGGTCAGAACTGCTCTCGACTGCCATCCTTTTGCCGACTGCGGTCCTTTTGCAATGTCAACAAGCGCTGTGAGTGTTTGGAGATTGCAAACAATGCGTCTAATACTTGCGAGCTAAAGCCTGACAGTAACGGCAAAATACCGTCTCTCCTGACCTCTGCCTGCGTGCTGGGAGACGAGAACAGCGTAGCCCAGCCTTGCGGAGAGGCCAAGCACGGCAAATGTGATGCCGAAACATCCACCTGCATGTGTGACGACGGTTATGCTCCCACTGCCAACCTAAAGTGTCTGCCTAAGGCCGGATTTCTCTGTGAAGGGGACGTCGATGTAGGACTGCAGGGATGTGCACAGAGCTCGGTGTGTGTCAATGGAGTGTGTCGCTTACCGGTAGGTCAAGTGTGTCGGGGGAGTGAGACACTGTACTGCGTGTCAGGGACGGTTTGCGACACGGATGGTCTTTGCAGGATGAACGTGGGTTCCGACTGTGATAACCCTCTGTCCAACTTGTGTCAGCTCAGTTTGGTGTGTGACCGGTTTCACAAATGCAAACTGCCGGTAGGAGCAGAAAGATGTTACACTGACTCTAACTGCGTGGTGGGTGCAAAATGTTCAGCAAATCTTCAAGGAATCTGGGCTTGCACTTGTGACCCGCAGTTGTCTCAACCGGACAACACAGGTCAATGTATAATAAAGCATGGAGAGGTTGGGGCGGATTGTTCTGGAGGAAGGAAGTGCAAAGATGCCAACGCTGATTGCAATGAACAAGCGTTGTGCTGGTGCAAAGAGGGCTTTGAAGTTTCGGAAGTGGACCTCAACTGTAAGGTTGCCGAGGACTACCCTTGCAGTGCTAGCCAAGACTGTACTCCGGGCAAAGTGTGCGATACAAAGCTGCTACTTTGCAAGCGTGACCTGGGATCGGCTTGTAACAACAGTCACTCAGAGACCGGCAACTGCCAAACGGGAACGGTGTGCGATGACGACTCTTTATGCAAGGTCAATGAAGAAGGACTGTGCGACACGGACGAAAAGAGAACCCACTGCAAGATAGGCACGTCGTGCGACCTCCTAGGCCTGTGCAAGAAGGGCTTTCACCATGCCTGTAACAAGTCTGAGGAGTGCGGTGCCGGAATGCTGTGTTCCTCTGGCAACATCTGCGCCTGCAATCCAGCGTCCACTAGTACCTCCTTGGGGTGGTGTTTACCGCTACAAGGCAAGCTTGGATCTTCCTGCGATCCCAGGTCTGTGGTGTCTCAGTGTGCTGGCTCAGGGTCCATCTGCAGTGAAACTACAGGGACCTGCAAGTGTGCGGATATTTCGACAGTGTCTGCTCAGGACCTCACTTGTCGCGTATTGCCTGCCACCGACCTTGACGAAACACCACCCAGTGGCCTAGTGATGTTGTTAGTCATCATGTCGCTGATAGTACTGCTGCTGATGGTGGTGGGATTGCTGTATCATATAAGAGGGGCGAAGAGAAAAAAGGCTATGGTGGAGGTACTAGCGAAAAGACGAAACACCATCATGGAGCTGGCATCTTCCGCTGGGGCACTTAACGCCAAAGTGGAAAAGGAGCCGTCATTTGCCAGCAGCTCTGCAGTCTCAGGAACCTCTCAAAGCAACATTTCTGCAGCAACATCATCCGCCGTGTCCCTGACATCATCTGAATTGTCCGTCGCAGTCAGAGGCTCGGACGCAGATGTACCTGAAAAGCCAGCGCCCGAAGTGGCCTTCCTCTGAAAAAACTTTCAGCGCCAAGCCCCTAATGGTCCCCCAATGAAACAACCCTAGCGCCGTGCGACCTTGTCCCCGCATCCACCGCCGCTCGCACGCTCGCACACACACATACAATAATAATTATTTAAACAATATTAAAATACTATGAGATAAAGACAGGTTGAACACCATAAGAAATATTTTTTTAGGTATGTATAAAATACACACACACACACACGCGCGCGCGTCCACACACACAAACACACACAAACACCCCCCCCCCCCCCACACACACACCTACACACACACCAGACACATAAACACGCACACACATATGCATTTGGATTTTATATTTATTTATTTTATTTACTCGTTCTTATATAGCGCTTTTCCAGCTCAAGAGCTGCTCAAGGCGCTGACCAATACATGATGATGTAACTCAAACCGCCCGAGGCGCCCATTGCAGCCTTTGGGCCCACCGTCTAACGCCCAGACAACCTGAGCACAATCCTGGGCGACCTGGACCGAGGCTTGGGGAATAAGGGAGGTAATACTTGCTGGCTGTATCTCTGTAGCCTGCACTCACTCGTCTAGGACATGAGCGTGAGGATCTTTAAAGTCCGTGCAATGTTATAGAAGACGTACTCACAGTGCACAGGATGAAGGTGACTCTTGGTGGAAGGAGCGATGGCTCAGACAACACCGAATGAGGGATACTGGTTGCTTTTGGACTGATTGCCTCCCCTTTCTCCGCGCTCTCCTGTGGGAATGCAAAGCAACGTCCTGCCATAAATAGTACAATTTCTGCCATAACTAGTACAGTTCCTGCGGTTGTTTGTCTGTATTTGTGTTTGTTGGTTTGATTCTTTCTTTAGTTATTTTTGCATGTATTTATTATGTAGCCAAGCTGAGTATTTGATTCTCGTCCACCCCCTTGAGAACACGACCAACATGAACTGTCATTATTCATGCAACAACCCCACTGCAACAATGAGATAAATGACAGAGTGTTACACTCGGTGTTGTTTTTTCTCTATCAGTAGTTGATTCAGCCCCGATGCTTGAAATCCTGATAGGTGTAACTCAGATTCGTTTATCCACGCAACCCGTTCAATCATCAACAAGGCAGTAGTCGTTTGAAGTTTTCCACTTTTATTCAGCACACATCAACAACTGCATACAATCGCTCAATCGCTTTTTCAACTCTGCAATCCTCAACTATGAACTTTCCACTTTTTACAACTTTCTCAACTCTAATACAACAGCTCTCTCTACTTTCAACTCTCTCTTATTTTGAAACAGTGCGGCACTTATATAGTCTCTACATACTCCAGAACAAGCGAGAATACCCCTGCACAAAACACCACAACCAATCAAAAGTAATTTCATCATCACTGTCTCACGTCACACAACCTTATTTGGGATGGAAACGTCTCGTGGTTACTACTAGAATTATCCATACGCTTCGATCGATAGTAAACAACCGACTCCAGAAATTTCTCAAATAATATCGACCAACTAAAAACACCAACGTTATACAAAGCTTCTTCTAATAATAACGCAAAATCCAATCAAAGATAAATACACTCTATTACTGCATGCTTAGCAAAATAAAACGATCGCATCTATCGCGCGCGTCACACACGCAAGCCTACCATCGCACGCGTTTCACACATAAGTCTACCATCGCACGCGTCTCCAACGTAACACAGAGGTCTGAGACTCTTGGAGTTTGTCAGATACAACCATCTAATACTGGCAAACACGCTTGGTTCCAACAAAAAATCAAGATGATGGCCCTGGCCCAGTCACAGACGTAAAACTGTTTGCCTTGCATGCAAGGCGGGGAAGCGTGTTGACATCAACCCGATTTCCGGCAGGTAGTGCCACGACATTCTCTGCAGGTCACTGCCACAAACCTGCATAGAATGCCCGCCGACAATGTAGTCCTGCTCACCACCAAAAGCAGAAGACGGAATGGTCAGGCTGGGAGAACATATATCCTGTCGCCTTGTCCTGCATAAACCAAGGTCCACACCAAAGGATCCTGCATGGCAGGAGCCACTCAAGGTGAGACTAACCCCACAAAGGGCAGCCTCAATGGAGACACTCTTTCCCAAGAGTGATTAGTCGCCTCCCATTCAGTCAGATTTATTTTATTTATTTATATCTAATTAATTAATTTTTATTTATTTATTCATTTATTTATTTTGGTATTTATTAATTGCTTAAATATATTTTTAATTATTTCATTTATTTATTTATTTATTTATTCGTTTATCTTCGTATCCATTCATCATTTATTTATTTCTGTATTTATTTGTACGCTCATTAAGTTCATTCATTTATTCATCTTTTTCTTTTCTTTTTTTTTCATTTTTTTTTCATATCATTTCCCTTTATTTGTTGGATCATACATTCATGTACTCCTCCATTACTTATACACTCTGAAGTTGTTGTTTTTTTTTGGTTGTTGTTTTTGCGTTCATCGAATTATTTATTCATTATTTATTCATGTATTTATTAAATCGTCTTTTTTTAACATTTACTTTTTTTTGTTTATTTATCATTAAGTTATTTTATCATTCTTTTATAGCGGTTCTTCAACTCAAGAGCTGCTCTCAAGCTGCTGGCCGATCCAGAACCTAACACAAACCGCCCGAGACGCAAGTGGGCGCACAGCTTGACGCTCACACAACTGAGCATAGTCCTAGTCGACCGGGGATGTAAAGGAGGCGGAAAGGGGGGGTGGGGAGAAGGAGGGAAAACTACGCATAGAAACAACCAACAGACTACTAGCAACAATAAGGTGGCCAGTTAGTTTAACGAGTTACCCGGGCGGACCTCTCGTCTCGGAACTCTATGAAAGCTACCCAGAGCTGCAAGCTTTTCTTCGGGGGAAAAGGGAGTGGTGGTTGCAGGGTAGTGCAAGGTCGAATTAGCGGAGCTAGCCAGGAATGCAACTGAAATCAACTTTTCGGTTGATCCGAAAGGTTTAATGGAGGACAGTGCAGAAATTTCAGCTGTGACCAACAGCCTAGAGAGGACTGGGCCCCGCCAAGGCCTTTCTTGACAAAGAAAGTAAGTTAAAAAGAACCACTCACTCCATACCGGATTGGTCGTCGTCCAGGTCACCAAGGACCGCGCCTTCCGTTGGCCACCAGGACGGAGGTGATAAGTGGGATACTGATGAAACAACATCGTCATAGGAACCTGGAATTTCAAAACCCTTACTGCGGAGGGAAAATTAGAATAACAGGCCCACGAGTTCGACCACTATCGATGGAACGTTTTAGGTATCAACAGGAAAGGCCTTGGTAAAACAATGACCGACAAAGGCCACAAGCTTTATTTCAGCGGAAGAGATGACAGCCACGAACACGGTGTTGGATTCTTGGACCACAAAGACATTCTGGCCATTGTCATGGGTTGCCGCCTTGTCCCAAGTAAACTCATTACCAGCCGTTTGAGAGCAGCCCCTTTCAACATCACCATCATCCAGGCCAACGCCCTAACATCAGACTATGACGACAGCGAAGTCGACGATTTCTACGAATATCTGCAGGCGCTGTCCTTGACCAAATGCCGAAGAAGGTTATAGTCATAACGCAAGGCGACTGGAATGCCTAGGCTGGCCAAGATGCGCACCACAACTGGGAAAACACATGTGGACCCCACTGCAACAACGAGATAAATGACAGAGGTCTGAGACTCTTGGAGTTTGTCAGATACAACCATCTAATACTGGCAAACACGCTTGGTTCCCACAAAAAATCAAGATGATGGACCTGGCCCAGTCCCAGTTGCTTGTAATCACATTTCCCAAAATGGTGACCTTCAGGAGTATGAAAATTACTGCACCATCAGCCTCATCAGCTTATCCCAGTAAAGTCCTCCTTAAAATAATACTCAACAGGTTGAAATCCTAAGCTGAACAAATCGTAGCTGAACAACAAGCAGGATTCAGGGCAGTGCACGGCAGGGCGAAGTACCACTGAGCAGATTTTCAACCTCAGAAAATTCTGCAAAAAATACCTACAGCATCAAAAAACTATATCATGTTTTTGCAGACTTTAAGAAAACGTTTGTTGGAGTCTGGCATGCAGCTCTGTAAGCAACCATGACAGTGTACCACATCAAGCCCCAACATTACTGAAATGGAAGTGGGGTTGGGGATGAAGGGAACGAAGGGAGCCCACAAACAAACAAAAAATATAAATAAAATGTAATTTCATGAATCTTAAAAAAAAAGAAAAAAAAGAAATGTCTTCATTCATGCATTGATTAGTTAATAAATTAATCCATTCATAAATTCGTTCATTTTACATTACCTAATCGGCCCTACAAATAATTTAATCATTAATCTATTTAATTGTTTGTTTATTGATCATTCAGAAGGCCATACACTAAACAAAGAAATAAACACAAAGAAACAAAACAACAGCAACAACATCTAAAATAATAATAATAATAATAATAATAATAATAATAATAATAATAATAATAATAATAATAATAATAATAATAATAAGTTAATAAATAAATAAATTCTCAAGGTCACCTTCTCGACTTCCGTTCTTCGCCAAAGGTTGGCCACGATCTGTCGGCAGGCTGCCATGGCAATGAAAGATTTGCATTGTGTTACTATAGCAACGTCCACCAAGGTCAGGTCGCCCCACCAAGGGAACCGCTTTTTCAGTAGGTCTGTAGCCTTCTGCTCGCTCAGCTCGTAACAGTTGTGGAGGGTTGCAGTGGCCAGCTGTTCAAAATGTCTGAAGACACGTGCATCCTAATTAACTTGTGAGCAATAAATGGCAACAAGCTAAATTCCTGACAATATTTAGATATTTGTGTTTCGTCATGACTTACGTCATCGTTATGTGTGTGTGTGTGTGTGTGTGCGTGGGTGCGTGTGTGTGTGTGTGTGTGTGTGTGTGTGTGTGTGATTGCACGTGTGTTGTCAAGCGCGGCGAGCTCGCTTTCCTTACCGTTTGCGAGGTACCGCGCGATACAAATGTACTGTATTATTATTATTATTATTATTATTATTATTATTATTATTATTATTATTATTATTATTATTATAATTATTATTATCATTATTATTATTATTATTATTATCATCATCATCATCATCATCATCATCATATCGTCATCATCGTCGTCATCATCATCATCGTCGTCGTCATCGAAGTTGTGACCTCCGAATCTACTCAAACACTACCAACACCACCACATCATCACTATGATCATCATCATCATCATCATCATCATCATCATCATCATCATCATCATCATCATCATCATCATCATCATCATCATCATCATCATCATCATCATCATCATCATTATATATCGTCACCACAAAAAGCACCCTGCAAGAATGACGTTCAGGGTACTGTCCAAACACAACCTGCCTGGATTCTTTCTACAACAATGTGATTCTGCTATAGGGAATGATTCTATATGCTTCTTTTTGACTATGGAATTCCCTTTGTAAAATCTTTATTTGCGATATTTTTTGTGTTTTTTTTTTTTACCACTTTCAGCTAAATAATCTTTATATAGAAGCATATTTTCTTAATAATCATTGTTTACAAACATTGTAAGATTTCCCTAAATAATATATTTTTTCTGGAAATAACTTATTATTTACATAAACAATATGTTGTTTATGTACATAAATCATGATATAGGTAAATAAGACATTTTTGCTAAAAAATAAAAATACAAATTTACCTATATAATGCATTTTTAGCCGATTGTGTTAAATGATGTATTATTTAGAAATGTTCCCAAACAATTTTTTTTACCTATATCATGTATTATTTAGCAGAATTTGCTAAATAAAATAGTATCTTGAAGATGTTAAATTATGCATTATTTACGTAAATTCATTGTTTAGGGGTTGCAATTTTTCATTAATTAAGGGATTCCAGGATTCGCTTGAAAACTTGTTTTAATAATTTTACTTTCTATAATTAAATGCAAGGTCTTTTTAAAGATTGTGTATCCAAAATGTGTGATAATTATTTATTTTCAAAATAAATTACTCCACAAATTTGTAGATAACACGTCTGTAACCTCCCAAACACAAACAAAAGGTCAAGGTCAGTTTTGTGGGGGAGTGTTTAGTGTTTTTAGTATTCCGTCAGAAAAAAGCTTTCTTTTTCTATTTATTTTTCCCAAAACTGTGTTGAGACTGTGTTTCTGTTTGTTCTTTTGAATTGAATTATGTTTTAATTTCAAACGGAAAGTTTCTGCTTATTCGAAACTACCATGGATTTGGCGGAAGTACTCTAAATGCAAAGACGCCAATGCAAAAATAACGATGGCTCCCTCTTTTCCGGAGCCGTTACCGTTGCATTCTCTTATAATAATACTATTGCCAATGAATAAATAATAGAGGGAAATAAAGTAGTTGCCTCATTTTGAATCGCAAAACAGCGTAAAATCACCATTTTGCAATTTTGTTTATCACTACCGCATAACTTTACAGTAATACGACTTGTAATTGCGAATCCCCTAAATGATGAAAATTGCAGTCCCTAAACAATGAATTGTTTACGTAATTAATCATGCAATTTTTAGCAACATCTTCTAAATAGAAATTATTAATTAGCAAATTCTGCTAAATAATGCATTATATAGGTAAATAATTCCTTATTTAGCAACAATGGCTTATTTACCTATAATATCATTATTTATTTAAGTAAACAATGTATTGTTTAGGTAAATAATAAGTTATTTACGGAGAAAATATGTTATTTAGAGAAATCTTACATTGTAAACAAATGATAATTTAGAAAATATGCATCTAAATAAAGATTACATGTATTTAGCAAAAAGTGGTGACAATAAATATTCTACAAATGGAATTCCATACTTGACTCTTCTCCTGTCAGCGTCTGCTGGGTGTGTTTTGTCCTCGGCAGTTTTTGCCGCTAATTGTCCCATTATTTGAGTTAGCAAGTGCATGCTGGGCGTAACAAATGTTTGACCACCAGTGTCACTTAAAAAAAAAACAACTGCGTGCGTTCTAGTATGTCCGGACTCCATTGAATGTGAAGAAATACTTTCTCTTGACCTGGCCTGTTTTCTTGACTGTCTTTTCTTGCTCATCGATGTATGTGCGTGTATTTACCTGTTCATCGTGGGGAGGGAGAGGGAGAGGGGGCCAAACACAGTCTTTTTGTCGATCATAACTGGTCAGGCTGTAAAAGGTTTCCAACGTGCTTGTTCTGTCTTGGCTGCTGAAGTTTTCAGTGCGTTTTAAGTTACATTTGCTGCAGTCTGTTGATTGCATTATTTTTTTCGCCCCATTTTTATGCGCCAACTGCTTGTACGAGCGTATACTGACGACCGGTGAGTTTGAGCGCCTTACCAGCAGTGCGTTGCCCGGTGTGTGGCGTCGCTGTCTGTTTCCTGCCTCTCTGCTTTTTAGGAGGCGTGACCGAAACTTCATGAGGAATGGCTGGCACAAGGAGTGTATGGTCTAAAATGTTGTGTGTGTGTGCGTGTGTGGGTGTGGGTGTGTGTGTGTGTGTTTTAAAAGTTAAATTCTCTATGCTTTGTTATATTTATTTATTTAGAATTTTACACGTTTATTATTAATAATAATAATTATTTTTTATTTTTAAAAAGGTGCGGTCGCTTATGATGCGAATGTGTGGATTGAGTACAATGGGATGCGGGTGTGAATTGGTGTATGAAAGGGGAAGGGGGGGGGGAGGGACAAAGATACATTATTTCCTTCCACTCGCTACGTTACCAGTTACAATTCCTGTTTGTTCACACAGAGAGAGAGAGAGAGAGAGAGAGAGAGAGAGAGAGAGAGAGAGAGAGAGAGAGAGAGAGAGAGAGAGAGAGAGAGAGAAAGGATGACATCGCTAATGTGCTTTGTTAATGTTATTTCTGTTGAATGGTCCTGATTTAGCTCTTTGCAGTCCGCTGGACCCTATAAACCATGACTAACTAACTAACTGTTTCTGTTTAAGCATAAATAAATTTTCATAGGGCTTATATGTCACACACACGCACACACACACACACAGAGAGGAGAGAGAGAGAGAGAGAGAGAGAGAGAGAGAGAGAGAGAGAGAGAGAGAGAGAGAGAGAGAGCACATGCAATCGCTAATGTGCTTTTTAAATGTTATTTTTCTGTTGAGGCGTAAATTAATTTTCATATTTCTGACAAGTCATAAACACGGAGAAACACACACACATGCATTTTTTCTTTGACTAATTCATTTATGTTTTATTTTATTTGATGTTGTTTTACTGTAACATTATGTTTAAATGGTCTCTCCTTTCGCCCATCCAAGTAGCAAATATACTTCTCCTCCACCTTCTTTATATTTATTTGTCAAAAATCACTTCGGTGAATAGACGTTAAATGAACAAGCACACTAAAAAAAACATGACACCGCTACTGAGTTCCCGGACTTTTATTTCTGTTCAACTTAATACAGCTTGCTTTCCGAGATCTATTAGTGTAACACGCTTTACGATGCTGGTCATGACGATGTAACACGTGTTACCCTGATTGGATCAGGGTGAATTCACGACACTTGAAGATATTATCTCCCACCTCTAAGCGACATACAAGGCCTTCACAACAGTGAGGCGCTTCGCGTGGTGTACACCGGTGACCTTTTAGTACACATACCTGAAACCAAAACGATGAATTGTTGTTATATGACGCTCAATCGCTACAAATTCAATAGGAAGTAAAAATAGGTTCTATTCTATTGACTCTCTAGTTTGTTACTACTACTACTACTACTACTACTACTACTACTACTACTACTACTACTACTACTACTACTACTATGATGATGATGATGATGATGATGATTATTATTATTATTATTAATACATCGATTTTTATAGCGCACACATCTCACCAACATCAACAACAACAACAGAAAGGTACTCAAGACGCTTAATGTTTAAAGAATAATACTGAGTGTTACGGCAAAGTGTTTCGTTGACAGAAATTTGCGGCAGTAGACTAATTGGCAAGATACACTAATTTTGCCGATAAACTGTTTTACTACCTCAACGTTCACTCTCGTGTTTGAACTATGTAATATTTGTCAAATGTACCAGGTTCAACGTCACAAAGTTGACAGCGCGTCGCGTACTTTTGTTGGCTAGTATTATCGTAGCACAGGACAGCGTGATCGTGAGTGTATGCACGCGCGGAAGAATTCGAACTATGATTATTGGTTCTTATTAGCAAACGTTTGAAATTAGCGGATTTGTGGAGGTGTTTGTTTGTTTGTTTGTTTGTTTGTAGATTATAGTCACACGACACTTGCGCATATAGGTGACTACTGGACCGATTTATACTGACACCAGCGGGCCAGTTGTTGGTAAAGGGGAAAATAATATGATCACACGTTGACCAATCCGGGATTCGAACCAGCGACCTTTCGGTTACTAGCAAGACGCTCTTACCAACTGAGCTACCCGGCCCCTCTGTGGAGGTGTGATGAGTCAAGAGCAATATAAAACAAAATGCCCGCGGGAGAATCGAGGGGCCGGGTAGCTCAGTTGGTAGAGCGTCTTACTAGTAACCGAAAGGTACCTGGTTCGAATCCGGATTGGCCAATGTGTGACCATATTATTTTCCCCTTACCATCAACGTTTTTAGAATTAATGTGACCAGTAGTCGCCTATACGCTTTGGTGTAGTATGACTATAATCTACAGTAACACAAAAAAGAATTGCAAGGTCCTGATAGGATTACTGGGAGTACATAATATTTTTAACCATTTTAATACGCCTTTTTATTCACGTCCCTTGGGACAGCAGAAACAATCCTCTCACACCTCAGGGAAGGGACTGTGCGGTCAGTTCTTCAGACTGCCCTGTCAGTTCCAAAATTAAGTCCGCATGGTGTGCCCGACAAAGGATGAAGGTTCTGCACAGTTTGGGAGCACGCACTCGCCACTCGTAGAGGTGTTGAGCACATGTCCTGTCGACCTGCCTTTCGGCGGTCTTATTCCATCCATTACAAGACACTTATTTCGACCCAAATTTGAAGATTATATTAACTAAAGCGCAATGGGCGATGGAACTTTCTTTGCATCATATTCAGCTCAAGCTAGAGTTGTAGCTGTCCTATTAGACAATAATTTTGAGTGTTTGAGGTAACGAAAAAACGTGCATACAAGTAATAATGGGAATTTTGTTGATGTACTTTTTAAGGTTTATGGAATGAGGGTTGCTGTTAATTAGTGTTTATGGGACTAATACTGAAGAACTGGAATTTGGTGCTGACTTAGAAAACTATGTAAAAAAAATAGCATAGAGAATTTTATTTTTGGAGGTGACGGGAATTCGGTTATGGACTTTTTATTAGACTATGACAACTATAGGCATAGTAATAATCAAAGAGCACATGATCAGGTAATTGAACAATTAGAATTGTTAGATCTGTAAAGTGTCAAAAGGGACAATAAAGAGTTAAAAAATATATATATAGAGAGAGAGAGGGAGTTGAATGTACAAAGTGTCCAAAAAATATATGGAGTTGAATTTACAAAGGAGACGTTAGAGTAGATTAGATTTCTTTTTTTTCTTTTAGAGTAGATTAGATTTCTTTTTTTTGTTTTTTGGAGGGGAGAGGGGGGCGGGAGCAAACTTTCTTATGACGTATGTATCTGGCGCTGATATAGAATTGATCATTTGACTGTCACATTAACATTACAATTTTGCGCACCACATGAAAGAAACACGTTTTGGAAAGTAAATGCTTCTGTTTTGAAAAATAAAGCATTTGCAGAGGCTATTAATTATACTTTTTTTTTTTTTTTTTTTAATCAGTTTATAGTCCCCTCTCTTCCCGGAAAGGATTTTCAGAGAGGAGACTAGTTCCTTATACTTTTGATATAGTGGTAGAAGAGTGTACTGCAATGCAGTATTACAGATAAGCCCTTACGCAGATTCCTATTAGTATAATGCAATTTGCAATCTCATATCAGTTATTTTTGGAGGTTTTATTAATTAAAATAAGACAAATGACAATGGTGTATCCTAGTTGTAAAAACCGTGAACATGTAACAATGGAGTTATTACTAGAACAGTGTATTAGTGTATTAGAGATTAATGAGGGGATAACTGCTGAAGAAATAACAGAATAAAATAAATGCAAGGAAGAGTTGGAAAACATAAGAGAAAAGAGGATGGAAGGGTACTAGTTAAGATTACGCGCAAGATAGATAGCGGAAGGGAAGAAAGTGCCTACGTATTTTTGCAACAGAAAAACGAAATTACGTGAATAAAAGTATGAACAAATTATCTAAAAATGATTGTTCATAGGTTACAGACCAGAAAGATGTTATAGAAGAAGTTGCATCTTGTATGAAAACATATATGAAAAGAAGGAAGTGGAATTTAAAAAAGGATCTAGTTACCGGATTAGATCAATTGACAGAGGAAGAAATTAATCAACCTGGCGGGAATATCTCATTTGAAAGAAGCTAGTTACGCATAAAAAAAACCCACATGAACAATGGTAAAAGCCTTGGTACAGATGGTTTTCCAACAGATTGTTTTAAATTCTGTTGGCGACGGTTGGGTCCTTTGGTCACGCGGTCTTTATATTAAAGTTTTGAAAATGGTGAAATGTCCACTACACAAAAGCAAGGAATAATTACTTGCTTACCAAAAGTTGATAAAGGGATTTTTTTTAAATATTGGCGACCGATTACCTTGCTAAACATTGTGTATAAAATTGGGTCAACTTGTATCGCAAATAGAATAAAACCTATGTTAACTAAGCTTGTGAACGAGGACCAAGCATGATTCGTAAAGGGAAGATTTTGGGGTGATAACATCCATCTGGTTAATGATTTCATTAATTATGTTAATAAAAATAACAGATCATGTTTACTTCTATTTCTAGACTTTGAAAAAGCATCTGATTCTGTGGATTGAAAATGTATGCAGAACTTTTGGGTTTGGAAATTATATTTGTAGGAGGGCGAGTACATTTTATTTTGATTATAAACCATATGTGTTATTGGTCAAATATCCCGAGGGATACCTATAAAAAGATTCTGCACGTTCTGTCCGCAGCAAACCCTCAACCAACTCCTTCAAACAAAACCTAAAAACTCATATCTTCTCGTCTTCTTTTGCTCAAACGGCGGCAGGGATAGCTCAGTGGTCAGAGCGCACAACTTGTGTGGGTTCATCTTGGGCGACTTGGGTTCGAATTCTAACTTCAGCAAACTATTGTGTGACTGCTGGATATTACGGGCCAGCGCCTTGAGAAGCTCTCTGAGCTTGTAAGAGCGCTATATAAGACAAATCTCTTTCTTTTCTTTCTTTTTCATTAACTATTTTCCACAATAATGATCTGTTCGCATAGCCTGGACCAACCCATATCTGCCAGCGTGTATAAGAATACTTCTGAACCTGTCTATAGACGGCTAGCTTTATTTAGACCAGTGCTCTTTGGACCCAAGTAACGAAAAACTCTTCACGGAGGGGTCAAAGAGGGAGAATTCTGTCGCTGCTGATTCGGTCTCTGAGAGAGACTTCGATCGATCGATCCATGCAGCAGCGATTGCCTGACTTTTGCTCTGTGTACACTGCGGAGTTGAAGGCAATTTTACTGGCGTTGAAGCAGGTCTATCAGTCAAAAAGATCTTCCTTTAATTTTAATAATTTCCGATTCATTGTCGGCACTACAGGCCATCTCTACAAGAAAACTATCACACCCTTTCCTAGCTGAAATAAATGACCTTCACATTACACTCGTGTCCGAGGGGAAGAACAGTATTTTTGTGGATACCAGGTCATACGGGGATACGAGGGAATACGATTGCGGATCAGGCAGCAAAAGAAGCAATAAATAACGATTTCCCATCTCAAATGTTTCAGTTTGTTCCTTTCTCTGACCTCCATAGCTCGATTAGATCGTACTGTAAAAAGTCTGGCAGGAAAAATGGTCAGGTGAAGCCAACAATAAACGTTATCAAACTTTACCAGAGCTGTCTGATCCGTTGCCGGACTTATCTCCCACAGGTAATGAAGAAACTGTGCTAGTCCGATTGCATATTGAACACACCTACGTGACTCACAGTTTTCTTCTCAGAGAGGAAGATCTACTTTGATGTTCTGGATGTGATAAGGTATATGCTGTTCGTCATTTTCTTAACCGAGTGCTTTGGTTTGATTGATGACAGAGAACGAATTTTTAATACATCAGATTTAAACAAGATTTTTACAGAACTTGAGTGTGAAAGGATGTTTGAATATTTAAAAGTGATACGATTTCTTTTATAATTAAGATTTGAATAGTTCCGTAACATTTTAAGATAACAACTATCTGGTCCTGATTTGGCTCAAAAGAGTCCGCTGTACCTAAACCAATAACCATGTAATGTAATAGGAAAAAGCGCTATCCTCGATATACAGAAGTATATTCAAGCGTTAAAGTTCAGTTGGGTTAGTTAGGTAGTTATTCGTTGCTTACAGGGTCCAGCGGACTGCAAAGAGCCGAATCAGGACCACAAAATCAAGACCACAACTTCGCTGAAAGAGGACTCGCCCCTGATCCACATAAAAGATCTGCCGAAACAACCCTAGTGGTAACACTGAAGGACCTCCGCCAGCCGGTCACTTTACAATAAAGACATCCCACGCAGATTCAGATTCAGATTCAGATTCAATATTTTATTACAAGAAGAAAATGATTTTAGCATTAATTTGCTAATCTTACAATCAGTCCTTCTTTCAACCACTCACACATTTACTTTAATCATTCATCCGCATGCACGCAGGGGACGCTGAGGCTATACTCTAATTTATCGAACCCCCGTTTACAAAAACAAAATAGAATAAAAACATCATTATAAAATATCAACTAAACACATACATATAAAATGCCTACATTGCCAAATAATAACATTATAGGAAGCCCCAGTGACCACCTGGCAGAAAGCATCCAATATTCCAAGCTGATCCAACAGACCTCACACACAAATGAGGAGTTTTGTCCCGGAAGAGTTTTAAAGAAAAAAGGTAGGGGACTGGTCTAGCGAAGAAGAAGATAGTATAGTAGATTGGTAGAACAGAGTAGGAATGAGAAAGAACAAAGGAGAAAGACAGCGACAGTGGGAATTTAAAGCACTAAATTTACAGAAAGTGGGGATACTATTTATACTGAAACCCCCGGCACCCCCAAAAGGGAGTTGAGTTGGGTAAGGAAAGTCCTGCATGATAAATATTTTACTATCTGTTTGTCCTGTATTGTTTGAAATAGATAAGTTAGGTCCGAGTTTTTCCGGAGATAAATTTAGGTCGGAGTTTTCCCGGAGATAAATTCAATGTCAATGAATCTTGGTCTGATGTTTTTGTAGCTTATAATGGTGTTTCCTACACAGTAAAGCTTCAGTACCCAACATACATATTTGCAGAAAGAGTATTTTATAACGGAAAAAAAGTAATTGGACGGAAATCGATATTTTGTAAACATTGGTTTAATAAAGGCATTTTTTGGTATTGACTATTTTATTAAACGAAGTGGAATTTAATTACGCTAACTTTGTAAAAAAAAAAATACAATGTACGGAGAGACTTTCGTTAGTGTGAGATCTACAATATGTACAGACTTGCATGCCTATGGTTAATATTGAAAATGATACGTATGATGATTGGAATAAAGCTTGGAAAACCATACATACTATGTCCAAAGGGGCAAGAACATACTATGAATGCTTCTCATATAATGTTGAATTGCCGAATTGCTGTAACAAATGGAATGCTAACATGGAAAAAGAAATGATTTGGGAAAATATTTTTGAAAAGATCCAACGCATTTTTAATATAAAACTTAGATGGTTCCAGATTTGATTGATGCATCGTAATTTAGCTGCAAATATTACATTACAAGACTAATATGTTCCTTCTGTAAAAGTGAACGAGAAAATATTCATCATCTATTTGGGAATTTGTGACATATACAGACATTCTGGAATCATTTTTGGGTTGCAATCAACAATAGCTGTCTGAATGCTATGAATGTCACACTTAATGAATCTTTAGTTTTCTTTGGTTATGACAGTAGTATCAGAACTGATCCCATAATTGATTCCATTGTTCTGTTGGCGAAATATTTCATTTTTACATGTAGGGCAAAATGTACCATAACGGAATATAGAGTTTTTTTTGTGAAGTACTTCAAAATCGTTATGAAATTGAGAAGCATGCCGCATTATCAGAATAAAGGCTGAGCAGTTCAGCACAGAATGTTTTCTGTAGAAATCATTATTTTAAGCAAGTAATAGAACGAGGTTAAATACTTTTATATAATTTATAACCGTATATCAAGTCTTGTTAATCGATATGCACATTCTGGGTTACATTATTATATATATAAAATGATGTAACAAATATATATATATATATATATATATATATATATATATATATATATATATATATATATATATATATATATATATATATATATATATATATATATATATATATATATATATATATATATATATATATATGTTACATCATTTAAAAAAATTATATATAATTTTTTCCATTTACACAAATGTCTTTTTGTGTATTAGTGCCGTCACAACACGACATTATCCATTCTACTGTCGGCATCGTGGCCTTCATCATCACCCTTGCCACCATCACAATTACCATTACCATCAACATCATCCTTAATTGAAAAGTATGGAACAAACTTGGCTTTGAGCATGGTCAGCGACAATCATCAGTATGGCCGTCAACAACAGCAACTTCATCTTTTCAGGCAGCAAATACTTGACCCAACGGTACGCAGTGGAGGTTTGTACTGAAGTACTCTGTTCATTCACAGCCAGCCAGTAGCGAACTGCAGTGAATTATATAGAGGCACAAACTATGACTCATTCCTAGTCTTCACAGTTCTGTTGGACAACGACCTCACGTCAAGGTCAGTACAAAGTTCAAAATCGCCGGTGTTTTGAAAAAAAATACAATGTACGGACAGACTTAATGAACACTGGTCGTGACCCAAGTTCAGCTGTTGAACTTAGATATGGTGACGTGGCCAAGTCTAGAGGTTAGCACCCAAAAGGAACAAAATCTAGAACCTCTCTCACTACCTGCCCTCTTTCTCTTCCTCCTCTCCCCCTTTCTAAAATAATTCATATTTGTAGTCTATATTGTATGGACTTTTAAAGATTAATTTTACATGGAAAATTACTTGGTATTTGTGACTGATAATATGCGACGAGTTCCAATAAAATGTAGGCTAAGTTGACAACTCCGTTATTTTAACTTTGGAGAGAAGAGACAAAAATGACCTTTGTTTACATTAATTGAACTCGGCAACGAGTTGCATTATTTACTCTACTGTAACTATACTGTATTAGCGTAGTCTTACTTTGGAACTTTGTCCTTTTATTTTACATGACATTATGTAATGATACAAATGACAAGAAAGGCTCTTAGTCTTTGGGGCTGTAGTAACTCAGGACAAAACGCCTTCGCCTCCCTTCGCCTCCCTTTACCCTCTCCCGTCTCCCATCCGCTTAAATAATAAATGTACTAGCTCCTATTGATGTAGCTAGCACTGGGCTTAAACCACAGAGATACGTCTATCCTATCCTATCCCGTAACTCGAACATCGTTGGGGCACCACAGTTGATCGTCAAACAGCGTACTCTCATTCTCTGTCCTCAGCAGCCCTCGTGGCTTCAGAGACACGTCAAAGCTACAAAATATCACACACACTGGCATATATGGCAAGACAACGAAGTAATGTTTTTTTAAATGGAAAGAACCACTCATTCCATACCGGATCGGTCGTCGCCCGGGTCACCAAGGACCGCGTCTTCCGTTGGCCACCAGGAGGGAGGTAATAAGTGTGCTACAGATGCACAACTTAGCAAGATCCGCACGAGAAACAGCATCGTCATAGGAACCTGGAATGTCAGGACCCTAACTGCGGATGGAAAAGTAGAAGAACTGGCCCACGAGCTGAACCACTATCAATGGAACATTTTAGGTATCAGCGAACTGCGCTGGAAAGACCTAGGTGAAACAACGACCGACAAAGGCCACAAGCTTTATTTCAGCGTAAGATATGACAGGCACGAACACGCCGTTGGATTCTTGGTCCACAAAAACATTCTAGCCACTGTCATGGGTTGCCGTCCAGTCTCCAGTAGACTCATTACCATCCGTTTGAGAGCAGCCCCTTTCAACATCACCATCATCCCGGCCAATGCCCCAACATCAGACTATGACGACAGCGAAGTGGAGGATTTCTATGAAAATCTACAGGTTGTTCTTGACCAAGTGCCGAGGAAGGACATAGTCATAGTGGAAGGCGACTGGAATGGAAAGGCTGGCCAAGATGCGCACCACAACTGGGGAGACAAATGTGGACCCCACTGCAACAACGAGACAAATGACAGGGGTATGAGACTCTTGGAGTTTGCCAGATACAACAAAACTGGAAAACACGCTTGGTCTTCACAAAAACTCCAGACGATGGACATGGCACAGTCCCGGCGGGGAGCATCACAACCAGATCGACTACATCATGGTCAAGAAACGCTTCAGATCAAACACCAACATTGGCAGGACACGCACTTTTCCAGGAGCAGACATCGGAAGTGACCACGATCTCGTGATGATGTTTTTCCGGCTCCACTTGAAGAGAGTAAACACAGCAAAGTGCATTAGACTGAAGTTCGACCTGGACAAACTGCAAGACCCAGAGGTGCCAGAAATATTTCAGGTCACAATTGGAGGGATATTTGCACCACTGCACATTTTGGGAGCTGGTGAAGTAGATGTCAACACCATGACCACCACCTTCAACTCAGCTGTTACAGATGCCGCCACTCAGATCCTTGGCAAGCACCGCCCAAACAAGAAACCGTGGATCACACCTGAACTTTTGGACCTGTGTGATAAACGAAGAGAGATGAAAAAGAAAAAGAACACCTCACAGGGAGCGCGTTGAGGCCTACCGAAAAATCAACAATGACATCCGAAAAGGCATGCGCACGGCAAAGAAGAACTGGATAGAAGATCAATGCCAGAAAACAGAACAATCTGAACAAGAACAACAGCAAGAAGGCCTATCAGACTGTGAAGCCTTTTAGTCTTTTTTCATCATCCTGCTCTTTATCACAGATGTGAAAAAACGTTAAATTAAATAAATTAAAAAGACCATCCTCAAGGCACGGTGCAAGGAGGCAGAAGAAGAGCGAGACAGAAAAAGAGGTGGGAAGACAACATTCGAGAATGGACTGGCTTCACACTGAACCCATGAGGGTTGCTGAGGACAGAAAAAGATGGAGTACGCTGGTTAATCGATCATCTGTTGTGCCCCAAAGACCTTCGAGTTACGGGATAGGAGAGGATAGGCCTTCTTGCCCCAGGCTTGGGACAAAACGCCTTTCCCCATGGGGCAAAACGCCTTTCCCCATGGGGCAAAACGCCTTTCTACATGGGGCAAAACGCCTTTCTCCATGAGGCAAAACGCCTTTCCCCATGGGGCAAAACGCCTTTCTCCATGGGGCAAAACGCCTTTCCCCATGGGGCAAAACGCCTTTCCCCATGGGGCAAAACGCCTTTCCCCATGGGGCAAAACGCCTTTCCCCATGGGGCAAAACGCCTTTCTCCATGGGGCAAAACGCCTTTCCCCATGGGGCAAAACGCCTTTCTCCATGGGGCAAAACGCCTTTCCCCATGGGGCAAAACGCCTTTCTCCATGGGGCAAAACGCCTTTCTCCATGGGGCAAAATGCCTGCCATAATTATGTGCCGTACAACCCCCACCCTTATCTTGAAAATTATGAAAACTTCATTATTTTTTAATTATATAAAAGATTACTGTCAGTACCCCAATCAGCTATAAACTAATTAAGCTGATAGGTCCTTATGACATGGGAAAAACCCATGAATATTGACACTGTACTAACAAGAAGAAAAAAGCCCTATTGAACTGTATGCCAACAAATGTACTGTTAGAGAAGATCAAAATAACTAAAACAAATTATTGTCAAGACATATCATGCCATTCATAAGGAATATCAACTTAAAACGTCTTGTTCTGTCATTAACGAGTACAATCAACTATAAACAAAATTGTCCTGTAATGTCATGTCATTAATGTGCACAGTGTTTAATAATAATAGCCTTCAATTTATTTTTATAGAGAGATAGAGGTAATGTAGAACCAAAGTGTTGTAATAGCTGGGACAAAAGATTACAACGACGGGAAAAATGGAAAGTGATATTGAGAAAATTACAAATTTTCTAGAAAAAAGGTTAAAATGATTGCATTACAGATTAACATTAATCATAGAATTTTAGGAAAGAATGTAAGTTTTGGCAAGTATGGGATTAGAGGATAGTATTAGCTTTTTTTTTTTTTTTTTTAATGATGCTCGAGTAAATATTCAACAGAATTGTTGGCAGTGTCCGTTTGTTCAAACGTTTTGGCTACTTTTTCAAACAGAGATTAATGATAAGTGCTGTAATGCTTGTACATTCTGCTTTAGCGAACATATAGTTATATTTGCGTGTTAACACTGATGAAGTGTTGATTCTTTTAGTACTATTGGCAAAGTCATATATCTATACATGCAAACTTGAGAAACAATTGCCGTCCTTTCTTGTATTTAAATCTGTTACGAATAAAAGGTATGCCTTAGAAAGATACAGTGCTAATATTAAAATGAGGTATGAACATTTTTCACTAGCATGGCACGTGTACACTGAATGCTTAATGAAACTAACAGAATTATATTCTCATTAATAGTTTGCTCCATGCCCCCCTTACCTCCCCCCTCTTTCTCTCTGTCTAAAATCATAACAAACACATCTGCATGCAAAACTTCGCGTTATTTTCCTTTCTCCGCAATTAATGATTCTAAATATATAAATACGAATACATAAATACAGCAGTTATTAACTAATGAAACTTGTAATTTTATTATTTTATTACATCTATTATTATATGAAGTCGAACCTCTATAGTTGTACGTGGCTTGATTTGTGATTGTTTATATTTCGACTGCTGACAAATGTAACATTTAGTGCGAAAAATTGGTTCACTTTAAGTTACGATTGTACATTGTGATTTGTGTGAAAGTGAAATATTCTATGGATCTGGCATGTAAACTTTGAAAATGCATGATTTGTAATTAAAACAAGTTCGTTAAAAAATTAAAAAATAAAAAGTTATTATTTAAACTTTCATTGTTTGAGCTTACACCTTTGTTTGAGCCATCTGCGACCACCCTTATCCCTATATTATCACTACAGATATTCATATTTGTTATGGACTTCATAGGAGCATATGATTGTCTGTAAAAAGATATTTCTAGTCTGAATGGTTAATACATGTCAGCTTCATGAACCAAAGCAGATTTTTCCCATTTGTTTTTGTGCTGACGTCTTTGAAATTAAATGTAAAGAGTCAACAGCCACTCCACAGGCCATGCTAAGGTTCCAGAATAGTCCGCACAAAACCGGAGTAGTCCTCACAGAACCGCATTCAGCGAACAGAAAGATGGGTTAACACCTGAGATAACTCTTTACAAGCCCAGTTTACATTGAGATCAAGGCATTGAACTTCCTCCCCATGTTTCACCAAGGTTAAGCTGTGATTAGAAGTATTTCCACTTCTAAATGATTACTGATTCCTTGGCCGGTTGGCAACGCGCTGTCCTCTGTCTTGGTCACAAACATAAGGTCAAGCCTCTGCGAAGACACTCCATTACACACACCGTATTCCGTCGATAAACCTAGCTACGAGCATTCAGTAACCCGAGTTTGGATCACAAAACTAATTAGCTCCGCGAAATCGAATCTAAAAACAAATCTTGACCTGAATGCTTTTTGCACTTTGGCCTAAGGCGCTATAGAATCCTAGTAATTATTTTACCGTTGCTTCGGCGTATGTGTGACAGTAGAAATACGGCTGCTGCTGTTGTTGTTATTTACACATTTTAAGCTGTTGTTGTAAAAACTTTGACTTTCCACAATTACTATGAACACATTGACCCCTCCTTGACTGTTTAAATTATAAGTCGTCATACAATAGTATTATCCCGTCATCATCATTTTGTCCCACCGCCGTAG
The DNA here is from genome assembly GCA_036898135.1 of Oncomelania hupensis. Classification (NCBI taxonomy): domain Eukaryota; kingdom Metazoa; phylum Mollusca; class Gastropoda; order Littorinimorpha; family Pomatiopsidae; genus Oncomelania; species Oncomelania hupensis. The sequence continues at coordinate 81,378,643 of CM072513.1, forward strand.
CTCAAGTGGTAGAGCGTTCGCCTGGCACACCGATGACCCAGGTTCGAATCCCGTGGTGGGCGATATAAAATGTGGCCATTGTCACTGTCCAATTTAGCAGTATGATTGCTCTGATGGTTCAGAGTTGATTCAAATCCCTACCCCTCTTTCCCTGGGATGGTTGTACCCGTCTGCCATATCGCCAATGGTGGGTGTAGACGTTAAACCTCAATGTTCATTCAATCATCATCATTGTGACTTTGTTTCTTTTCTTCTGGGGGCAGTTAAACCGCCAGCAAAACAAATAAACTAAACTGAATAGCTCAGAACGTTGGCTGTATAACATTTGTAAGTTAGGTATTATAACCCTTTTCATAGGCGTGTGGCGGACCTTTCCCAGCACCCACCCCACTTCCATGCCCGCACAGCTGATACCTGTATATTATGCCTTCAATAGGGGCATAGACACAGTGACTCGCCTATACCTCAGCAATATAACAAATACGATGTGATTGCCTTCCTCTCTTTCTCAATATCTCCTACTTGGATCAAAAATTTAAAAAAAAAAAATATATACTACAACAAAAACTGTTTTTAAAGTTCTTTTTTAAATACTCTATTTGTGTTAAAAAAAAAGTAGAAGTAATTACCTTTCGGAAAGTATAAGTGCTACCCAATTATTTCTAATACTGTTTACACTTTTTACGGTGTCATTGCATCCTTCTCTCTTTCCCAATATGTCCTATTTGGATGTAAAAAAAAATTATACTACAACAAAAATTGTTTTTAAATTTCCTTTTTTTAAATATTATATTTGTGTTTTTAAATAAGTAATTACCTTTCGGAAATGTATTTCTTTAAATTTTATTTATATTATTTACCTTATTGTCCCTAAGGGAAATTCTGGCCGCCTCCCTTGGGGAAAGCGTAGTCGCAGTCTGTGGCGCGCCCAAACCCAACCTACCTAACATTAGTTGTGATTTTGAAATTTTGCTGGGAGAGCAAACCGGAGTACCCGGAGAAAACCCCCGAGACGTTGCCCGAGTCGAAAGTAAATAATATTCGGAGAAACATAACGTCCAGATGCTGGATCGAACCCACACCTGTCAGGCGTCATTGGTTTCTGGCCTGTGGACAAGGCAAGTTAGTCCCGCCTTAGCCCACTTGGCCACAACGCTCGTATAAGTGTTACACAGTCATTTCTAATACTGTTTACACTAGAATATTTTGAAATTGTTTACAATCACGAGCCAGACATACCTGGCATATGAAAGGTTTAAAGCAGTGCAATGCTCTTTGGCAGTGCAGACAACTGGTAAATAAGCTTACTCATTACTCATTAGCCATTTCTGGATAAGTTGGTCACTGTATGTGATTTAAAGTGGCATAGTTTCTCACATATCATGGACTGATTAAGCCACTAACAGATTTCTCTGGTATGCGCTTTAATAGACAACATATAACACCCCCCCCCCCACACACACACACAACACGACCACACAAAACTCAAGACACATATCACCACACACACACCACATGGATTAACACATTTTTTTCAGTATTGCTGAATTAAGGACAAAACATATATCCCTACAAACCCCCGTTGGGGTGCCGAGGTTTCAGTATAAATAGTATCCCCACTTTCTGGAAATTTAGTGCTTTAAATTCCCACTGTCGCTGTCTTTCTCATTTGATCTTTCTCATTCCTGCTCTGTTCTATCAATCTGCTATACTATCGTCTTCTTCGCTAGACCAGTCTCTTACCTTTTTTCTTGAAAACTCTTCCGGGACAAGACTCCTTATTTGTGTATGAGGTCTGTTGGATTAGCTTGGGAATATTGGACTCTTTCTGCCAGGTGGTCACTAGGGCTTCCTATGATGTTATTATTTAGCAATGTAGGCATTTTATATGTATGTGTTTTGTTGATAATTTATAATGATGTTTGTAATCTATTTTGTTTTTGTAAACGGGGGTTCGATAAGTTGGGGTGAAGCCTCAGCCGTCCCCTGCGTGGGATGTCTTTATTGTAAAGTGACTGGCTGGTGGAGGGCATTCAGTTTTCCCACTAGGATTGTTTCAGCAGATCTTTTATGCGGATTGGGGTTTGTCCGGTCCTGATTTGGCTCGGAAGAGTCCGCTGGACTTAAAGCAACAATTATGTAATGTAATGTAATATCCCTACAATGACCGTGTGGAAGTACACTGGGGAAAGGGAAGCAACACAGGTACACCACAATACACTTCTCCACCCCGCAGCCCCACACCCATTTACACTGTCAGTTCAGGGTGGGATGGAAAGGGGGCAAGGAATTAAACGATACTTCATCACATCTTGCATCCTTTCAACCTTTGAAGCCGTGAATGCCTGAACGGCTGTTTAGCCCAAAGAACACGGTGCCGATGTTGCACGTGTAGTCTACACTCATCGAGCCTCAGCAGCTCCTCCTCACTCCCTACCCCGTCTTTTGGAATAATATGGGGACATTCTAATTGTTTAATGTAATAACAATGCCAGCTTTAGGGAAAACTGGGGTTTAGACAAAAGTAAACAGTCTTTTAAACGATGCAGCGGTGTAAGCATAGTGTTTTGAGATAGTATGGGGTCACAATAATACAGTAGAGTATTACCGGGTCTGGTTAAGGTGAAGCGTTAACTTTGTTTAATATGGTGAATGTCTGATATAGCGAGGTTCTAACACTTGCATCCACCTGTTGCGGTCAGCAATTTGCATGCGTCGTCGCGTCACAGACGCTTTGACGAAAGCGCCAAGATTTAGACGCCAGTGTGCGAAGGGTTTTACACTTGCATCCACCTGTTGCGGTCAGCAGTGACGAGCGTGTGCATTTCATACACTGCTCCGGGTTACAATTGGTCAAGGGGAATTCAACAACACAGTGATGATCCCAGCAGTATTATTTCCATTATCCATTACATTGCCTGCGTCGGTCAGTGTCCAGTCCTGACTCCAGAGCCATATTATTTTTTAACCCGTTTTGTTTTGTTAATCACTGTTTGTTTTTACTTCTGTCAGATTTACCTGAAAATACGTTAATATGGTCGGAATAAGAACGGGTCAAATGTTTTGGCGGTCGATCTTTCTGTTGTTTTGTTTATCAAATGTGATTTATCAGATTAACATGTGGTGTACTGATCGATCTGTCTGTGGACGGGTCGCGTCCGTTGCACGCGATTATCTCAAGAACCACTGCAGGGTTTCAGGCCAAACTTCTAAAAACATTTCAGTCTCTCCAGCCACTGTATATTTTACGTTTCTGTTCAACACATCTACTTAATTATTCTTTTTTTTTTAAAATCGTTTTGGTTTTTGTTATTTTTTGCATTTTCTAAAACATGATTCGAGACAGAAAAACCCCACGAGAATCAACACGTTAAAAATCTTTAAGTAGGAATATGTGAGCGTCTGGCCCTACATTTGCACGATTTGCCATCTTGTGTTTACTTAAGGGCTAAAACAGCCAATAGGTCAGCGGTATAATTCTCTTCTGGTGCGCACGTGACGTGAGAGTATCCCTCTAGACATACGCGAACACGTCTCACCAATGCTGCCAATTCAGCACGTCAAAGAATCTAATCGCTTGGTCAAATCGCCAGGGCGCCGAGAGTGCAGGACGCTTATAGGGTGGCTTAGTTGACCACGGCGCCTACAGGGCAAAACCATTTGATTTGATTTGATATTCAATGTTTATAGGGTCCAGCGGACTGCTAAGAGCCTAATCAGGACCAATCCTATCCTATTCTATCCCGTAACTCGGAGGTCGTAGGGGCACCACAGATGATCGTTTAACCAGCGTATTCCATCTTTCCCTGTCCTCAACAAACCTGATGTGTCCAGTGTCAAACCAGTCCATTCTCGAACGTTGTCCTCCCTCCTCTTTTTCTGTGAGCATGTCATCATGTTGTCCAATGGCTTGTGTGATAGTCTGTGGGACTTCGTCGTTGGTGATGTGCTGGGTATAGGAAATGCCCAGAGGTCTTCTGTAGCACCTCATCTCCATGCTTTGTATTCTTCGTTGTAGATCTGCTTTGAGGGTCCATGTTTCGCAAGCATATAGGAAGATGGAGATGACAAGGGAGCGCAGCAGTCTTACGTTGGAATGTAGGCTGATGGTCCTGTCTTTCCAAATTGGCTTCAACCTCGCCAGCGCAGCAGTTGTTTGTGCGATCCTGGAGATGACTTCCTGTCGTGACCCATTGTCTGATACAATGGCTCCTAAATATTAGAAACTCTGCACGCAATGTTGAAATGGATTGACTGGAAATGAACAAGAACTTGAAGAGCTGATACAGATGAAACTGGTTCAGAACAACAATCGGTGTGCGTCAGGGATGCCTACTCTCTCCAGCACTCTTCAACATCTTCATAGAGCGCATCATGTCAGCATAGGGGAAAGAGCAATCTCCAAACTCCGTTTTGCGGATGACATTGTTGGATTGGCTGGAGAGGAACAAGAACTTGAACAGCTGGTATAGAGGCTTGACACCATCTCCAGAGCCTATGGAATAAAAATAAGTGCAGAGAAGACCAAAATGATGACCAACAACACCAATGGCATCAACACGGATATCAAAGTCCAAGGCCAATCCCTCAACACAGTGCATAGCTTCAAATGTTTATGAGCCATTGTATCAGACAATGGGTCCCGACAGGAAGTCCTCTCCAGGGTCGCACAAACAACTGCTGCCCAGGCGAAGTTGAAGCCAATTTGGAAAGACAGGACTGTCACGTCCCCCGAGCGGGTTCAGTGACGTCAGCTCATAAAGCGAGTGAAAAGAATAAACTCAAACAAAATAAACTAACACAAAATGCCAGAGTACAAACACACACTCTTTTATTCAACAATCAACAAGCAAACACAGGACAAATGGGAACTAACCTTCCCTCAACCCCTAAACAGACCCCCGTCCCAATACTAACTAACAATTACCTCCCCTTGCAACAAACCCCAAATAGAACTAAACAACAACAGTTTCTTTACAAAGTGTATACAGAAAATCAAAATCAACAAATCAATTCAAAATGCAAGTCTTCAAATAATAAGCGATGGCGTTGAATCATGAACTATTAGCTAGACAAAGCTGTGGCACAGAAGTAATGTCTCAATGTTCTTGTTAAGTAGCTCAGAGAGCTAACAGTCTCTTTCACAAAGTGGATGATTCTTCTAACTAAATGGATATGTTTTTAGGTGCGTGTAATGTGAGTCTGTGTGTGCATGAATTAGGCATGAAAACCCCCTGGAAGCGGGTTGCCTCGGTACACAGGCAAAACCTGCAGCAGTGTAAGAAATCACCACAACACTACTGTGTCGTAGAGGCAAAGGTACATCCCAGGCTGGTTAGGACCCAGTCAGCGGCAACAACATCAACATCAGTACAGCACAACAGGCACATCAAAGGCAACAGCGTGGGAATAATGCGTAGAAATAAACACGTAGATGTAATAATCATCATCATCTCATCAGCCCACACCTGTTGACATATACATAGTCTTAACAATATGCCCACCAAACAATAAACACTATATAATATAACATAACACGCCGTCCTCCGTCCGCCATCTTGACCTGTATAGCTATGAATATCATAATAATAATATAAGATACTATACACAGATTTCAATAATGTAAATCACCCTTTGATGCTAAATAATCCGCATCTTCTTTACAAACCAATGTTTATATAAATATACATAATTATCGCAACCACACTACCATCTCACAGTCCTGATTCATTCCACCCCCCTTCATCACCACCGTCACCCCCAACAATTATAGCACATCACGATTACCTCCCTTCATCCACACTGTAAACATGCTTCCTTCATAATCATCACTTCATCCCTCTTCAGCATACTACATTCTATCGCTCTTTCCATACATACACCCTCACTCTCTCTCTCCCTCTCTATATTCCCCATCGTCGCCTTTGACCCACTTCCATAACAACAACAGCAACGACATTTTCCCCATCACATATTCAATAAGAAAATCATAGGAAAATCATATAAAATCAACAAAATTCATTACACATCCTAAAATACATCCCCTTCCCCACACTCATTACCACTCATACACGTACGCAGTGCTCGGAGCGCGCCACTAGAGAATTGAACGACAGGGTTTGCTTACCTTACAGGCCTCGGCTCGTGACGCCCTTTACCCCAACACCACAACACGACACAACACTGTCACAACATTGGCACAACACAATGGATTAGTCTTTTGAGAGTCTCTTTCTCTTGCTCTTGCACGTTATTTCACTGTCCAAATAACATTTATTCTGAGGATGAGGACACCTTAGCTCTGCTACAGACACTAAGTTTTGGTGGGTGTTCAATCGAGAACCACACGCACCTTAAGTATGGAACTCTACACTCACTGGCGAATGGCAGTTACCATCTTCCTTCGAATTCTACACATCCTTATCCCGACGAGGGCATAAGACCTTGGGTGGCTGTAAAACAATACACACACCCTTCCAACAGTACCCTACACTACGATGACCTCTGTCACAGGGCTGCTGTCTCGATAGAATTCCTTCCTCACGCAATAGCATCTCAAACCACTCTGCCCTTCAAAATCTGCGCCGGCCACAAGCAAAACAGTCGAGCTCTCGTCAGAATGCACGTTCTTTATTACGCGTACCCCTATTCGAAATTGGCCGACTCCCTATCTACTATGAATCGCACGGACTTTACGAAACTGCACTTTCATACGCAAAAGTAAATCGGTCACGCTATTCTATGTACAACAGATATACGGAGAAGTGTAACTTCGTAAAAAGTGTATCTCTCCCTACCATCTGAAAACTCGTGTCGTCACACAACCCCCCCCCAGTTCTTAACACCTTGAAGAACCTTAACTACGACGCGAATTTCTCACTACCCCCTATGCTACCTACTGAGCGTTTCTGCTGAGGAAATCTGCTGGAACGTTGTCCTTCCCAGAAATGTGCTCCACAGACATTGAGAAAGGTTGCAGCTGAAGTGCCCATCTCATCAGTCGGCTGTTGGTGTTCTTCACTTGCTGTAGGTACTGCAGTGGCATATGGTCAGTCTGCACTACGAAAGTACGTCCGTACAGATATTGACTGAATTTCTGCACACCCCACACCAACGCTAGACACTCCCTCTCAATGGTCGAATAGTTCCTCTCGGGTTTCGACAGTTTCTTGCTTGCACACGCAATAGGCTGTAATCCCTGTCCCCTGTCCTGGCTCAAAATGGCCCCTACTCCATCCTCCGACGCGTCTGTCTGTAGCACAAACGGTAGGGTGAAGTCCGGCAGACAGCACACAGGGTCAGAGCACAGCTTCTCCTTCAGTGTGCAAAATGCAGCTTCGCATGCTTCGGTCCATTGAACCGCCCCTGGTTTGCCTCCCTTGGTCAGATCGTGTAGTGGTGAAGCAATCGCTGAAAAGTTGGGTACGAACCGCCTGTAGTATCCGGCTAAACCCAAAAATGAGCGCACTTGCCGCTTGGTCGTTGGTCGTGGTGCATCTCGGATTCTCTCCATCTTTGACACCTCAGGACGAATTTCTCCCTGTCCAACCACGTGCCCAAGATACTCTACTCTTCGGAAACCCAGGTAACACTTTGATGGTTTGGCGGATAGCTGCACCTCACGCAACCTAAGGAAAAGACGTGCCAAGCATTCCAGATGTCTCTGCTTGGTAATGGTGGCTACCAACAAGTCGTCAACAAAATTGTCGATCTCCGACATTCCCAGGGGTGCTAATAACTTCCGCATCATGCGAGAAAAGACTGCCCCCGCCGTCTTCAGCCCAAATGGCATTACAGTCCACTGAAATTGTCCCTCTGGCGTTGTAAATGCCGTCTTCGCTTTATCTCCCTTGTTCATAGGCACTTGCCAGTAACCTTTGGTCAAGTCGATCTTGGTGAGATACTTGGCCCCTGACAGTTTGGAAAACAAGTAGTCGATGTTCGGCAATGGTTCCGCATCGAATACGACGTGCTTGTTTAACTTCCGGAAATCAACGCAGAAACGCATCGTGCCCTCCTTCTTCTTTACTAATACGATGGGCGAGCTGTATGGCGAACTGGCCCTCTCAATGACGCCCATCGCTAGCATCGCTTCCACTTCCTTCTTGATGGTCTCGTGATGCGAATGGGGAAGTGGATACTGCCGCGTCCTCACTGGAATGTCGCTGTCCACACGTATTTCGCACACGTCCAGTGTAGTGCGTAACGGCAAGTCGGTTAGGATATCCTCAAACTGCCACACCAGCTCCTGCAATTCTTCCCGTATTTCTGGGCAGTTGTCGTCCATCTTCACGTCGCGGGGTGTCTCTGATGCTGTCAAGGTGATTACGGGAATATCCCCAAACACCGGCATAGTTTCCTCCTCCTCTACCCCCTCGTCGTCTACGACGATCGTGGCCACCGTCGCTCTGGTATGAAACTTCTTCAAGAGATTGGCGTGGTATAGTTTACTTTTCCCACGCATCCTGATCCGGTAGTCGCACTCTCCCACACGTTCGATCACCTCGTACGGTCCTCGCCATGCTAGCTGCAACTTGTTGTGTTTTTCTGGTAACAGCAGCAACACTTGATCCCCCGCGTTGAACAAACGCCGTTTCGCCTTCTTATCGAAGTGCCGCTTCTGCTTGGCTGACGCGGTTCTGAGGTTTCCTTGTGCCAACTTACATGTTTCCTCGATGCGGTTACGCAAATCCACCACGTACTGGCTACTCAATTTCACCTCCTCCTCTTGTATTTCCTTGGTCCAGAGGTCTCGCAATACAGCCATCGGTCCCCGCACGGTCTTTCCATATAGGAGCTCGAAGGGAGAGAACCCTGTAGACTCCTGTGCTACTTCTCGGTATGCAAATAGTAGCGCTGGAATGTAGCGGTCCCACGCTGTCGGTTGTTCTGTGGCTAACTTCTTGAGCATGGACACTAGCGTCCCGTTGAATCGCTCAACCAGACCGTTGCACTGTGGATGATACGGCGTGGTGGCTTTCCCATGGATCGACAGTAGTCTGTTCATCTCTCGCATGACTTCAGACATGAATTGCGTCCCCTGATCTGTCAAAATTTCCCTAGGAACGCCCACCCTCGACCAAATCTCCCACAGCGCTTCTGCCACCCTCTCTGCCTCTATGCCCTTGAGCGGTACAGCCTCGGGATAGCGTGTGGCATAGTCTACTACCACTAGGATGTACATGTTACCCCGATCTGACTTGGGTTTGATGGGTCCCACAATGTCTACCGCCACCCTCTGAAATGGCTCGTCCACCAGCGGAAGTTGCTGTAATGGTACCTTCCTCACCCGTCCCCTCGGTACTACCTTCTGACACTCTGGACAACTGGCGCAATACCTCCGTACTTCGGCACACATTCCCGGCCAATAGAATGTCCCCCAGATCCGCTCCCTGGTACGTTTCCCTCCCAAATGCCCAGCCATGGGTGGATCGTGAGCCAACTGAAGGATCCCCCCCCTCAACTGTTTCGGGACTACCAGTTGCGTGACCTGGCTACCTCTCTTCGTGTGTACCCGGTACAACACCCCCTTCTTCTTGCGAAACTCAGCTGACGCTCTACCTGACGCTATCGCCCCACCACTCTGTGCCAACGTTCTCGCCTTCGCGAGCGTCTCGTCGGTCTCTTGCATCCTGATCAACTCTGGGGTGCTAACAGAGATCTGGGATGGTTCGACCACTGCTAAGGGTACCTCCCTCTTCTTCTCGGCCTTCACCTGCGCCCGAGTCTGCACTGCTGCAGCCATCGCGCACTCACCTCCAAACAAGGAAACAGGACTCTTTTCCCCGCTATCAAACGTTACCCAGTTACCCAGGATGATATCGGGCCCGTCCTCGAAAACCACCAACTCTACTCTTCCCCTGACCAGCGCACAATCCAACTCCACCCAAGCTGTAGGTAGCAGACCCACGTTCGATCGATTCGCCAAGCAAATCTCGACAGTCCGACCCGTCAAATCAGCTGGTTTGACTAACCTGCTCGCGACTGCCCCTATCTCCGCCCCCGTATCTCTCAATACTCGAACGTCCTGCCCGTTCGCCCTACCTTGGCCCCATGGATCATAAGGTTTGATTGCACACACGCTAGCCCGAGGTGCGGTCTCCGTGGAAATAGTCCGTCCCACTGTAACCTGGCCTACTGTCTGAGGTTTGACCTTGCAGTCCCTGACCACATGCTTCTCCGACCCACATCGGTAGCAACGGCGTACCCCACTACCCCCTTCCGTCCTCCCTACCTTCTGACCCTGACTTCCCCTGTTGCTAGGCTGCTGAGGAGCCTCCGGTCGTCTGGGAAAACTGCGTCTCTGACTGGGTAGTACGGGTGCCGGTGCTGATGCTGCCCGCTTGGCATCTACCACGCGCTGCGCCAACTCTGCTGCGGCATGGCTAGTCTCAGGTAGATTCTCCCTCACGTAAATCTCTAGCTCGGTAGTCATGATGGAGAAAAGCTGCTCACCAATGAAAGTGTCTAGTACCTGCTCTACGTCGGTGATGTCTTTGCCGGCGAGCGAAAACCACTTCTTCACTAACGACCCTAGCCTTACTACTAGCTGAGGAAACGTCTCTGCAGCTTCCTTCTTGGCCTCTCGAAACTGCCTACGATAGTAGTCGGCGTCCTTCCTGAAGCGTTTCAACAGCGCGTTTCTCACAATGTCGAAATCCTGGGCTTGCTCAGGCGTCAGACGAAGGTACGTATCCCGGGCTTCCCCTTGTAACAAAGGCGCTAGCCTAACCGCCCATACCTCCCTCTTCCAACCCTGAACCTCTGCCACCCGTTCGAACATCTGGAGGTAGGCCTCCACATCCTCCCTCTCCTCCAAGGGTTTCAACTTGACTGAGTATGCTGCCTCTCTATCTCTAGCCCTATTCTCCCTCTCTCTCTGAGCAGCTCTGTCGTCATCTCTGGTTCTTCGTTCCTCCTCTAGCTTCATTTCTAGCACTCTTCTGTCCGCCTCTCTAGCTACCCGTTCCGTCTCTAGTCTAAGCTCCAAAAGCCTCCTCTCATCTGCCCTTGCTTCCCTCTCCTCCCTCCGTTCTTCCTCCCTTCTCGTCTCGCCCATGATATACAGTGCCAGCGCCCCGTCTCTGAGACCTAGACCTTCCCCAATCTGTCTAAATCTCTCGCTATCGCTGAGCTGGACCTCGACTTTGCTCTGTGAACCGGGCGATCTGGCATACATCTTAGGCACAGTGGTCTGAGTACTCACTGCGTAAGGTTCCTCCAACAACCCTGTCACAGAGCCGTCATCACGGAAGTCCTGCTCCTCCTGCTCGGCCTCCTCCTTACGAGTCCTAGCGTCGCGGCGCATCGCGGCTCGAGCCTCCCGCGTAGCCATGTCGGAAAAGAAGGGAAGAACAGATGTTAGTATACACAAAACAAATAACACCTAACTGATACAAACACCTAACAGAATGAATACGCAACACAACAGTCACAGGAGCCGAGGAATCGTTCACCGTCGTACCCCTGAAGGCGAGCAAGTGAACCCTGCAATCCAATTCCCCGTTAATGCTGCACTCCGAGTGTGTTCCCTAGTGCAATACACCCACACTCCCGCCAACCGCCCGCTGCGTACCCTTCCACACAACAACTCAAACACACAACATACACCTCTGGCAATACCCTAACAAAATAAATGAGTTTATCCCACTTCTGACACCAAAAATGTCACGTCCCCCGAGCGGGTTCAGTGACGTCAGCTCATAAAGCGAGTGAAAAGAATAAACTCAAACAAAATAAACTAACACAAAATGCCAGAGTACAAACACACACTCTTTTATTCAACAATCAACAAGCAAACACAGGACAAATGGGAACTAACCTTCCCTCAACCCCTAAACAGACCCCCGTCCCAATACTAACTAACAATTACCTCCCCTTGCAACAAACCCCAAATAGAACTAAACAACAACAGTTTCTTTACAAAGTGTATACAGAAAATCAAAATCAACAAATCAATTCAAAATGCAAGTCTTCAAATAATAAGCGATGGCGTTGAATCATGAACTATTAGCTAGACAAAGCTGTGGCACAGAAGTAATGTCTCAATGTTCTTGTTAAGTAGCTCAGAGAGCTAACAGTCTCTTTCACAAAGTGGATGATTCTTCTAACTAAATGGATATGTTTTTAGGTGCGTGTAATGTGAGTCTGTGTGTGCATGAATTAGGCATGAAAACCCCCTGGAAGCGGGTTGCCTCGGTACACAGGCAAAACCTGCAGCAGTGTAAGAAATCACCACAACACTACTGTGTCGTAGATGCAAAGGTACATCCCAGGCTGGTTAGGACCCAGTCAGCGGCAACAACATCAACATCAGTACAGCACAACAGGCACATCAAAGGCAACAGCGTGGGAATAATGCGTAGAAATAAACACGTAGATGTAATAATCATCATCATCTCATCAGCCCACACCTGTTGACATATACATAGTCTTAACAATATGCCCACCAAACAATAAACACTATATAATATAACATAACACGCCGTCCTCCGTCCGCCATCTTGACCTGTATAGCTATGAATATCATAATAATAATATAAGATACTATACACAGATTTCAATAATGTAAATCACCCTTTGATGCTAAATAATCCGCATCTTCTTTACAAACCAATGTTTATATAAATATACATAATTATCGCAACCACACTACCATCTCACAGTCCTGATTCATTCCACCCCCCTTCATCACCACCGTCACCCCCAACAATTATAGCACATCACGATTACCTCCCTTCATCCACACTGTAAACATGCTTCCTTCATAATCATCACTTCATCCCTCTTCAGCATACTACATTCTATCGCTCTTTCCATACATACACCCTCACTCTCTCTCTCCCTCTCTATATTCCCCATCGTCGCCTTTGACCCACTTCCATAACAACAACAGCAACGACATTTTCCCCATCACATATTCAATAAGAAAATCATAGGAAAATCATATAAAATCAACAAAATTCATTACACATCCTAAAATACATCCCCTTCCCCACACTCATTACCACTCATACACGTACGCAGTGCTCGGAGCGCGCCACTAGAGAATTGAACGACAGGGTTTGCTTACCTTACAGGCCTCGGCTCGTGACGCCCTTTACCCCAACACCACAACACGACACAACACTGTCACAACATTGGCACAACACAATGGATTAGTCTTTTGAGAGTCTCTTTCTCTTGCTCTTGCACGTTATTTCACTGTCCAAATAACATTTATTCTGAGGATGAGGACACCTTAGCTCTGCTACAGACACTAAGTTTTGGTGGGTGTTCAATCGAGAACCACACGCACCTTAAGTATGGAACTCTACACTCACTGGCGAATGGCAGTTACCATCTTCCTTCGAATTCTACACATCCTTATCCCGACGAGGGCATAAGACCTTGGGTGGCTGTAAAACAATACACACACCCTTCCAACAGTACCCTACACTACGATGACCTCTGTCACAGGGCTGCTGTCTCGATAGAATTCCTTCCTCACGCAATAGCATCTCAAACCACTCTGCCCTTCAAAATCTGCGCCGGCCACAAGCAAAACAGTCGAGCTCTCGTCAGTATGCACGTTCTTTATTACGCGTACCCCTATTCGAAATTGGCCGACTCCCTATCTACTATGAATCGCACGGACTTTACGAAACTGCACTTTCATACGCAAAAGTAAATCGGTCACGCTATTCTATGTACAACAGATATACGGAGAAGTGTAACTTCGTAAAAAGTGTATCTCTCCCTACCATCTGAAAACTCGTGTCGTCACAAGGACCATCAGTCTACATTCCAAGGAAAGGCTGCTGCGCTCCCTAGTCATTTCCATCTTCCTATATGCTTGCGAAACATGGACCCTCAAAGCAGATCTACAACGAAGAATACAAAGCATGGAGATGAGGTGCTACAGAAGACTTCTGGGCATTTCCTATACCCAGCACATCACCAACGACGAAGTCCCACAGACCATCACACAAGCCATTGGATAACACGATGATCTGCTCACAGTGGTGAAGAAACGGAAACTCTGATGATATGGCCACGTCACCAGATCATGAGGTCTTGCAAAGACCATCCTGCAAGGCACAGTGCAAGGAGTTAGAAGAAGAGGGAGACAGAAAAAGAGGTAGGAGGACAACTTTCGAGAATGGACTGGTTTGACACTGAACGAAACAATCAGGGTTGCTGAGGACAGGGAAAGATGGAGTACGCTGGTTAAACGATCATGTGTGGTGCCCCTACGACCTCTGAGTTATGGGATAGGATAGGATAGGATGCACGCAATGTGTTGAGGGATTGGCCTTGGACTTTCATGTCCGTGTTAATGCCATTGGTGTTGTTGGTCATCATTTTGATCTTCTCTGCACTTATTTTTATTCCATAGGCTCTGGATGTGGTGTCAAGTCTCTGTACTAGCTGTTCAAGTTCGTGTTCCTTTCCAGTCAATCCATCAACGTTATCCGCAAAACGAAGGTTGGAGATTGCTCTTCCCCTATGCTGACTGTGCCTTCGTGATCTGCAAGGGCATCTGACATGATGCGCTCTAGGAAGATGTTGAAGAGTGTTGGAGAGAGTAGGCATCCTAGACGCACACCGATTGTTGTTCTGAACCAGTTTCCGATGTCGCTGTTGTGGAGGACTGCACTAGTAGCCTTGTCATATGGTCTTTTAATGACTATATTAATTTTAGGGCGGATGATGTACGCTCTCATGGTTGCCCACAGAGCTGCATGCCAGACTCGATCAAATGCCTTTTTGAAGTCTACGAACACATGATATAGATGTTGTTGGTGCTGTAGGTATTTCTCACAGATTATTCTGAGGTTGAAAATCTGTTCAGTGGTACTTCGCCCTGCCCTATATCCTGCTTGCTCTTCAGCTATGATTTGTTCAGCTTGGGGTTTTAAACTGTTGAGTATTATTTTCAGGAGGACCTTGCTGGGATGGCTGATGAGGCTGATGGTGCGGTAATTTTCACATTCATGAAGGTTACCTTTTTGGAAAGAGTGATGACAAGCGACCGGGTCCATGGTGTAGGCCAATCCCCACACTGCCAGATCTTGTTACAAATAATGGTGAATGCGTCAATCATCGCTTCTCCTCCTGCTTGAAGCAGTTCCGCGGATATGTTGTCCACTCCCGCTGACTTCCCTTTTTTCAGCGATTGCACTGCTGCTTCAACTTCTTCTCGGAGAATTGGGAGGATTTATTCTTCTCTGTTTTCAGGACATGCTAGAACTGATGGGTCTCCGTTTGGTGTGTGGTTGTAAAGGTCAGAGCCATACTCAGTTCATTCTGTCCAAGATTTCTTGTTCTTCTGTAAGGCATATGCCAGACTTGCTTTGGATCGTGGAGACCTTGGGCTATTTAACACTTGTCAGCCGCTTCACAGTCTGGTAGGATTTCTTGCTGTTGTTCTTGTTCAGACTGTTCTCTATTTCCTGGCATTGATCTTCTCTCCAGTTCTCCTTTGCTGTGCGCATGCCTTTTCGGATGCCACTGTTAATTTTTCGGGAGGCATCAGTTCCCTGTGAGGTGTTCTTTTGCTTGTTCATCTCTCTTCGTTTATCACACAGGTCCAAAAGTTCAGGTGTGATCCACAGTGCAGAGCGATAAGTGTGGCCCACTTGTTCGCAGAGCGTAACAGTGAAGCAAGTTGACATTTTACGCCGGTATAAAGTTATTGTTCCTGATTTTGGGAACAGTGCCTTGAGCAGTTTTTTTTTAAAAGTGATACTGGCCGCTATATGAATAAGAAGGATTCATTCTCATTTTAAAAGTCGTGGCGTTATAACCTCAACACAGGGCATAGCTTCAAATATTTAGGAGCCATTGTTTCAGGTGTCGGATAGTGCAGTGGTTGGAGCACTCGCTACTGTGTCGAAAGTGAAGCACCGTCCGGTGCGGTTAGCACTTGGATGGGTGACCGCTAAGGTGTGAAGCGACAAACAACAACGCCCCCAGTTGACTCAACTGTGACTGAGTACCTACTCTCTTGAGGGTGGGGAAGGTAAAGCAGCGAGGGAGAGAGTTGGGCATCACCCTCATTACGCTGGCCCAAGATAAGTGTGATCTCCAACATCACGCTCCCCTACGGCCACAAGGCTATGGGACTACCTTTACCTTTACCTTTACCATTGTTTCAGACAATGGGTCACGATAGGAAGTCCTCTCCAGGATTGCACAAACAACCGCTGCCCTGACAAGGTTGAAGCCAATTTTGAAAGACATGACCATCAGTCTACATTCCAAGATAAGGCTGCTGCGCTCCCTTGTCATCTCCATCTTTCTATACGTTTGCGAAACATGGACCCTAACAGCACATCTACAACGAAGAATACAAAGCTACAGAACACCCTTGGGCATTTCCTATACCCAGCACATCACCAACAACGAAGTCCGACAGACCATCACACAAGCCATTGGACAACACGATGACATGCTCATAGTGGTGAAAAAACGGAAACTCTGATGGTATGGCCACGTCACCAGAGCATCAAGCCTTGCAAAAACCATCCTGCAAGGCATGGTCCAAGGAGGCAGAAGAAGATCAGTGAGACCGAAAAAGAGGTGGGAGGACAACATTCGAGAATGGACTGGTTTGACACTGAGCGAAGCCATCAGGGTTGCTGAGGACCGAGAAAGATGGTATACGCTGGGTTAACGATCATCTGTGGTGCTCCAACGATCTTTGAGTTACGAGATAGGATAGGATAGGCGTTATAACGAACAACTAAGTATTGCGTAGAACTTGCATGCCACCGACCAACTAGGTATGTAAGATGTCAAGTAACGGAAAGTCGGATAATATGATGCGGAGTATAATATGAAACACGGCCGATCTGGGCTTGAAACATGTCACAGAAGTTACAACAGGGGTTGAATGATTTACTGAAGTTATTCACAGAAAGCGTTTGGACGAGTCTAGCATACAGCTCTGTGACAACCATTAGAGTGTACAACATCAGCCCTAAACTTATTGAAGTCATCAAAAGCCTGTATGACAAAGCTACCGGTGCAGTCCTCCATAACACCGCCATCGGAAACTGCTTCAGAACAACAATCGGTGTGCGTCAAGGATGCTTACTCCCTCCAATACTCTTCAACATCTTCATAGAGCGCATCATGTCAGATGCCCTTGCAGATCATGAAGGCACAGCCAGCATAAGGGGTAGAGCAATCTCCCACCATTGTGTTGCGGATGGAGAGGAACAAGAACTTGGACAGCTGGTACAGAGGCTTGACACCACCTCCAGAGCCTATGGAATGCAAATAAGTGCAGAGAAGACCAAAATGATGACGAACAACACAAAATTTAATGGCATCAACACGGACATCAAAGTCCAAGGCCAATCCTTCAACACAGTGCATAGCTTCAAATATTTTGGAGCCATTGTATCAGACAATGGGTCCCGACAGGAAGTCCTCTCCAGGATCGCACAAACAACCACTGCCCTAACAAGGCTGAAGTCAATTTGGAAAGACAGGACCACCAGTCTACATTCCAAGGTAAGGCTGCTGCGCTCCCTTGTCATCTCTATCTTCCTGTACGCTTGCAAAACATGGATCCTCGCAGCAGATCTACAAAGCATGGAGATGAGGTGCTACAGAAGAATCCTGGGCATTTCCTATACCCAGCACATCACCAACGAGGAAGTCCACACAAGCCATTGGATAACACGATGACCTGCTCACAGTGGTAAAGAAAGGGAAACTCCGATGGTATGGCCACGTCACCTGATCATCAGGTCTTGCAAAGATTATTTTGCAAGGCACGGTGCAAGGAGGCAGAAGTAGAGGGAGACAGAAAAAGAGGTGGGAGGACAACATTCGAGATTGGAATGGCTTGACACTGAGCGAAGCCATGATGTTTGCTGAGGACAGAAAATGATGGAGTACGCTGGTTAAACGATCATCTGTGGTGCCCCTACGACCTCGGAGTTACGGGATAGGATAGTCACTGTACCAAGCTGAAGCGTGTAAGTAGATGTCGTCATGCCAGCAGATCACATAAAGGACGAAATATATTACCACCTGACCTGCTGACCAAGTGAACCAACGCTTAGGAGAATGATTTGTGAGTCATCCGTTGAGTTTAACTACCTTATCCTGTCCCGTTACTCGACAGTCGTTTGGGCCCACAGATTATCGTTTATCCAGCTTACTCCATCTTTCTCTCTCCATAGCAGCGCTCATGGCTTCACTCAGTGTCAAGCCAGTCCATTCTCTATATATAAAAGTACAAATTTGCTTGCTTTTTTTTTTGTAACCGCAGTGAAACACTAACTTAAGGTGACCTCAGATTCTATGCAACCTAAAGAAGTAATTTCTTTATTGATAAACATATACATAATTTTGCCAGTTACCCTAAGGATCACTATGTAATTTATGTAGCTTCTGATGACCCTGTAAAACGTGCTCTTTGTCTGACCTCTGGGAAAAGCTATCTTAAGGTGAAATATTAAGTTTGATTTAAATGACTGGTTTTAGGGTCATATCTTCTTTATGTTTAATTGGCAACACATACGTTGTTTTGTTATGCATGTTTGTTATGACAACTACATATAATTGCAAATTTGCTCTTCGGGTGACCACATTGAAATAACAAAGGCCAATAATGTAATTGGCATTTTGTCTATGTTTATCTCATGACTTTGTATTTATTATTAAATTTATTTTGTATTTGTAATCAATGTGAATGCAGTGACTGAGATACTGTGATTTTGTTGACGCGCCCCAAAATAGCCATCCGCATTGTAGCAACGCACGTACATATTTGTGTGTAAACTATATAAAACCAACTAAATGACCTATATAGTAATGTTATATATGTATGGAAAGGTTATCATGTGTACTTTCTAGCCTAGTGGTAAGCAAACTAGTAATGATATATATATCTACAAAGCATACTCCAAGGTTCTTCCGAAGTTTAACAAATCACAAAGTCAAGTAAAAGGTAAAAAGGTAAAGTTAGTCCCGTAGCCTTGTGGCCGTAGGGGAGCGTGATGTTGGAGATCACACTTTTCTTGGGCCAGCGTAATGAGGGTGATGCCCATCTCTCTCCCTCACTGCTTTACCTTCCCCACCCTTGAGGCAACTGGGGGCGTTGTTATTTGTCGCTTCACGTTGCGGTCACCCATCCAAGTGCTAACCGCACTGGACGGTGCTTAACTTGCAACACAGTAGCGAGTGTTCCAACCACTGCGCTATCCGACACCCCGACACATCCGACAAAGTCAAGTCTAACTGTAAAATGCAATGTCCCAAGGACACACAGTCCAGAGTAACAGGTCCTTTTAAAATTAACAATCACTATTGTTCTACAAGGATAAAACGCTATAACAAAAATAACCTTCTTTAATATAAATCGATCCATTCGTTGGCTTATGCACCTATTAATAACAACAATGTTGATTTTAATGAAAGCTCCGCAGCAAAAGCGCCTCGGGCGGCTTGATTAATTTCCTGTATCAGCCAGCGCCTTGAGCAGCTCTAGAGCTAAAAAAAATGCGTGATATAAGAACGATTTGTTTTCAAAGTTCAAAATAAATAATCGCTGGATTAATTGTGTGGACAATAATATTTTGCCCTAGTTACGATCTTGTGAATGACGTAGTATTGGGTGTTTTGTGGAGGCAGACGTGGTTATGACCTTGCGGAGAACATGAACTCTTTGTCGTGGGTACGACCTCGTTAATGACATAAGGTCTTGGAACTGAGTTTAAAATCTTGAAAAGAAATGCGAGGTGACGTAAGGAGAAAAAAGAAGAAGAAGAAGAATGGGGGAAGAGGGTGGGAAAGAAGAAGAAGAAGAACAACAACAACAATAACAACGACAACAACAACAACGATGACAACAACAACTGCTACTACAATAATAGCAACAACAACAAATGTAATAAAATAATTTGGAATAATATCGTGATGCCTCTTTTGGGCCAGGATGTGGGCAAGGCATTCTGGACTATAATGTACACATTTATAGTTGTGTTGGGAAAGTGAGTTATAATCTGGTAGATAAAAAAAAACAAAAGGAATAAAAAACAACTAAAAATGCTCATCGACGGTGTTAGTCTAGCATATATTATATAATGTAAGACTTAAGTTTTGACACCTAGCACAGAATTTTTAGCCACGTAACCGAGTGGTCGTAAACGCGTTATCACCAACGGATAATTAGTATATTCTAAAGTGCCGGTCATCACAAGTGAGACTCAAAAGCAAAATAAATAATTCGTGTTTGGTTCACACGCATCTGATCATGAGTGAGAAAGAAAGCAATATCCACACACACATTACATGACATGGTTAATGGTTTAGGTCCAGCGGAATCTACACACACATACACACGCACACACATGAATGAACATTGAGGTTTAACGTCTACACCCACCATTTGCGATATGGCAGACAGGGGTAACCATCCCAGGATAGAGAGGGTAGGGACCTAAATCAACACTGAACCGCCAGAGCAATCATACTGCAAATACTGACAGTGACATTGGCCACATTTTTTCTTGTCCACCACAGAATAGGAACCTGGCTCATCAGGTGTGCCAGGTTGACGGTCTCCCACTGAGCTTACGGCTGTGGGACAAATCCAAACTGCTTTGGTTTCCTCAAGTGAAAGCTACTTTAAAATGACCCATTTTGACACGCCCCCGTGAAAGATCCCTTTAAAATGACCCATTGTGACCACCTCCCCGCCACATATCCATTTAAAATGACCCATTTAATTCAATTCAATAATTTATTTTAACGTCTTTTCACATATGTGATTTTAGACCATACAGCCATATAATAAAACAATTTAAAGTTTAACTATAATCATACAAAATATCTAACATTTTTACAGAAGTTTGCCAACTGCAGACTTGTAAATTATTCGGGCAAGATCTATCATTGCTGGACTATGCAACAAAATGTCAATTGATTCTTGACTATTTACATCGATATTCTTTTCTTTATATAACATAACCAAAATAGGACATTCATATAACAGATGTTTAACAGATATTGGTTGTAAACAAGTACAAACTACATCTTTTGAAAACTTGGTGTTCCATGAATTTACTCTTAGTTTATTAATTATTCTACACAAATGTCTTGGACAAGAAAATTTTTCATTCTTTCCATTGCTAGGTAAATTAGAATATATATTCTTTTCTAATAAAGATATTAATTCAAATACTGAAGGCTTTATATTATTATATTTCCTAATTTCATTGCGCCTTGTTTAGCCAATTTATCAACTATATTATTCCAATAAATGCAGGTATGAGAAGGAATCCAACAAAAGGAGACTCCAATACCTTTAGATATTATATAATGTATTAAAGACTTAATTTCAAATAAAATATCTGTCCTCCTTTTACATGACCAATATTTCAAAGAATATAAAACTGATTTTGAATCTACACATAAAAGAATAATAAATAAAGCCAATGAAGAATTACAAATAATATTTAAAGCCATAAGGATTGCATACAATTCTGCTGTAAATATTGAGATATTCTTACCAATATAATATGACTTTTGAATTTTTAAGTCAGGAATTGCAATTCCAGCGCCAGCATGTGATGTTTCTAAAACTGAGCCGTCAGTATAAATTTTTAAATGATTAGAATATCGTTTCTCCAGCAGCTCTCTAGCCTCAGTGACAATTAACTGTACATTTTCACTTTTTCACCTCCCCGCCACAGATCCCTTTACATTGACCCATTGTGACCACCTCCCCGCCACAGTTCCCTTTAAAATGCACAGTGAGTGTTGCCTCACTGAAAAAAAGCTTTTAACAAAACAAAAACAAAAATCTCATTCCAAAGTAAAGTTGTTTTTTTTAAATCAATAAATAGTTCTTGTGGCTATTAATAGGTGCGGCCGCTCTACCGCTCTAGCACTAACAATGTCTACTACAGTAGACGGTCCTTTACAGTATTGATGTGCCGCTCTACCGCTCTAGCACTAACAATTGCTACTAGACGGTCTTTTACCGTATTGATGTGCCGTTCAACTTAGAGGAAATCAACCCCTGTCAGAACAGACATGGACAATTCAAACTTTGGCTGTTGGTTTGAGCAACTAAAGCCCACTTTATCATTGTTTAATGTAAAAACAAAAACGTCAAATATTAGGAGAAATCTGTTTTGCCAAAAATACAAACATTCTTCAACTTGGGGCTTTTAAACCTTTATTTTTTGTTAACCAATCAGACTTTATGTTATGTTAATGTTTTTTGTACACACAATCATACCATAATGATGTCCATCCTAAGGATGGATTGATAGTAATAATCTCAAAAACACAGCTTTTTCACCAAGGTAGGACTTTGATTGAAGCGTGGTCTTCACCCAGGTTACAACCTCACTATTAGGTTCAAACCTTTGTCCTGGTTACGACCTCGCGAATGACGTGACGTAGTCTTGCGTCTTTTGCCCAGGTGATGACCTAAAGACTTAAGCGAGGTCATTACCTCAAGAATGTCAAGACTCCTTATGAATATGAATACGAATACGATCACTTTATTATCTCAATCAAAGAGAAATTCACACGTGGTGCCAGATATAAATGTTACAAGACGATAAAGGACAGTATAACAACAATAAACAGTAAACAGTAAAACAGGATAAAAGTATATCAAAAAGACATTACTGAATTAACCATTTAAAACTGTAATCATAAGAAGTTACATGGGGAATAACAGATACCTATCACATGATTTACGTTCAGTGTCCTTCACCCAGGTTTAATGTCACCTCGTGGTACGAACTCGCGAATGAAGTGCGACCTGTGCCAAGGTTATGTGTCCTAGTATGAGGCGCCATTTGTAAATTAAATAATTATTGTCATTATATCTATAGAACATACATTTTACCTGTATAAAATATATTGTATACTTATAAAATGAATTCTATGTCTATAAAATACATTCAATTCAATTCAATTCAATTCAAACAACTTTATTTATCCAGATTTGGCAATTACAATGGGGGTATGAGTGCTCTCTAATTAAAAAAAATCACAACAATATCTGATATACATGAGGATGTCTACAAACAATAACAACTTGCACAAAACAACTTGCACAAAACACAGCGGCAGCCCCCGACACCATCCGCACATACACACTGCCCATGCACACACATACATCCAGTTCATAGACATTTACCCAACACAGGCATACATCACCAGCAGCACTCACCACAGACACAGGCATAAAAATAACAAGGTAGAAGATTCATTAAAGGAAAAAGAAGCTAAGATGAGTTATTATCAGGCTAATTGTTTTTACTTTTAGTTTTATGCATTAATTGTTCTTACTCTTGTTCATCAACTGTATTGCATGAGGCACAAACGATTTTAAATACCGATTGGTCTTGCACTGTGGCATTTTAAACCTCCTCCCAGATTGCATCAAAACAAATTCCTCAGCTAGCGCATGATGTGGCATAGAAATAATCGAAACACCCCTCCTAAGTGTTTGTTGATCACAAAAAGTACTCAGGTCTCTTTGCCTGTCACCAATTATTTTTTAACATATATTTACTATTGAGTGCAGACTGTTCTTATCATGTACAGAAAGGCTGTGAAACCAGCAGACAAATGAAAAACACTACAAGCTTTCTATGAAAGACTGATAAAAACGGCTAAGAATAATAGAGCTAACAGAGAAACTTTTAAGTTTACAAAGAAGATACATTCTTTGTTGGCCTTTTTTTATGACGTTCGCAGTGTTTGCGTCCCATTTTAATTGACTATCAAAAACAGTTCCTAAATATTTAAATTCATCCACTTTTTCAACAGGCTTGCCATGAATCGTACTACTCACATCCTCATCTTTCTTCCTTCTAAAATCAATATATATTTCTTTTGTTTTTAATACATTTAACTCTAAAAAATTGTCATCACACCAATTAACAAATTCTGCCAAGCTCTCTGTATGACTGCTTTCTTTACCTAGAAGGAGAGACAACAAGGCTGCATCATCAGAAAATTTAACAAGATAAGTTCCCTCCCTTGAGCTTCTACAACTGTCAGTATACAAAATGTATAAAAAAAAGGTGACAGACAACATCCCTGAGGTGATCCAGTGTTTGTTATAACAGTATCAGAAAAAAGACCATTAACATAAACACGTTGCTGTCTACAAGTCAAAAAATCTAAAATCCAAGCGACAAGCTGATGTTGAATGTGAAAATCTGAGATAAGTCTTTGTATTAAAATATGTGGTTGAACAGTATTAAAAGCAGAGCTAAAATCTGCAAAAAGAATTCTGGCATGTGTATTTGGTTTCTCTAGATGTTTATACAGAGTGTTAAGGATGAACAGCTTGGCATCATCAACCCCTCTCCTAGCTCTATATGCAAACTGTAATGGATCTAAGAGTGATTCTGTTGCAGATAAAAGTAGGTCTTTAACAATTTTTTCCAGTGTTTTCATAACTAAGCTTGTTAATGCTACTGGGCGAAAGTCATTAAGATTTTGAGGATTGGCAGTCTTAGGCAAGGGCACGATATTCAATAGCAATACAAAACTTTTTATAGCTAAAAACAACATTTTTATAACTACAGACTACATTTTACAATATACAAGAGAAATCATACGCGATCATCTCGCCCTTTGTAAATATTATTCCCAAAAACTATTTTATCTCTAAACACTACATTGTATACATAAACAATTCATTTAATAGGTAAACAATTCATTTTATAACAACAAAGAGCTTTTATATCTATAAAATAAATGTTATAATATATACAATGCATTTTACCTGTAGAATGCATTCGGAGCATTATTTTACATTCGGCGCATGACATTAATTTTATACTGACTTTCGAATTGCTGATCCCAGGGAAGCAACTCCATCCTCGTGTAGACTACTTGTAAACTTCTAAGCGACTCAACATGGTAAAGACCATTAAAGTCTACTACAAAAAATGGCAAGGACTATACTAGTGTACTATATAAATTGGCGAGGACCATACTAGTGAAATGCTGATAAAACATCAGCGACATCATTGTCAGTCTCGACTGTTCCAATTATTTTTTGGTCGTCTTGAAAAACTATCGATAAGCACGAAGGCAAACCAGCTTCCATCGTAACTGTTACCTTGGAGATTGTTGACATCGCGGGAAGTAACCTCAGCATCCCTTGCGTGGGATGTCTTTGTTGTAAAGTGACTGGCTGGTGGAGGGCTTTCGGTTTTACCACTAGGGTTGTTTCAGCAGATCGTTTATGCGGATCAGGAGTTGTCCGGTCCTGATTTGGCTCGGAAGAGTCCGCTGGACCTAAAGCAATAATGATGTAATGTAATGTCGCGGGAATTCGATATAGGCCTAGCGGGAATTCCCTAAACGGCCGTAGCTATCTAAATTTAGCTTATGCAACGTCACTTCCACATGGAAAGGCGAGAGCCCAGCGCATACGTGCAGGAGGGGGGGGGGGGGGGGCTCCTTTTTTCGTTGAATTGGTTGAATGTACCTATTAACCAATCGTCCCCTATACGCTTAATGAGTCCGGGGACGTAAATTTTAATTAAAAAAACAAACAAAAAAACAAAACAAAAACAAACGTAAGCCATTTTTGCGCACCGCATAGCAACTTTGGGTCGCTTAGAACGTTACAAAATAAAAATAATCGAAGGGAGAGAAGCAGTTATACAATGAGAAAGTTAGTATAAAATTATTGTAAGGCGCCGACTGGAAAATAATTGTCGCGAATGCAATCTACAGGTACAATTCATTGTACGTGTTATAAAATGTATTCTATAGATATAAGTGCTCGTTGTTGCTATAAAATGAAGTGTTTACAGATAAAAGGAAGTTTTATAGATCGTTTTTGCTATAAAATGACTTGTTTATAGATACAATGACTTGTTTATAGGTAAAATGAATTGGTTACTTATAAAATGTTTTGTTTAAAGATAAAATGAATTGGTTACTTATAAAATATTTTGTTTATAAATAAAATAGTTTTTTGTGTTTAATATTTACAAACGGCGTGACGATTCGTGTATGATCTCTTGTATATCGTAAAATGTAGTCAGTAGCTATAAAAATGTTGCTTTATAGCTATAAAAAGTGTTGTATTGCTATAGAATGTATTTTATAGGTATATAATTCATTTTATAATTATACCATATCTTTTATACAGGTAAAATGTATGTTCTATAGATATAATGACAATAACCATTTAATTTACAAATGGCGCTTCATATCCTAGTGGCTGGAGTGATAGGTTTTTGTCCTGGTCGCGAACATGAACCTTTGTTCCTTGGTTAAGACCTCGTATATGGCACAATACCTTTGCCTTGGTTTCAACCTCTCGAACAAAAGTGCGAGGTGATAATTATAATGAACCACACCAACAAACAAACAAAGAAGCAGCTAAGGTTTAGGTGCGCAAGATAAAAGTGGCCAATTTTCACTGTCCATCTCAGCAATATGATTGCTCCTGTGGTTCAGTGTTGATTGAGGTCCTTGTCTCTTCTTTCCTGGAGGGTATATCTCCGTCTGCCATATCGTCAATGGATGGAATGGACGTTAAACATCAATGTTCAGTCTTATACAAAGGAGGGGGAAGGGGAGGTGAGATAGAGAGAGGGAAAGAGAGACAGAGGGGGAGAGAGAGACAGAGGGGGAGATAAGATAAGATAAGATAAGATAAGATAAGATAAGATAAGATAAGATAAGATAAGATGACAATTTTATTTTGCAAGGGTAAAAGAGTAAGCGCTGGATGCAGTTTTTTTTACATCTTGCCTTTGGGGCTTTAACAATAACTATTAAATACAACTCAAGGTTATAACATTCACATCATGGAACAAGAACAAATAAACAAAGTCGTCATTAGATAAAATCATTTTCAAACAATTGTTATCAAATTAATGTTGCTAATATCAATTAGCAGGATTAACAATTAATGTGTATTTAATTTTTATTGTGTTTTAGGAGACGTGTTCTAAATTATGTAAATTTAGATGCTGGGGTGCGGGGGGGGGGAAAGAGAGAGAGAGAGAGAGAGAGAGAGAGAGAGAGAGAGAGAGAGAGAGAGAGAGAGAGAGAGAGAGAGAGAGAGATTCACAGAATGCGAAGTGACAGAGGTAGTTTTTCTGGAGATAATAACAGATGGGAGATTTTAGAACAATGACTGTGACGTCATTTAGAAATGAAACGCTCACGACAGATCCGATCGTTTTGCAAAGCATGCAATAATAGAGTGTATTTACCTTTGATTTGATTTTGCGTTCTTGTTAGAAGCCTTGTATAACATTGATAATTTTAGTTGGTCGATATTATTTGAGAATTCTCTAGAGTTGCTTGTTTACTATCGATCGAAGCTTCGCGATAAATGTAGTAACAGCTGAGAAGTTCTTTTATGATGAAAAATGTTGTATGACGTAAGACAGTGATGACGAAGTTTATTTTTGATTGGTTGTGGTGCGTCACGCTGGAGTGTTCTAAATTTTTCTGGAGTATAGAGAGACTATATAAGTGCCGCACTGTTTCAAAAAGTCTCCTCTCTGAAAATCCTTATCGGGAAGAGAGGGGACTATAAACTGATACACACACAAAAAAGAGAGTAGAAAGTTGTAGAGCGAAAGTGAAAAGCGGTTGAGCGATTGTATGCAGTTATTGATGTACGCTGAATAAAGTTGGAAAACTTCATACGACGACTCCTGCCTTGTTGCTGAGAGAACAGGTTGCGTGGATAAACGAATCCGAGTTATACTTATCAGAAGGATTCAAGCATTGAGGTTGAATCAACTACTGATAAAACCAACAACGAATGTAACAAGACCTCTGAGCTACACTTTATTTATTTATTTTATCATTCTTATAAAGCGTTTTCATAGCTCAAGAGCTGCTCAAGGCGCTAACCGATACAGGATCTAACTCAAACAGCCCGAGGCCTCCACAGGACTGAGCATAATTCTAGGCGGGGACATGGGAAAACGATACATGAAAACAACCATCAACCTTTGCCACACGTTTTTATGTATTAATGTTTTAAAGAAAGAAAGAAAAAGTGAAAAAGCCGCCCTACACATGTTTATTATTATTATTTTAGTAGTAGCAACAGTAAGATGGCCAGTGCTTACATCCAACGTTTATTTCCGGTTCCATCGGAAATGGAACCCGCAACCATTTTAACGCGAGCTCGCCGCTCTATCAACTGAGATATCCAGCTTTTCGACAGCCATCCGATTATCAAGGTCATAGTTCAGAACTGAATCGTGTAGAAAAAACAAAGTTTCACCGCTTGCACGGGAAATGTTTCTTTTGATGTCACTTTAATGCATAAATACAAAAGAAATGCACCCGAGGATGCATGACTTAATTGTGCATGTACCAGGTATATTCACAGCTTAATAGGATTACGGAAAACACTCACCAAAAGCTTGCAATTTTCTTTTGTCAAATCATGGACTCCAGCCAAAGAAAATTTTGATTTTGATCGAAAACGTAAACAGGAACTAACATAGCGCAGGCACAGTTGCGATTGTTCTAAAAATAAACCATGTAATCACCACGGAAAATATGCTCAATAAGTTGCAAAAAGTCCCTATTGTTTATACGTATTCTGTATCTTACCGTCACCAGATCATCAGGTCTTGCAAAGACCACCCAGCAAGGCACAGTGCAAGGAGGTAGAAGAAAAGGGAGACCGAAAAAGAGGTAGGAGGACAACATTCGAGAATGGACTGGTTTGACACTGAGCGAAACAATTAGGGTTGCTGAGGACAGGGAAAGATGGAGTACGCTGGTTAAACGATAATCTGTGGTGCCCCTACGACCTCAGATTTATGGGATACGATAGATCTTACCAGCGTTGGTAGATCCTATTTTTAGCTCCAGAAACGGGAATTTATGCATTAAAAAAATTACTATATTTTCCCAAGTTATTTTTTGTTGCAAGCTTCTTTTGTTTTCAGTGAGGCAACACTCACTGTTAACGTTAAAAGGATGTGGGGAAGGGGCGTGGTCACAGTGGAGTCCTTTAACTCCTTGGAGCATTGTCTTTTCTTTTCTTTTTAATTTTTTTTTAAAGATCAGAATGAGATTTGGATCTGGATTGATGACGAGGATGAAGGAAGAGGGTGAAGGAAGAGGATAAAGGGGGGGGGGGGGGAGTGGGACAAAAAGGTAGAGGTAATGGGCTGGGCAATTGGAAGTATTGTCGGGGGCACCAGAACCTATTCTGTTGATTTCAGAAACAACTTTTATAGCATTTCAACTACTTGTTTGGGAGCGATCGGCTTTCCAGACCACACACCGGAAACTGGAGGACACTGCGTACATAAGCACGACACTTTGGAAAGATGACATGGTGGGGCCGGGTAGCTCAGTTGGTAAGAGCGTCTTGCTAGTAACCGAAAGGTCGCTGGTTCGAATCCCGGATTGGGCAACGTGTGATCATATTATTTTCCCCTTTACCAACAACTGGCCCGCTGGTGTCAGTATAATCTGTTGATTTCATAAACAGTAGTCACCTACTATGCGAAAGTGTCGTGTGACTGGAGGATAATGCGTACATAAGCACGACAAGATGACATGTAACTGACGGAATAGTTCTAGTTTATGGTTAAGTTTCATATCGGCAAAGCGCCGTGCGCGGTCGCTTGCGCGTCAGCACGAGTGTTCGTGAGCAGGCAGGCATAGTCATCCATCTCCACGTGCTACTGGCACCTCCCTTTTTTGACCAATCAGCTGGGCTGTCACACGAACTATAAATAAACGATGCTGCTGCTCAGCGTCCACACCGTCTGCCATATCGTAAATGAAAGTGTGTAGACGTTAAACCTCAACGTTCATTCATTCAGCGTCCGCATTCGCCATCGCCAATCTAAAAAAAAAAGAGGCACAGTTCCAAGCATCACCAGGAGTCAACCTACAACTCCAGTATCCATCTACCTTTTGGTTTCCCCGACAACACACCCAAAAAGGTAAGTTCATAATTATAATGTTTTCCCTCCCTTTGTTTGCTTATTTGTTTTAATTCTGTTCTGTTCTTTATTTTCTTTGTTTTCTTTCTTTCTTTCTTCCCTTATATCTTAATTTCTTTCTTTCGTTCTGTGTTATTTTCCCTTTCTGTCCTTTTTTCTTTCTCTTTCGTGACTTTCTTTCTTTTTCTATTTTCTTTCCTTTTTGTTTTTTTTTCTTTTCATTCTTTGGGGTCTTGCTTTCTTCCTTAGTTACTTTTTTTTCTTTCTGTTCTTTGTTCTCTTTCTTTCTTTCTTTTCTTTCTTTCTTTTTCTGTCTTTCTTTCTTTCTGTCTTTCTTTCTTTCTTTCTGTCTTTCTTTCTCTCTTTCTGTCTTTCTTTCTTTCTGTCTTTCTTTCTCTCTTTCTGTCTTTCTTTCTTTCTGTCTTTCTTTCTCTCTTTCTGTCTTTCTTTCTTTCTGTCTTTCTTTCTCTCTTTCTGTCTTTCTTTCTTTCTGTCTTTCTTTCTCTCTTTCTGTCTTTCTTTCTCTCTTTCTGTCTTTCTTTCTCTCTTTCTGTCTTTCTTTCTCTCTTTCTGTCTTTCTTTCTCTCTTTCTGTTCTTTCTCTCTTTCTGTTCTTTCTCTCTTTCTGTTCTTTCTCTCTTTCTGTTCTTTCTCTCTTTCTGTTCTTTCTCTCTTTCTGTTCTTTCTCTCTTTCTGTTCTTTCTCTCTTTCTGTTCTTTCTCTCTTTCTGTTCTTTCTCTCTTTCTGTTCTTTCTCTCTTTCTGTTCTTTCTCTCTTTCTGTTCTTTCTCTCTTTCTGTTCTTTCTCTCTTTCTGTTCTTTCTCTCTTTCTGTTCTTTCTCTCTTTCTGTTCTTTCTCTCTTTCTGTTCTTTCTTTCTTTCTGTTCTTTCTTTCTTTCCGTTCTTTCTTTCTTTCCGTTCTTTCTTTCTTTCCGTTCTTTCTTTCTTTCCGTTCTTTCTTTCTTTCCGTTCTTTCTTTCTTTCCGTTCTTTCTTTCTTTCTTTCCGTTCTTTCTTTCTTTCCGTTCTTTCTGTTCTTTCTGTTCTTTCTGTTCTTTCTGTTCTTTCCGTTCTTTCTGTTCTTTCCGTTCTTTCTTTCCGTTCTTTCTTTCCGTTCTTTCTTTCCGTTCTTTCTTTCCGTTCTTTCTTTCCGTTCTTTCTTTCCGTTCTTTCTTTCCGTTCTTTCTTTCCGTTCTTTCTTTCCGTTCTTCCGTTTCTTTCTTTCTCTTTTCTTTCTTTCTTGTTCTTTCTTTCTTTCTTTCTTTCTTACTTTCTTTCTTTTTTTCTTTTTCTTTCTTTCTTTCTTTCTTTCTTTTTTTCTCTCTGTTCTTTCTTTCTTTCTTTCTTTTCTTTCTTTCTTTCTTTTTCTTTCTTTCTTTCTTTCTTACTTTCTTTCTTTTTTTTTCTTTCTTTCTTTCTGTTCTTTCTTTCTTTCCTTCTTTCTTTCTGTTCTTTCTTTTTCTTTCTTTCTTTCTTTCTTACTTTCTTTTTTCTTTCTTTCTTTCTTTCTTACTTTCTTTTTTCTTTCTTTCTTTCTGTTCTTTCTTTCTTTCTTTTCTTTCTTTCTTTCTTTTTCTTTCTTTCTTTCTTACTTCCTTTCTTTTTTCTTTCTTTCTTTTTCTTTCTTTCTTTCTTTCTTTCTTTCTTTCTTTCTTTCTTTCTTTCTTTCTTTTTTTCTGTTCTTTCTTTCTGTTCTTTCTTTCTTTCTTTTCTTTCTTTCTTTCTTTTTCTTTCTTTCTTTCTTACTTTCTTTCTTTCTTTCTTTCTTTTTTTCTGTTCTTTCTTTCTTTCTTTTTTTCTTTCTTTCTTACTTTCTTTCTTTTTTTCTTTTTTCTGTCTCTCTTGTTGTATTGTTTTATAGTGTCATATATTTCCGTTTTGGACGACTATAGGAAGTTTGTCTAATGTACGACATTTTCCAGATCGCCGAGTCTTCTTTGGGTACTCCAGATTCCTCACTTCCTTTAATAATGGTATAATGCAGTATATCTGAAACGTCAAAAATAAAATTAGGTTCATTTTCCGTCTTCTAATAGCGACCTGCCTTTACACCACACCTGTGAGTGATGAATGCATGTTTGTGGGGTATGTAGGAGTGTGTGTAACATGTCAGCGCTTTGAGTCAGATTAAGGAGTAAGGCGCGTATTATTATTGTAGTATTATAAGCTCAGAAGCGTAATCAAACGTTGAATGAAATGAACACTTAAAATAGTCTGATGTATTAATACATCTGTATTTTTATTGCCTATGGTAAGGTCGGGCATGGAGTCTACCTTAAGAGAGAAATGGGCTGTATCATCCTAACTAGACAATAGAGAGCCCAAAATAGATGCAAACTTTCAAGGTACCCATAAGCTACTAAATATCAAAAACCCTTAAGGTACTCAAAAAATAAACGGATACAATACGCCAAAAACTAATAATTTATTTTGCCTTCTTGCATGGGGCCAAACGCCACTCAAAGGAATTCAGATGGTTTTTCTGCATTGCTTTAGTGTTGTCCGGCAGCGAATCTGTTCTTATTTTCTTATTTTATTTCATACAACAACAACAACACCTGCACAGCAGGCGTTCAAAATATGCGGTACATCTATAGGCTTATTTATAAAAGGAAGAAAAAGGTATTTTTTTCTGTTCGTCTTTCTTTATTTCTCGCTGTTTTGCTTTAATAATATCTTATGCTAGTAAGCTATAGATTTAAAAAAAGTAATTGAGTCAGTTATATTATTTCTTCGACTTCAACTTAATTCCACAGGCATCTATGAATCATGTTTGATTGTTCCTTTAAGCACTACTGTATCGGCACAAAGAACTACTTGAGGCACTAGCCGAAAACCGCTGGGAGTTCTGTATAAATAGTATCTCCACAATCTGGAAATTTTCCCACTGTTGCTGTCTTTCTCCTTTGTTCTTTCTCATTCCTACTCTGTTCTATCAATCTTCTATACTATCTTCTTCTTCGCTAAACCAGTCACCTACCTTTTTTCTTGAAAACTCTTCCAGAACAAAACTCCTCATTTGTGTGTGAGGTCTGTTGTATCAGCTTGGGAATATTGGACGCATTCTGCCAAATGGTCACTACGGCTTCCTATGATATTGTTATTTAGCAATATAGGCATTTTATATGTATGCGTTTTGTTGATATTTTATAATGATGTTTGTATTCTATTTTGTTTTTGTAATGGGGGTTCGATAAGTCAGAATATAGGCTCAGCGTCCCCTGCGTGGAATAACTTAATTGTACAATGACTGGCTGGTTGAGTGCCTTCAGTGTTACCACTAGGGTTGTTTCAGCAGATATTTTATGCGAATCAGGTGTAAGTCCTCCTATTTAAATCAAGTGGAGGTTTTGATTTTATGGTCCTGATTTGGATCTTAACAGTCCGCTGGATCCTGTAAGCAATGAATAACTAACTAACTAGCCGAAATTAGGACCTAACTCAAGTCCACAATGAAACGTCAGGTGCACGAAACTGAGCGTCATTTAAAGATTTTTTTGTATATATAAATTTCTCCACTGAAGCTCTTGACAGGAGTGCATTACAGAAAGAAGTCGAGAGAGACAGAGACAGGAGAGAGAGAGAGAGAGAGAGAGAGAGAGAGAGAGAGAGAGAGAGATGGAGGGTGGACGGAGAGAGGACAGAGGGGTAGGGGTGAGGGTGGGTGGTAAGTTTATCGTGTGTCTGCTACTCACTCTGTGTGTGTGCGTGTGTGTGTGTGTGTGTGCTGTTTTTGAAACATGATGTCATAAGGCAAGATGAAGGCGATATTCTGCTTATCCGTGCACTTGAACAGTTTCCTTTTTCCTTCCCGACGTGTGATGATACATGTATTAGGAGATTAGCACTGCATTTGTTTGGTCTTAGCGATATGGCCCGGTCGATGTGCAACCAATTGAGTAGAATCGGGCGCTGACCCGGAGGATGAACCGGGTAGCCCTGGCTGGCCCGAAACTAAACCGTTCGGCTCAAAGCTGGCAAGATGGCGTCGGGAAAGCAACTGACTAAGAATAACTTTTTTAATTATTATTTTTAAAAACTTCTTTGTAGAAATAAAACAACTTCGTCCATTTTGATAACCCGCCTCGCACGTGATTGCGAATAGGTCATGATCACGTGGCGGGTTAGCCCGCAAAAATAGCAAACGAGCAAAGAAGTCATTTCCACGGTTTGGAGGTACCAGTCCACGTTGGGGGTAGGAAAAGACAAGCACCATGGGTCATTAGTTGATTTTACTGCCAATTGCTGCAGCAGTATCACTGTCTACTTACTATGTTACAACGAGCTGTGAAGGGGAAGGTAGTGGAGGGTGGAAGAGGAGGGGAAGGCGTGGTCAAAGCCTCTTTAAGCAACCAGTGGTTTAGACGTCAGTTGATGTAGCACAGGGTGCAGATCTGTGCATAACGGAGTAAGAAAGAAAGAGGAGGGGTGAGGTGGAAGGTAGTGGAATTAATTGTAGTTGCATTCATCGAAATCGCTTCAGTCATCTAGTTAATTTGAATTCATTATTTCATGTCTCGCATTTTAAACCTAAATTGGACATAATTATGAGAAAAACCATATGAATCACTCGTTGACGCTATCTCTAATAGTGGCCATGTAGGCCTGTGTCTATATTTCTGTCCAGCGGCGGGGCGCTGATGGACACAAGGGTGTGGCGGAAGTACAAGTGGAGATTTTCTTCGTGTCCCTTTTCCCATTTCACCCTATGTCATGAATTGGCTAGTTTTAACTCTGCCCAGTGACTATTTAGCCATGTGTAGTAATTGTAACAGTAGAGAGTTAGTATAGTACACAGCAGCAAGTAAATTACACATTAAACCACACACCGCGAGCCCGACCCACGCTCCGCAGTGAGTCAGCACTTGAGCTTTGAATCGGACCGTTTTAACCAATCAGAGCAGGCTCAGTGGGTAGAGCAGTTCTGACTGTGTCAGATCTTAACACAGTTTGAATCAGTCGTGTGTGAGACGAGGAAGAAGTAACATCTACTTAGCTAGCAGAGAACTATCTTCACTCATAGACCAGGAAGCAGGACTTTAGAATCTTAGAATTCTCTCAAGTCATCATGAACACCCTTCTGTTTCATCGTGATATATTTATATTATTGTTGAAATTATGTTTGAAGAATTTGCTATGCATAAATGTGAATTATTAATCCGAATTTGCCGTACCACGTGGAAGAGCCGAGCACGAGGCGAAACACGACCGGTTGCGCCGCCATGTTGTATCCCGTACGGAACCACTGTTGTTTAACTTATATGTATGTTTGCAGACCAGTGGCTGTACCACTGAATGTTTATATTATTATTAATTCTGTATGTGTATAGTTAGACACGATTGATATTTATGTATGTATAGGAATTTAGAGTGAGATTCCAGTGGACCCCGGAAGTAGCAGAATGTTCGTCGCTTATGTATAGAGATGTGGAGCTATCACTGAGGGCTACTTTGGCTTTCAGTGAGACGCTCTGCACAAACCGATTATTCAGGGTTGTGCAGAATTTCGTCTCTTATATTACAGACGAGCAGGCGAGCTATCCCGAGCTATCCCGAGCTATCCTGTGCACCCCACTCCACAGAAACGACTAGTTGGTTGAGGAGACTCTACCGCACCAGACGGAAAGAGCTGCCTTGAAAAACTCCCTGTCAGACCCCACAGCGTGGAAAGGGAACCCAACTACACAACGACACAGGTGGACCAGAAGCTACCTCACAGAAGGACTTCGAACCCCCACTCATGAGTTAAGTGCATAACACGAAGGTGCACTTAAACTGATCATAACAGGACCACAGTAGTCCAACTCTTCAGAAACTGTAAAACGGACCACAGTAGTCCAAATCTACATGAAATATCATAGCAAGTGCCCGAGGAAGAAAAAACAGCTGCCTAGACTATCAGCGATCGAACTATTTGCATTGAAAGAGACTTTTTAAGTTAGATTAGTACTTAGAGAATCTTGTATAGAGTAGAAGAAATAAATGTGTGATTTTAACTGTTATCAAGTGGCTGGACTACATATGATTCATAGCCGTGTGAAAGCTAGTGTGACAGTAATCTTTTACCATTTTTCTATCTATTTCTGTACCCCAACCTTAACACAGAACGAGCTAAACAAATAAATTTATTAAAGTAATTCATAGGGTGACTTACTAGCAGTTCCCACCGAATAAACGTGAGGGTCCATAATTCCATTGTGCAGAGCCCATAAACCCCACGTGACACCCTATGTACCCAATACCCAACATTTTAATGGACTAATGACCCTTTCCGCATTTTCCCAAACAAATATCCTCAAGAACAGTCGTCTCCAAGCCATTGGGGGTAGAGGTCGGGCGAGATCACGTGACGTCGAGAGCCTGGACATCGCGTCGTAGTCGTTGATATCTCATGCGATGTTAACGAAACTGAATCTGCAACGCCTGCTTCAGCTACACATCGTTGACGTCACGTGATCTCGCCCGACCTCTACCCCCAATGGCTTGGAGACGACTGTTCTTGAGGATATTTGTTTGGGAAAATGCGGAAAGGGTCATTAGTCCATTAAAATGTTGGGTATTGGGTACATAGGGTGAAATGGGAAAAGGGACACGAAGAAAATCTCCACTTGTACATCCGCCACACCCTTGTGTCCATCAGCGCCCCGCCGCTGGACAGAAATATAGACACAGGCCTACATGGCCACTATTAGAGATAGCGTCAACGAGTGATTCATATGGTTTTTCTCATAATTATGTCCAATTTAGGTTTAAAATGCGAGACATGAAATAATGAATTCAAATTAACTAGATGACTGAAGCGATTTCGATGAATGCAACTACAATTAATTCCACTACCTTCCACCTCACCCCTCCTCTTTCTTTCTTACTCCGTTATGCACACATCGAGACAAACAAACATTTCATACTCACAAGGAATAAGAACTTCCCCTGGTGACTTGTTAATCCAAACTATTTCTAGACTTAACGTCTACACAACAATCTGTTGAACAAAATCTGGGCACCATTCTTGGTCGCCACTTCTACGAACATCAAGGCGATGTTACTTATTGAAATCTCAAAACGCATCTAAAGTCTTACTGCTAATACTATTATAGATTTCCGAACCGTATAAGAACATCTAATCAGATTCATACACAACACCAACGAACTGCACGTGCAAACCGAAACTAATAACGCTACTTGCACCAGAAAAATAATTAGCTATAAAACAATTAATCCACACCACAGGCACCCGAAATGAGAAATTAATACGAGTCCGCGACAGGTAGTACTAGTTGGGTGTGATCTCCATCTCCTTGTCGATGTAGAACTCCCTCTTCCATGTAGAAGTCTCCCTTGTGCGGGGGTGTGTGCGCCTTGGGTAGCTTCTGGAAGCACTTCGCTATCGAGGTGTCCGCCTTCTGTGCTGTTTTGATCTCTTCGAGTCCTGGGTTCGGAGCTAACTCGGGCTGGGGTGGTTGGGTTTTAGCTTGGGCCCTGGTTTGCACTGCAGCTATCTCTAGCTTACAGTTTTGGGTGGCGTGCCTAAGAACACATACCTACAACCTAGCACTAGATCATACAGGGGTTTCTGTAAAACAGCTGCTTGGATTCGTCCTGTGACGTACCTACTCTCTACTTAGCATAGCATAGCATAGCATAGTTCGGCGTGCAGGCTAAAAACCTTTGGCCCTCATAATTAATCTTAATGAGGGTCCACGACCCACCCCCCTGGCATCAGTGCCTACCAATTTAGAATTTTTTAACCTCCAACTTGGTGGAGTAGATGCTATCCTTAAACAATTTGTCCAAACTATTTTTGAACGCATTAAGTGATCCAGCATCCACAGCCTCGGCAGTCAGGTTATTCCAAGGGGTTACCACTCTATTAGTAAAAAACTTATTAAATTTGCGAGTATTATTAAAAGTTTTAGTAAGTTTAAATTTGTGACCTCGTGTTAAACCAACATCATTAAAATTTAAAAGAGAACAAATGGTTAAAGGATCATACAATTTGTGTACAATTTTAAAAATTTCGATTAAATCACCCCGCTGTCTCCTATATTCTAAACTGGGTAACCTCAGTGACTTCAGCCTCTCCTCGTAGGAGAGCCCTGACATTCCACAGATCTTCCTGGTGAATCTGCGCTGGACACCCTCGATCAAGTCAACATGCCTCCTTAAATATGGACACCAGACAGGGTTAGCGTACTCCAAGATGGGACGTATAAGGGCCTTAAAGAGGGGGACCATTATGTCCTTGGATTTGTTACTTATAGTTCTTACAAGCAGGGCTGATATTTTGTTGGCTTTCTTAACAGTACTCTCAATGTGATTCTCAAAGCTGAGCTCTGTATCCACTATCACTCCAAGATCCCTCTCTGCACCAGTCGTCTCAATCTTACACCTTTCTTTACCATCATTCATAAAGTACTCATGCTGGGGATTATTTTTGCCCAAATGTAACACCTTACATTTTTCACTGTTAAATTTAAGTAGCCATGTCTCCGTCCATTCAACCAATTTGTCAATGCATTGCTGCATTCTCTCCTTAGACTCCTCACTTTCATCAACCTCTGCATATGCCTTTGTGTCATCAGCAAATATCTTTATGTCACACTCTACATTCTCTGGCATGTCGTTTATGAAATATATAAATAATGTCGGCCCCAACACGCTCCCCTGAGGGACACCGCTTGTAACACTTATTTTGTCAGAGCTGTTACCGTTAACAGTCACGTACTGGGTCCTGTCAGTCAAGAAACTCCTTATCCTTGCAAGTGGGCTGCCACTTATGCCATAACCTTTTAGTTTCTGTAAAAGTCTGCGATGTGGTACAGTATCGAATGCCTTCCTAAGGTCAAGATATACAGCGTCGACTGGGTGGCCTTCATCCAAGGAGGACATCCAGTCATTTATTGTCACCAACAGCTGAGTGACACATGACCTACCCTTGGAAAAGCCAAACTGGTCATCATGCAGAAGGCCATTCTCGACAAAGTGAGAGCACAGTGCATCTCTGACGAATCCCTCAAATACCTTAGAGACAACCGAGGTGAGGCTAACAGGACGATAATTACCCGGTAAACTTTTGTCTCCCTTCTTATAGATAGGTTTAACCTCTGCTTCCTTCCACTCATCAGGTATCATGCCATCCCTCATTGTTCTATCAAAAAGTAACTTGAGAGGCAAAGCCAATTCATTTGCTAATTCTTTAAGCACCCGAGGATTAATTTCATCTGGTCCCGGTGACTTATTAATTTTCAACTGCAACAGGGCCTTACTCATCTGCTCTTCACTAACATTAATGACATCCAGTTTTAGATTCATATCACAGTCAAAGTTCGGCACATTTTCTTCATCTTCCAGTGTAAACACACTAGCAAAAAAACTCATTTAGGGTCTCTGCTTTCTCGAGGTCTGTCTTCGTCAGTGTGCAGTCGCACTTTAATAGATTAGAGACAGTCTCCCTAGGCTTGGTTTTGTCTGAAACATATTGATAAAAACATTTTGGATTGTTTTTAGCTTCTTTTGCCAGATACATTTCCTTTGCCATCACCAACTTACGAGACAACCATTTCACCTGGTTACGAGACTTTGCATAGGCATCGTAATTAGCTTTAGTAGGGTATTTTTTATACATCTTAAAGGCTCGTCTTTTTTGTCTAATCTTGTCATGCATGTCTGGTGGAATATTCGTCTTTTTGCCCCCTCCATCATGTACTTTAAACTTTCTCACTGGTATGAACATTTCTTTGGCCTCTTTCAGCATCCTCTTTATCTTATCCCAACACTCATTCACATTCAAACCCTCATGCAATTCTCTCTTCCATTCATGCTTTCGCGCAAACCTCCTCATACCCTCATAATCACCCTTTGTAAACTGGTATTTTACAGGGTCATGGCCTGCACTGGCATTCCCACCGGCAAGAAGAGAAAATTCTATTACCAAGTGATGGCTCTTACCTAAGGGTGGGAGAAATTCAACTGACGACACAAATTCACCATTAGTTAAG
Organism: Oncomelania hupensis; assembly: GCA_036898135.1. NCBI lineage: Eukaryota > Metazoa > Mollusca > Gastropoda > Littorinimorpha > Pomatiopsidae > Oncomelania > Oncomelania hupensis. Next base: position 81,418,577 of record CM072513.1, read on the forward strand.
ATTAAATCAAGAACATTAGCTTTTTGCAAAGCTCTATAATGAGTTGGTTCGTTCACATGCTGAGTCAAGAACTGCTGTTGTACCGTCTCAAGAAATACGCTGGCTGGATGCTCAGTACCCTTCTTGGAAACCTCGAGGTCCCAGTCAATCTCAGGATAATTAAAATCACCAGTCATAATAACTCGCTCCCGCCCATGATCATCAAAAAGCTTATTGATCAAGACATTAACCCTCCCGTTTTCTTCTTCAGTACAGTTTGGTGATCTATATAAGACCCCGAATACATATGACTCCTTATTGGGTAAGGTTATTTTGCATAAAATACTTGGGTTAAAACACTTCTCTAATTCGTATAACCTGAATACATCCAGGCCCTCTTTTACAAACAAACTAACTCCTCTGCCCTGTGTCACTGTCATACAAGTGTAGCCTGGCAACACAAAAGTATCAATGTCATTACACAAGTTCTTCATCATCACTTCAGTGACAGCTATCACATCAAACCTCTTTTCACTTACTAATAGTTCAAATTCTGGTAATTTGTTTATTAAAGAATCTGCGTTTGTGTACATGCATCTTAATAAACTATCAGATTTTCTTCCTCCACCAACATCACCGGCAGTTTCCCCCTCACACACCATATCACCATCAAGTCACACTCCCTGAAGTCCAGCATCCACTCCCCTGTCATCTCCACTCTGACCTTTCCCTATAGCTTTAGTCTCCTTCCCATGACCACTCCTACCCTCATTCTTGGAATCCTGTTCCCCTTTATTTCTAACTCTGTCACTTCTATCCTCATCTTTTTTCCTGCCATCCGCCTCACCTCCGTCCACTCTCACCCCCATCTCCCCCCTCCTCCTCAGATTCTCTCTCTCAACTGTTGTCATCACTCTTCCACGGTACACCACCACATCCTCTCCATCCCCCTTCCTCTTTGCACACTCCAGCCGTACTTCTCTCTCCTGCTTCCTTTCAGTCAGGGTCTTGTCTGCAGAGATGCCAACTTTACTAAACTCCTGGTGGTTCTTAAGCCGCCAGGCCTTCCTGAGTATAGAGCTGCGCATCTCTGGCTCTGTGAAGGAAACTTTGATTGGTCTGGGCTTGGAGCCATCCTCATTTTCTTTCCGCCTACCTAGACGAGTAATGCTGCTTCCATTCAGGCAACTCACTTCCAATTCTGGTTGCACTGCATTCAAAATGCTTTTCACCACTCCCAAATCATGTTGATCTTCTGCCCTTCTTTCCTTACTTTTACTTTCACTCACATTGAACAACACTATATTATTCATCCTCTCATCTCTTTCTTTCCTACTGTCAAGAGCCTCTGACACTTGTACTCTCACTTTCTCCTCAATAGTCATGGACTTACAGCTCTCTTTCTTCAGCATCTCAAGTATCAGGGCATTTTGTTGCTGAAGAGTTAGTACAACCTGAGTAAGTATGTCTAGTTTGGCAAGTTGTTCTGCCACTTTATCTGTAGGATCCTTTTCCTTTTCACATACAGGACAATACCACTTTATGGCATCCACCGTGGAAGATGCCAAAAAGTCCAAGGCTGATGGTGAGAGTCCGCAACAATTTCCATGCACCCATGCACTACATCTATCACACTGAATACCCTCTTCTGTCACCATTTTCTTGCAAACTGTGCAAGGGCTTGGTGGGTCACTATCAAGGAATTTTGTTGGAGATTGCTTTGTTCGGCTTTTTCTTTTCTTGTCCGCATTTTGCCACCCGACCTTTCCCTTCCCTCCCCCACCAGCGCAAGATTCACCATCGTAACTCTTATTCAAAACAGTATGTTTTTTTGTTCGAGTCATTTTGCTAACAACAATTCCCAAGAGCTGCTATGACAATACAAGACTACTTACCTCACAATTTGCTGTGTTAGTAAAACTTTGTATTAAGACACAAAATAAAAATAAAATTTAGTCTAAACTAGCACTATGACTATATTATAAATCAAGTGTGAGCACAACTTCGTGAACACAATGCCGGGCGCAAGGTCACAAAATACTGTCTAAAACGTCCAAAAGGACAGAAATTCCACTGTAAAACTTCTAAAGATAATGATACGTTTGTAAAAGTTGATTTTGCCAAAATATAAAAAGGATTTTCTCCAATTCTGATAAAAAATACAGTGGAATCTGAGCACTGAATTTCATGCACGTCCGCCAGCCAAGGGAAGTCACTCTCTTTTTCTAACTTCTATCCAAGCTTTTGGGCAAGTAGTCGTCGGTTTCATCAAGTCTGCTCCTTGTAGTTCGACTGTCTTGTCCGTCAAGTCCGCGCGCGATACAAGAGATTCGCTAACTATCGCGTCGTATGATAGATCATACAGACAGTTCGCTTCTTTTCCGTTGACCTTGACCGTGTCTGTCACCGATGGGTGATCTCCGATTGTGTGTGGCTTGTTACCGCTGCTTCTAGAACTCTGTGCGCTGGCCGGCTTTCGCGCTCTTCCCAACTTGAAACATTCTGCGGTGGAGTGATTATTTCTGTTGCAGAACGAACCGTTTCTGTTCTGCAGGACCTCTTTTCCCGAACTCCGTGTTGGGTTCTTTATTTTGCCCAGGTCTGGGGTTATTCGGCTTATTCGCGGTGCGCTCTTCCCGGTGAGGGCTTCGTTTCTGTGCCTCCTTCCAGTTAGGCTTTAGGTCTCGTCTGAAGCTCTTGGCTTCTCCGTGGGCGGCCACGTACCTATCTGCGACCTTGACCAGATCTTCCAGTCTTTCCGCGCCCTGCTCTACTGAGAATGTTCTCAGCGCGAGGGTCATGGTTTCCCGTAGCTGTTCCCATACTAACAGTTCTGTCAGTCCATCATATGTTTTAGCCGTGGCTGACTGGCTAATCCACTTATCCAGCATTGTGGACAACCGATCCGCGAACTGCGCATAGCTCTCTCCTTTCACTCTCCGATTGGTGCGGAATTTTTGCCGGTAGCATTCTCCTGTTAGTTCGAATCCCGTTAGGAGTGCCTCTTTTACTTTGTGATAGTCAGTCACTCTGTCAGTCGGTAGCTTACTGTAGATGTCATAAGCCTTTCCTCTAAGCCCTTGACTAAGCTTAAAAGACCAATGGGTGGGATCTAGTTTATACTCAGTTGCTAGGCGCTCAAACCTAGTCAGATAGAGATCTAGACCTTCTTCTCTCTCATTGAATGTTCCCAGTGGAAATGACATTCCTTGTACGGGGTTGGGGGCTACCTCTGGCTGATCTGAGTGGGGAGGGGTTGAGGAAGAACTTGAAGCTCCTGATCCCAATCTTCTTAGCTCTAACTCGTGCTGTCTGTCTTTTTCTTTTTCTGCCCTCTCATACTCCCATCTCCTACTTTCTGCTTCTCTCTCTGCTGCTACCTTCTTCTGTTCTGCTTCTAGCTCTAATTTCCTCGCTTCTCTCTCTGCCTCTAATTTCTTCTGTTCTGCTTCTAGCTCGAGTTTCTTCTGCTCTCTCGCAGCTTCTAACTTCTGTGCCTCTCTTTCTGCTGCTCTCTCAGCTGCTTCTCTGTCTATTTTTTTCTGTTCTCTCTCTGCTGCTCTCTATGCCTTAGCCTCCTGTTTCTCTACCTCTGCATTGATATACGCAATTAGGTCTCCCCCTGCTAAGTGTAAAGCTTTTCCCAATTCCTTGAAACGCAATCTCAAGGCCACTGGGTCCGACATTGTCAAAAGTGTCTATGAACAACCTCTGAATCACGTGGAATACAAAAACACTAGCAATATTGCGATTCAATAACAACAATGCAAAGACCATAAAATTCGCAATCAATAATAGAATAAAACAAGAGTCAAATGGCATACAACAGTTACTTAAGCAAAACCTGCAAAAGAACAATGCAACATACAGGCACAAAAATAATTGAAGCAAAAAAGTTTTTAAGTAAAGTGTAGTGCACCAAAAACTGAGTCCTGGCCCTACACTTACAACTATTCTAAGTTATTTTACTACTACTCTAATTTTATTGTACCTAGATCCGGTTATACCCAATTCCTATTATACACAGATCCTGGCTAGGCTCGCCAATTAAAGTGTCACGGGGGTTTTATGGGTTGCTGGGCTCTGCACAATGGGATGTTGTAACCCTCACGCTTTATCCTATGGGGACTGCTAGTTAGTCACCCGGTGGATTACTTTAATAAATTTATTTGTTTAGCTCGGTCTGTGTTAAGGTTGGGATACAGAGATAGATAGAAAAATGGTAAAAGATTACTGTCACACTAGCTTTCACACGGCTATGAATCATATGTAGTCCAGCCACTTGATAACAGTTAAACATCACACATTTATTTCTTCTACTCTATACAAGATTTTCTAAGTACTAATCTACCTTATCAGTTAAATGTCACTGTGAATAATTCGATCGCTGATAGTCTATGCAGCTAATTGTTCATCCTCGGGCACTGGAGGTTAATGTTCATGAGAAGTGGACTACTGTGGTCCTGTAGCTCTCAGTTTTTGTGCACACACGGTTATGGACTTAACTGTGAGTCAGACGTGCTGTGCTGTGGTCTGTTCCCTGACAACTGTGTTGTCTTCTTCTGTGGTTAGACTGGTGGGTTTTCCTCGCGCAATGCTGGGGATACCTCTGCAGCCAACTGAGCGTCGACGTGGTTTCGCCTGATGCTGTGTTGGGCGCACTACAGAACGCCTGATCGTCTGTAACATATGAGACGAAATTCTGCACAACCTTGAATGATAGGTGTGTGCAGAGCGTCTCACTGAAGGTCGTAATAGCCCTCAGTGATTAGCTCCACATCTACATATATAAGCGACGAACATTCTGCTAAGTCCGTGGTCCACTGGAATCTCCACTCTAATTTTCTATACATCCATAAATATAAAACATGGCTACTTATACACATCAAGAATTAATAATAGTATACACATTCATTTGTACAGCCACTGGTCTGCAAGCACACATATAAGTTAAACAACAGTGGTTCCGTACATAATTCAGGATGGCGTCGGCCGGTCGTCTTTTTGCCTTGTGGTCAGCTTCGCCACGTGTTCAGGCAAAGTCGGGCTAACAATTCAATTCTATGCATCGCAAATTCCACAACATAATTCAACAATAATATAATACATCACGATCAAACAGAAGTGTGTTCATTTACCTTCGTGACAATTTCAGGCCAGTGGCTACTTGAGTGAATTCGGATTTTCACAAGTACCGCGTCCTAGTCTTTTCTGGAGAGATCTACTGCTAACAGTGTAGCTGTTTACTGTTCCTCGGTTTAAACACGACTGCCGGTCTAGCTCTCTATTCGAATTAGTCAGACCTGGTTGAGTCTATTCTAGCTGTGTTCCCATTGGCGGATAATTGACTCGCCTAACTTAATTACGATTATATATATATATATATATATATATATATATATATATATATATATATATATATATATATATATATATATATATATATATATATATATATATATATATATATATATATATATGGAGCTAATCACTGAGGACTATTTCTGCCTTCAGTGAGACGCTCTGCACACACTTAGTATACACGGTGTTGCAGAATTTCGTCTCATATGTTACAGACGAGCAGGCATCGTGGGCCCGAGCAGAAGCAAGACAAGTAAAAGTCTTCACTGACATTCGGCCTGTATTGGGATCTCAAGCACTGCGCGAGGTGCTGACTTGAATCTTCGCAATTGGCGCGTTCACACATTTGCTGTGGGCTATAATTGTCCATTCAGAATCGCCAGTGAACTGTTCTTTAGCTATTAGATCTTCTCTGACGATGACCCCACTGCAGCCTGGTGAATTTGTTCCAAAACGCAGTCACAAAAGCTAGTCCGAATTTTGACACCACAATGACTGGAACTAGTTTTGAAAAAAACAAGTTCACACTCCGGATACCTATTAACTGGCTTGCGTGCTCTCATTGGTTGCCTAATGAAGGGCGGACTACTAACTAATTCGAAAGTCGCCAACGATCATTTGTTGGACTGAGTGTATGTATTCTCCATATCATCACTCTTCTGTTTGAAATCCCCTTTGTTGTTGGTCTCTCGCCCTGCTCGCCATCGGGAAATCTTTATTTCAATATTTGCCTATCGACTACATCAACCACCGAGCATCGAAATGGTCGATGACGACGCTGGCATTGATAGGTTGTGAATCAATGGTGCTAGCCAGGCAAGAAATTAAAAAAAAAAATTGCGGCAACTGTGCTGATGCAAAGGCACAACAGCAACAAAGACAGTTATTGTTTGTTTGTTTGTTTTGTCTTGTTTTCAATAGTATACTATGTTGACATTTGACATAACTTGTGGACACTTCTCACCAATATTATAGCTCTCGACAAAAGCGTCTGTCATGGTTACAACTGACAACTTCTGTAAGAAAGCAAAACGCCATTTTTCTTTTTACTATTTTAAAAGAATAAATATTCTTAATGCCTAATCCTAACTCTTTTGTTGCAGATGTACCGCACAGCTGAGGTGATGCTGGTCGTATGCGTGCTGGTGATGATGTCATTCATCCAACAGACGTCATCTGATCTACCACGGCGACCTCAGGAACATTACGTAAAGAGACAGTATTTTCCAACTGCTGGACCATGGAGAACACCGGCTTACGGAGGAAAAAGAGACAATGCACCAACTGCTGAAGCATGGAACCCACAAAGACGTTACTTTACGTTACAGAAATAATGCAGGTCAATTGCATGCAGACGTTTATTCTAAAATGTACTGTAAAAAAATAAATTTCCAACTGATTGAGTCAGCTGCATGCGAACATTTACTCTAATACAAACTGCTAGTTTCACCAGTTTCCAACTGCTCGGTTCAGTTGCATGAAGAAATTGTCTTTAAAATTTGTCCTGATGAGCGATTTAATAAAGTTTTGGCGCATCAGTCGCATGTATAACAATACTCTAAATTTCCCAGTGCCTGGTTCAGCTGCATGTGAAAATTTACTCTAATTCAAACTGCCTAAATCTCTTTTGTTCCAGCTACCCAGCTCAGCTATGATTTTAAATTGCCCGCACTCATCCTATCATTCTACCCTTTCCTATCCGTAACTCAAAGATCGTTGGGGCACCACAGATGATCGTTTAACCAGCGTACTCCATTTTTCTCTGTTCTCAGCAACCCTAATGGCTAAATTCAGTGTCAAACCAGTCCATTCTCGAATGTTGCCCCCCCCCTACTCTTTTATGTCTCCCTCTTCTTCTGCCTCCTTGCACAGTGCCTTGCAGGATGGATTTTCCAAGGCCTGATGCTCTGGTGACGTGGCCATAGCATCGGAGTTTCCGTTTCTTTACCACTGTGAGCAGGTCATCATGTTGTCCAATGGCTTGTGTGATGGTCTGTCGGACTTCGTCGTTGATGATGTGCTGGGTATAGGAAATGCCCAGAAGTCTTCTGTAGCACCTCATCTCCATGCTTTGTATTCTTCGTTGTAGATCTGCCGTTAAGGTCTATGTTTCGCAAGCGTATAGGAAGATGGAGATGACAAGGGAGCGCAGTAGCCTTACCTTAGAATGTAGACTGATGGTCCTGTCTTTCCAAACGAGCTTCAACCTTGTCATGGCAGCAGTTGTTTGTGCGATCCTGGAGAGGACTTCCTGTTAGGACCCATTGTCTGATACATATGCACTGTGTTGAGGGATTGACCTTGGACTTTGATATCCATGTTGATGCCTTTGGAGTTGTTGGTCATCATTTTGGTCTTCTCTGCCCTTATTTTCATTCCATATGCTCTAGAAGTGGTGTCAAGCCTATGTACAAGCGTGTTCCTCTTGTTCCAAACCATAATAATAATAATAATAATAATAATAATAATAATAATAATAATAATAATAATAATAATAATAATAATAACGGATTTTTATATAGCGGGTACTCCAGCCTATGACCAGACTCACCACGCTTTACATAGTCATTACATAAAAAATACATGCACTCGATCAAACATCACTTTTGCTACGATACACCAAAAGACAGAACAGTAAAGGTAAAAACTATTTACAACTATGTACACAAATGACAAAAAAGACAGAAATAGACTATTTACAACTATGTACATAAATGACAAAAAAGACAGAAATAGAATAGCAAAAACCTATTTACAGGTATTTATATGCCCGGTAGAACTAAAACCCAGGAGGAAAAACAGTATAAATATTTACAGCCGTGTATACACTTAAGGATCAGACCAGAGACAAAAGAGGAGAGAATGGCAGCGGGATACAAATCAGTCTGAATAATGCAGTTTGAAGAGGTGGGTTTTGAGAGCCTTTTTGAATGCTTGTATTGATTGTATGTTGCGGATATGGGAGGGAAGGGAATTCCACTGCTTGGGTGCGGAGTAAGCGAATGCACGTTGGCCGTATGTCTTAGTGCGGGTGACGGGAACCTTGAGTGTGCGAGTGTCAGCAGAAGATCTTAAAGTGCGTGAAGGGGAGTAGACAGACAGTAGATCAGCAAGGTAGGCAGGACAAGAATCTGTGAAGTTGTGACAGAGAACAGAGAGTTTGTACTCTACGCGTGCTTGCACAGGAAGCCAGTGAAGGGAATGTAGTAGAGGTGTGATGTGATCGCGTTTCTATGCTCGGAATACTAGTCTAGCTGCTGAGTTCTGAACCTTTTGTAGTTTGTCAATGATGTGTTTTGGGAAACCAGCGAGGAGAGAGTTGCAATAGTCAAGACGAGAAAGGACGAGAGCGCAGACTAGGGTTTTGGTGGCAGTGACTATAAGATAGTGGCGAAAGGAGCTGATTTGGCGGATGGCCGTGTATGCAGAGCGACAGACGTTGGAGATGTGGTTGTTGAGGGACAGGTCATCGGAGAGAATGTAGCCGAGATTTCTCGCTGAGGATGAGAACTGAATGTTTGTTGTCCCTACTGTAAACGATGTTGGGAGAGGTGAGAGTGAGGAGGAGGTGTTGTGCTTGTGAATGAGGAGGGCTTCGGTTTTATCGTCATTAAGCTTAAGCTTGTTGAGTGTCATCCATGACTTAATGTCTGTGATGCAGTTCTCCAAAGTCTGAACAGTGGAATTAATGAAAGAGGGGGCAGTGGATTTATAAAGTTGTGTATCATCTGCAAATGACTGACTCTCAACAGCTTGCCTTCCGAGCAGGAGAAGCAGTGGCTTGGTGTAAAGAGTGAATAACACCGGCCCTAAAACGGAGCCCTGAGGCACGCCGCACACCAAGTCTGCTATGCTGGAGAAAAAGCCATGGACAGTGACTACTTGTGATCTGTCAGAAAGATATGAGTTGAACCAAGCCAGGACCGAGCCAGAGATTCCAAAGTAGTGTTGAAGAGTGTTAAAGAGTGTTAAAGAGAATGTGGTGGTCGACTGTGTCAAAGGCGGCTGAGAGGTATAATAAGGTGAGAATGAAGACGTTACCATTATCTAAGGCAAGCAACAGATCATTGGTTACCTTTAGGAGGGCTGTCTCAGTGCTGTGGAAGGGTCGGTAGGCAGACTGGTTGGGGCAAAGTAAAGCGTTATCATATAGGTAGGCAAACAGTTGTTTGAGAACAATTTTTTCTATGACTTTGGACAGGAAGGAGAGGTTTGAAACAGGTCTATAGTTCTTTAGATTATTTTTGTCTGAACTTGGTTTTTTAAGGAGGGGTTTGATGACAACCGCCTTGAGCACAGATGGAACAACACCAGAGGACAGACTCTCGTTGATAATGTGGGTAATGGTCGGGAGTAGAGGGTCAAGATTCTCTATCAACATGGGGGTAGGAATGGGGTCCAGAGAGCAGGATGTTGGTTTTGAGCTTAAGATGACTTTCTTGACTTCTTGCTCTGTTATTGGTTGAAAAACTTCCAACTTTGCGGTAGTGAGGGAAGGTGAGAATGGGTTAATGAGTGGGATCTCATGGCTATCAAGAGCGGCCATTATGTCAGCCACTTTCTGTGTGAAATAATTACAAAATACATCTGGGAGCTGACATGGTGGATGCGTGGATGGGAGTGATGTTGCATTGCTCTTACCCCTTAGTTGATTGCAAATGTCGAACAACTGTTTACAAGTTTTTCTGCTGCTAATTCTGTCGCCATAGTACCGGGTTTTGGCAGTCTGGACTATTTTAGTGACCCGTTTCTTTGCAGCGGTGAAAATCTGCTTGCTGACTTCTGAACCTGATTTAAGCCACTTTGTCTCTGCTTTGCGTCGGTGTTTCTTCGCCTCGCCAATGTCATCCGCAAAACGAAGGTTGGAGATTGCTCTACCCCCTATGCTGACTGTGCCTCTACCCCATATGCTGACGGTGCCTTTGTGATCTGCAAGGGCATCTGACATGATGCGCTCTAGGAAGATGTTAAAGAGTGTTGAAGAGAGTAGGCATCCTTGACGCACACCGATTGCTGTTCTGAATCAGTTCCCGATGGCGCTGTTGCACTGGTAGCCTTGTCATACAGGCTTTTGATGACTTCAATAACTTTAGGGCAGTTTAAATTTTTTTAGCCGCTTCACAGTCTTGTAGGCCTTTTTGCTATTGTTCCTGTTCAGGCTGTTCTCTATTTCCTGGCATTGATCTTCTATCCAGTTCTCCTTTGCTGTGCGCATGCCTTTTCAGATGTCATTGTTGATTTGTCGGTAGGCATCACCTCCCTGTGAGGTGTTCTTTTTCTTTTTCATCTCTCTTCGTTTATCACACAGGTCCAAAAGTTCAGGTGTGATCCACGGTTTCTTCTTTGGGCGGTGCTTGCCAAGGATCTCAGTGGCGGCATCTGTCACAGATGAGTTGAAGGTGGTGGTCATGGTGTTGGCATCTACTTCACCAGCTTCCAAGATTAGCAGTGGAGCAAATTTTCCTCCAATTGTGGCTTGGAATATTTTTGCCACCTCCGTGTCTTGCAGTTTGTCCAGGTCGATCTTCAGTCTGGTGCACTTTGCTGCGTTTACTCTCTTCACATGGAGCCGAAAGGACATCATCACGAGATCGTGATCACTTCCTATGTCGGCTCCTGGAAAAGTGCATGTTCTGCCGATGTTGATGCTTGATCGGAAGCGCGTCTGGACCATGATGTAGTCAATTTGGTTGTGATGCTCTCCGCTTGGACTATGTCATGTCCATCGTCTGGATTTTTGGTAGCGACCAAGCGTGTTTGCCAGTATTAGATTGTTGTAACTTGTATCTGGCAAACTTCAAGAGTCTCAGACCCTTGTCATTTGTCTCATTGTTGCAACGGGGTCCACATCTTGTGTGAAGACCCCAGTTGTGGTGCGCATCTTGGCTAACCTTGGCATTCCAGTCGCCTTGCAATATGACTATGTCCTTCTTCGGCACTTGGTCAAGGATAGTCTGCAGATGTTCCTAGAAATCCTTGACTTCGCTATGGTCATAGTCTGATGTTGGGTCATACACCTAGATCATGGTGATGTTGAAAGGGGCTGCTCTCAGACGGATGGTAATGAGTCTACTGAAGACTAGGCGGCAACCCATGACATTGGCTTGAATGTCTTTGTGGACCAAGGATCCAACGCCGTGTTCGTGCCTGTCTACCGCTGAAATAAAGCTTGTGGCCTTTGTCGGTCGTTGTTTCACCTAGGCCTTTCCAGCGCAGTTTGCTGATACCTATTACCTAAGATGTTCCATCGATAGTGGTCTAGCTCGTGGGCAAGTTCTTCTAATTTTCCCTCCGCAGTTAGGGTCCTGACATTCCAGGTTCCTATGAGGGTGTTGTCTCTCGTGCGGATCCTGTTCAGTAGTCCATCGGTAGCACACTTATCACATCCGTCCTGGTGGCCAACGGAAGGCGCGACCCGGGCGACGACCGATCCGATATGGAGTGAGTGGTTCTTTTCACCATGCAGTCTTGGGCAAGAAAGACCTGGCAGTTGATAGTTGAATGAATTACTTATTATATTATTTACATACAATGTGTGCACTACTTTATATGCCCCTTTACTCGCTTGCACAGAAACCACTTAGCATGTTAGCTCCTGAAGTGTTTACAATAATTATGCACTTTAATTACTAATATTAGCTTTATTGTCTTGCTTGCTATACTACTTAAGCTGATTTGCTCCAGAATAGTATATAGTATAAATATGCAGTCATTTTGTTTCATTGTTCGCCAATTCACAATTTTTCTTCATTCATGGAGCACAATAACAACAAAACTCAAAATGAAATGTTATTTTCGTGATCCATCAAACGACTGCGTACTCAAAAAATGGGAAAATGTGAAATGGTATCGGACAATCTTCTTTCTCCATACAGAAATGTAACATGTTATTTGTTTAACCGTTAACACAGCTTTTTCTCAACTTGTTTCCCTTCTAATATTGAAGCTGCTTGTAGCTTAGATGTTGCGTATGTTAGCAGCTTGTGCATGTTGCATGGTGAGGGTGTCTGCATGTGTTAGAGACGGAGACGGAGATATTCACCTGGCGTCCTCAGGGCAGGATGGGCAAGCGTGATCCTTCTTGGCGTCCTCAGGGCAGGATGGGCAAGAGAAGTGATGGTTTGAAAGTTTGAAAGTTTATTCAAAATCTTCGGGCCTCCAGCCCCTAGAATTTAAGGTCAATTACAATATTATGCACACATACAAAACAAATAGTCTGCAGGTAATGTTTACATCAAACATTAAAAAAAAACACATTCATCCACACTCCTTCTTTGGTAGTTTTCAGATTAGCTCAACACTATTATAAAATTCTGTTCTAATTTTTAACGCATTAAATGTATATACACACAACCTCCTAATTTGAAAGGTACATGCTTTCTGTAAAAGAATAACACAAGACTGTACAGGGAAAGTCAAGTACTTTGCACGGATTGCATCATACAAGGGACAATGAAGTAGAAAATGATCTTCATCCTCCAGAACGTTACAACATGCACAAAGTGTATTGCTGTTGTTAACAAATGTTAATTTGAAAAATGACGCATTTAATGGCAGTACACCAAGTCTTAATTTAATTAAACAGACCCTAAAACATTTAATGCCAACAGATTCAAAATACTTTTCCGATTCAAAAATGGTTTTGAATTGTCTAAATCTTTTATATGTATCCTTGTTCATCATCGAGGTGCTCCATTCTTGAATAAATACATCAGACAGTCTTTGCTTGAACATTGAAAGAAAACTCCGTTCGCAGCCAACACCTTGCTGCATCCAAGCATAACCAAAACCTAGATTAAACAAGGTATTTTTTACCAGTGTTACCCAACACGTCTTACCCCTCTCGTCTAAAATTATCAGCATTTGGTACGCTTGTTTTTGGTAATCTCGTTGCACCTAATGTTAATAATTTCAACCAATAACGAATACATCTGGCTGCGCTATTAATATATACAGGATAACGTCCAGTCTCTCTTTAGACAAACTTATTTGGCACTCTGAGGGGAACATTCATAAACCTGTTACATGCTAATGTATGAACCTTCTCAAAATTTTCTAGTCTATGAAGCCCCCACATTTCTGATGCATACAGCAAGACTGGCTGGACTTGTGTATCAAAAATCCGAAAAAAAACAGCTTTTAGATATATCACTAAGTTTGCTAATATGTTTAACAGGGGTCAGCTCGTTACTCCCCCGTATCACTACTCCCCCGGCTCGTTACTCTCCCCCCCAGCTCGTTATTTTAAGAATGTAGGAATCGGAAAGTGATTTTTGTAGAGAAAAGGGTTAGGGCAAGGGTTAGGGATAGCTCTGCAACTAACCCTTACCCGAACCCTTTTCTAAAAAGTTTACCTAGTTCGTCTCCTATAGGCGACGAAATAGGTCGAACTTTGTTCAAAATAACGTGCTGGGGGAGTAACGAGCCGGGGGAGTAGTGATACGGGGGAGTAACGAGATGTTCCCGTTTAACACACTCAATACATGCACGTTTTCCCTTAACTGCTAAGGCATCAACACCTTTCTTAATACTCATTTTAGTCGTAAACACAAAACCAAGATAGGTGTATTCATTTACAACTTCAAGTGGTTTTCCATCTTGATTCCACTTTTCATTTTTCCCTAGAAACCCTCCTTTACGAAAAACAATTATTTTTGTCTTCTCAGTATTAATATTCAAGAACAGTTTATTACAAACATCATTTAATATATTAATTTGATTTTGTAGACCTCTAATGGTGTTAGAATGGTGGCAAAAGTAACAAGTACAATTCCACTAACCCCGGCAAAAGCTGAATTCCATGGATACCGCCACTATCTACAGCTAGGTCTGTGCAGAGCGTCTCACTGAAAGCCAAAGTAGCCCTCAGTGATAGCTCCACATCTCTATACATAAGCGACGAACATTCTGCTAAGTCGGTGGTCCACTGGAATCTCCACTCTAATTTCCTATACATACATAAATATAAATCGTGGCTAACTATACACATAAATAATTAATAATTTTATAAACATTCACTGGTATAGGCACTGGTCTGCAAGCATACATATCGGTTAAACAACAGTGGTTCCGTCAGGTATACAACATGGCGTCAAACCCGGTCGTGCTTGACAAGTGGTCGGCTTCTCCACGTGGTAAGGCAAAGTCGGACTAACAATTCTATGCATAGCAAATTCCACAAACATAATTTCAACAATAATATAAATACAAAAACAGAAGTATGTTCATTTACCTGTTCGACAATGTCAGGCCGTGGCTACTTGATTGAATTAGAAAATTCAACCAGCACTGCTGTCTACATAAGATTCTTTATTCGCTTCAAATGTAACACACAGAAGAATTTGCTTTGCGCGTCTGGGAATGGCATGGATCATTAAAAGTAACAATTAAAAACACAATTGGTCCCGACATCTGTGAATATCTCGGGACCTAAAAACAATTTCTTCATTCACTCACATCCACAAAGCATCAGCGAACCGCACACAAATTTTGTCAGGAAACAAACAAAAAAAAAAAACGCAGACTACCAAAATAAGAAAAGAAAACAACAAAAAAAGCATGCGCTCACACATACACACACACGCACACACACACACACACACACACGCACACACACACACACACACACAGAGGGTGCATCCAGCTGCACAACCCCTCACGCATGCCACGTTCATAACTAATCTAATCTTCTCAGGAGAGATTCTGCTAGAAAGTAGCTGTGTACTGCTTAGCGTCTCAAACTAGACTGACCTCCTACCTGGCTTTGACTGAATCAGCCAGAACTGGTTCTAACCACTCTACCGGTGTCCCGATTGGATGAAACAATCTAAGTGGCTATAAAGTTCGAAACACCATTGTAGGCAGCGATGATGTCACTAAACGGCTCGCGTCAGCTCGCGGTGTGTGTGTACACATCAGTTATACCTTAATCGTCTGCTATAGATTACAGTAACCTTCTAAGTTTTACTACTGCTAAACAGGTAAAAGCTCAAATAGTGCGGGGTAAACGGGACTGCTTGTTACAGCCATACCATCGGAGTTTCCGTTTCTTAACCACTGTGAGCAGGTCATCGTGTTGTCCAATGGCTTGTGTGATGGTCTGTCGGACTTCGTCGTTGGTGATGTGTTGGGTATAGGAAATGCCCAGAAGTCTTCTGTAGCACCTCATCTCAATGCTTTGTATTCTTCATTGTAGATCTGCTGTGAGGGTCCATGCTTCGCAAGCATATAGGAAGATGGAGATGACAAGGGAGCACAGCAGTCTTACTTTGGAATGTAGACTGATGGTCCTGTCTTTCCAAATGGGCTTCAACCTTGTCAGGTCAGCAGTTGTTTGTGCGATCCTGGAGAGGACTTCCTGTCCGGGACCCATTGTCTGATACAATGGCTCCTAAATATTTGAAGCTATGCACTGTGTTGAGGGATTGGCCTTGGACTTTGATGTCCGTGTTGATGCCATTGGTGTTGTTGGTCATCAGTTTGGTCTTCTCTGCACTTATTTCCATTCCATAAGCTCTGGAGGTGGTGTCAAGCCTCTGTACCAGCTGTTCAAGTTCTTGTTCCTCTCCAGACAATCCATCAATGTCATCCGCAAAACGAAGATTGGAGATTGCTCTACCCCCTATGCTGACTGTGCCTTCATGATCTGCAAGGGCATCTGACATGGTGCGCTCTAGGAAGATGTTGAAGAGTATTGGAGAGAGTAGGCACCCTTGACGCAAACCGATTATTGTTCTGAACCAGTTCCCGATGGTGCTGTTGTGGAGGACTGCACTGGTAGCCTTGTCATACAGGCTTTCGATGACTTCAATAATTTTAGGGCTGATGTTGTACACTTTCATTGCTGCCCATAGAGCTGCATGCCAGACTCGGTCAAACGCCTTCTTGAAGTCGATGAACACATGATATAGATGTTGTTGGTGCTGTAGGTATTTCTCACAGATTATTCTGAGGTTGAAAATCTGTTCAGTGGTACGTCGCCCTACCCTGAATCCTGCTTGTTCTTCAGCTATGATTGGTTCAGCTTGAGGTTTCAACCTGTTGAGTATTATTTTCAGGAGGACCTTGCTGGGATGGCTGATGAAGCTGATGGTGCGGTAATTTTCACACTCCTGAAGGTTACTTTTGGGAAGAGTGATGACAAGCGACTGGGTCCATGGTGTAGGCCACTCCCCACTCTGCCAGATCTTGTTACAGATAATGGTGAGGGTATCAATCATCGCTTCTCCTCCTGCTTGTAGCAGTTCCGCGGGT
Organism: Oncomelania hupensis; assembly: GCA_036898135.1. Lineage (NCBI taxonomy): Eukaryota > Metazoa > Mollusca > Gastropoda > Littorinimorpha > Pomatiopsidae > Oncomelania > Oncomelania hupensis. Next base: position 81,435,170 of record CM072513.1, read on the forward strand.
ATGTTGTCCACTCCCGCTGACTTCCCTTTCTTTAGCGATTGCACTGCTGCCTCAACTTCTTCCCGGAGAATTGGGAGGATTTCTTAATAATAATAATAATAATAATAATAATAATAATAATAATAATAATACAGTACATTTGTATCGCGCGGTACCTCGCAAACGGTAAGGAAAGCGAGCTCACCGCGCTTGACAACACACGTGCAATCACACACACACACACACACACACACACACACACACACACACACGCACACACACACAACCCCCCCCCCCCCCACACACACACGCACACAGAACACATATACACTTATCAAATGGTTAAATAATTACAGTAAAACATGGCCATGCAAAACAACAGATAATATGAATACCAAGAACCGAGCCGGTGCCACCACCATCCATGAACAGATGACGTGACTTGGTAAAAGATTACATATGGGGATGGAAGGGAGGGGGAGTGAAAATTATTGAGTTTGCATGTTAAAAAGGTGGGTCTTTAATTGGCGCTTGAAGGAAGAAAGTGATGGAGCATGTCGGAGTTCCATCGGTAGTGAGTTCCAGGCAGTTGCAGCAGAGAAAGAGAAAGATCGTTCACCATAGGTCTTTGAGTGAACACGGGGGATAGAAAGCAGTCTTGTATCAGAAGAAGAGCGGAGTTGTCTTACATGAGAGTAGACAGAGAGAAGGTCAGTAAAGTATGAGGGGGCAGAACCAGTGAAGAATTTGAAAACAATAGTTGAGAGCTTGTACAAGATGCGAGCTCGAACAGAGAGCCAATGAAGAGATCGGAGTAGAGGGGTGGCATGGTCTCGTTTTTTAGCTTTAAGAACAAGGCGGGCTGCAGAGTTTTGGACTTTCTGAAGTTTTTCAAGAAGGTAGAGAGGGGAGCCAGAGAGGAGAGAGTTGCAGTAGTCAAGTTTAGATAGAACAAATGCACAGACAAAAGTGTTGGTTGTTTCGGTTGTAAGATATTGTCGGATGGAGCTAATGCGGTGAATTTCAAAATTTCTTCTTCTTCTCTGTTCTCGGGACATGCTAGAACTGATGGGTCTCCATTTGGTGTATGGTTGTAAAGGTCAGAGCAGTATTCTGTCCATCTGTCCAAGACTTCTTGTTCTTCTGTAAGGCATATGCCAGACCTGCTTTGGATCGTGGAGACTTTGGGCTGTTTGACACTTGTCAGCCGCTTCACAGTCTGGTAGGGCTTCTTGCTGTTGTTCTTTTTCAGACTGTTCTCTATTTCCTGGCATTGATCTTCTATCCAGTTCACCTTTGCTGTGCGCATGCCTTTTTGGATGTCATTGTTGATTTTTCGGTAGACATCAGCTCCCTGTGAGGTGTTATTTTTCTTTTTTTTTATCTTTTTTTTAACTCTCTTCGTTTATCACACAGATCCAAAAGTTCAGGTGTGATCCACGGCTTCTTCTTTGGTCGGTGCTTGCCAAGGATCTCAGTGGCGGCATCTGTCACAGCTGAGTTGAAGGTGGTGGTCATGGTGTTGATATCTACTTCACCAGCCCCCAAAATGTGCAGTGGTGTAAATTTCCCTCCAATTGTGGCCTGAAATAGTTCTGCCACCTCCGGGTCATGCAGTTTGTCCAGGTCGAACTTCAGTCTGGTGCACTTTGCTGTATTTACTCTCTTCAAGTGGAGCCGGAAAGACATCATCACGAGATCGTGGTCACTTCCGATGTCGGCTCCTGGAAAAGTGCGTGTCCTGCCAATGTTGATGCTTGATCTGAAGCGTTTCTTGACCATGATGTAGTCGATCTGGTTGTGATGCTCCCCGCCGGGACTGTGCCATTTCCATCGTCTGGAGTTTTTGTGGAGACCAAGCGTGTTTGCAGAACCAGTTTGTTGTATCTGGCAAACTCCAAGAGTCTGAGACTCCGGTCAATTGTCTCGTTAATGCAGTGGGGTCCACATATGTCTCCCCAGTTGTGGTGCGCACCTTGGCCAACCTTGGCACTCCAGTCGCCTTGCACTATGACTATGTCCTTCTTCGGCACTTGGTCAAGGACCGCCTGTAGATTTTCATAAAAATCCTCCACTTCGCTGTCGTCATAGTCTGATGTTGGGGCATAGGCCTGGATGATGGTGATGTTGAAAGGGGCTGCTCTTAGACGGATGGTAATGAGTCTACTGGAGACTGGGCGGCAACCCATGACAGTGGCTAGAATGTTCTTGTGGACCAAGAATCCAACGCCGTGTTCGTGCCTGTCATCTCTACCGCTGAAATAGAGCTTGTGGCCTTTGTCGGTCGTTGTTTCACCTAGGCCTTTCCAGCGCAGTTCGCTGATACCTAGAACGTTCCATCGATAGTGGTCCAGCTCGTGGGCCAGTTCTTCTAATTTTCCTTCCGCAGTTAGGGTCGTGACACTCCAGGTTCCTATGACGATGTTGTTTCTCGTGCGGATCTTGCTAATTTGTAATTTGTCCATCAGTAGCATACTTATTACCTCCGTCCTGGTGGCCAACGGAAGGCGCGGTCCTTGTGCCGGGCGACGACCGATCTGGTATGGAATTAGTGGATAGCTTCATCATGTAGTGAGTCTTGGGCAGAAAAGACCTGGCGGTTCCCAATCCTCTCCAGGTTGTTAGCCACAGTCGAAATCCACGAATACAGTGTGGCTCGCCTTGGCCCTGAGCACGTGGTCGTTGAACCTGTAGTAACGTGAGGTTCCTCCGCCCTGGCCGGTGACTTCTGTGTAGAAGACTTTCGCTCAGTGATGCCGTGCTAACATCACCCGTGGTAGTCGCCTCTTACGACACGCCGGGAAACGTTGGGTCTGTTCTATTTAATGCCCGAACCCACAGAGCAAAAGCTCAGTTTCATCAGGAACTAATTTCCTAACCACCACGCCCCCCTCGCCTCCTTTAACCCCTCTCCCCTCCCCCAAATATCATATGATTCCAGTGACGATAGGCTAACACTTTGCATTTGTTGCAGGACGAGGCCTTCTGAGAAACTTGGCTGACATGGAACGAACAACGCTTCCGGTTGTGTATATTGTGACAATTTCGACCACCACGTGGCTGCCTCCTTTTCTCTGTGAAATGCGAAAAAATACTCGCCCCTCTTTCGTCAAGTCAAATGAGTAACAAAAAATAATATTTTTGAAACCTTTTTTGAAGATTTAATGTGAAGATGGAATAAATAATTTATTCAGCACCACAAGACAATGTTTTTTCTTGGAGATTATCATGTATTCGCGTTGTGTTTCTGTGTTATCATTGTGTCTGTTCTTCCTCTCATGACTGACTTTCTCTCTCTCTCTCACACACACACACTCACACGCACGCATGCACACACACACACACACGCACGCACACACACACACACACACACACACACACAAACAATCTTTTACACGTTCTGATCTCCCTCTTTCTTACTCTCTCAATAAGTCAACGACTCTCCCCCCCCCCCCCCCCATTATGTGTGTGAGTGTGTGTGTGCTTTTAGTAGAATATAGTCCCTCTTAAGGCGAGAGCCAGATGTTAACAAGCAGACCATTGCTTATTCTACTAACATCGTGAAATATCTTATCTTATCTCTTATCGTTATCTTATCTCACCTTATCTTATGTTCTCTCTGTCTCTGTCTCTCTGTCTCTGTCTGTAGTTTATGTCTATGCGTGTGTGCATGAGGGAGCAAGTGGGGGTCAAGTACAGGCTGTGTTGAATCTCACATAATTATTGGTCATTGGCCATGGTAAACTTGTTCAGTCATGGCAACTAGCAGTATACCGACAACGTACTACATTTCATTATACAAAAGCCTATCTGAATGTCTGAAGTTAGGTAGTGTGAATGTCTCCAATAACACTTATTGTACATGTACAGCGCCGATACAATATAAGTATAGGAAAAGAAGAAAATTAATATACCACGGTACTCGGCCAATCACAGACGACAATGTTTCTTTCAACCCTTGTAATACGAAAGACGTAGGAACACAATGCGCTACTTATCCCTGTTCTCTCCTGATCCGGTAGGTCTAAATGTGTGTGTGTGTGTGTGTGTGTGTGTGTGTGTGTGTACCTGTAAAACGGCACGAATGAGGAACGAAATTTGCCTTTTTTAAGTACAAAATGAGGTAATTTTGTCGTTCCCCGTTTGTCTGCCGTTCCTCATTTGTTCTAAGTACACGGGAGTGCTCTTTTAGTGCATTGGAGTGCAGTTGTAGTGCATGGGAGGGCAGTTGTAGTGCATGGGAGTGCTTTTTGAGTACATGTGCACTACAGTTGTAGTGCACGGAAGGGCTCTTTTAGTGCATGGGAGGGTAGTTTCAGTGCATGAGAGGGTAGTTGTAGTACATGGGAGTGCAGTTGTAGTGCATGGGAGTGTTTTTAGTGCAAGGGAGTGCTCTATCTGGGACGGAGAACTTCCATCCCGTTTTCGAACTTCCTCTGCTATAGAGCGCGAAGTAGGTCAAGTTTTGCTCCAGACGGGTAGGTTTTAGAGCACCGTTTTCTCAAAAAGTTTGACCTAAATCGTGGCCTCTAAGAGACGATGTAGGTCAAGTTCTGCCAACACGGCTAGGATAAGGAACTTTCCTCGACGATTAGGGTAAGGCACCCGCCTCGACGATTAGGGTAAGGCACCCGCCTCGACGGGTAGGTTAAGGCACCTGTTTAAGAAAAGGGTTAGGGCCAGGGCTAGTTGCAGCGCTGCAACTAGCCCTGACCCTAACCCTTTTCTTGAAGGGGTGCCTTACCCTAATCGTCGAGGCGGGTGCCTTACCCTAATCGTCGAGGAAAATTCCTTATCCTAACCGTGTTTTTGAACAAACTTGACCTAATTCGCCACCTAAGGAGCGCGAAGTAGGTCAATTTACCCCATTTTATACCTCGTACACGCCTGTGTGTGTGTGTGTGTGTGTGTGTGTGTGTGTGTGTGTGTCCTGTCCTCTTACAAGTGTACAAGGCACAATCCTGGTCGGATGTGGATCCAGTGCTTGCTGGGTGTATTGATGTAGTTGACGCTCAGCATCCTCAGTCCGTGCGTTAGGCTAGACAGGCTAGTGCTAGACCTTGGTATATGCTCTCCTCGGATGGAGTAGGAGGCGCTTGCCTTCAGCCTTGACCTCTCCTACCAGTGTTATCGCTTTATTAGAAAACACCACGTCTGGAACGGGGTTTCCTTAGATAAAATGTTTCGCTAACTTTTGGTATTTTATGTATGCGTGTGTTGATACGGCTGAATTAGTCATACTCTTCTTCTGCCACAGCGCACTTACCTTTTCTAACATTTGCTGACGTTCGCTTAGGACCAACCGTTATGACGATAAATGGTGACGACGATGATGATGACGATAATGAAGATGATATTAATAAGGATGATGTTATTGTTGATGATGCTGACGATGATGATAATAATGATGATGATGATAAAGTTGTCATGATGATGATGAAAAAACCCTACATGATGATGATAAAATTATGATGATGTTGTTTATCATGATGAGGATAATAGATGATGACTATGATGATGATTACCACGACGACGACAATGATGATGATGATGACAGGTCGTTTTCAACAGTTTTTTTCCTTCTTCTTCTCCTTCCTCTTCTTCTTCATTCTTGGTCTTTCACCTTCTGTTTTTATTCCTCTTTCTTCTTCCTCCTTCTCCTCCATTTTTTGGTCTTCGACCTCCTTTTCCTCCGCTCGTCATCTTTCATCGACCTCGTTGTCTGTTCTTTCCTTCTTCCTCCTCCCTTATCCTTCATCTTTTCTTCTTCTTCCTCCTCCTTCTTATTTCTTCTTCTTTTTCTTGTTCCTTCTTCTTCATGGACCATCACAGCAGATCTCCAACGAAGAATACAAAGCATGGAGATGAGGTGCTACAGAAGACTTCTGGGCATTTCCTATATCCAGCACATCACCTATGATGAAGTCCGACAGACCACCATACAAGCTATTGGACAACACGATGACCTGCTCACAGTGGTGAAAACACGGAAACTCCGATGGTATGACCACGTCACCAGATCATCAGGCCTTGCAAAGACCATCCTGCAAGGCACAGTGCAAGGAGGTAGAAGAAGAGGGAGACCGAAAAAGAGGTGGGAGGACAACATTCGAGAATGGACTGGCTTGACACTGAGTGAAGCCATCAGGGCTGTTGAGGACAGAGAAAGATGGAGTATGCTGCCGTGAACTGACAAAACCGAGCAAGTCCACAAAACCTACTTTCGAGAAAATCGACGTTTTGTGTTGCGCTATATTACGCGATCGTTTCTGGAAGTTTAAGGGCATATTATAATGCAATTCCTCGATTTAAGAGTGCATACCTTGAATGTTAAAGAAATGTTTGATAGATTTGATGTTTTAAGACTATTTGTGGACTTGCTTTGTTTTGTCAGATTATTCTTGAGATAGATCTTTGTTGAGAACATGACAAAACCAAGCAAGTCACCCGCTTGGTTTTGTCAGTTTATTATTGAATTAAATCCTTGTTAAAAAAATTCACAAAACCAAGTAAGTCAAATCCGCTTGGTTTTGTCAGTTTATTATTAAGTAAATCCTTGTTTTCAAAATTCACCAAACCAAGTAAGTCCCATAGGCCGTTTCGTTTCTTTGTTAAAAAGTCTGACGAGATGAGTCACATAAGTTGGGTTTTGTAAGATGTGGGTGCGGCAGTTACAGTGAGTGTATATGTGTGCCTGTTTATTGTTTTTAGCCATTCTTCACTTAATATTCCTGGGTTGGTATGCAGGAGTCATGGTTTTTTTTGCTCTCCCTTCAAAATAATATTAGATGCAGCCAATTTAATTTTAAAAATACAAAACTATTTCCCTTTCAGTTTCCTATTGTAGCGCTCTTCCTGCCTTTACACCACGTGTATGTCTTGTATTTTGTTGCCCTTGTTGTGTGTCTGTAATATATTTGTTGCTGTTTGTTTGTGGGTTCGGGCACTGAATAGAATAGGCCCAACGTTTCCCGGCGTGTCGTAAGAGGCGACTAACAGGGGTAATGTTAGCACGGCATCACTGGGCGAAAGTCTTCTACACAGAAGTCACCGGCCAGGGCGAGGAACCTCACGTTGCTACAGGTTAAACGACCACGTGCTCGGGGCCAAGGCGAGCCACACTGTATTCGTGGATTTCGGCTGTGCCCAACAGCCTGGAGAGGATTGGGCACCGCCAGGTCCTTTTTTGCCCAAGACACACTACATGCATGATGACACTATCCACTAATTCCATACCGGATAGATCGTCGCCCTGCTCAAGGACCGCGCCTTCCGTTGGCCACCAGGACGGAGGTGTTAAGTATGCTACTGATGGACAATTTAGCAAGATCCGCACGAGAAACAACATCGTCATAGGAACCTGGAATGTCAGGACCCTAACTGCGGAAGGAAAATTAGAAGAACTGGCCCACGAGTTGGACCGCTATCGATGGAACGTTCTAGGCATTAGCGAACTGCGCTGGAAAGGCCTAGGTGAAACAACGACAGACAAAGGCCACAAGCTCTATTTCAGCGGTAGAGATGACAGTCACGAACACGGCGTTGGATTCTTGGTCCACAAGAACATTCTAGCCACTGTCATGGGTTGCCGCCCAGTAGACTCATTACCATCCGCCTGAGAGCAGCCCCTTTCAACATCACCATCATCCAGACCTATGCCCCAACATCAGACTATGACGACAGCGAAGTGGAGGATTTTTATGAAAATCTACAGGCGGTCCTTGACCAAGTGCCGAAGAAGGACATAGTCATAGTGCAAGGCGACTGGAATGCCAAGGTTGGCCAAGATGCGCACCACAACTGGGGAGACACATGTGGACCCCACTGCAACAACGAGACAAATGACAGGGGTCTGAGATTCTTGGAGTTTGCCAGATACAACAATCTGGTACTGGCAAACACGCTTGGTCTCCACAAAAACTCCAGACGATGGACATAGCACAGTCCTAGGGGGGAGCATCACAACCAAATAGGCTACATCATGGTCAAGAAACGCTTCAGATCAAGCATCAACATTGGCAGGACACGCACTTTTCCAGGAGCAGACATCGGAAGTGACCACGATCTCTTGATGATGTCTTTCCGGCTCCACTTGAAGAGAGTAAATACTGCACTAGACTGAAGTTCGACCTGGACAAACTGCAAGACCCGGAGGTGGCAGAACTATTTCAGGCCACAATTGAAGGGAAATTTGCACCACTGCTCATTTTGGGGGCTGGTGAAGTAGATGTCAACACCATGACCACCACCTTCAACTCAGCTGTGACAGATGCCGCCACTGAGATCCTTGGCAAGCACCGACCAAAGGAGAAGCCGTGGATCACACCTGAACTTTTGGATCTGTGTGATAAACGAAGAGAGATTTTAAAAAAGAAAGAAAAAGAACACCTCACAGGGAGCTGATGTCTACCGAAAAATCAACAATGACATCCGAAAAGGCATGCGCACAGCAAAGGGATAACTGGATAGAAGATCAATGCCAGGAAATAGAGAACAGTCTGAACAAGAACAACAGCAAGAAGGCCTACCAGACTGTAAAGCGGCTGACAAGTTTCAAACAGCCCAAAGTCTCCACGATCCAAAGCAAGTCTGGCATATGCCTTACAGAAGAACAAGAAGTCTTGGACAGATGGACAGAGTACTGCTCTGACCTTTACAACCATACACCAAATGGAGACCAATCAGTTCTAGCATGTCCCGAGAACAGAGAAGAAGAAATCCTCCCAATTCTCCGGGAAGACGTTGAGGCAGCAGTGCACTCGCTAAAGAAAGGGAAGTCAGCGGGAGTGGACAACATACCCGCGGAACTGCTACAAGCAGGAGGAGAAGCGATGATTGACGCCCTCACCATTATCTGTAACAAGATCTGGCAGAGCGGAGAGTGGCCTATACCATGGGCCCAGTCGCTTGTCATCACTCTTCCCAAAAAAGGTAACCTTCAGGAGTGTGAAAATTACCGGACCGTCAGCCTCATCATCCATCCCAGCAAGGTCCTCCTGAAAATATTACTCAACAAGCTGAACAAATCATAGCTGAAGAACAAGCAGGATTCAGGGCAGGGCGAAGTACCACTGAACAGATTTTCAACCTCAGAATAATCTGTGAGAAATACCTACAGCACCAACAACATCTATATCATGTGTTCATAGACTTCAAGAAATCGTTTGACCGAGTCTGGCATGCAGCTCTATGGGCAACAATGAAAGCGTACAACATCAGACCTAAAATTATTGAAGTCATCAAAAACCTGTATGACAAGGCTACCAGTGCAGTCCTCCACAACAGCGCCATCGGGAACTGGTTCAGAACAACAATCGGTGTGCGTCAAGGATGCCTACTCTCTCCAACACCCTTCAACATCTTCCTAGAGCGCATCATGCCAGATGCTCTTGCAGATCACGAAGGCACAGTCAGCATAGGGGGTAGAGCAATCTCCAATCTTCGTTTTGCGGATGACATTGATGGATTGGCTGGAGAGGAACAAGAACTTGAACAGCTGGTACAGAGGCTTGACACCACCTCCAAAGCTTGTGGAATTGAAATAAGTGCAGAGAAGACCGAAATGATGACCAACAACACCAATGGCATCAACACGGACATCAAAGTCCAAGGCCAATCCCTCAACACAGTGCATAGCTTCAAATATTTAGGAGCCATTGTATCAGATAATGGGTCCCGACAGGAAGTCCTCTCCAGGATCGCACAAACAACTGCTGCCCTGACAAGGTTGAAGCCATTTGGAAAGACAGGACCATCATTCTACATTCCAAAGTAAGACTGCTGCTCTCCCTTGTCATCTCCATCTTCCTATATGCTTGCGAAGCATGGACCCTCACAGCAGATCTACAACGAAGAATACAAAGCATTGAGATGAGGTGTTACAGAAGACTTCTGGGCATTTCCTATACCCAACACATCACCAACGACGAAGTCCGACAGACCATCACACAAGCCATTTGACAACACGATGACCTGCTCACAGTGGTGAAGAAACGGAAACTCCGATGGTATGGCCACGTCACCGGATCATCAGGCCTTGCAAAGACTATTCTGCAAGGCACAGTGCAAGGAGGTAGAAGAAGAGGGAGACCGAAAAAGAGGTGGGAGGACAACATTCGAGAATGGACTGGTTTGACACTGAGCGAAGCCATCAGGGCTGCTGAGGACAGAGAGAGATGGAGTATGCTGGTTAAACGATCATCTGTGGTGCCCCTACGACCTCAGGGTTACGGGACAGGATAGGATAGGATAGGATAGTTTGTTTGTTTATTTCCACACCTCGTGGAAGTTGCCGCGTAGGCGGAAGATCTACAGGATCCTTCATGGTGGGCAGGAAAGTACATGAAGAAAACTCTTTTTCAAAAAGCCGAACACGTCCTTTGCTGACCGAAATTTCGTCATCATTTTCACAGGAAAATAATATTGCACTGCAGCAATAACATGGATTCTCACTGGTCCACTTCATCTTAAGGCGCTTTCTCATTGGTCGGGAGGACTTACTTTTCTTTGTCAGGTTATTGTAGAAAATGACGTCATCATGCCAACTCGAGCATCAGCCAGAGGATCGCCGAAACAAAATCGCAGCGGACTTGCTTGGTTTTATCAGTTTATTCCCCCACTTAAAATTTTTTTAACAAGGACTTACTCTATGATATCTCCAAATCTAAACATAGTTCGGATTTGATTTTTACAGGTAAGATGCGTCATTCTCTTGCAAGTTTGATGGCGCAAAAAACTCATTTTCGACCTTAGGTGGACTTACTCGGTTTTGTCAAATCACGGCAGCATGCTGGTTAAACGATCATCTGTGGTGCCCCAACGACCTCAGAGTTACGGGATAGGATAGGATAGCATTCTTCTTCTTCCTACCTCTCTCATTCTTTCTTCTTTTTCCTCTTTCTCTCTCTTCTTTCTACTTTGTTCGGGAAACTTCTTCTTCCTTCTGCTTTCACCTATTTTCTCCCTTGTTCTTTCTATTCCTTTTTCTTTATCCTTCTTCCTTTTGTTTTTAAAGACGAACAAGAAGAAAACGATATAGAAGGAATGAATACTGAAGCTCAAAGTCTACACCCACCATTGGCGATATGGCAGACGGGGATATGTGGTGTACGTGTGTTTGGGTTTTTGTGTGTATGTGTGTTTATGTTTGTGTGTGTATGGTGTATGTGTGTTTTGTATGTATGTTTGGGTTTGTGTATATATGTGAGCTTCTGTGTGTGTGTGTGTATGTATTTGTGTTTGTGTATTTATTTGTGCTTGTTTGTGTGTGTGTGCGTATGTATGTGTGTGTGTATGTGTCGAATCATCACAGTCAAATCAGTTCGCAGCGTGATTTGCGACGATTTCCCACGTTTAGAACATGTTCTAATTTCGACGAACTGGTTGCGAGTCATTCAGCACGGGAACCAATGAAACGCGCCTCTTTTTTCACGTGATCTTGAGAAAATGGCAAATAATTTATTCTAAGACCGGGCCCGATAGGAACGTTGAGAGTGAAGTAATAGAGATGGTACAGTCACTTGAACGTTTATAGGATGTCGTCTTCGACCTTCTTCTCATCATCTTTCATCAACCTCATTGTGTGGTTTTTTGCCTTTTTCCTTCTCCCCTTTCCTTCATCTTTTCTTCTTAAACCTTCTTCCTCCTCCTTCTCATTGTCAGGTTGACAGTGTTTATGTAAAAATATATTAAAGTTAAAAATGTGAATGTGTCCCTTTAACTGTAAGTCTAAAAGTCGCAGTAGCAAGAAAGTGAAGCGCACGTGCGAAACGATATTAGCGTTGCACCTCGTGCTATTGTTTAGCGACGGGCTGAGTAGCGTGTAATGCTTTATGAAATTTAGTAATAATATAGAAGGGCACAGCAAAGTTTGATTTTGGTTTTAGAATTATCGTAGTGAGTTCTTTTATTTTTCTAGAAAGTTCGGGGTGGAAATATATATATATACGTAGGTTAGTGACATTGAGGCAGGGAGACATATTTTTTGATGTGGTTGTGCGACCAACTTGGATTTAGTCTAGCACTGAAGTCAAGGACAGTAGACATCTTAGGTCTGTTGTGACCGGTCTATAGGTGTGTTTATATCTAGGTATAAGCAGACAGTCGAGTGTCCACAGGTCAAAAGATTCGAACACGGACTGGTAAGTGAATGCTTTGTTTTCTTACAGCCGTTGCTTCTTGTCTTGGTGTAAATGAAAGATAGTTTGTTTGTGTTCCTATTTATTTCTCCCGTTTTGCTTTTTTATTGCATTTTGTTAGGTTGAAATGTTGGGTCAGGGGCAGGTAGCATTTTATATGTCCCCAGGTTGTGTTGTGAATGTGATGGAATGTTTGAGAATGTATATATATTAGACGTTGTATATATATTCCGTCATTAAGAAAACATGTTCATTTGTAATAGAGATTATCTTTCCCGGGTTATATATCGGTGGTATATATGAACATTCTTTGGGATAATAATCGGCAGGGGGTAAATAATTGTATATTTGCACTGGGACTTATGCTCGTGCCTGATTACAGGATGAGTCTTCGTTCTTCATTTTCCTCGTTCTTCCTCTACTTCATCAATGACATCTTCATTAACCACATAGTCCATTGGTCATCTGGGCCATCACCACGTTTACCCGGTCGGCTACCGAGCTGGGTGACACCGGGCGATTTCAGTCAAGACAGAGCGGCATTGGCAGTTACCGGTGTGACTGGGTCTGCGTCTGGAACCGTCTCAACCTTCCCGGGCCGTCGGTACGACCGGGTGCAGCAGCGGTTGTCAGAGAACCCCGAGGGTGGGCAGGTTGAAGCTTTCCTCGCCGCCTTCTGCGGACAGTGCCTTACCCCCCTCGGGGTGTTCCTCCCTGGACCTTTGCCAGCGGTGCCGGCTCAGCGGTCTTCTGCCACGTGGTCTACATTATTTATTTAGTCATCCTTCTAACTGGTTTATCAACTAGTTTTTTATATTAATTCTTTTGAAGCAAAGAAAGGCACCTATTAACTATAAATGAACGTTTGACTTTCGTGCCTGATTAATAACCAAAGACAAATTTGGAAGTTTTCTTTCCTAATGGTATTTTTTCTGGTCTAAGCAGTGTGAAATACCATTTGATTTACTTCGTTGTTTTTTTAGTCATGTTTAAATAGTGCATTCCAATTCAGTCATTTATCATCTCATTTCATTCATTTTCCATTTCATCTGATTATATTTTTGTTGATGCTTTGTTTATGTATGGTTGGTATGATTGTTGTCTTGTGCGTATGAAAGTGTGTGTGATTTTGGGAAGTAAATTTGTTTTTTTATTTTAAAACTTCATTGACGTGTTTGTTACTTATTTTGTGTGCGTGTGCGTGTGACTGTTTAGTTTCGGGTAGATAGTTAGATAGCTGGGTTGTTCGGGAGGGATCTCTGTCCGACATTAGGTCGTGACATATATTTGGTGACCCCGACGTGATTACGATTGACCGACGTGATTACGATTGACTGACGTGATTACGATTGACGACGACTGACTGACTGACTGCTAGGATAGTATTAGTAGTGTTAGTAGCCTGTGTTTAGCTAGGGTGTGTTGTGAGATTGTGGTGTGTATGCAACTATTTTTCAGTGGGAGGTAGGCGGGCGTCCGGGGCCTTGTGCAAGCGGACTTACACCAGGTTCCACGAGGGAGTTGCGGCTGGGAGAGGACGTTCCTTGTCAGTCCGTGTTCTGTGGCCAAGACGCGGACACTCACTCGCGACGACTGTCTGCACTTCTATTGTAAGTAGTTGGTTAGGTGGGGAAGTAGGGTAGGGTGTTTGTTAGGGTGTTAGGTAGGTTGTTTCAAGAATGGCATTAAGATCTGGGGGAAAGTATCAGCCTGAGTTGAGTAATAGTGACGTTGATGAGAATGTTGACGCGAAAGACTTGGTTGTGGCAGCCACTGGGGAGACTGTGGTCACTGGTATTGTCGGGAAACCCGTGACGGAAACCACTCCACGTGGAGGACGCACCAAACCCCAAGCAACACCGATCAGCGCGTTCAAGATGACGGCAAAGGGACGAGGTATGTCACCGTCAAGAGGAGCGTCAGGAGGAGCGACATCTTTTGGTAAGGAGTCGGGGGTGGGACGTTACATGTCTATGCTTGTCTCGTCAGGAATGACGATGGGGCCAGACTTGGTTAAGATGGCCGCAGACCTCGCTAGAGCGGATGAGGAGCGTGACGTCCGTCAGGAGGAGCTCAGGAGGCAGGCGGAACGTGACACGGAAGGGGGGCGAGTTGAGGACAGAAGGTCTCAAGAGGAGAGTGGGACGATGGGGGAACCAGTGACCGTGGATGAGAGAGGCAGGAAAACGTGCGCTCGACGAGTGGAGGTTTAAAGCTAGGGTAATGAAGTACGGGGGGGAATCAATTTAAGAGTAAGAAGGATAAGAAGAAGGAAAGATAAAGTATATTTAAAGGAAGTATAAATAAAAGTAGTGAGGGGGGGCGAAAATTAGAAGCTAAAGAGGAAACGAGAAGGGGGTAAATGCAGGGGTACAAGGGGGGGGCAGAGGGCCAAGGAACTACGATAAAGAAGAAGATAAATTTCGCTTTGATGACGACGGGACTACTTAGGAAGTACAGTTTTTGATAGTGAGAAATAGTTCAGTTAGAGGAGAACTTTCGCTTTCATGGGTAAGGGTTTTTTTTGTTGGGTTTTTTAAGAACGCAGTGAGGACCCAGAGCAAGTGATAAACGTTGATGGGTACAGTTTGTGGGACCAGCAGGAAGAGTTCCGGAAGGGGGAGCTCAGATTGAGACAGGGGGAGCTCAAGAGGCAGGCGGAACGTGACACTCGACTGGAGGAGTTTCGTCAGGAAGAGCTCAGGGTACGCCGCGAGGAGCTCAAAAAACAAGAGGAACTGCGAATCGAGGAAGTGAGTACTTTAAAGGAAGTACTAAAAGCACAGAGCAGTAAGTTAAATGATAGTGGGTACCGGGTGAAGATTTCGTCTTTTGATAAGGATGACATGGACCAGTATCTTCTACATTTTGAGCGGGTTGCGACAATGCATGGCTGGGAAAGAGCTACGTGGACGAGTAGGTTAGTTCCACTTCTGCAGGGTGCAGCTCGGGAGGCATTTTTGCAGTTGACGCCAGAGGATGCCAAGAACTACGATGAAGTGAAGAAGGCCTTACTGTTTCGCTTTCGACGGGACGCCGACTACTTCAGGCGTACGTTCATTTCGATGAGGAAGGAGCCGGCCGAGAACTTTGCGTCTTTCATCAAGAGGCTCAAGCAGATGTTGTCTCGGTGGTTTTGCCTCGCCAACGTCGACCAAAAGGACCCAGAGCAGGTAGTAGATGCTTTTGTTTTAGAGCAGTTTGTGAACACTCTAAACCCAGAGTTAGCTATCATTGTGCGGGAGCACAAGGCGGCCACCCCAGAGCAGGCTGCGACGATCGCCGACGATCGCGTCTTAGCCAGACGGTCGGTGAGGGATGATCGGGTCGGATCTAACCAGGATGGCAAACGACAAAAGCGGACGGGAGATCGGTCGCCAGAATCTAGTAAGACGAGTGGGTCAGGCGCTAAGCTCAAAGGTGATGTGAAAACAAAGGAAATTATTTGTTTTCAGTGCAAGCAACCAGGTCATGTCCGGAGAGATTGCAAGCAAGGGAAGACAACCAGGTCAGCAGCGATGCGACCGGAGTCGCCGGAGCCAGAGATGCGAGACGTCCCCAGTTTGTGTGACCAATGCAACCAGCTGGAAGTCGTGTCAGAAGCTAAGGTCATCGTGAACGGTGTCCCAGCGGTAGCTTTGCGAGACACAGGAGCTGAGCTGTGTATCGTTTCAGCCAGGTTAGTCTCAGAGGAAGACATTTTGGCGGGGATGAAACAAAGAGTATCGCTTGCAGATCCAACCGTCATGCGTGAGTACCCTGTTGCATCTGTGGTTGTTTCTTCTCCATGGATAAGAGGGAGAATACACATGCTAGTAGCGGACCATCTGTGCCGTGACGTTGTAATAGGCAACACTGTTACTTTTACTAGTGGTGAATCTGTCAAGGTGCCAGTTTATGCATCACGAAGTTTGGCTGCAGTCCAAACTAGAGCCCAGGCCAAGAAGGAGAGGGAGACACATCCATTGCCTGTCGACAGGATATCAGGGCTGGACGTTACTCCAGAACAGCTGAGTAAGCTGCAACGGGAAGACCCTACACTTACCAGAGCCCAACGGGCTGCAGACACAGGTGAGCTCGTTGTTAGCCAAGGAAAGCAAAAGGGCAGAGTCAAGTTCATCAGAAAGAGGGGATTGTTGTTGAGGGTAGTCGAGGATGAGGGGAGGACGTATAAACAGATATGTGTCCCAAAGTCTCTTCGACAGGATGTCATGAAGTTGGGCCACGACACCCCCATGAGCGGACATGCTGGAGGAAGACGGACGTTGCACCGGATCTGGACTGATTTCTATTGGCCTCAGATGTCGGGAGACATTCGCCGGTATTGCCAGTCATGCGACGTGTGTCAGCGAGCGTTACCCAAAGGTAGAGTGCCTAAAGCAACATTGGTAAGCATGCCTTTAGTGGATCAGCCGTTTGAGAAGGTAGCGGTTGATATTGTTGGGCCGATCATTCCATGTTCTGACCGTGGGTACAGATTTATTTTGGTCATGGTGGACTACGCAACCAGGTACCCAGAGGCTACTGCTTTAAAAGACATTAGGGCAGAAACCATCGCCGAAGCATTATGGGAGATGTGGACAAGGTTGGGCATCCCAGGTGAAGTGCTCTCTGACCGAGGTTCGCAATTCACTTCAGAGGTAATGCAAGAGGTGTACAGGTTGTTAGCTGTTAAGGGAAACCTCACGACGCCATACCATGCCATGTGCAACGGGCTAGTGGAACGGTTTAATCAAACCTTAAAGTCCATGATCAAGAAGTTGTGTTCAGAAAAGCCAAAAACCTGGGACAGGTATATCCCGGCATTGTTGTTTGCCTACAGAGAGGTACCACAAGCAAGTACAGGTTTTTCTCCTTTTCAGTTGCTGTACGGTCGTACACCCAGAGGACCGATGCAGGTACTCAAGGAACTGTGGACTCGAGAGACGCAGGAGCAGGAAGTCAAAACAGCCTTACAACACGTGCTCGATTTGCGTGAAAAAGTTGAAGAAACTTGCAGGATAGCAAAAGAATCCCTTGGAAAGGAAGCTGCACGTCAGAAGCGTCACTTCGACAAGAAGGCAAAGCTCAGGGTTTTTCCAGTGGGATGTAAGGTGCTCATGTTGTCCCCATGCAAAGAGAACAAAATGAAAATGTCTTGGAAGGGACCTTACGTGGTGCAAAGCAGAGTGGGTCCTACGGATTACAAAATACAGGTGGGAGACAAGGTAAAAACTTACCATGTAAATCTGTTGCAGCGTTACCTGGAGCGAAATGGAGTTGTCGCCGCTGTATCTGTTCTGGACGAACAGAATGACTCCGAGGTTCAGGAGAGTTCCGGATCTCTACCTGTGTTCCCCTTAGTTGCAGAGGAGTCTTTGGACAACATCAATCTGGATCCAGAAACGCCAGAGATCCATGATGCCGTTCGGGAAGTGGTGGGACAGTTCGCTGATGTTCTCACCGATTTGCCGCTGAGGACCGAGCTGGCTGAATGCGAAATTCGGACGATGGACGACACTCCAGTGCGAACTCGGCAGTTCCCGATACCTTTTGCACACAAAGACATCATCCGTAAGGAGGTCGAGACCATGCTGAAGCTGGGGGTCGTCGAACCAGCCCAGTCGCCCTACAGTTCACCGGTAGTGTTGGTCAGGAAACGGGATGGCTCTATCCGTTTCTGCGTCGATTTTCGTCGACTCAACAAAAAGGTAATTTTCGATGCTGAACCGTTACCTGATGTTGAATGTCTTTTTGCCAAGTTAGGGAAGGCCAAGTATTTGACGAAGATTGATCTCTCCAAGGGATACTGGCAGATTCCCGTCAAGCTAGAGGATCGACCTAAAAACCGCCTTCACCACGGAATTGGGTCAATTCCAATTTGTAGTCATGCCATTCGGGCTGAAGACGGCAGGTGCCTGTTTTTCCAGGATGATGAGAGCATTGTTGATTCCTCTCAAGTTGGAAGAAGTGGACAACTTCATGGACGATATATTAGTTGCGACCGAGACTAAGGAACGCCATATCGAGATCCTGAGGTTGGTACTGGGTCGTTTGAGAGAGGCAACATTGTCTGCTAGACCATCGAAATGCTATTTTGGTTTCAGGCAGCTTGAGTACTTAGGTCACATGGTGGGAAATGGCAAGATGATTCCGTTGGAGCGGGTCATGGAAAGATTCGCCAGGTGGAACCACCCACAACGAAGAAACAGGTGAAATCGTTTTTGGGGTTGGTTGGGTTTTACCGTCGTTTCATTCCCCATTTTGCTGAAATTGCTTTGCCACTGACAGATCTCACAAAAGGTGGAACAAAACCGGGGCCAGTGCAGTGGACTGAACGATGCCAGAAAGCCTTTGACGAGTTGAAAGAGAAGCTGTGCAGTCAACCCGTCTGTTGCCTACCAGATTGGACCAAGGAGTTCGTGCTACGAACGGATGCGTCTGATGTCGGGCTGGGAGCAGTGCTTCTGCAAGACCAGGGGTTTGGGTTCCAGCCGTTGGCCTGTGCCAGCAAGAAGTTGAACCCGGCAGAAAGGAATTATTCCCCCATTGAGAAAGAATGCTTGGCGGTGGTATTCGGGGTACAGAAGTACAGCCAATTCCTCTTGGGACGTCATTTCCGAGTACAGACGGACCACAGTCCTTTGCAGTGGTTGCATAGGATCAAGCCTCAGAGTCCCAAGTTGATGAGGTGGGCTATGCAGTTGCAGGCATATGACTTCACCGTGGAAGCAATACCAGGCAAGCAAAATGTTGACGCCGATTTTCTGTCCAGAAATGTTTAAAAGACAAAACTGTAAAATGTAAATATCCCTGCTTAAAACCATAATTGTAATTAAACTGGTAGTTTAATCTTGGTGGGGGGGTATGTCAGGTTGACAGTGTTTTTGTATAAAATATATTGAAGTTAAAAATGTGAATGTGTCCCTTTAACTGCAAATCTAAAAGTCGGAGTAGCAAGAAAGTGAAGCGCACGTGCGAAACGATCTTAGCGTTGCACCTCGTGCTGTTATTGTTTAGCTAAGGGCTGAGTAGCGTGTACATGCTTTATGAAATTTAGTAATAATATAGAAGGGCACAGCAAAGTTTGACTTTGGTTTTAGAATTATCGTGAGTTCTTTTATTTTTCTAGAAAGTTCGGGGTGGAAATATATATATACGTAGGTTAGTGACATTGAGGCAGGGAGACATATTTTTTGATGTGGTTGTGTGACCAACTTGGATTTAGTCTAGCACTGAAGTCAAGGACAGTAGACATCTTAGGTCTGTTGTGACCGGTCTATAGGTGTGTTTATATCTAGGTATAAGCAGACAGTCGAGTGTCCACAGGGTCAAAAGATTCGAACACGGACTGGTAAGTGAATGCTTTGTTTTCTTACAGCCGTTGCTTCTTGTCTTGGTGTAAATGAAAGATAGTTTGTTTGTGTTCCTATTTATTTCTCCCGTTTTGCTTTTTTATTGCATTTTGTTAGGTTGAAATGTTGGGTCAGGGGCAGGTAGCATTTTATATGTCCCCAGGTTATGTGTTGTGAATGTGTTGGAATGTTTGAGAATGTATATATTAGACGTTGTGTATATGTATATATATTCCGTAATTAAGAAAACATCATGTTCATTTGTAATAGAGATTATCTTTCCCGGGTTATATATCGGTGGTATATATGAACATTCTTTGGGATAATAATCGGCAGGGGGTAAATAATTGTATATTTGCACTGGGACTTATACTCGTGCCTGATTACAGGATGAGTCTTCTTCATCCCTCGTTCTTCGTTCCTTCGTTCTTCATCTACTTCATCAATGACATCTTCATTAACCACATAATCCATTGGTCATCTGGGCCATCACCACGTTTACCCGGTCGGCTACTGAGCTGGGTGACACCGGGCGATTTCAGTCAAGACAGAGCGGCATTGGCATTTACCGGTGTGACTGGGTCTGCGTCTGGAACCGTCTCAACCTTCCCGGGCCGTCGGTACGACCGGGTGCAGCAGCGGTTGTCAGAGAACCCCGAGGGTGGGCAGGTTGAAGCTTTCCTCGCCGCCTTCTGCGGACAGTGCCTTACCCCCCTCGGGGTGTTCTTCCCTGGACCTTTGCCAGCGATGCCGGCTCAGCGGTCTTCTGCCACGTGGTCTACGTTATTTATTTAGTCATCCTTTTGACTATCAACTGGTTTTTATAAATTCTTTTGAAACAAAAAAGGCACCTATTAACTATAAATGAACGTTTGACTTTTGTGCCTTGTAATAACCAAAGACAATTTTGGAGTTTTCTTTCCTAATGGTATTTTTTCTGGTCTAAGCAGTTTAAAGTCTGGAATACCATTTGATTTACTTTGTTGTTGTTTTTTTGTAATGTTTAAATAGTGCATTCAAATTCAGTCATTTATCATCTCATTTCATTCATTTTCCATTTCATCTGATTATATTTCTGTTGATGCTTTGTTTATGTATGGTTGGTGTGATTGTTGTTTTGTGCGTATGAAAGTGTGATTTTGGGAAGTAAAACTTGTTTTTTTTTAATTTAAAACTTAACTGACGTGTTTGTTACTTATTTTGTGTGTGTGCGTGTGACTGTTTAGTTTCGGGTAGGTAGTTAGATAGCTGGGTTGTTCGGGAGGGATCTCTGTCCGACATTAGGTCGTGACATATATTTGGTGACCCCGACGTGATCACGATTGACTGACGTGATTACGATTGACGACGACTGACTGACCAACTGACTGCTAGGATAGTGTTAGTAGTATTAGTGGCCTGTGTTTAGCTAGGGTGTGTTGTGAGATTGTGGTGTGTATGCAACTATTTTTCAGTGGGAGGTAGGCGGGCGTCCGGGGCCTTGTGCAAGCGGACTTACACCAGGTTCCACGAGGGAGTTGCGGCTGGGAGAGGACGTTCCTTGCCAGTCCGTGTTCTGTGGCCAAGACGCGGACACTCACTCGCGACGACTGTCTGCACTTCTATTGTAAGTAGTTGGTTAGGTGGGGAAGTAGGGTGGGGTGTTTGTTAGGGTGTTAGGTAGGTTGTTTCAAGAATGGCATTAAGATCTGGGGGAAAGTATCAGCCTGAGTTGAGTAATAGTGACGTTGATGAGAATGTTGACGCGAAAGACTTGGTTGTGGCAGCCACTGGGGAGACTGTGGTCACTGGTATTGTCGGGAAACCCGTGACGGAAACCACTCCACGTGGAGGACGCACCAAACCCCAAACAACACCGATCAGCGCGTTCAAGATGACGGCAAAGGGACGAGGTATGTCACCGTCAAGAGGAGCGTCAGGAGGAGCGACATCTTTTGGTAAGGAGTCGGGGGTGGGACGTTACATGTCTATGCTTGTCTCGTCAGGAATGACGATGGGGCCAGACTTGGTTAAGATGGCCGCAGATCTCGCCAGAGCGGATGAGGAGCGTGACGCTCGTCAGGAGGAGGAGCTCAGGCAGCAGGAAGAGTTCCGGAGGGAGGAGCTCAGATTGAGACAGGAGGAGCTCAAGAGGCAGGTGGAACGTGACAACAGGCAGGCAGAGCGTGACGCTCGACTGGAGGAGTTTCGTCAGGAAGAGCTCAGGGTACGCCGCGAGGAGCTCAAAAAACAAGAGGAACTGCGAATCGAGGAAGTGAGTACTTTAAAGGAAGTACTAAAAGCACAGAGCAGTAAGTTAAATGATAGTGGGTACCGGGTAAAGATTTCGTCTTTTGACGATAAGGATGACATGGACCAGTATCTTCTACATTTTGAGCGGGTTGCGACAATGCATGGCTGGGAAAGAGCTACGTGGACGAGTAGGTTAGTTCCACTTTTGCAGTGCAGCTCGGGAGGCATTTTTGCAGTTGACGCCAGAGGATGCCAAGAACTACGATGAAGTGAAGAAGGCCTTACTGTTTCGTTTTCGACGGGACGCCGACTACTTCAGGCGTACGTTCAGGTCGATGAGGAAGGAGCCGGCCGAGAACTTTGCGTCTTTCATCAAGAGGCTCAAGCAGATGTTGTCTCGGTGGTTTTGCCTCGCCAACGTCGACCAGAAGGACCCAGAGCAGGTAGTAGATGCTTTTGTGTTAGAGCAGTTTGTGAACACTCTAAACCCAGAGTTAGCTATCATTGTGCGGGAGCACAAGGCGGCCACCCCAGAGCAGGCTGCGACGGTTGCCGACGATCGCGTCTTAGCCAGACGGTCGGTGAGGGATGATCGGGTTGGATCTAACCAGGATGGCAAACGACCAAAGCGGACAGGAGATCGTTCGCCAGAACCTAATAAGACGAGTGGGTCGGGCGCTAAGCTCAAAGGTGACGTGAAAACAAAGGAAATTATTTGTTTTCAGTGCAAGCAACCAGGTCATGTCCGGAGAGATTGCAAGCAAGGGAAGACAACCAGGTCAGCAGCGGTGCGACCTGATTCGCCGGAGCCAGAGATGCGAGACGTCCCCAGTTTGTGTGACCAATGCAACCAGCTGGAAGTCGTGTCAGAAGCTAAGGTCATCGTGAACGGTGTCCCAGCGGTAGCTTTGCGAGACACAGGAGCTGAGCTGTGCATCGTTTCAGCCAGGTTAGTCTCAGAGGAAGACATTTTGGCGGGGATGAAACAAAGAGTATCGCTTGCAGATCCAACCGTCATGCGTGAGTACCCTGTTGCATCTGTGGTTGTTTCTTCTCCATGGATAAGAGGGAGAATACACATGCTAGTAGCGGACCATCTGTGCCGTGACATTGTAATAGGCAACACTGTTACTTTTACTAGTGGTGAATCTGTCAAGGTGCCAGTTTATGCATCACGAAGTTTGGCTGCAGTCCAAACTAGAGCCCAGGCCAAGAAGGAGAGGGAGACACATCCATTGCCTGTCGACAGGATATCAGGGTTGGACGTTACTCCAGAACAGCTGAGTAAGCTGCAACGGGAAGACCCTACACTTACCAGAGCCCAACGGGCTGCAGACACAGGTGAGCTCGTTGTTAGCCAAGGAAAGCAAAAGGGCAGAGTCAAGTTCATCAGAAAGAGGGGATTGTTGTTGAGGGTAGTCGAGGATGAGGGGAGGACGTATAAACAGATATGTGTCCCAAAGTCTCTTCGACAGGATGTCATGAAGTTGGGCCACGACACCCCCATGAGCGGACATGCTGGAGGAAGACGGACGTTGCACCGGATCTGGACTGATTTCTATTGGCCTCAGATGTCGGGAGACATTCGCCGGTATTGCCAGTCATGCGACGTGTGTCAGCGAGCGTTACCCAAAGGTAGAGTGCCTAAAGCAACATTGGTAAGCATGCCTTTAGTGGATCAGCCGTTTGAGAAGGTAGCGGTTGATATTGTTGGGCCGATCATTCCATGTTCTGACCGTGGGTACAGATTTATTTTGGTCATGGTGGACTACGCAACCAGGTACCCAGAGGCTGCTGCTTTAAAAGACATTAGGGCAGAAACCATCGCCGAAGCATTATGGGAGATGTGGACAAGGTTGGGCATCCCAGGTGAAGTGCTCTCTGACCGAGGTTCGCAATTCACTTCAGAGGTAATGCAAGAGGTGTACAGGTTGTTAGCTGTTAAGGGAAACCTCACGACGCCATACCATGCCATGTGCAACGGGCTAGTGGAACGGTTTAATCAAACCTTAAAGTCCATGATCAAGAAGTTGTGTTCAGAAAAGCCAAAAACCTGGGACAGGTATATCCCGGCATTGTTGTTTGCCTACAGAGAGGTACCACAAGCAAGTACAGGTTTTTCTCCTTTTCAGTTGCTGTACGGTCGTACACCCAGAGGACCGATGCAGGTACTCAAGGAACTGTGGACTCGAGAGACGCAGGAGCAGGAAGTCAAAACAGCCTTACAACACGTGCTCGATTTGCGTGAAAAAGTTGAAGAAACTTGCAGGATAGCAAAAGAATCCCTTGGAAAGGAAGCTGCACGTCAGAAGCGTCACTTCGACAAGAAGGCAAAGCTCAGGGTTTTTCCAGTGGGATGTAAGGTGCTCATGTTGTCCCCATGCAAAGAGAACAAAATGAAAATGTCTTGGAAGGGACCTTACGTGGTGCAAAGCAGAGTGGGTCCTACGGATTACAAAATACAGGTGGGAGACAAGGTAAAAACTTACCATGTAAATCTGTTGCAGCGTTACCTGGAGCGAAATGGAGTTGTCGCCGCTGTATCTGTTCTGGACGAACAGAATGACTCCGAGGTTCAGGAGAGTTCCGGATCTCTACCTGTGTTCCCCTTAGTTGCAGAGGAGTCTTTGGACAACATCAATCTGGATCCAGAAACGCCAGAGATCCATGATGCCGTTCGGGAAGTGGTGGGACAGTTCGCTGATGTTCTCACCGATTTGCCGCTGAGGACCGAGCTGGCTGAATGCGAAATTCGGACGATGGACGACACTCCAGTGCGAACTCGGCAGTTCCCGATACCTTTTGCACACAAAGACATCATCCGTAAGGAGGTCGAGACCATGCTGAAGCTGGGGGTCGTCGAACCAGCCCAGTCGCCCTACAGTTCACCGGTAGTGTTGGTCAGGAAACGGGATGGCTCTATCCGTTTCTGCGTCGATTTTCGTCGACTCAACAAAAAGGTAATTTTCGATGCTGAACCGTTACCTGATGTTGAATGTCTTTTTGCCAAGTTAGGGAAGGCCAAGTATTTGACGAAGATTGATCTCTCCAAGGGATACGGGCAGATTCCCGTCAAGCTAGAGGACCGACCTAAAACCGCCTTCACCACGGAATTGGGTCAATTCCAATTTGTAGTCATGCCATTCGGGCTGAAGACGGCAGGTGCCTGTTTTTCCAGGATGATGAGAGCATTGTTGATTCCTCTCAAGTTGGAAGAAGTGGACAACTTCATGGACGATATATTAGTTGCGACCGAGACTAAGGAACGCCATATCGAGATCCTGAGGTTGGTACTGGGTCGTTTGAGAGAGGCAACATTGTCTGCTAGACCATCGAAATGCTATTTTGGTTTCAGGCAGCTTGAGTACTTAGGTCACATGGTGGGAAATGGCAAGATGATTCCGTTGGAGCGGGTCATGGAAAAGATTCGCCAGGTGGAACCACCCACAACGAAAAAACAGGTGAAATCGTTTTTGGGGTTGGTTGGGTTTTACCGTCGTTTCATTCCCCATTTTGCTGAAATTGCTTTGCCACTGACAGATCTCACAAAAGGTGGAACAAAACCGGGGCCAGTGCAGTGGACTGCACGATGCCAGAAAGCCTTTGACGAGTTGAAAGAGAAGCTGTGCAGTCAACCCGTCTGTTGCCTACCAGATTGGACCAAGGAGTTCGTGCTACGAACGGATGCGTCTGATGTCGGGCTGGGAGCAGTGCTTCTGCAAGACCAGGGGTTTGGATTCCAGCCGTTGGCCTGTGCCAGCAAGAAGTTGAACTCGGCAGAAAGGAATTATTCCCCCATTGAGAAAGAATGCTTGGCAGTGGTATTCGGGGTACAGAAGTACAGCCAATTCCTCTTGGGACGTCATTTCCGAGTACAGACGGACCACAGTCCTTTGCAGTGGTTGCATAGGATCAAGCCTCAGAGTCCCAAGTTGATGAGGTGGGCTATGCAGTTGCAGGCATATGACTTCACCGTGGAAGCAATACCAGGCAAGCAAAATGTTGACGCCGATTTTCTGTCCAGAAATGTTTAAAAGACAAAACTGTAAAATGTAAATATCCCTGCTTAAAACCATAATTGTAATTAAACTGATAGTTTAATCTTGGTGGGGGGGTATGTCAGGTTGACAGTGTTTTTGTATAAAATATATTGAAGTTAAAAATGTGAATGTGTCCCTTTAACTGCAAATCTAAAAGTCGTAGTAGCAAGAAAGTGAAGCGCACGTGCGAAACGATCTTAGCGTTGCACCTCGTGCTGTTATTGTTTAGCTAAGGGCTGAGTAGCGTGTACAGCTTTATGAAATTTAGTAATAATATAGAAGGGCACAGCAAAGTTTGACTTTGGTTTTAGAATTATCGTAGTGAGTTCTTTTATTTTTCTAGAAAGTTCGGGGTGGGAATATATATATACGTAGGTTAGTGACATTGAGGCAGGGAGACATATTTTTTGATGTGGTTGTGTGACCAACTTGGATTTAGTCTAGCACTGAAGTCAAGGACAGTAGACATCTTAGGTCTGTTGTGACCGGTCTATAGGTGTGTTTATATCTAGGTATAAGCAGACAGTCGAGTGTCCACAGGGTCAAAAGATTCGAACACGGACTGGTAAGTGAATGCTTTGTTTTCTTACAGCCGTTGCTTCTTGTCTTGGTGTAAATGAAAGATAGTTTGTTTGTGTTCCTATTTATTTCTCCCGTTTTGCTTTTTTATTGCATTTTGTTAGGTTGAAATGTTGGGTCAGGGGCAGGTAGCATTTTATATGTCCCCAGGTTATGTGTTGTGAATGTGTTGGAATGTTTGAGAATGTATATATTAGACGTTGTGTATATGTATATATATTCCGTAATTAAGAAAACATCATGTTCATTTGTAATAGAGATTATCTTTCCCGGGTTATATATCGGTGGTATATATGAACATTCTTTGGGATAATAATCGGCAGGGGGTAAATAATTGTATATTTGCACTTGGACTTATACTCGTGCCTGATTACAGGATGAGTCTTCTTCATCCCTCGTTCTTCGTTCTTCTTCTTCCTCTACTTCATCAATGACATCTTCATTAACCACATAATCCATTGGTCATCTGGGCCATCACCACGTTTACCCGGTCGGCTACTGAGCTGGGTGACACCGGGCGATTTCAGTCAAGACAGAGCGGCATTGGCACTTACCGGTGTGACTGGGTCTGCGTCTGGAACCGTCTCAACCTTCCCGGGCCGTCGGTACGACCGGGTGCAGCAGCGGTTGTCAGAGAACCCCGAGGGTGGGCAGGTTGAAGCTTTCCTCGCCGCCTTCTGCGGACAGTGCCTTACCCTCCTCGGGGTGTTCTTCCCTGGACCTTTGCCAGCGATGCCGGCTCAGCGGTCTTCTGCCACGTGGTCTACGTTATTTATTTAGTCATCCTTTTGACTATCAACTGGTTTTTTATATAAATTCTTTTGAAACAAAAAAGGCACCTATTAACTATAAATGAACGTTTGACTTTTGTGCCTTGCTAATAACCAAAGACAATTTTGGAGTTTTCTTTCCTAATGGTATTTTTTCTAGTCTAAGCAGTGTGAAATACCATTTGATTTACTTTGTTGTTGTTTTTTTGTAATGTTTAAATAGTGCATTCAAATTCAGTCATTTATCATCTCATTTCATTCATTTTCCATTTCATCTGATTATATTTCTGTTGATGCTTTGTTTATGTATGGTTGGTGTGATTGTTGTTTTGTGCGTATGAAAGTGTGATTTTGGGAAGTAAAAGCTTGTTTTTTTTAATTTAAAACTTAACTGACGTGTTTGTTACTTATTTTGTGTGTGTGCGTGTGACTGTTTAGTTTCGGGTAGGTAGTTAGATAGCTGGGTTGTTCGGGAGGGATCTCTGTCCGACATTAGGTCGTGACAGTCATTTATTTTATTATGTAGGGTAGCTATTATGGTTATTCGTTTTGTCGTGTCATTATAGTGAGTGAGATGGAGAGAGAGAGAGAGAGAGAGAGAGAGAGAGAGAGAGAGAGAGAGAGAGAGAGAGAGAGAGAGAGAGAGAGAGAGAGATTTAAAGCCTGCTGTTTATTGTGCGATTAAATAATAAGAAAGACAGACAGACAACAAACCAATAAATCAACCAATGAAGTAAACCAGTCAACCATTCAGAGTTGGTTTTCTCGTTTCGTCTTTGACACTGTTTGACGTCGATCGATATGAGGCGATGTATGAATAAAAATGCTATAAATAAACTTCTAAGTCTATAATGCTTTCTATGCATAGATCGATGTGCGTAATAGTAATTCATCGCGGTGCATATGCACCCATCAATGCCTGACCTAGTGCCGGGCTGACCAAACCGAGGACAAGCGCACTGTAATCAATACGATTCCCTGGATATGTTAGCGGAAGTGACCCAATTTTTCTCTCTTCCGCCATACAATCGCAAAACAATTGTTGTCTGAGATGCAGGGAGTGGTGAGGGAGGGGAGGAGGGAAGAGAAGGAAAGGAAAGGCGGGAGAATGGAGGGGGGGGGAGGAGAAGAAAGAAGAAGAAGAAGAAGAAGAAGAAGAAGAAGAAGAAGAAGAAGAAGAAGAAGAAGAAGAAGAAGAAAAAGAATAAGAAGAAGAAGAAGAAGAACTTGTAAAGGAGAGACAAACAAAGGCAATGATGTAGTTAGCTGGAATTTGTTGTTGTCGGAGTTGGTGGTGGTGGTTGTGATGGTGGTGGTGGTGGATGTGGCTGTTTTCTTCACACAGCCACATGCTTGAATCCATTTCCTCTCCGATACTTCATCTTTTCAAATCGACACACACTCTCCAACTATTTTATTTATTTATTTATTTATTTTATATATATTTATTTTTTGGGGGGAGGGGAGGGGACCTGTTTGTCTGTCTGAAAATCGATTGCTGCTTGGAGAGACTTGGAGAGGCCGTCTATTATCTTGGAGAGGCCGTCTATTATTTAACTATAAAGTAATCTCTCGTACTTCAACTTGTTTGCTATCTACCACTTTGCAATAGAACGACAGACAGGCGCCCAACTAGTATAACGCCCCTGTGTCGCCCTAACCCTTGTCCTAACACACTGTGATTTTCGAATGTTCAACCTGCCTCAATGCGTGAAAGAAAATCAAGAAAATCAATTCTCACCGAGGCCAAAGCTTGGGCTGGTCGCATTGGCCATGAATGTCAATTTGACGACCAGTGTCTAGAGAGTATTGATTGGTCTCTTGTTTGCACGTGCACAGACACAGAGGGAGAAAGACGGACAGAGAGGTGAGGATTGCCACACAAACGCATTTCCAGAGGTAAATACACAGAGGTACAACCGAGCTCGACCAATACAACAATTAACGCTCATTAATTACGTGCTAACGCATACAAACCCAGCACAGCTACACACACAAACACACACACACACACCCACAAACACACACACCCCACACACACACACACACACATACACACACAATCACACACACAAGCATACACATACTTGCGCGCACACACACAAACACACATACATTCGCACACCCACATACGCACGCACACAAACCTCTCTCTCTCTCTCTCTCTCTCTCTCTCTCTCTCTCTTTCTCTCTTTCTCTTTCCAAAGCTGATGGTGGCCGTAAACACTAAATTAATGTAAGAGTTTATGGTTATGAATTGATTTGATCGTATGTGTCGCTTCCCTACTGAGACCATTGGTGGTACGGCTGTGTCCCACCCCAATCTTACTCTCCTCCCCTCCCCTCCCCTCCCAACAATCCTCTACCCCCACACACATTAAAGCAAACACACACAAACATAGACACAAACACACACATACTAATATCATTGTCAGCTTTGGTGATGAAATAAGTATAAAATTGTATACCTAATATCATTCATTCCCTACAATTTTCCCATCCCCACCGACAACAACAGCAATAACTACCGCTGCTGCTACCTCTACAACGACAGAAAGTATCATGATCAACAACAACACGACAACAGCATCTCTCTCTCTCTCTCTCTCTCTTCCCTCCCTCAGCATCAACAAACAATAATATTATCCATACAAAACCCCATCATCTTAGCCAACATCCTGCATCGCCATCACCACAGCCAACCTCATCACCACTAACACCAACCACCAACCCGCACCGCGGCACCAACCACAACCACCGATCAACACCGCGACACCCACCACTACCACCAACCAACACAGCCACAACCAACAACCACAATCA
Organism: Oncomelania hupensis; assembly: GCA_036898135.1. Classification (NCBI taxonomy): domain Eukaryota; kingdom Metazoa; phylum Mollusca; class Gastropoda; order Littorinimorpha; family Pomatiopsidae; genus Oncomelania; species Oncomelania hupensis. Next base: position 81,465,064 of record CM072513.1, read on the forward strand.
CCACTTGAATTTGTATATTAAAAAAACACTAAAACAACAACAACACCGTCGCACTTACCTCATATACTTTGCAGACTGGATGGAAGAGCTCTTGCCATCTTTGGGCTCACAATAACTCCAGGAGGGGCTAATAATAACTCCAGGAGTCTAACAATTACAAAAACTCCACGATAAACCAACTCACTGTATCGACACAGAACGAAGATATAATACAAGAATTTAATAATTCGATATAAGATTCTGATATATAACGCCTAATGTTACAGCGCGAAATTGATCTTTTTAAAATAAATTTAACAGTTAAAAATGTTCCTTTGACTCGTCAGGTCGTTGTACCTGAATTTCCGCATTTGGTATTACACGTGTCTTTCATACAGTCACTGGAAACGACTATCAGGGTTGTAATTATTGTTAGATAATAGCTTAAATATCCGTAAATAATGAGGTTTTTTTTTTCTTGTTTTTTTTTCGCTCTATCGGATGAGAGTATAAACCGAGGTTTACTCTGTGCACGCACGCATTCACTCGCACAGAAACTTAAAGATCCTGAGGCCCATGCCCTAGGCAGGTGGGTTGCCAAGTACATCAATACCCCAGCAAGCACTTTCTCCCCATCCCAGGTCGCCCAGGATCGTGCTCAGTGGTATGGGGAGTCAGGCGATACGCCGCAGCAAGTGGGAGCCTCGGGCGGCTTGCGTTAGACCTCGGTTTATATTCTCATCCGAAAGAGTAGGAGGCGCTAGTCTTTACGTCTGGATCATGATTTTTGTTTGTTTGTTTTGTTTTTTTTGGTCGGCACTCCAGATCCACAACTTTGAAATTTCCATCCACTAATACACGGTTTTGTTTTGCAAAGACCCCTCAATAAAATTTGTCAATGAATTTTCTTTCAAAAAGATCGGTTTTTTCCAATTTCTGTGGCCCATCAGCCAATTTTTGGAGACTTCTTTTCCGCATGAAGATGTTTTTTTTTTCCCCCGAGGATTTCATTCATTCATTTCTTTCTACAACGAAGAATACAAAGCATGGAGAGGAGGTGTTACAGAAGACTTCTGGGCATTTCCTATACCCAGCACATCACCAACCACGAAGTCCGACAGACTATCACACAAGCCATTGGACAACACGATGACCTGCTCACAGTGGTGAAGAAACGGAAACTCCGATGAGAGGGCCACGTCACCAGAGCATCAGGCCTTGCAAAGACCATTCTGCAAGGCACAGTGCATGGAGGTAGAAGAAGAGGGAGACCGAAAAAGAGGTGGGAGGACAACATTCGAGAATGGACTGGTTTGACACTGAGTGAAGCCATGAGGGTTGCTCAGGACAGAGAAAGATGGAGTACGCTGGTTAAACGATCAACTGTGGTGCCCCTACGACATCTGGGTTACGGGATAGGATAGAATAGGATTTCATTCAGGCGTCTTCTTAAACTTTGGTAAATCAGTCCCTCGATTTTGACCCAGCCCAGCTGGTACACTGGCAAGCTGAGAACATAGGGAAATGGTCATCTGTATCTATGGCACACATCCACAACTGCAAACTGCTGGAGGCACGGTGGCCTAATGGTAGAGCTTTGGTTTGCGGATCTGAAGGTCCCGGGTTCGAGCCCATGCTGGGGCATTGTGTTGTGTCCTTGGGAAAGACACTTCACTCCCGTTTCCTACTCCTTCGGATGAGAGTATAAACCGAGGTCTTGTCTGTGTCGCATACATTCCATCGTAACGGACTTTAAAGATCCTGACGCTCATGTCCTAGACGAGTGAGTGCCGGTGACAAGAACACACCCTGCATGCACCTAGGTCCTTCTTCCCCATCCCTGGCTGCCCTGGATTGTGCTCTGTTGTCTGGAGCGTTATTACGATGCGCTCAACGGCTGCAAGTTTGCGCCTCGGGCGTCTTGAGTTAGATCCTGTATCGGCCAGTGCCTTGAGTCACCAAGTACGCGTATACGGCGAGATATGTGCGCTATAAAAAATCCTCGATAATAATAAATAACAACAAACCTTTGTCAGCGGAGAAGTGGAAATAGATCTTTACTATCCTTCCCTCATTCCACGTAGGACAGCATCTTATAAGGAAGGCTTTATAGTCTATCGAGATTGGGATTTAGGCCAGACATGTACGGCTTGTGTTCTACACTGTTTGTCTCCACTGATACATACCTGTCTGCTTGGAATCAACTCCCACTTTCTCTTCGCAGCAAACTCTAAATCTCCTCCTTCAAACAGAACCTATAAAAACACATCTCTTCTCGTCTCTCTGCTCATTAACCATCTTCCACAACAACGGTCTGTTTCCTCATGGTCTCGGTTCGACTTTCTCACGGTTCGGTAAATCGGTTTGGCCTTAAAAAAACGGAAAACCGCGGTTTTTCTAAGGGACATCACTCGTCCCGTAAAGCACTAGCAAAATGGCAGAAACAGAGAAATTCGTAGCGAACACGCGTGGGAAAGCTGACATTTGGAGATTCTTTCTCCTGCGAGAGACAGAAGCAGGAAAGGTTGACCAGAATTTCACAGAACACAAACTTGGAACAGGCTTTTAATCTTTCAATGCGCATTGTTTTTCTAACCAATATGACATTCACAACTTCAGATTCCACCAACGGTTTCACACACTCAAAATTGAAAAGCAAACTCCCAAATCTACCCACAGTGGAGGAGGGAAATAGCCTCTGAGTTAAGTAGCTAGCGACATAAATTCCCCCCAAAAAAATTCAATACAGAGGTTATTTCCCTTGCTGACTATGCGCCTTTACCCGGGGTAACCAGTTGTAACTTCTAGCCGGTTAACCGGTTTTAAACCGCGGTTTTCTATTGGAAAAACCGGTTAAAAACCGGTTTGAGAAATCGTACCGGTTCCACCCGCTAGTCTCTACCAGCCTATATTAGGTGCAAGGAGGCAGAAGAAGAGGGAGACAGAGAAAGAGGTGGGAGGACAACATTCGAGAATGGACTGGCTTGACACTGAGCGAAGCCATGAGGATTGTTGAGGACAGAGAAAGATGGAGTACGCTGGTTAGACAATCATCTATGGTGCCCCAACGACCATCGAGTTACGGGATAGGATAAGATAGGATAGGATAGGATATAATTTTTAAAATAGGACACATCAAAGAGAAATATATATTGTTGTTAGTTTTCTTCATTGTTTTCTCTTTGATGTATCCTATTTTTTTAAATTCATTCGTTATATTGTTTTGATTTTCTGCTTTGGTGTGTGAATGCGTGATGAACCTGTTTTAATAGAAAAAAGCGCTGCATAAATATCTTTATCCGTATCTTATTATCCTTATTATCATTATCATTATTATTATTATTATTATTATTATTATTATTATTATTATTATTATTATTATTATATTATTATTATTATTATTATTGTTGTTGTTGTTATTTATTATTATTATTAATATTATTATATTATTATTATTATTATTATTATTATTATTATTATTATTATTATTATTATTATTATTATTATTATTATTATTATTATTATTATTATTATTATTAATTCTGCTTCGATATAGGAAGCAGTGGTAAGACTTTCAGCGAAAGATACGATCTACTCTACGTGACACGCATTGCTACACACGCTGACAAGATTACCTTTACTATAATTAAATTGTTTCGGGAGTAAGAGACCCAAATTTGCACAAAAACTTATAAAATGTTTTTATTGACGCTAAGAGACATCTCCATTTGTTTATTTATTCGGACACTTTTTTATGCGTCTAATATTTCTTGCAAAATGTGAGTTTAAATTTCGTGTCCGACAGTCCAATAGGTCGTCTATATGTTGTAGACACTGGTTGTGACATTCCGCCCTTACGTACAAAGGCGCGAAATACCGGAGTAATATGTGCGTGACTGTCCATAATTTGTCGCTATCGGCGGTGTTGCGTTGCCTGTTTCTATGCGGCTTTAATGCTCTCGTCCGGTTATAACGTTTGAAGCGTAATGACTTCATAGTAAGGACCTCGCGAGGTGACGTTATCATATTTGATTGGATTGGATAGTCACTTGTAAAGCGCTGATAATCCATGCTGTCGCAGCAAGCTCAGGGAGCATAGAAAAACTCGGGATATAGACAAACTAAATATAGAGAGAAAAAAGTGCCAAAAAATTGTCAAAGTTCAAAACAGGAAAGTCTTCAGCCGCTGCTTGAATGACTCCTCTGTGTCACATGCCCGCAGTGATTGATGAAGACCATTCCACAGACAAGGTGCAGCACATTTATATCATAGGATGGAATGTCTGTTCAAAGCTGCAAACACGCCTATTTGAGAGCCGGGTAGCTCGGTTGGTAGAACGGCTTACTAGCAATCGAAAGGTCCCTGGTTCGACTCACGGACTGGCCAACGTGTAACCATATTATTTTCCCCCTACCATCAACTGGTTCGCTGGTGTCAGAATAATGTGACCAGCGGTCGCCTATACGCTCCGGTGTCGTGAGACTATAATCTACAATTACCCTTTTTTGAAAGCGTTCACCACAATAATGGTTTTAAGACGCTCTTCAATGATCATGCTATCTGTAGGGTAACAGAGTCAACACGTGACCTCACAGTCACTGACCTCACACTCATGTTTAACCATTCACGCAATACAGTGGACCACAGGAATGCGATCAACTCTGTCTATCGCATATAACCCTAAGAAGATGACATCTTTGTTACTAACACACACACGCGCGCTAAATGAGAAGATGACATCTCCGTCTGTTTAAAACATACACTGGCTAAGAAGATATACAATCTCTGTTTAAAACATACACTCGTTACAATCTCCGTTTTAAAACAAGCACTCGCTGAGAAGGATTGATAGGATTGATAGGATTGATAGATTACCGTCCCCGGACACTTCAGCGTATAGACCCCGCTGAGAAGAGGTACAATCGCTGTTTTTTAAACATTCACTCGCAGAGAAGAGATGCAATCTCTGTTTTAAAACATACACTGGCTAAGAAGAGATACAATCTCTGGTTTTAAACATACACTCGCAGAGAAGAGATACAATCTCTGTTTTAAAACATACACTGGCTAAGAAGAGATACAATCTCTGCTTTAAAACATAAACTCGCTAAGAAGAGATACAAACTCTGTTTGAAAATACACTCGCTGAGACGATACAATCTCAAACATCCACGGATTGAAAAGACAGAGCAGTTTGTAAGAAAATACATGCATACAGTGTTTGCTAAAACAGAAAAACGTACACTACTTCAAAATACAACGTCTATCCCGTTTGTAAGAAGATACGAAGTCCAACGTACATGGTTTGAAATGACAGAGCATCCCCCATTGAGATCACACAACACAGCACAAACAAAATGCTGCCCTCGCCACAAAACCAAGCCTCGTCGTCGTAGTTGTGGAGGCGCCGTTGGCCAGTCTCTGTCGGTCGTAGCCGTTGCTGCTGGCTATACCAATTAGTTACCCTTCTCTTACCCCCAGCATCCCGCGCCGCAGTTCCAGTTTTGCTGTTGCTGCTGCTGCTGTTTTGGGGTGTTGGAGGTGATGCGGGCTTTGTCGTTGTTATTGGTATTGTTGCTGTATGAAGAATGTTTCTTGTGTGTCGATGTTTCTTTGTCCGTTTTAACAGTTGTTGTTGCCGTTATTGTTGATTCTTTGGTAGTTGTTGTTCGCGGTTATGGAGCAGGGGTAGTGGTAATCGATATCAATAGATAGATAGATAGATAGATAGATAGCTGGATGGATAGATAGATAGATAGATAGATAGATAGATAGATAGATAGATAGATAGATAGATAGATAGATAGATAGATAGATAGATGGATGGATGGATGGATGGATGGATGGATGGATGGATGGATGGATGGATGGATGGATGGATGGATGGATGGATGGATGGATGGATGGATGGATGGATGGATGGATGGATGGAATGGATGGATGGATCGATGGATGGATGGATGGATGGATGGATGGATGGATGGATGGATGGATGGATGGATGGATGGATGGATGGATGGATAGATAGATAGATAGATAGATAGATAGATAGATAGATAGATAGATAGATAGATAGATAGATAGATAGATAGATAGATAGATAGATAGATAGATAGATAGATAGATAGATAGATAGATAGAATAGATAGATAGATAGATAGATAGATTAGATAGATAGATAGATAGATAGATAGATAGATAGATAGATAGATAGATAGATAGATAGATAGAATAGATAGATAGATAGATAGATAGATAGATAGATAGATAGATAGA